>CM056809.1:60868443-61573443 GCA_029852735.1 Persea americana | reverse complement strand
GTCACCTTATCGATTGGTTTTTGGGAAACCATGCCACCTTCCAGTTGAATTGGAACATAAGGCGTATTGGGCTATCAAGATTTTCAACATGAAGATGGATGAAAGTGGAGAACACAGAAAGTTGCAACAACAAGAGTTAAAGGAAATTCGCAATGATGCATATGAGAGTGCAAGGATTTACAAGGAAAAGACGAAGGCTTTTCATGACAAGATGATCTCTAGGAAGGAGTTTTTAGTTGGTGAAAAAGTCCTTCTATACAAAAAACGGCTTCGTTTGTTTCCAGGTAAGTTGCGTTTTCGTTGGATTGGGCCTTTTGTTGTTACTAATGTTTTTCCACATGGTGCAGGTTGAATTCAAAGTTTAGCCACTTCCAAAGTGTTCAAGGTGAATGGCCATAGACTTGAGCCTTTCTATGAAGGTTTACAAGTATAGGAGGTTAATAAATTGGACCTTGAAGAACCAATTTATGCTGATTGAAGACGGAAGCATAGAGTCGAGCTAACGACACTAAACAAAAGCGCTGCTTGGGAGGCAACCCAAGGGGAGTTCATTCCTTTTCTCTTTATTTTTGCATTTATATTTTGGTTATTTTTTTCTTTTCTTTGCATTTTATTTTACATTGGGCACAATGTAAGTTTTAAGTGTAGGGGAAGGAATTTAGGTTGTGTTTTAATTTGTTATTTTCAAAAAAAAAAAAAAAAGAAAAAGAAAAAGGCTTGAAAAATTCATAACATGAGCAAGATTCAATTAAGCTTGAAAAATTCATAACCTGATCTTCTCAATTCATGATCAATTAGTTAGTTATTTTCCTTGAGGATGGTAATGACTAAATTTGGTAGACAAAAAGTCGGTGAGATTTTAAGCCTTTAGACTGACACATCCATATCAGTCTCATTATTTTCCTTCATGAGAGATATTCTTCCATGGATCTGCTTCTCTAGAACTTGTCTTGATTCTCTTCGAAGTCACATAAACACATGCAAACATGAACATGATTAAGGCCATCTTTGTTATAAGCTACTTAAGCCAAATAGCCTACCTTGTAATTAATTTTTCCCTTTTGTTGAACCCCGTTTGAGCTTTATTTTTCCCCGTTTATTGTGAACCCACATTACATAATTTAAACCCGAAAAACAATGCCTTTACCCAAGCCGTAGAACTAGTGGAACATTGTTCATCATTATGATATGTATGGGTGTGCAAGAAATAAGTGTGGGGGTGTCAGGATATGTGGCATGGCTATGACTGGTGAAATGAAACATATTTTCATTCTCAATTCGTGAGTTCCATTGTTGATATTTTCATCGTTTAAAAAAAACAAAAGAGAAAAAAAGAAGAAAAAAAAAACAAAAAAAAGAAAAAGAAAAAAAAAAGAGAGTTCATGAAGTGATGGAGGGAATTGCTACAAACTATCCATGTTCATAAAGCCTCCTAAAGTTCCAAGAAGAGGTATATTTATAAGTGATAAATACAAAGGTGGAAGTTGCTGCGAAGGATCGTTCCCCTCCTACAAAACGAAAAGTGTTCCTTTTGAACGATCTCTTTTTCAATGCAAGAGTTTTACATGGTTTAAATGCCTTGAAGCTAAATTGAAGAAGTTGTTGAATGGAGTGATTGATTTTACATGTCTTATATGTTCGAGCTTGAGTTGATTCATCTTTGCTCCACTAGTTTCGATGGCTTTTGAGCTACATTCCCAAATGTTTCCCACCTTGATCCTAAACCCCGTCACAACCCTTGAAAAGTCCTTATGATTCGTGATATGCATGTGATCCCAGTGGTGGAGAATGATAAGATATGCAAGCCTATGGTAGATCATTTCCATTGGAATGAATTTGAGCGAAACACGTACCATTCAAACATATGAGAGTTGAGTGTTTATTTCCGTGATGGTCTACGTATTTAGTCTACTCCATCTTCGAGTGAAATTGCTTACTAAGTAATGGTAAGATGTTTAAGAATGTTTCTTCATAATATGTTATGAGTTTTGAAGAGTTCGGTTGTTCTTTGTTGATAGTGTCGCAACCTTGGTATTTTTTTTCAAAAGTAATTTTGAGTTTTGCCCGAGGATGAGCAAAAGTTAAGTGTGGGAGAATTTGATGAGAATGAAAAATGTCATATTTTTCTCCCTTAATGTTTAGTGCTTTATACTTATTTGATGCCTAAATGTACTCATTATTCTTGTATTTTTATTTAGGTGCAAATGGAGGCATTAAGTGCAAAACGAAGCTAATTGGGCGATTTTGGACGGTTTGGACATCGCTTCGTAATCTTAGCATAACTCTCTCATCCAAGCTCCAATTGAGATGATTCAAGATGCTATGGAACGCCAAGAAAAAGATCTACAACTCTCATGTTTTGAGTCTTGAGAGATACCGGCTGCATCAAGGTCTAAATCGGGCTTGCAGTTACTACTCGTACTTGATGCTAAATGGATGAAAAATCAAGCAGAATGACATTATGGTAAATTTGAAGAAATCAGGAGTTCGTCGAAACATATCCAATATTGGGCTCATATTGTGCAGAACGGAAAATAGTGCAACTTTAATTCTTGAGCTGAGTCCAACAGGAGCCAGGATGGAAAGATATAGGCGAATAAAGAATTTTCAATAACTTTAATTCCAAACCCAAAATTCGAAACCAAAGATTTCATCTATATCCCCACATGCATACACTCCTCTCTCACGTTTTCATCCTATCAGAACTCATTATTTCTCTCTTTCCTCTTTAACCACCCACGTATCACACTCCTAGTGGATCTCTCTCTCATCCCTAATAGTTCTCACAAAGACCTCTTTTCTCTACATAAACCCACCGATCTGAAGGCGAGAGTGGGGATCTCTGCACTGTACGTTCTCTGTCTTTCTGCATCTTCTTCTCCTCTGGCAAATTCTCTCTCTCGTTCTCTTTATTTTCTTCTTTTCTTTTTATTTTAATTTTGCAAGTTAGCATGACCCTGCGTGGCTAATTCTTTGTAATTGGTCGAAGGAGACTGAAGCCTCGGAATAAATACTGTGAGATCTAATTTATTTTCATTGTTTAATTTATGCTTTGAATATGGGTTATTCTTCTATGCTTAATTTGTTATCATGATTGTTTCGTTTAATTGCTAGGATGCATACTAGTATATTTTTCGTTGCAATCTAATGCTAAATTAGAAATCAAATCCGTAATTGTTTGATCTCTCTAATTTGCGAAGCAACTGATATTTAATAATTTACTGCGTTAGTAATTGTTAGATATTAGGAAGAACACTTGGCTAAATTAAATGCAACCGTGTGTGCTTGTGTTATTTGAGTTCATCGATCTCTCTAATTTTAATGTTGTTACTAAATTAAATCTATAGCGCTTGTCTTAGGTTGTTTAGTAATCAGGGTTAATTAGAGCGCGTGTTTTCTAATTAACTAATAAAGGAGGTAGGAATTTAATTCCAACGATGAATATTCAAAGTGTTAATTGATTTATTTTTGCATCAATGATCAGTTCTGAATTTCCATGGTGGATGTTAACTTTGACCAATGCTTGCTCATTTAATTGAATTCGTTACTTTGTTGCTCTTTATTTGCTTTTATTTATTTTTTCTTTCAGCATAAATAAAAAAAAAACCCCTCATCTTTAATCACATAGCATGAAATTTGGCTAAACACTTTCCGTGGGAACGATCCTTACTCGCACTACTACATATATTTTTAGGAGTAATGGTTTTATTATTTTTGGGTGCCTGCGACAGCACGGCCACCCACCAAAACCACCATTTCAAAGAAAAGGGGAATGCTCAAAGTTGAACCCAAAATTGAAACAGAATGCAAATTGGCCACATTGATGATGATGTTAGAACCTTTAGAGATGGAAAAAAAAAAAAAAAAAAAACCATGCCAAATACTTTGGAATCATTAAGGTATAGTCAGACCATAAATGGAGAGAGTGAACCAACAAGTTTAGGTCAAGCCGAGTCAGTCGAGGATGTCAACGCGCTTTATCAAAACACTCATTTTGATAATTGTCAACGGTATGACCCATACTCCAACACATACAATCTAGGTTGGAGGGACAATCCGAAATCTTCGTAGACCAAAAGCCCAACTCAAGATGGCCCATCTCAATCCAATCAGTCTCAGATCAACGCCCCCACCAGGTTTTCAAAAGTCGAATTTTAGCTCTAGTACATTAACTTAGAGAGTAGAATCTTTAAAAGAGGCTAAGAAACTCATATCTCAAACCACGACCCAATTATTGATGGACCCAGCTCTTGCCTTCCTTCCGCCCCGGGTCTGCTGGCGGCCGGCGGACGAAGAGCGGGCATCAACATTTTTTTGTACGGGTATGCCACATTTTCTATTCTACTTGGAATTTAGAAATGGTGATCCGGAGATCCACCTTCACAAGTAGAAAGGAAATCAAACTTTTTTCTAACTTTCCATTACACATATATTTTTAAGAAAAGAGACAGATTTTGAATGCTGTGAGAGGCGATTTTCTTTTGTTTGCGGTGAAAGGCGGTTTTGTGCCGTATGAGGCGATTTTGTACCGTGAAAGGCGATTTATAAATCTCATCAATAATGAAAGACAAGAATTGTGAATTTTTTCTATTTAAAAAATAAAAAAATACAATAGAAAAGTAAGAAAATGAATCTAACTTCTCAGGAGATTGTGGGGGCTCGTTCAGATTGACAGTCGCTAGTCATGTATGGGCTCTGCCATCGTCTTTCAGATGAGAACACTAGATGCTTTGATTCTTTTGGCTTAGCTTGGACCTCAGATTTTTAGAGGATAAGGACTAAGGGGAGGTCCTATACCCAATAAAAAGCCGAGTAGACGGATTGGAAAACCACATCTAGCCATGTTGGATAGAAGGAGAGGGGACCTTGGTTGGGGGGGGGGGGGGGTGGGGGTGTGGGCAGTCCCCCAAGGGACTTTAATCACCTTATGGTGTTTCTTGCAACAGAGTTTCTTCAAAGTAGCGGAGCTTCTTTGTGTAGAGATTTCTTTAGGAATTTTCTTGTATTTTTCTGGACAATTTCGAACGATTTTTCCAGACCTTTTCTTATTGGAATGCTCTCCCATTTATAGGCATTTGGAAGCCATTTAGGAGGGTTTATGGGCTTTAATTGTCATAAAGCTACATAAAGGGAGGAGTTACAAGTTTTAATTCATTTATTTTGTAACTCCTTTTCCTTGGCTTCTGATTGGCCGGTGAAGAGTTCAGAGCATTTAATTGCTTTTAATCTCCATTATGGGAGTTTCATGGTTTAAATGCCATGAATTCTTTGGACTTGTAACTCCCATTTGCTTGCTTCTGATTTGGCCGTCCAAAATAATGAGTTAATGACCGCAATAAGTTTCTATAAACGGGTCAATTAACAACATTAAGTGGTCGCCAAGTCGCTCGAAGAGTCGCGGGTCGTGCCACGTCTTTTGGAATTCTTCTGGCGATGATCATCGATGATTTTTCATGCTGATTGACATCAGATGACCATGAAATTTCAAAATTGATTGATACCAATGGGCCTGCAACATCTGTTCAGTTGATTTCACGATCAGTCGGGTAGAAAGTGTACTTTCTTGGTCGGCTGGTTGGCGATTTTGAAGTGTCGGATGATGATTCCATGATTTTGACGGCGGATCCGTGATGTTGACGAAGATCTATGGATATTATGCTCAAAAAACCAGATTTGGGAAAAATCATAAGGGCTAAACGACTCGAAACGCGAAAAGGAGCGGAAAAACGCCATTTCGGCCGAAATCCGGCGACCCGGATTTCCAGGGCCGCTGGCGACCATGGGGACTTTTCCCCTTTCGGTCACCGTTTCTCGACCGTTTTTTGGGCTTTTTTGGTTCTTCTTTCTCATATATTTTTCTTGACATTTTTCCTCACTTATTGACTTGATTCTCTTAAAGAAAACCTGACGAGAAGCCGTGCAAATCAGAACACAAAGTTTCTTTTTTTTTTTTTGAAAAGCCGAAGACTTTGTAGCCAATTTTCCGTCAAGAGTCGAAACTAGGTCAAATGATGTCGGAATGACCTGAAACTTGAGGTGAAGCTTCCTGAACAATAGATAGGACCAACCATGGGCTTTTGTTTGAGTTTTGAAGCCGTCTGGGGTCCTGTCGATGCTAGACTTGACTTCACCACAAGGAAGATGTCGAGCTTTGATGTACGGTCAACCGATGTCCGATTGATCTGAAATTTGACAGGGAGCCTATTGAAGTACTCTTCTCAAGGCTTGCTATGAGGTGGTCCCAATCACCTGCTGTAACCGGGTTGAATTAAGGAACTTCTTTTGGAGACAATGGTTCTTCTTGGTCAGAAAACCATGTGTCTGTGTCAGTGGACAACTCCTCTTCATCATCAGAGAACTCATACCAATTTGATGAGCTTCCTGGGTCCTTGTCGGGTGACTCTTCAAAGAGATATCTAGGGAGATCGATGTGTTCATCAACACGAGATGTTGAGGCCTGGTCGGCAAAACGTCTTTGCAACCTTTGTGTCAACTGTCTCATGGGAGTGTCAGGATCATACCCCAACCCGTATGAAGGCTTGTATATATGACGGTGGAGTTTCCAATCCTCCAGTTGGCTTTTGGTCAGGGTGGGTTCTAATGGCTTGAGAATACCATGGCCACCTCCCAAATCTATTGGATTTTGAGTGTCGTAGCCCATTTTCTTCATGATATCTTGTCCCATTGGACTATACAGGGATAGTTGAGGCATACCTTCATCTTGGAAAGGTTCAAGCAAGGAATTTGATGAAGAAGCTCTGATCTATGGAAGAGGATTGGTTTTTCTTCTGCCAAAGTTGCCGGAACGATGAAGGAAGTAGACGCAGGGTCTTCTATGTCAGCAGGTGTCTCCATTGGAGTGAGAGCGGGCTGAACTTGCTGAGTATCAGCCTGCTTGACGGCGAAACGTTTTCTAGCTCTGAATCTGAATCTGTGTCTTGCATGATAGACACGAAGGAGACGGCAAGCTTGCCCCTAGCCTTTTGTTTTGTTTTCTTTGCTTTGGTGGTGATTACCAAAGACTTTGAAGATTTGAGAGAGATAACGAAGGGAGATTGATTGATCTCTTCGGACTTGTCGGAAGGCTTGTTTTTTTCCGGTGATTGCTGAGGAGCCTTGCCTTTATCCTTCTGGAGATTTTTGGCAAATGATGTTATTTCTTCCTCCTCCTTTACCTTTTCATCCTTGTACTTCTGAGAGTCAACAAAATGGACTTCTTTTCCTTTAAAGGGCTTTCTATCTGCAAACACTCGATGTATCAAGCCGTTGTCGCCAACGAACTTGATGCACTGATGTAGAGTTGAAGGGACGACATCATTCTCGTGTATCCAGGGGCATCCGAAAAGGATGTTGTAACATGAAGGGGTCTGTATTGCATACACGGTGACTTCAGAGATAAGATCACCGATTTGCAACCTGAACCTGATTTTGCCGATAGGCCTTTGAGTGCGCTCCCATCGTATCCAAAGATGGACATAGATGTGTGGCTCAGCTTGCTAGGTGGGATACCCAGCTCTTCTCTTCGAAGTAGAGATGAGGTTAAGTGCAGAACCTGGGTCGATCTGAACTCTATGTATCGGCATTTCTTTGATGTACTTTGTGTATCTCACCTAGCAGGAGGTCTTCCTTATTGAAGGCGATGGTAGCACTTGCTGCCTTTTGGACCGAGAGGCATTCAATGGAAGATCCCTCACCTTTCTTCTTTTCTCCTTTTGAGGAAGTATTTGATTTTTTGATCCTAAAGTCCATTTCAATTTGTAGGACTTGCGGGGTGTGTTTGTCGACATCCGCATTCAGCCTTTGTAGTTCTGAAATGAGACTATCACGAGTTTGTGGTGACATTCGTAATAAGTCTAGGATGTGTAGTCGTGTAGGTATGTGTTTGAAGTGCTTAATCAAGTCATACTTGAAAGCCTCCTTGGGGCCTGCATTTTCACTATTGTTGCCACTTGAGGCATTTACAACTTCTTTTCCTGAAGGATTTACATAAGAAGAAGAAGATTGGTTGTAATTTTTGTGGTAATCCTGGCCATAGCGGGTACCTCTACCAACTTCAAGAGCTTCTGGAGAAAGTTCTTCGTTTGGAAGATCACCCTCTGGATCAAGGGGTTGATCATTCTCATTTGCTGAAAACGTTTCTGCAGCAGCATTGCCGTCTTCAGTGATTGCATTGCATGGAGCATTTTCTGGGAACAAGTCCTGAACAACATCCAGTACCTTTTCTTCTTTGTTGAGTATTTCATCGATCCAGACATCTCCTATGAGATTGGGTATCTGAGACCAATTGATTGAGTTTTCTTTGAAGAAGACTTCATCGGCCAAAGCGTCTTCATGGTGATCGGTCGGAAGAGGCTTGAATTCCGGTGTCACAGTTTCAGGAGACGAAGGCTGAGAAGATGATATCTCAGTGGAAGTCACCCGAGAAGATGTAGCTTCAGAAGATATGCTGCCAGACGTAGTCTGAGAGTTTGCAGCTTCGGCAGATGGAGCTTCAGAGGCACTATCATCCCGAGCTATCGCATTGTAAGCAACTTCGATAGAAGATGCCTCTAGAATGCATTGCTGGGATTTAGACTCGTCTTTAGATGTAAGAGGATCATCGACCCAGCAAGTTTCTTCATTTTTCGGGGTTACCGGAGGAGATGTTTGCAGATTTTCAGGGATTTCTGGTTCTGGATTGCAACGAAGTTGATTGATGCGATCCTGTTCTTATTCTATGGCAAGATGTTGCAAGATCCTCGCATATTGTTTGAGATCGGGCATAGAAGTCAAATCTTCTTCTTCTTCTGCCCCTTGTGGTTCAACATTATTGGGTTCCACTTGGGCATTGGCGGGTGCTGGATTGACAGCATTTTCTTAGACAGCCTCTTGGTCTTCTTCATCATCAGACCAGGATCTTTGTGGCCGTAAGGGATTATACCAGATTACCTGCATAAGGTGAGATTCGGGAATCCGTTCTTCATTGGGGAGGTATTCTTCTATTTCAAGGGATTCCTCCTACTCATCGGTGCCATTGGCGGTGTCACTGGACTCGTGTCCATCCATGGAGAATCCAATTACTGAGTTGCAAGAGTATGATGCCCCTTGCGTAGTCTCATTTCTGAGCTGTAGTGGCATGAAATCACTGAGGGTGAATTTTCTTACCACTTTTGAAGTCTTGGGAACGAGCTCTTTGTGGTCCCTAGTGAGGCGGTAGAGGAAATCTCTGCCTTCTCAATGACTTCTTGTTTTGGTTGAGCTTTCTCCTACTGTTTGAGCTCTCAGAGTTGTCTCCTGGTTTGCCTTCGTTGTCGAGCAGTTGGCTTTGTTTTGACGACCTCCCAATGTTCATCTTCAAGGAGATTGGGATGCACCCATATGGGCTGTCCATCTGGTGTTGGGTAAGGAACCAACTCTTGGGATGTTTGGGTCATTTTTATCACCTTAAAGGAAGTAGTGATCTTCTTCTTTGGTGATTTTGGTGTTTGTCCACATGACACCATGTTGACGGAGGCAGACTCATAATTTTTGTCAAAGGTGATGACTCTGTTTTTCCACATCTCGTTGATATTCTCTCACAACGAAGCATTGATTGAGAAGATGTGAGACCATCTGGTGGTATGGGCAATACCGAGGATCGTTAGTTTTGCCAACATCTTCGGGTCTTTTCGGGTCAGGCAAGGTGAGTTTTCCATTTGCCAAGAGAACCCCAAATATTTCTTCAACATCTTCATCGAATGGGTATTTCTTCTTTACTCGTTCTTTGAAGGCATCAGAGAGTTCAGGTCTCTTACTTGCAGCTTTGTTTTCAGCTTTCTTTGGCGGCTGGGGAGCTGAATTGGTTTGCACATTGAGAACCTCCTTTTTCTTTGGTTTTGAGGTTGCAATGGTTGTCGGTTCTTTCTTTGATGATTTCTGACTGTTAAGGTCTTTGATCACCGTTTCAGCCTCCATGGATGCTTCTAGGAGTTCTCCTAGATTTTTTGCATTGTTGCCGATGATCATGGAGTGGATCCTTGCTCTCATGTTGTTACGGCATATGTCGACCAGCAACACTTGTGGCAGCACATCTGAGCATTTGTACGCCATTGCCTTCTGCTTATGAATGAAGTCATAGGTTGACTCATTCTCTCCCTATTTATGCTGCAGGGCTGAGCCATAGTAACATGATAATCCTCACCTTTGAAGTGGGTCAGGAAGCATGTCTCTAGCATGATCTAGTTTTGAATGGAATCCTCTGGCAGAGTGGAGTACCAATCAAAGGCCGTACCTTTTAGGGTGCTTGCAAAGAGACGGATCTTGATGGCATCTTGATCTGCAATAGCTCCTATTAGGATTTTGAAGTGGATGACGTGCTGTCTAGTTGAACATTTCCCCATATATATTTGGAGAGTAGCTTACTTGAATTTTACAGGGAACAGATCCGAGTCCATCCATAAGGGATATGGTGGCTTGATTCCATGCTCCTTTAGTGTATCCTCTTCTTTTGCTTTAGGAGGATATCGTCAACGTCCTTTTTGGTAAGAGCACGTGACTCGTCTTCTCCACCATTTGCCTCATCATTTAGAGGGACTTCATTGTTTGGCGGACGTTGGAAAGTGAGAAGGAGGTTTTCCATCAAAACCTCTATTCTCTGCTGTCTTTCCTCTAGTTGCTGGATGCGTAGGGCCACGTCATCGTGCGTCGGAGGCTACTCAGAATTTGTGACTAGGACATTCACCCTTCGATAGTCGAATGATGATATCGTCTTGGTGACTGAGCTAGAGCTCATTCTTTTGGATGAAGAGCCCAAGAAATGGTCACACCGGTATCCTTGACTTGAAGGAGTGGGAGAGTCCTCCTGATGTCTTTGTGTTTGGGAGACGCTGCGAGTCACCGGCTATCTGACATGAATTTTGGTTGCTAACTTCTAGCGTCTTTTGGTTTTGCCAACCATATGGACAGCAACAACTTGGTCGGGTCTTTCTTTTTTGACCCATTTTTGAGAGACTTGAAGGGTAGAATGCTGAATTCTTTGGTTCTCTAGTCTCTTTTGTTGATATGCTGTGCGGCGACGTATGCGACGAGCAATTTGAGCTTCAGTTAGATCTGGCTGTTCTCTAGCTATAAAGGACGTAGTCCCTCGTGAGTAGCAGCCGAGCTTATCTTCTTTGAAGATTGGCATGGATAGGATCTGGATGCGGTCCTTTGCCTTTCGTAGTGAAGCTTTGAATTTTGCAAGTTCGGCCCCTGTTGAGATGAAGGGTCGAGCTGTAGGAGTACAGGCCTTAGCAGGTTCTTGTAGAGGCCTAGTGATGCATGATCTGATTTTGGGCTTGTAGGAGCAAGCCGGCTCATGCTGAGTTGGTTTTGTTGTTTGGTGGAGGGTAGGTTTCTCCTCTTTTATGTAAGAGAGAGGATAGAACCGGTTCTCCTTGAGAGGGGCCATGTATGCTGGCTTTGCAGATGTTCAGGATCTCCTTTGTTTTGGTGAAGGTCTCGATGAACAAGTCTTGGGGCAGACCTGGTTTCTTGCAGGTTGAGGCCATGGGCTTCAGGTGTTTTGATGATTGCCCTTGGTGTCATGGCAGTGACACGTTCAGGGGCGGTCTTCTGCTTCTTGGCAGGTGCAGTTTCTTCTACGGGGAGTGAGAATGGTCCCAGCGACCCGAAGACTATGGTCCGGGGAGTAGAGGCCGACCTGATGTTTTGTGAGTTGCCGAGGGAGATGATGCTTCAGCAACTGGCAAGGCACTTGTGAGTGCGCTTGTTTTGCTTCTTTTGAAGCATGAGCTGGTACTTGTTCTCATCAAAGGTGATGGTTAATGAAGCTGCCATCGTTAGTTTGAAAATTTCTGAAACAAGACCACATTCATTAGTAATCACAAGAATATGATCATAAATGGAAAATAATATGGTTTTGTCTTTTCAAATTGCTCAGAGGGCATGGCCCGGACTAAGCGTAATGAAGAAGGCAAAAAGTCATAGAGGGTTCAATTGTTCTAAATGCAAGTATGGTAGGCTCAGAATGATCGTTCTAGTGACTGTTAGAAGCAATTGTAAACCTTAATTCAAATTACCGAGAAGTGAGGCTCACTCGAGGTAAGATGATATAAGGTTGGAATTACAAATATATTGGTCGCAAATACAGTAGACCCGAAAGGGCGTACTAGCACCGCTAGGCACAAATGTTGCAAATCGCATCCTTGGAATGGACACGAGACGGGATTTTTTTTTTTGAAAGGCCAAGATTGGATTCATAAAAGAGTGCAACTGGTATTCCAATCCGAATAGAGGCTCAAACATTTCTACGAGCACTAGATTCAAAAGGGAAGGAACCAAAATTTCTCGAATGTGAACCCAAAACTGACGGAAGTTTTTTTTTTTTTTTTTGTTTTTTTCGAAAGGGTCAAAATCAAGTTCATCGAAGTGAGCAAATGGTATTCCAATCTGAATATAGGCTCAAACATTTTTGCGAGCACTAGATCCGAAAGGGAAGGAACCAAGACTTTTCGAATCTGAGCTAAAAAATGACAGAAGTTTCTTTTTTTGTTTGTTTTGAAGAAAATCTTATGAAGATTTTTTTTGTGCACATAGGTCTCCAATTCCGTCTTATGAAACCTTAGTGGATAGATCAGCCCCCAGGTAAGGGTAGGATTACTTAATGAACCCGTTTGAAGGACCCTTGCCTCGAACAGTCTAGCTGCCTCCACACTCTGGACGAGGCTTTTCTTAGATCCACATTTGTCAAAGAACGCAATTGGTGCAACCTTAGTGTTTTTTTAACCCCCTTTTTTTTTTTAAAGATCACTAATGAATCCATCAAAGAGAGGAAATGGTCCCTCCTAGTCTGAACGTCAGCTCAGCGATTTCCGCGAGCTATTGTCCGAAAAGGAAAGAACCAAAGTTTCTCCAATTTGAATCCAAAAGAGAAATTTTTTTTTTCAAAGTCTGAAAAGTTTGAAATCAGATTTTTTTTTTTTTTAAAGATCCCTACTAAACTCATCAAAGAGAAAAGATGACCCATCCCCCGATATGAACAATAGCTACAAACATTTTTGTGAGCTATCAAGTTCAAAGAGGAAAGGATCAAAGTTTCTCAAAGTTGAATCCAAAAATGAGAAATCTGAAATTTTTTTTTTTTTTTTTTTTGTTTTAAAAAATTACTAATGGACCCATCAAAGAGTGAAAATGACCCCTCTCAATCCGAACGTCAGCTCAGCGATTTCTGGGAGCTATTGTCCGAAAAGGAAAGAACCAAAATTTCTCCAATTTAAACCCAAAAGAGAGAAATCTTTTTTTTTTTTTAATCTGAAAAGTTTGAAATCATAATTTTTTTTTAAATCCTTATTGGACTCATCAAAGGGAAAAGATGGCCCATCCCCTAGTATGAACAATAGCTACAAACATTTCTGTGAGCTATCAAGTTCAAAGAGGAAAGGATCAAAGTTTCTCAAAATTGAATCCAAAAATGAGAAATTTGAAAAAAAAAAAAATTGAACCAGAAAGACCGGAAATAAACTTAAAAAAAGAAATTTCCAAAAAGTCCGATCTCATTTTTTTTTTCTTTAATATGCAAGATCCAACATAGGCCACCAACTAGAAAGGAGCCAAAGAATCCAAAGCATCAAGTTCTCAAATGAACGTGTCCCGCCGGGTATGCCAACTTGATGGACCCGGCTCTTACCTTCCTCCTCCCCAGGTCTGCCGGGGTCCGGCGGACGAAAAGCGGGCATCAACATTTTTTTGTACGGGCATGCCAGATTTTCTATTATACTTGGAATTTAGAAATGGTGATCCAGAGATCCACCTTCACAAGTAGAAAGGAAATCAAACTTTTTTCTAACTTTCCATTGCACATATATTTTTAAGAAAAGAGACAGATTTTGAATGACGTGAGAGGTGATTTTCTTTTGTTTGACGTGAAATGCCGTTTTCTGCTGTAGGAGGTGATTTTGTGCCGTGAAAGGCGATTTACAAATCTCATCAATAATGAAAGACAAGAATTGTGATTTTTTTGTCTCTTCAAAAAATACAAAATACAACAGAAAAGTAAGAAAATAATTCTAACTTCTCAGGAGATTGTGGGGGCTCGTTCAGATCGACGGTTGCGAGTCATGTATGGACTCCGCCATCGTCCTTCAGATGAGAACACTCGATGCTTTGATTTTTTTTGGCTTAGCTTGGACCTCAGATTTTTAGAGGATAAAGACCAATAGGAGGTCCTATATCTAATAAAAAGCCGAGTAGATGGGCTGGAAAACCATATCTAACCATGTTGGATAGAAGGAGAGGGGACCTTGGGGGGCGGGGGTGGCCCCCCAAGGGACTTTAATCACCTTGTGGTGTTTCTTGTAGTAGAGTTTCTTCAAAGTAGCGGAGCTTCTTTGCGTAGAGATTTCCTCGGGGAATTTTCTTGTATTTTTCTGGACAATTTCGGACGATTTTTTTTTGACCCTTTCTTCTTGGAATTCTCTCCTATATATAGGCCTTTGGTAGCCATTTAGGAGGGTTTATAGGCTTTAATTGTCATAAAGCCACATAAAGGGAGGAGTTACAAGTTTTAATTCATTTATTTTGTAACTCATTTTCCTTGGCTTCTAATTGGCTGGTGAAGAGTTCAGAGCATTTAATTGCTTTGAGGAGTTTCATGGTTTAAATGCCATGAATCCTTTTGACTTGTAGCTCCCATTTGCTTGCTTCTGATTGGGACGTCCAAAATAATGAGTTAATGACCGCAATAAGTTGCTATAAATGGGTCAATTAACAACATTAAGTGGTTGCCAAGTCGCTTGAAGTCGCTTGAAGAGTAGCGGGCCGCGCCGCGTCTTTTGGAATTCTTCTGGTGATGATTATCGATGGATTTTCATGCTGATCGACATCGGATGACTATGAAATTTCAGACATTGATTGATACCAATGGGCCGGCAACATCTGTCCAGTTGATTTCAAGATCGGTCGGGCATAAAGTGTTCTTTCTTGGTCGGCTGGTTGGCGATTTTGAGGCGATGGATGATGATTCCATGATTTCGACAGCAGATCTGTGATGTTGACGAAGATCGACGGATATTATGCAAAAAAAATCAGATTTTGGAAAAATCACAAGGGCCAAACAACTTGAAATGCGAAAAGGAACAGAAAAATGCCCTTTCGGCGGAAATTCGGTGACCCGGATTTCCAGGGTTGCCGGCAACCATGGGCCACGGTCACCGCCGACGACCATGGGGACTTTTCCCCTTTCAGTCGCCGTTTTTCGGGCGTTTTATGTTCTTCTTTCTCTTGTATTTTTCTAGACATTTTTTCTCACTAATTGACTTGATTCTCCTGAAGAAAACCTGACAAGAAGCCGTGCAAATCAGAACACAAAGTTTCTTTTTTTTTTTGGAAAAGCCGAAGACTTTGTAGCCAATTTTCCATCAAGAGTCGAAACTAGGTCAAATGATGTCGGAATGACCTGAAACTTGAGGTGAAGCTTCCTGAACAATAGATAGGACCAACCATGGGCTTTTGTTTGAGTTTTGAAGCCGTTTGGGGCTCGTCGATGCTAGATTTGACTTCACCGCGAAGAAGATGTCAAGCTTTGATGTACGGTCAACCGATGTCCGATTGACCTGAAATTTGATAGGGAGCCTATTGGAGTCATTTTGAGACAATCCATTAGCTCTTATTTGGGTGCCATGGTCCTGGGGAGCCCCGCCGCCGGGAGGCTTGATTTTGCTTCTGTGCGTCAAAGTTAGGTCAAACATTGTCGAAATGACCTGAAATTTGACATGCAGCCCTTTGGAAGTATCTAGAAGCTACCCATATTCTTTGTTTGATGAGTGATGGCCTTGGTGGTTTTCGTCGCCGAGAGGCTTGATTTTGTTGCTCGAGGGTTGATGGAGGGTCAAACGGTGTCGGTTTGACTTGAAATTCGACATGAAGCCTCTTGGAGGTATTTTGAGACCATTTATAGGCTCTGGTTGAAGATTTGATATCTTCGACACTGTCGCCGCCGGGAGCTCCTACTCAGTCGCTGGAGGAGTGAAGTTAGGCCAAACGGTGTTGAAGCGGCCCAAAACTTCATGTGTACCCTTCTTTTGGCTATTTTGAAGGATCTTGCAGTTTTTGTTTGATTATGAAAAAATATGATGCTTCAGATTTTGACAAAATCTGATGCTTGAAGCCGCATTGCCTGTTTGTAGTAGGACGTGGCTCCATGTAGCTTTTGATGTTGAAGAGGCAAAGTGACATTTTTTGTGTCAACAATTATCTGAAAGTACTGCTCAATTCCAATAGACTACTACTCAACTTTTGAATGGTCATACTCAAACCCTTGCAAAATTACAATACCAAATGGGTCAATTGGTCAATTCTTTGGGTTTAAGAGATAAAGGAACTTTCCCTAGTCAACCGGAACCCAACCCTAAAGGCCCAATTGTTCATGATAATAAAGGGAAGGGCCATGAGCATGTCAAATCTATCATCACCCTTAGGACTGGTAGACCGAATGATAACAAATTAGAGGTGTCCAAGGATGATGAAAATTCTGAGATAGCCGAGGAAACAGATGTGAACTTAGAAAAAAATTAGGACGAACCACTAGCTAAAGCAAAGGAAAAAGAGTCAATTGTGGAGCCTAGCACTACCATAGGAGACACATCACCAACTGATCCATCTCCTAGGACCTACATTCCTAAAGCTCCATGCCCTCAAAGGTTAGGCCCAGCTAAGACCAGTGCTCAGTTGGATAAAATGCTAGAAGTCTTCAAACATGTCAACATCCCACTATTGGATGCGATTCAACAAATCCCAGCTTATGCAAATGTTTTGAAGGACCTTTGCACCTTCAAAAGGACTACTAATGTACCCAAGTAAGCTATATACATGATCTGGTTAATAACTTCACTCCACACAAAGGTTGTGAGGATCCACTAGAAGCATGTCTTGCATATTTCGAAGACAACTTTGATCTTGATGGAGAAATTACGGAAATAAATGCATTACAAGATTCAATTCCAATCATGATTGAGGATAGGTGGAAATTCAAATCAGAAATTCTGACCACATCAGCTACCCCACCTGAACCATCAACTGTAGTGCCCCCTAATTTAGAACTCAAGCAGCTACTTGATACACTCAAGTGTGTGTTCTTAGGCCCATCGCAAGCTCTTCTTGTCATCATAGCCTCTAATTTGAACCATGTGGAAAAGGAATTATTGATAAAAGTCCCGTGAGACCATAAAGAGGCCACTGGATGGAAAATCGTAGACATTAGAGGAATAAGCCCCTCTATGGTCCAACACATGATTTAGCTCGAACAAAATGCAAAAACCTCTCGAGAACCACAAAGGAGACTCAATCTGACCATGAAGTCGTTAGAAATGAGGTATTTAAATTATTGGACGCAGGTGTGATTTGTCTAATTTCTGATAGTTCATGGGTCAGCCCTGTCCTAGTTATACCAAATAAATCAGGGATCACTGTTGTAAAAAATGAAGGAAATGAACTAGTACTAATAAGAATACAGATATGATGGAGAGTATGCATAGATTATAAACTCAGCCACTATAAAGGACCATTTTCCACTTTCATTCCTTGACCAAATGCGTGAAAGGTTAGCCAGACATGCATATTGTTGCTTTCTTGATGGTTATTCTGGTTATAACCAAATTCCAATTGCACCTGATGAGGACCAGGAAAAGACTACCTTGACCTGTCCATTCGGAACCTTTCTTTACTGTCACATGACCTTTGGGCTATGCAATGCACCAGCTACTTTTTAGTGGTGTATGTTAAGTCTATTCTTAGATATGGTGGAGAGATTTCTTGTCACATCCCCCGAACCCGTTTAGAGAATTAATCGGATCTGGGGAGTGAAATTTAGGGCTAATTAAAAAAATTTGCCCTTTAGGCCCAAGGATCGTAAGTCCGCTGTGAGGATATTATATTTCAAACCTCAAGTAATATAAAAACTGCAGAATTCATACAATTCGAGGCATATTTGGATATCAAACAATGAATAATAAAGCTCATTAATAATTAAAGTTGGATTGAGAATAAATAGGGCTATACAAAGAAGTTAAACTTATTACAATGGCCGTCCCACTATCCAAGACCATTTTAAAGAAACAATGATGCTAATAAATGAAAGGTCCAATGAGAGAATAATAAATGAATAAATATAGTCTAATTAATCCTAATGTGAGTCTCTCTCGTGCCAGGTATGATGACGTTAATCTACGTCTTTGGCACGCCACTCTCGCTCCTCCTCAGCAGGTCGAAGATCCTCTGGGATCTCCTCACCTGCCTGCTCCTCATAGTAGTCACCTGGGGTGTCTGCACACCAATGAATAGAGTCAATGACATGTTGAGCAATAGATAAGCAAAATATAATAAACATGGCATGCATCAAATATCAGAATAATGACAAGTATAGTAATCACGTGAATATAAGGAAATGAAGCTAGGCATGAAGTATAAATAATAATATCATCCGAAACAATAAAGGCTACATGAAGTAGCATCCTACCACAAACAGGCAGTGCTACTTCAAGGATCAAATCTTGTCAAAATCAAACAAAAATTGCAAGATTCTTCAAGACAGCCATAAGAAGAGTACACATGAAGTTTCAGACCACTTCGACATTATTTGGCTTAACTTCACTCTCCCAGCGGCTGAACAGGAGCTTCCGACGGCGGTGAAGCCAGAGACCTTGACTCAGGAAACATAGCACAGAATTGGCCTCAAAATGCCACCAGAAGGCTCTACATCAAGTTTTAGGCCATTCCGCCATCATTTGGCCCAAAAAGGAAACAGCTGCAGCAGAGTCAACTTTCCCTGCGGTGGCGGCACCAAAGACATCAGGTCTTCGATCAGAGCCTATGGATAGTCTCAAAATACTTCCAAAAGGCTCCGTGTCAAATTTTAGGTCGAACCGACAACGTTTGACCCTCCATCACTCATCAAATAAAGCATATGGGTGGTTTCAAGATACTTCCAAAGGGCTACTCATCAAGTTTTAGGTCATTTCGACAACATTTGACCCAACTTTGATGCTCGGAAGCTAAATCATACCTTTTGCGGCGAAGCTCCTTAGGACCATGATTTATGAATTGGAGTTAATGGATCGTCTTAAAATGACTCCAATAGGTTCCCTGTCAAATTTCAGGTCAATTGGACATCAGTTGACCGTACATCAAAGCGCGACATCTTCCTCGCGACGAAATCAAGTCTGCTGGTGACGAGACCCCACATGGCTTTAAAACTCAAACAAAAGCCTATGGTTAGTCTTATTTATTGTTCAGGAGGCTTCACCTCAAATTTCAGGTCATTTCGACATCATTTGACCTAGTTTTGGCTTTTGACGTCAAATTAGCAATAAAGTCTTCTGCTTTTCCGGAAAATCGGAAACTTTACGCTCTGATTTGCACGGCTTCTCGTCAAGTTTTCTTTAGAGAAACGAGGCTAATACATGAGGAAAACTATCAAGAAAAATACCAGAGAAAAAAAGAATAAAAAAACAGAGAAACGACCGAAACTCAGCGACAAAAAGGGATAAAAATACCCATGGTCGCCAGCGACCATGGGTGCATGGTCATCGGCGACCATGGAAATCCTGGTTGCTAGATTTTCGTCGAAGCCCCTTTTTTGGGTCTTTTTTGCATTTCGAGATGTTTGGCCCGTGCGGTTTTCCAAAAATCTGATTTTCGGAGCATGAAATCCATCAATCTTCATCAACATCATGAATCCGCTGCCAAAATCATTGGATTGTCATAGGATGCTTCGAAATCACCAACCAGCTGACTGAGAAAGTGCACTTTCTGCCCTATCGATCGAGAAACCGACTGGACAGATGTTGGTAGCAATTAATGTCTGAAGTTGCACGGTCATCTGACATCAAACAACATGAAGATCTATCGGCGATCAAGCCCCTACATTGTAAAAAGAATTCCAAAAGACGCAGCGTGGCCCGCAACTCTTCAAATTCCTCAGCGACCACTTAATGCAGTTAAATGACTCATTTTATGACAAGTTAATGCGGTCATGAACTCATTATTTTGGATGGCCCAATCAGAGACAAGGAAAAAGGAGTTATAAGTCCAAGTAATCATTGCATTAAATCATGTAACTCCTCTCATCATGGAGCTTAAAGTCGATTAAATGTCCATTATTCTCCATCAACCAATCAGAAGCCAAGAAAAAAGGAGTTACAAAATAATGAATTAAAACCGTGTAATTGCTCCCATCAATGTGGCTTTAATACATTAAAAGCCCATAAAACCTCATAATGGCCACCAAAAGCCTATTAAAAGGGGGTCATTCCAAGGAAAATAAGGATGGAAAAAAATCCAAAAAATCAATAAGAAAACTCTTGCAAAAGTTGCTACAACAATCTCTCCTCCATCGAAGAGACTTTGCAACAACCATTACAAGGGGACCGAAGTCCCTTGGTGGGGACCACCCCCTTCCAAGGTCCATTCCTTCTATCCACATGGCTTAGACGTGGTTTTTCAGCTAGTCTACTTAGTTTTTTACTGGATATAGGACCTCTCCTTGATTTTTATCCTCTAAAAATCTGAGGTCCAAGCCAAGCCAAGCAAATCAAAGCGTCCTTTGTTCTCATTTGAAGGATGATGGTGAAGTCCATATATGACTTGCGACTTTCAATCTAAACGAGTCCTCGTAGTCTCCTGAGAAGTCAGATCTCCCTTTCTTGCTTTCCATTGTATTTTGTATTTTTGAGAGACCTTGATCCTTTCCTCTTCGGACTTGATAGCTCATAGAAATGTTTGCTGCTATCGTTCGTATCTGGGAATGGGCCATTTTTTCTCTTTAATGAGTCCATTAGAGATCTTTCAAAAAAATCTTCAGAAAAAAAAAATCTGATTTCTAACTTTTCAGATTTCAAGAAACTTTGGTTCTTTCTTTTTTCAGACAATAGCTCGCAGAAATGTTTGTAGCTGACGTTCGGATCAGGGAGGAGCCATTTTCTCTCTTTGATTTAAAAAAAAAAAAAATCTGATTTCTAACTTTTGGATTCAAATTTGAGAAACTTTTGTTCTTTCTCTTTTTCGAATAATAGCTTGCAGAAATGTTTGTAGCTGACGTTTGGATGAGGAAGAGGGGGGGGGGGGGTGGGAGGATTTGCTCTCTTTGATGGGTTCATTAGTGATCCATCAAAAAAAAAAAAAAAAAAAAAAAAAAAGAGGTCAGAGACCACTAAGGTTCCACCAATTGCTTTCTTTGATCAAAGTTGATATAAGAAAAGCTTTGTCCAAAGTCTAAAGGCAGCTAGACTGTTCGAGGCAAGGGTCCTTTAAACGGATTCATTAAGTAATCCTACCCTTACCTGGGGGCTGATCTATCTACAAAGGTTTCATAAGACCGAATTGGAAACCTGGGTGTACTCTTCAACCATTACTTCAAAAAAAAAATCTTAAAAAAAAAAAAGAAAAAAGAAAATCTTTCAAAAAAAAATTCCATCACTTTTGGGTTCAGATCTGAGAAATCTTGGTTTTTTCCCTTTCGGATAAAAGCTTGCAAAAATGTTTGTAGCTTGCGTTCGGATTGGAATAGCACTTGCTCTCTTTGACGAATTTGATCTTGACCTTTAAAAAAAAAAAAAAAAACTTCCTTCATTTTTGGGTTCAAATATGAGAAATCTTGCTTCCTTCCTTTTCGGATAAAAGCTCACAGAAATGTTTGTAGCTTGCGTTTGGACTGGAATACCATTTGCTCTCTTTTATGAATCCAATCTTGACCTTTCGAAAAAAAGAAACCTCATCTTGTGTCCATTTCAAGGATGCGATTTGCAACATTTGCGCCTAGCGGTGCTAGCACGCCCTTTTGGGTCTATTGTATTCACAACCAACACATCCGTACCTCCAACCTTATATTCACTTTACCTCGAGTAAGCCTTGCTTCTCTGTAATTTGAATTAAGGTTTACAATTGCTTCTAGCAGTCACTGGAAGGCTCATTCTGAGCCTACCGTACTTGTGATCAGAACAATTGTACCTTCTATGGCTCTTTGCCTTCTTCACCTCGCTTGGGCAAGGCCATGTCCCCTCGAGCGATTTGAAAAGACAAAACCATTGTTTTTTCCATTTATAATTATTATATTCTTGTGATTACTAATGGATGTGGTCTTGTTTCAGAACTTTTTTCGAAACTAACAATGGCAGCTTCTTTGACCATTACTTTCGACAAAAACAAGTACCAACTCATGCATCAAGAGAAGCAAAACAAGCGCACTCACAAAGTCCTGCTAGCTGCTGAAGTGCCATCTCTCTCGGCAACACTTTGAACATCGGGTCGACCTTTACTCTCCGGACCATTGTCTTCGGGGTCATTAGGACCATTCCCACTCCCTGTTGAAGAAACCGTACATACCAAGAAGCAGAAAATTGCCTTTGGACACGTCACTGCCCTGACACCGAAGGCGGCCATCAAGAAACCTGAAGACCGTGGTACTCCCGTGAAGCCTCAACCTGTAAAGAATCAGGTCTACGCCAAGACTTGGTCCCCAAGACCTTCACCAAAACAGAGGAGGTCTCAAACATCTATAAAGCCGGCATACCTGCTTCTCTCAAGGAGAACCGGTTCTACCCTCTCTCTTACATGAAGAAGGATAGACATGCCTTCCACCGAACAACAAAATAAACTTAGCATGAGCAGGCTTGCTCCTACAAGCCTAAAATCAAATCATGCATCACAAGGCCCCTGCAAGAACCTGCTAAGTCCTATACTCCTTCAATTCGACCCTTCATCTCAACAGGGGCCGAACTTGAAAGATCTAATGCTTCACTCCGACAGGCAAAAGACCCTGTTCGGATCTTGTCTATGCTAAGCTTCAAGGAAGACAGGCTCGGCTGCTACACTTGAGGGAGCACATCCTTCATTGCTAGAGCCCAGCCAGAGTTAATTGAAGCTCAAATTGCTCCTCGCCACATGGCATATCGACAGAAAAGACTAAAGAAGCAAAGAACCCAGCATTCTACACTTTACGTCTCTAAAAAATGGGTCAAAAAGGAAAGACCTAATCAAGTTGCTACTGTCCATATGGTTGGCAAAACCAGAAGGTGCCTGAAGTTAGCAACTAAAATTCATGTTAGACGACCAGTGTCTCACAGCATCATTAGGACATGAAGACATCAGGAGGATTCTCCTGCTCCTTCAACCTAGGGACATCGCCACGTGGCATATCGACAGAAAAGACTATAGAAGCAAAGAACCCAGCATTCTACACTTTACGTCTCTCAAAAATGGGTCAAAAAAGAAAGACCCAATCAAGTTGCTACTGTCCATATGGTTGGCAAAACCAGAAGGTGCCTGAAGTCAGCAACTAAAATTCATGTCAGACGACCAGTGACTCACAGCATCATTAGGACACGAAGACATCAGGAGGATTCTCCCGCTCCTTCAAGCCAGGGACATCGGAGTGATAATACCTTCGGATCTTTATCCAAAACAATGCGCTCCAGCTCAGTCACCAAGACAATATCCTCATTCGACTCTGGAAGGGTGAACGTCCTAGTTACAAACTCCGAGCAACCTCCACCGTATGAGGACGTGACCGCACGCATCCAACAGTTGGAGCAAGGTCAGCAGAGAATAGAGGCTCTAATGGAAAACCTCCTTCTCGCTTTCCAACGTCCACCAAACAATGAAGTCTCTCCAAATGATGAGTCAAACGAAGGAGATGATGAGTCATGCGCCCTTACCAAAAAGGATGTTGACAATATCCTCGCCAAAGCAAAAGAAGAAGATACACTAAAAGAGCATGGAATCAAGCCACCATATTCCTTATGGATGGACTTGGTTCTCTTCCCTGCAAAATTCAAACAACCTATTCTTTAAACATATACAGGGAAAGATTCAGCCAGACAGCATGTCATCCACTTCATGATCCTGACAAGAGCTATTGTGGATCAAGATGCCCTCAAGATCCATCTCTTTGCAAGTACCCTAAAAGGTACAGCCTTTGATTGGTACCCCACTTTGCCGGAGGATTCCATCCAAAATTGGACCATGCTAGAGACACGCTTCCTAACCCACTTCAACGGTGAGGATCATCCTGTTACTATGGCTCAGCTTTACAGCCTAAAACAAAGAGAGAATGAGTCAACATATGACTTCATTCACAAGTGGAAGGCGATGGCATACAAATGCTCAGACGTACTACCACAAGCGTCGCTGGTCGACATATGTCGTAACAACATGAGAGCAAGATCCGCTCCATGATCATCGACAATAAATTAAAGAACCTGCGAGAACTTCTAGAAGCATCCATGGAGGTTGAAACAGTGATCAAAGACCTCAACAGTAAAAAATCATCAAAGAAAGAGCAGACTGCTAGTACAAACTGAAAACCAAAGAAAAAGGTGGTTCTCAATGTGCAAACCAAGTCAGCTCCTCAGCCCCCAAAGAAACCTGAAAACAAAGCTGCAGGTAAGAAACCTGAACTCTTTGATGCCTTCAAAGAACAAGTAGAGAAGAAATACCCGTTCGATCAAGATATTGAGGAAATCTTTAGGGCTCTCTTAGCAAACGACAAACTCACCTTGCCGGACCCCAAAAGACCGGGAGATGTTGGCAAAACCAACGATCCCCAGTATTGTCCATACCACCAGATGATCTCGCATCCTCTCAATCAAACCTCCGTTGTGAGAGAGAAGATCAATGAGATCTAGAAAAATGAAGTCATCACTTTTGACAAAAAAACTACGAGTTTGCCTCTGTCAACATGGTGTCATGTGGACAAACATCAAAGTCACTAAGGGAGACGATCACTACTTCCTTCAAGGTGATAAAAATAATTCAAACGTCCCAAGAGCTGGTCCCTTTCCCAACACTAGACGGACAACCCATATGGGTGCATCCTGATCTCATTGAAGATAAAAACTAGGAGGTTGTCAAAACAAAGCCGACGGCTCAACAACGAAGGCAATCCAGGAGACATCTCCGCATGCTCAAACAGCATGAGAAGGCTCAACCAAAACAAGAAATCCCTGAAAAGGCAGAGACATCCTCTACCGCTTCACTAGGGGCAATGGAAAAGTCCCTTCCCAATACATCAAAGGTGGTAAGGAGATTCACTCTTAGTAACTTCATGCCACCACAGCTCATAAATGAGACTACGCAGGGAGCATTATACTCTTGCAATTCAGTGGTCGGATTCTCCATGAATGGATACGGGTCCAGTGACACTGACGAGTAGGAAGAATCCATTGAAACAGGAGAATACCTCTCCAACGAAGAATGGATTCCTAAATCTCAACTCATAGCATTAATTTGGTATAATCCATTACAGTCGTAAGGGTCCTGGTTTGATGATGAAAAGGACCAAGAGGCTGCTATTGGCCTAGCACCCACCATTGCTCAAGGGGAATCAAGGAGCAGATGAAGAAGATGATTTGGCTCCTATGCCTGATCCTAAAGAAAATACAGGAATCCTGCAACATTTTCCAGAACCGGAAGTCCTTGAAAATTTACAAGTATCTCCTTCGGTAACTCAGGAAAAATGAAGAAAGCTGTTGGATTGATGATCCTCTTACATTCGAGGATGAGTCCGATTCCCAACAGTCCATTCTAGGAATGTCTCATATCCGAACGACCTGCAATGTGATAGTTTAGGATGATAGTTTCTCTGATGCCTCATCTGCCGAGGCCACATACTCTCAGACCACATCTAGTAGTATATCTTCCGGAGCTACATCTTCTCAAGTGACTTCCACTGAGACCTCACCTTCTCAGGCTTCATCTCCTGAAACTGTGACATTGGAACTCATGCCTCTTCCGACTGATCATCTTGAAGAAGCTCCTGTTGATGAAGTCTTCTTTAATGAAAACCAGGTCAACTGGTCCCAGATACCCAACCTTATAGGTGATGTCTGGACCGATAAATTATTCAAAAAAAAAGAAAAGTTGCTGGATGCTGTTCAGGACTTGTTACCGGAAAATGCTCCACACAACACAATCACTGAGGACGGTAATGCTGATGTAGGAACAACTTCAGCAAATTAGAATGATCAACCCCTTGATCCCAAGGGTGATTTTCTAAATGAAGACCCTTCTTCAAAAGCTTTTGAAGTTGGTAGAGGTAGCTGCTCTGGCTGGGATTACGACAAAAATTACAACCAACCTTTTTCTTCTTCTTATGTAAATCCTTTGGGAAAAGAAGTTGTAAATGCCCTGAGTGGCAACAATAATAGAAATGCAGGCCCTAAGGAGGCTTTCAAGTATGACTTGATTGAGCACTTCAAACACATACCTGCGCGATTATACATCCTAGACTTATTATGAATGTCTCCATGCACTCGTGATAACCATTTTTCAGAACTGCAAATGCTGAATGTGGATGCCGATAAACATGCCGCACAAGTTCTACAAATTGAAATAGACAGCAGGGTGAAAAAAACAAATACTTCCTCAAAGGGAAAAAAGAAGAAAACTGGGGATTTGGCATTGAATGCCTATCGGTTCAAAAAGCAGCAAGTGCAACCATCGCCTTTGATAAGGAAGACCTCTTGTTGGGCAAGACAAAAGCACAACCGACCCATGTACTTCATAAGGTACATCAAAGAGACACCAATACACAGTCCAGATCGACCCAGGTTCTGTAGTCAACCTCATCTCTACTATGGCACTTGAAGAGTTAGGTATCCCACCTAGCAAGCTGAGTAACATATCTGTATCCATGTTTGGATACGATGGGAGCACTCAAAGGCCTATCGGAAAAATCAGGTTTAAGTTGCAAATTGGTGATCTTATCTCAACTATCTCTGTATAGTCCGATGGCACAAGCTATCATGAAAAAAATGGGCTATGACACTTAGAATCCAATCGGTTTGGGAGGTGGCCATGGTATTCTCACACCGTTGAAACCCACCCTGACCAAAAGCCAACTGGAGGATTGAAAACTCCCCGACCCAGGTTTAGTATTTTTTTAATGATTGTTTAGCTGTGATTAGTCTCTAAGTAGGATTAGAGGACGATTAGCTTGGGTTTTAACTAGATTAGGATTTTAGATAGCTTTGGGGAATTTTGAGAGCCGTTGAGCTTGGTTTGACTGGGCCTGGGGTGGCCTGTGTGACGCGTGTCCGTGTGGAAACTTATCTTTTATTTTGAAAATTTTCATTTTTATTTGTTTTGATTTGTTATTTTGGTCTCAATAACTTTATGTTTGCTCCATTTGAATTCGAACCCCAGAGATCGCGTTTTTTGAGGAAAAAGGGCAAAACAGACTTTTCACACCAACTCTGTGCATAGTTTTTGATATTTGCAAATCGTGAGGAAAATATATTTTTTGCAAACTAGATTTTTTGACGATCATTTTTCTTTCTTTCATCGATCTCATCCGGGACCCATAAATGATAGTTTTAAGCCCTTGAAGTTTTAAAGTTGTGGGGCCTACAAACCACTTAAGTTTTAAACTAAAACTCACGTTCCCCCATCTTTTTCTTCACTTTTGCACTGCTGAAACCGAACCCAGGGGAGCTTTCTCTCTTCTTCTCACCTTCTCTCCTTTGCATGTCCATGAAATCAAGCCCAAATTGAAAAACAAACCGCACCATCTCCTTCCCCAATCTTCAAGCTTGCCATTGATATCATTTTTAAGAGATTTCAGCTGAAATCATCATCTTCTTCCTTGCTGATTTTTGTACTTCCAGGTGAGGCCTTGTCTTCTCCTCTTAGACATGGGTTCCTTGAACCCTTAGGAAGATTCCAACCATGCACGCAAGGAGGTTCCTTGAGAACTCCTTTCTTTTGAAAAATATGAAGTTTTTGAGATGGGTTTTCATGGGGTTTCGTATAGATTGGAGAGAGTGCCGTGGAAGAGAATCTTCGGAGTGATTAGAATCCTTTTGGGGAGTCAAGGCAAGTGAATAATCAGACTTAAGAATGCATGCTATGAAGAAAATCTGTTTCTTCCTAAAAGAACTCTTACTTGGTAACTCTATTACCTCTAATTTGGTTCTTTATTAAGAACGATTAAATATTTGAAATGTTTTTAAGGTATGGCTTATAATTATACTCTCTACAAGCTGCTTTTATAGTCATGTGGTTTCTTGGCAATTGTTTATTTACAAGTCATTGGAACTACATCTCAGAATTTTTATATTCTTGTGATTAGGCTATGTTTTATGAATTTGAAGGAGTGCAATGGGTGTGATGTTGGGGGTTGAATGGAGTTGGTTGGAGATATTGGGAGCTCAACTATGTATGAGTGAAGGGTAAGGAAGGACTTGAATACATGTAAAATGAGCATGATTTCTGCAATGGACGAGTCTAGACAGTGGATTGTCCGCTCTAACAGACCTGAACACTGTTTGGCAAAGGGCAAGACAGAACCTCGCTCGCTCAAGCGAGCCTGGGGTTCGCTCGAGAGAGCAAGGTTCTGGAACAGCCCGCTCGAGCGGACCTAGAATTTGCCCTGGGGGTTGATTTCTACACACTGTTGCAATGTTTTGAAGTGCAGACCTCCTCTAAGGCCTCATTGACATGTGATGATGGAAATTTGAACCCAGACACTTTGTATTACAGAAATTTGAAGGGGAGTGGGAAGCTTGTTCGATATTTAAATACCTAAGGAAATTCTTTTATAAATCTCAATATACACTTTGTGTCCCAACTGTCGGAGATGTTCAGAGGCACCAAATTCCTTGGTTAAAAACCAATGTTGAGACATTAGGTGTGTAATGCGATAACCCTAGGTAAGCCAATCAAACCATATACATGACTTCATTCCAAACCAAAAAGGGGTTTATACATTTTCTTATAAATTGATTTGAAATAGATTTGAGTGGTTCGCCACGTTTGACAATATGGGTGAGGCTACTCGTTTAATTCGTTTCATATTGTTCGATTGTGCTTTGCTCAGAGTAGTCCTTTTATCGACTTGAAATGTGTTCAGTGGTTTGATTTGTATCGATTTGAATTTTTAGTCGGCACCACTAAGCTTGGGTTACTTTGTCAGGTTGATCACTTGGCCTAGGATCCTCAAGTATTTTGCCAGCTGCAGTTTGGACCCCATTGATTGGTTGCTCCTGCCATGGTGATGGTTATTGATTGTTCAGGCCATTTTATATGGCAACAGTTATTGTTCCGGCCATTTTACATGGTAAGGATTATTGCTCCGGCTATTTTATATGGCAACGGTTTTTGATTGAGTGCTCTTGTTACCTCAGTAAAAGGAGAATATAGCAAAATGTGAATTGCCATTAATTTTAATCGATTCTCAGTTAATTTTGAAATGTTTAAGTGTAATTCCCTTTTTTTTCAGGAATTGGTTACTTGGATTGTCTTTACACATATTTATCTTTTAAATGAACTTTTATGATTTTAAATATTACTTGATAAACACTTGTATGTCTTATCTATTTTATTCACCTGCTAGACCGTCGTGTCTGATACTATCTTGTTTGGTGCCAGATATCGAACTCTCTGCCTTTGAGGCGGAGCACACAGAGGAGGCGGTAAACCTCCGATGGAGTGGGAGTGGCAGCCCAACGATGTCATTTAGATATCAGGTTAGGACATAAGTCTTGGATAACATTTGGGGAGTGATACTTCTTTTTGGGGAACTTTGTTATTAGCTTTTGTTGGCTCTTTTGGGATGTACAATTTTAACATACTTTTGTAATCCGTACAACTTTAACTTTAACTTTGGGTTTTGCTTATGTATATATTTCTCCTTTGATGCAATACTTGCATGTAGTCCTCGTGTTTTAATTAATTAGGCTTTTGCTACATGCTTCCGCACATTATTATTCGTTGTGACATCAATGGCTAGGTTGTGATGGATCGCTTGGGAATCCTCACCGTGGAAACCAGTGGGAAAATAGCTAGCGCGTAGGCGAAATTTCTTGGCTCGCCGCGCCGCGGCCCCTAATTAGGGACTTGGTCGGCTCAGTCTTGGTATGGGGGCATGACAATTCCGGACTTCGTTTGGTGTGTATTGCTACATTGTCATGCCATTTGGTCTAAAAAACGTTGGTGCAACATATCATAGGGCTATGATGAAGATATTCCAAGATATGCAGCACAAGACGGTTGGATTTTACGTTGATGACCTCGCCGTCAAATGCCAAAGAAAAGAAGACCATCTCAAAGATCTTCAAGAAGTCTTCCTCCGATTTCGCAAACACAAACTGCGGATGAATCCCCTAAAATGCTTCTTCGGTGTCTCATCAAGTAAGTTCCTCAGATTTATAGTTCGGAAAGCCGGAATAGAACTTGACCCCACCAAAGTCAAGGTTATCCTAGAAATGCCATCTTCAAGAACCTTAAGAGAACTAAAAGGACTTCAAGGAAGATTGCATACATCTGACGGTTCATCTCCATTCTATCAAGGAAGTGTTGTCCATTCTTTCAATTGATGAAGAAAGGTGTGGACTTTATTTGGGACGCTGAATGTGAAGCCGTGTTTCAAGACATCAAGTCATACCTAACCAAACCTCCAGTGTTAGCTACCTCCACAACTGGGAAACCATTCATCTTGTACACAAGAGCCCTTGACCATTCTTTGGGCGCTCTACTTGCACAAGAAAATGACGAGGGAAAAGAAGCTGCTCTATATTACCTCAGCCGCAAGTTGGTAGGTGCAGAGCATCGTTACTCTCCAGTCGAAAAAGAATGCCTTGCAGTGATGTTCGCCGTACAAAAACTACATCACTACCTTCTGTCCAACACATCTACCTAATTTTGAGGATCAACCTCTTAAAGGTCCTTGACACAAAAGCAAGTTCCCTCAATACCTAACTAGCAAAATGGTTTATCCTTCTGTCACAGTTTGATATTAGGTATGTACCACAAAAAGCAATCAAAGGTCAAGCTCTAGCAGACTTTCTCGCAGAGCACCCATTGCCTAAAGATTCTCTACTCAGGGATGATCTCCCAGACACACTTGTCTACACTATGGAGACTTCCTCGTCAATTGCTTCTTAGAAAATGTACTTTGATGGCACAACCAAGACAAATAAAAGAGGAAAGTTGATATTGAGAGTTGGCGTCCTCTTTGTTAGCCCCGACAAATATATGATTCCACATGCTTTCTCGCCCTTGAACCATGCCTCAAACAATGCAACTGAATACCAAGCTCTGATCGTAGGATTGGAACTCGCCCTCGAATCCGGCATCACCATGCTGGAAGCCTTTGGGGACTCTCAACTGATCCTCAACTAGATGAATCAGAAATATGAAGTCAGGAAGCCTAATATGTTGCGTTACTACAACAAGGCACAATCGCTTCAGCAAAAGTTTGACATCTGTCACATCACCCTCATCCTCAGAGGTGAAAACATCCGTACAGATGCCCTGGTTGGACTCGCTGCGTCTATGGCAATCCAAGAAGGGAAAAACATACAAATTACAGTGTGTGAAAGAAGGATCCTCCCTCCCCTTAACACACCCCAAGTAGTTGCTGAATGCCACCAAGTGGTTGGATGTCGGATCTCCATCCTTAGACCTCCGATCGACGATTGGAGGGATCCGTTCATTGATTACATTATGTTCGGAATCCTACCTGAAGATCCAAAAGAGTAGGTAAACATTCAAAGACAAGCCCCAAACTTTCATTTGCATATTCCTTCGAAAATGCTTTACCGAAGATCCTCCTACAGAGTACTTTTATGCTGCTTGTCACAACAAGAGGCTAAAGAAACACTCAAGGAAGTTCATGCTGGTCTTTATGAAGCCCATTAGGCTGGTCCTAAGCTCTATGATTAGATAAAAAGGTTAGGTTATTATTGGCCTACTATAGTAGCTGACTCAATGCAATTTGCTAAATGTTGCCAACAATGCCAAGTTCATGGAGACTATGTCCACATGCCTTCAGAATAACTACATCCTACAGCGATCTTATGGCCTTTCGAAGCCTGACGTATGGACATCATAGGTTCTATTTCTTTTCTATCAAGCAAAGGGCATCGCTTCATCTTCGCCGTTACAAATTATTTCTCTAAGTGGTTAGAAGCATTTGCGCTCAGCGAAATGAAGACCTCATCAGTGTTTCAATTCTTGCACACCAACATCATTTGTCGCTTTGGTATACCTAAAAGATTCGTCCATGATAACAGACCACAATTCTAGGATCATAGATTCTACAGGTTTTGCGACAAATACAAAATCCAAAGTTGTCCTTCGACTCTATGTAACCCAGCAGCGAATGGGCTAGCAGAAGCCTTCGACAAGACACTCTGCAAAATTCTCAAGAAAATGGTCTCTAGTCACAAAAGAGACTGGAGCGACAAACTGCCTGAAGCTTTATGAGCCTATCGAACCACCGTTCGAGGACCAACCCATAGCACACCATCCTCCTTAGTATATGGGTGCGAAGCTATTGTGCCATTGGAGGTACAAATTCCTTCCCTAAGGGTATCTCTGCAAAATGACATGACTCAAGAGAGTAATGTGAAGTTGAGACTCCAGGAGTTGAATAATCTTTGAACTTTACTAAGCATGCATAGCAGGATCTTTCAACAAGAAGGTCAGGCAACGCCCCTACAAAAAGGGTGACTTGGTTCTTACAGTAAAAAGGCCAACGGTTTTCACCCACAAATCCAAAGGCAAATTCGAACCAAAATGGGAGCGTCCCTTCATCATCGACGAAATCTTCTCCAACGACACATACGCTCTTCTAAACATGGAGAGTGACAGATGCACGCTGCCCATCAACGGCAAGTTCTTGAAGTGGTACCACCCTTGAAGACTTCCTCCACCGACTTAGAGCGATGCCTGCATGGCCATAGCCTATTCCTAGGTACTTGCTCGTCAAACCCACTCCTTTTGGAATTTTCATCCTTATGTTGAAATTTCTTTTAAAAGAAAACTCAAAACAATGCTTACTTTCATCGTTTCATTGTTAAAAAAAAAAATCCAAAAATCCAAGTTTAGGAGCATCTTCCCTAACTTGACCAAAATTTTCGATCCTTGAACCCAAAATTCATGGTTTGAAACAAAATTCAAGACTCAGGGATTTCGGCCCTAGTCTACTCTGACTTTTACTCACCCAAAAATGGTTTTAGGGCAAAATTTACAGCCCTCGTGTCTTTAAGAAAAATGGTTTTTCAAAAAACCGCTGGGAAACGACATTCAGTCGATAGTCGCAAAACCCAAAAATCGTAAGGATGCGAACCACATTTGATACTTCCAAAACCTCAAAATCGCAAGGAAGTGACACCTCATCGATACTTGCAAAATTTTAAAAATCATGGAGACACAACATTTCAGTTGATATCCACAACCCAAAGTTAAAAAAACCTTGAATTTCAAAAATCGTGGGGAAGCAACATTCAGTCGATACACGCAAAATTTTTTTTTTTCAAAAGCAGGGAAGCGACTCTTAGTCGATACTCGCACCCAAATTCGCAAGGAGGCGACATTCCATCGATACTCGCAACCGAATGAGCAAAGAAGAGACATTTCATCGATACTCGCAACCGAATGAGCAAAGAAGAGACATTCCATCGATACTTGCAATACCATTCATCAAGGAGGCGACTCTTAGTCGATACTTGCACCCAAATTCGCGAGTATGCGACATTTCATCGATACTCGCAACCGAATGAGCAAGGAGGCGACATTCCATTGATACTTGCAATACTTGTCACGCCCCGAAACCAGACTCCTACAGCAGTCCGATCTCGGGGAGCGTGATTTTGAAGTTAACTAAAATTTTTGCTTTCCCCAGGATCCGCGTGTGTGAGGATCACAAAAATTCTATCACAAACGGAACATTTCATGGAAGCTTACTTGGCGTTGCGATCCAGAACCCGTGGCCATCGGATTTCGTATCGTACTCAACCTGTTAGCATAAAGCTGTCATAACAATAATCATACTCAGACTAGAACAAACATGATATCAAAATATACAGAGCTGACGGTGACAGAATAATTCATTTCCCACATTTATTCAAATTACAAATTATATAAGTGCATTAATTAACCACAAAAAAAAGGCTAACAAAAGCCATCCAAGATAACTAACTAAACCAACGACTACCCAAATTATGTGATGAAATCCAATGCCAAACTCGACGTCTACATGACATTGTCAGCACAACCAACCTACCAAAATACAAAGCTCCGAATTCGTTGCACGCACTCCAACTCAGAACGAAGGACCTGCTACCTATGGCACCAAATATAGAATATCAGACGCGACGATCTGGCAGGTGAATAAACCAAATAAGGCATATAAGTGTTTATAAAATTATATTTAAAATCATAGGATGCATTTAAAACGAAACTTATATAAAGACGAATCAAAATAAGTAATTTCTGTATAATAAGGAAGTTCGCATTAAAACATTTTAAATTGACTGATAAATAATCAAATTATTGGCAACCCTTATTTAGCTATATTATCCTATTACCGAAGTAACAAGAGCACACAAACAGAAACCGTCACCATACAAAATAGCCGGAGCAAAACCGTTGCCATATAAGATGACCGGAACAAAACCGTTGCCATGCAAAATGGCTGGAACAGACAGACACCATTGCCATGCAAAATGGCCGGAACAAAACCGTTGCCATGCAAAATGGCCAGAGCAAACAGACAGAGGGTCCAAACTGCAGTTGGCAAATTATTTAAGGATCTTAAGCCGGGTGATCAATCCGACAAAGTGACCCAAGCTTAGTGGTGCTAATAAAAATTCCAAAACGATACAATCAAACCATCAGGATATATTTCAATCGATAAAATGACTACTCTTAGCAAAGCACGAACGAACAAGAAAAGCACGAATGAACAATGTGAGTAAATCAAACGAGTAGTTTTATTGATTATTTCAAACGTGGCAAACCACTCAAAACCTTTTCAAAACGATTTATAAGAAGCGTATAAATCTTTTGTCCTAGAATGAGGTAATTAGTTGTGTTGGAATGGTTTACCCAGAGCTGTCTCGGTGTACACTCAAAGTCCGAATGTTGGGTTATAATGATGATTTGATGCCTTTGAAGTTGTTCAGCATTTGAGGTCTATGAGTGCACTGCGAGACTCTAATAAAATTTAAAATAAATCCCCGGGTAATTCACAATATAAGTTTGTTCTCTTTGTTCCTTTCCCAATTTCCATTATCAATTACATATTCAAATTTCCAAGAGTTCATCCGAGCAAGCATGGATCTCCAAATAGGCATAATATATAAAAACAAAATGCTCGGAAAGGACCATGGACAGAACCCGGGCTCGCTAATCATGCTATAGCGAGAGGATGTTCTGGGAAGGGCTTCTTAATGTGAAGTTGACCCTGTTTTACTTCTCTTTTTCATGAACCTTCACTCTTTTATTCTCAATCAAACATTTTCTATCACCACAATTGAGCTTCCATAGCTCCATCCAACCTCCAATCCACCCAAACCAATTTCATCCAACACTCCACCAGGTACCTCAATTCATAAATAATTTGAACCAAGACAGGATAAGATTTTCTCTAACAGCTATGAGTACAGAATTGCAAACAAATCAGGTTTCTAGGTTTTGTAAAACAGCCCAAAGACAAACCCTTTTCCATGAGGTCATGGACACCCAAACCCTGTAGAAAATCTAACATAACTGAACACCAAAATAACGTAGAATTCTGCACATAGCTGGACATTAAAACACATTGCAGAAATTTGAACCTAGCTGAACATTAGAGCATATTTCAGAAATCTGAACCTAGCTGAACATTAAAGCATTTTTGTAGAAATTCTACACACAAACTGAACACAGAACCTGCAGAAATTCTGCACAGAAAAAAAAAATACAAAACCTGTAGAGATTCTGTACACAAAATGAACCCAAAATCTGCAGAAAATTTGTACACAAAATGGACACAAAACCTGCAGAAAATCTGCACATGAATAGAACACTAAAACCTGCAGAAATTTAAAATTTTAACACAGCTGAACACATTAAAACATTGCAGAAATCTGCACATAAATAGAACACTAAAACATGCAGAAATTTAAATTTTTAACACAGCTGAACGCTAAAACTCTGTAGAAATTTTGAACACAGCTGAACACTAAAACTCTGCAGAAATTTAAATTTGAACACAGCTGAACACTAAAATTTCAGAAATCTGAACATGAACCGAACACCAAAACTTGCAGAAATTTGAACATGATCTTAACACTAAAATTCCAGAAATCCGAACATGATTTGAACACTAAAATTCCAGAAATCTGAACCTGATTTGGACACAGAAACCTGCACAAAACAACACAAAAACATGCAGAAATATGCACCTGTGTGGGTAAAATACCGTAATGACGGGACTAAGTAAGGACCACGGTAATACACAGGCCGTTCACCTCGGTCTCGGTAATCACAACCAGCAGTTCGGCAGCTCAGTAAGAAGCGTTGGCTCAAAAGGCTCCTCCGCTCGGCGGCTCGGCAGCTCGGTTAAGAGTGCCAGCTCATCACTACTCAGCTCGGCAGCTAAGTGTAAGTGCCAGCTAAATGCCAGCCCGGCCGAACCATTCCTGGTCCCGGTAGAAGTACTGAAGGCAGAGTGGGCCATCACGCTCCTATGAGAAGTACGGGCGTGCCCTGACAGATAGGGGCGCTCATTTATGGCGATAGGATCGCTCATTTATGGCGATAAAAAGTTGGCTTTATCATCCCTTAACATCAACTGACCGAAAGCATGGAAGTTTCTGATGGGATGTACCCTTTTTACCTACCGCCGAATGTCAGGGTAAGGCCCAATGGGACCTTACCCCACCTACCCCCACTCACAAAGAAAGAATGAACGAGGAACCATCTACATATACACATGGGATCAGCCCCATGGAGGTACGCTAACTCACAATACATGAACCCTTACTCAGACTTTCATTCTCTTCTTCCTCTTCCTGCTTAGTTTTTTTCCAGAATTAACTCAGGCATCAAAGTGCCTTCGGCTCACAGCAGCCAGGGGCTCTGACCCAAGTCTTTCTCCTTCCCTTTTCAGGTTCTCAGCGTTCGGTCTTCCCAAATCCTACATCCTAATCCAAGTGGGTGATTTTTATCGCCTATAGTTTGGCGCCGTCTGTGGGGAGCTGAACAAAAAGCTTACAAAACACAACCACCATGCCTCCAAAAACCAGAAATGGCGAAGGACCCTCCAAGGGCATGGTCCTATCCCTACAGCCTGTACTGGTCGAGAACCTACCCCCTCCACCCTCTCGACAGAGGAGGTCAAGAGAAAGGTCCCTCACGGTCCAGACAGCATCGCAGTCGAGAGGGCTGACAATTCCTTCTCTCCATAATGTTCCTCCTTCAGAGCAGCCCCGCCATAGCAAAGGGTACACCAGGTGAGGTGACAAGTCAGTCACCAAGCTGGGTGAAAAGTCAGTGCGGGCCAGATCTCAGTCCCACCATCAAGCCGACCTCGACGACGAAGACCCTGTTCAGGATGATACCAGGGCTCAGAACCGCCTCATCCAGGAGCAAGAAGAGCTCATCAGACGACTCAAGCTGCAGCTCCAGGAGAGGGGTGGGGCTCGGAGTCCACCTCCCATTCGCAGCCATGCTTCGGGTCCTCCACCCAGGCACGACCAAGTTCCACCCCTGTTGCATGAGCGGGACTTGAGGCACGTCCTCAATAAGAGGCGTGATCGGGTCCATGATGAAGAAGGCTCCAGTAGCAGCCGTGTACATGCAGGCCCCAAGAAGCAGCGTCAGCTGCCCGAAGACGAGGCCGAGCTGAAGCAATGGCTCGACCGGCATATCAAGCAGACTATCCGCCAGAATATGGAGACTGCTGGTATCGCCCGAGACCAGTACAGCACCTTTGAAGCTGAAGACACAGGAGCATCTCCTTTCTCCAGGGATATTAGAAAGTTCTCCCTCCCTGAGAAGTTCAACGTCCCAAGGTTCATCCTGTACGATGGAACCTCGGACCTAGGATGTCGGTGTGGGGTGATGACGATTTCCTAAACTGTCGAGTCTTTTCCGCCAGTTTGGGAGAACTTCCCTTGCGGTGGTTTTGCTCACTCCCGGAGGGCTCTATTTCCAGTTGGCGGCAGCTCCGGACCTCCTTCCTGGAGAAGTTCCAGGCCCATCGTGTCATTCCGAAGACAGATGCCGACCTCATGGCCCATCGGATGCGAGAAGACGAGAACGTCACCCAGTTCACTAGACGATTCTGGACTATCTATAACTAGATCGAAAGCGCTTCTAAGGAGATGGCGTGAAGTCCTTCCAGCAGGCTTTGCAACCGAGCATCGAGCTTCGGGCGCAGTTGGTCATGTACCCCGTGGCCACAATGAAAGAGCTGATGACCCGGGCGAACCGGTTCATCTGGGCGGAAGAAGACGAGGTCCAAGGTCGGGAGAACTTCAGCCTCACCCAGAAGGCTGCTCCCAAGGGTGACAGCAAGTCCTCTAGAAGGGAGGATCGTCGCAGAGACCCATCCTCGAATCGGCACAAGGCTTCGTCCCCAGAGAGCGCAGGCCCCCCTCCACCTCGGCAGCGGCCTCAGGGAGCGGCAGGAAGTCAAGGCACGAAGTTGCCAACTTCAAGGCGATGAGTACAGTCTTCAAGGAGCCAATCTATAAGCTCCTCAGTAAAATAAAGGTGCAGCCCTTCTTCAAGTGGCCGCAGCCGATGAAAGGTGACTCCTCCTCCCGGAAGCAGGCCAAGTTTTGCGCCCATCACAAGAAAAACGAGCGCAGAACCGACGAATGTAAGAGCTTCAAGTCCCACCTGGAGAATCTTGTGAAGGAGGGGCACCTGAGAGACTACATCAGGGAGGAAGGCCGAGACAACAGCCGACCTCCGCGTCAAGAGGATGGCGGTCAGGATAGCGAACCGGAGGGCGTCATCAATGTCATCCACCTCGCTCCTCAACCTAAAGGGAGCTCCCAGGCCCGAGTCGAGGCTAGGAGGACCTCCCACCAGAAGTAGGTGCTGATTGCCGCGCCAGAGCCAGTTACAAAGAAGGCCAAGACGGAGGGGCCCAGGATCTGGTTCTCAGACAGGGCCCTAGAGGACGTCGAGCTCCCACATAGCGACCCTCTAGTACTCACCTTGAAGCTGCAGAACTTCTTGGTTCAGAGAGTCCTTGTCGACCCAGGCAGCTCATCCGAGATCCTGTATTACGATTGCTTCAAGAAACTGAAACTCAAGGATGAGGATCTCCAGACAGCTCATACCCCTCTGGTCGGCTTCAGCTCCAAGCCGGTGTACCCGAAGGGCAAGTTCTCCCTCAAAGTCCAAGTAGGAGGAGCCTCCAGGCAGGTCGACTTCCTAGTAGTTGACGTTCCCTCCCCTTACAATGTCATAATGGGGAGAACGTGGCTGCATAGCATGGAGGCCGTGCCCTCCACCCGCCATCAAAAGCTCTAGTTCCTTCTGGAAAACCAGTCCGGCCGGACTGACGTGATCACTGTCAGAGGTGACCGGCACATGGCCAAGCAATGCTTGCTGGCCGTGCTGCCTGGTGAAGCCGAATCATCCCAAGTCCATATGGCTGAGCAGGACAGAGAGGTAGAGCTCGGGGACGTTGGCAGGGCTCCGGCACAGAAGAGCATAGAGGACCTCACCGAGGTCAAAATCAATCCTGCCGACCCGGACAGATTCTTCCTGATAGGAAGCCAGCTCCCTGAGCCCGAGAAGACGGAGCTGCTCGACCTCCTCCTCGAGAATAATTAGGTCTTTGCTTGGACACCATATGAGATGCCCAACATCGACTCAGCAGTCATGTGCCACAAGCTGAATGTGGACCCCAACCATAAGCCCGTGATCCAAAAAGCACGTCGAATTGGGGTCCCACAAACTGAGGACGTGATTGAAGAGGTCCAGAAGCTACTCGAGGTAGAGGCAATAAAAGAGGTCCGCTATCCGCAGTGGCTGGCCAACACAGTGGTGATAAAAAAGAAGACAGGGAAATGGAGGGTCTGCGTGGACTTCACCGACCTGAATAAAGCATGTCCCAAGGACAGCTTCCCTCTTTCAAAGATCGACCAGCTTATTGATGCCACTGCCGGACACGACCGCATGAGTTTCCTCAACGCCTATCGGGGATACCATCAGATTCCCTTGTACGCAGCAAACCAGGAAAAGACAGCCTTTATCACACCCCGGGGCACCTACTGTTACAAGGTGATGCCCTTCGGGTTGAAGAATGCGGAAGCGGCATACCAGCGGCTAGTGACGAAGATGTTCCAAGTGCAGCTCGGCAAAATGGTGGAGGTTTACATTGATGACATGGTCGTCAAGTCCAAGAGGTCACAGGACCACTTGGCCAACCTCAGGCTGATATTCAACATCCTCTGCCAGTTCCAGTTGAAACTGAACGCGTCCAAATGTGTTTTCGGTGTCGGTTCCAGAAAGTTCTTGGGGAGCCTGGTCACAATAAGGGGTATTGAAGAGAACCCTGACCAGATCACGGCAATCCAGGAGTTACAGATTCCGACCTCAGCCAAACAAGTTCAGAGGCTGACCGGCATGGCTGCCGCGTGATGTGCTCAAAATAGTTAACCGGAATCGCACAAATTTCTATTAAGTAGATAATGGCAAATACGGGTCGATCCACAGAGATTTGTAGAAATAAGATCCAAAAATCCTTAATCAGTTTTCACACTAGAGATTTTAAAACCACAATTAATCAAGGAAATAATAACTAAACTGATGTCGAAAGAAATCTAAACAAAAACTTGATCAGAGAAAAAGAGATCAGAGTATCGGATTTCACCAAAATAGATTTAATCATTCCAAAATTACTTCATAGTCTTATCCTAATAAAACTCAATCCAATGTGCAAACAATTGCCTTGGATCGGAAGATTTAGCTTTGAAAACCCTTTTTCTTGAAAAAATCCAATTATCTAAATAGTACCTAAGACTCCCTTCACTTCAATATGTTGAAACTCTAATAACTATTTATCAAGATTAAGCACAAACCATTAAAGGAATCTAACCTAAACATGATATGTCAAGATCAAGAATAAAAAGTAAAAGACATTCCAAATAACCTTTATAAAACCAGAAGTTGAATAACATTCATGAAGGAGAACCTATTAAATCATTAAGCATAATGAGGGAAAGACATAGAAGAATAATAAGGAACGAACTCACCAGTTTTGGTTTCCTCCTCCACCTTAATCCACGGATTAGCCAAGCATTGTAGAACAAACAATAACAATGAAGCAAATTGTCATTATTGAAAGCCTTTAAGTTGTCTATTACACCACTCAATCTCCACCCTCAATTTCTAACAAAGATTGAAGAGAAATAAAATTCACACTAGAGCAAAAGAGAGCCTCCCCTTAAAAAGAAGACAAATACAAGAAGAAAAAGAAAGAGAAATCACTCAAATTCGTCATCCCTCATATCCCTCCACTTGACAGCCTGTTTTGACCCCCAAAACGTCAGAATTGGGAGATCCTTGTGAGACATGATATTCCTCTCCTTTGAGTTCTCTTTCCAACGCATCTGACCTTGCCTTAATCGGAGTCTTGAGTCACAAGTTATGGTCAAAATAGTAAAGCTTGCGCAGGATGGCTACAATTCTGAAAATCTTCTTTCCTTCATGATTTGATCACTTGCTAAACAATAACTTTCTTATTGATGTCCATGAGATTCCTTCAATTTCTTGCAAAGTTGATTGCTAAGTTTTAGCAACCATTATCAAGCATTAGATATGGTGGGGGCCACCAAATTCGGTCTTCACAAAAATAAAAGCTGATTGTGCCAAGTCTTGAACTCATGACCTTTAACTTGAAATTCCAACTATCCTCCAACAAGCCTATATGCTCTTTGTGTATAACTTTTCCCAAATGGGGTTTTAACTTTAAACCTCTCCGAATTAAGCTCAAATATTCTCAGCTCCTTCCAATTCCTGCGTAATAAGAAAAATGCTATAAGTAGAACATTTAAGACAAACTAAACAACTAACAAATTCAAATAAAAGGGTAGTTATTTATATTATGCCATGCATATCACCGCGCTCAACCGCTTCATCAGCCGAGCTTCCGACAAATGCAAGCCTTTCTTTCAGCTCTTACGAAAAGGCTCCAAGTTCCAATGGACGCCGGACTGCGATCAGGCCCTACAGCAGCTCAAGCGCTACCTTTCTTCACCACCGCTACTGTCAACTCTAACCCATGGCGAAGCGCTGTACTTATACCTGGCACGGTCTCGGACCACGCAGTGAGCTCGGTACTCATCAGAGAGGACAACGGCCAGCAGAGGCCTATCTATTATACGAGCAAGATCCTGCTCAACGCCGAGACCCGGTACTTGCAGCTAGAAAAGCTTACCCTGGCGCTTGTCAGCACCCCGCGAAAGCTCTCCCACTACTTCCAAACCTTCACAATCGTGGTCGTGACAGAGCACCCACTAAAGGCTCTCTTCCGAAAGGCAGACTTCTCCTGCAGAATCTCCAAATGGGCTGTCGAACTAGGGCAGTACGATATCAAATATCAGTCTAGGATGGTCATCAAAGCCCAACTGCTAGCAGACTTCATCGTGGAATTCACCTCTCAGAGTTCGGCACCAACCCTGCTCGAAGCCGAACTCGGGGGCAATGAGGATACGGAGGCAGTTGTCGAGACGAAACAAGAGCAGTCTTAGAAGAAGTTCCTAGACTCGGCCTAGAAGGTCTTCGTCGACGGATCCTCAACATCCAAGAGGGATGGCGCTGGCATAGTCCTCCAGTCTCCGGAGGGCCTTGTCATCGAGCAAGCTCTGACACTCGGCTTTAAGGCATCTAATAATGAGGCCGAATACAAAGCGCTCATTGCCAGACTGAACAGTGCCAAAATCTTGGAAGCTCGGCGCATAGTGGTTTTCAGTGATTCTCAGTTGGTGACAAGTCAGCTCAGTGGAGATTACCAAGCCCGAGACGACAGGATGGCGGCCTACCTGGCTCACGCGAAGGGACTCCTCTCAGAATTTAAAAGAGCCGAAGTCCAGTAGATCGGTAGAGAGTCCAATTCTCATGCTGACGCCCTCATCAGCCTCGCCTCGGCTGTCGAAGCCGGTAATAGAAGAACTGTGGAAGTAGAAACACTGCAAAAGCCGACCATTGCCTACCTGAAGGACGACCAACTGCCCGAAGATAAGACAGAAGCTCAGAAGACAAGGCTGAAAGCGACACGGTTCTGGCTTTCCCCAAATGGCAGACTCTACAGGAAATCATCCACCGGGCCCTACCTCCATTGCGTTCATCCAAGCAAAGTCGAAGATTTCCTTTATGAAATTCATAAGGGGATCTGCGGCAGTCACATTGGAGGTCGGTCACTAGCCTACCGAGCTATCAGCTAAGGTTACTGATGGCCGTATATACAAAAGGACACCCAGCTCTACGCCAGAAGATGCGAAAAGTACCAGAAATTCTCCCACTCTCTCCACTAGCCAGCGCAAGACCTGAGCCCACTCTCCAGTCCATGGCCCTTCGCCCAGTGGGGTTTGGACATCGTAGGACCGCTTCACCGAACTCCAGGGAGCAAGAGATAGCTGATAGTAACCATAGACTACTTCACCAAATGGGTCGAAGCCGAGCCTCTGTCCTCCATCACTGAGCAAGACACTAAGAACTTCATATGGAAAAACATCATTATAAGATTTGAAATCCCCCGAACTCTCATCTCCGACAACGAAACACAGTACGATTCCAACTTCTTCAAGAGCTTCTGCCAGGAGTACGGCATCCGAAACGTCTACTCTACCCCGGCATATCCGCAAAGCAATGGCCAGGCTGAGATGTCAAACAAAGTGATCCTCGACGGACTCAAGAGGAGACTCAACCGAGCCAAAGGAAGGTGGGCAGAAGAGCTTCCAAGTGTTCTATGGGCGTACAGGACGACTCTAAGGCGTTCCACCTCGGCTACACCGTTCTCCCTTGCCTACGACATGGAAGCGGTTATTCCACTTGAGGTCAGCCTTCCGACCTTGAGGTCGGAACTCTGCGACCAAGGACTGAATGATCTGAACATAGCACGAGAGTTGGACTTCGCCGAAGAACGAAGAGAGACGGCAGCTATCCGCCTGGCCGCCTATCAGCAGCAGTTGGCTGAGGGATTCAACCAGAAGGTCAAGGAAAGAAGATTCGCGGTGGGAGAGCTAGTTCTGAACAAAACACTTCCCGGCGACAGAAATCCAAACGAAGGCAAACTGGCGCCTAACTGGCAAGGGTCGTTTAAAGTACTTTTAGCAGTTGGAAGATCCGCGTACAGACTTGAAGACATGGAAGGCAAGGAGCTACCACAGCCATGGAATGCAATGCACCTCAAGAAATTCTACTTCTAAAAAATGTACTCAGATTCAAATATCAATAAAAGGGCATTCTTTCGAACGGGTCTCTCTCAAATTGCTTCAAGCTGACGGCTCGGCAGTAGTGCCGGCATCCTGGGGTCACAGTGACAGTCTCAGCCCCGGCTCGGTAGCTCAGTCAGAGTACCAACCGCTCTTAGCTCGGTGCCAGAACCAACTATGGCGGCAAAGCCAAAGGCATCCTGGAGGCACGGTGACAGTCCTAGCCCCGGCTCGGTAGCTCAGTCAGAGTACCAACGGCCCTTAGCTCGGTGCCAGCACCAGCTATGGCGGCAAAGCCAAAGGCATCCTGGGGGCATGGTGACAGTCCTAGCCCCGGCTCGGTAGCTCAGTCAGAGTACCAATCGCCCTTAGCTCGATGCCTGCACCAGCTGTGGTGGCAAAGCCAAAAACATCCAAAGACATTGACTTCGGTGCTTAGGGACACCTTGGGTTGAAGAATCTAGGAGGGTCCCTTCGTCAAGACAGCACTGGATGGTTTCACTTTCTCAAAGATAATGGGTACAGGTCACTTGGACTCCAGTTCATCAACCGAGCTCGGTTCCTTGAGAGAAGTCCAACTTTAAAGCTTATAGGGTGTTCTGTTACCGAGGCTAATTACTTACAAACGTCCATGCAACCATTCAGACAAGCAAAAGAAGATCAAAGAGAAGCCAAGAATGTAAAAAAGAAATCGATGTTCCATTGATTTGAATGTTGAGTACAAGCCAAAGAAAAATAAATACAATGACAACAAAGAAAGAAAAATACAGAATCAGAGGACTGCAATGTAAAAAAGAAATCGATGTTCCATTAGTTTAAATGTTGAGTACAAGCGAAAGAAAAATAAATACAATGACAACAAAGAAAGAAAAATACAGAATCAGAGGACTGTTGCATCAACGTTGCAGTCAATCTCTGAAGGAGCTTCAGACGCCACCGCGCTGGCTTCGGGGACGGCCGGGGTGGCTTCTAGGGTGGCTTCGGGAGCGGCTTCGAGAGTGGCCTGGAGAGCTTTAGGCGCGGCGTCCGCCACTGGAGGAGCTTCCGGAGGCACGGCAACGCAGGCTTCAGCACTCGCCGCTGGAGGGGCTTGGGGAGACGGCCTGAGGACAAGAGGCGAGGCAATTATGGTGTGGAGATCGGAATCCGAGTAGGGAAACTTGGGGGGATTCCTGAAAATAGGGCTATCCCCAGGAACCCCAACCTTCTTCAAGGCTGTTTTCCATCTGAGCTCCCAGGCGCAGTCACGGATCCCTGGTAGCTGCGCCTTGTAGTCCGTGGCTAGTTTCCCCGCCTCCTCCGCCACGACGGTGTCGAACTCGGTCACGTATTTCTCTTCGAGCTCGGTCTTCTGCCTTGCCAGAGCAGATTCGAGCTCGGCCACTTTCTCCTTCAGAGCGTCTTCCAGGTGAGTCTTCGCCAGCCGCGCCTCGGCATAAAGGTCATTGTTGGTCCTTCTCAGCATATACACGTCCGTTTCCAACTCGTCCACCGTGGCCAGGGCCCTTTCGAGATCAGCAGCAAGGGTGGCGCTCTGGATTGCTGCATCCTTCGCTTCCTCCGTCAGCCTCGCCACCTCGGCCTGAGCTTGCTCAAGGTCAGCGGCAAGACTGGCGTTCTTACTCGCCTCCTCTCTCAGCAGTCCTTCCTTGGCCTCCAAGGCTTTCCGCAGCACCTCCCTTTCAGTCTGCGGCTTTTCCCTCTCAACCGCCCAATCAGCCTCCTTGGCTTTGGCTGCCTCCATCCTCCTCATGCCTACCTGGCATTTTTGCACCACCTGTGGAACAAAAAACAAGCGTCAAAGGGTGAATACCGAAGTTAGAAAACTTGAAAAAATCCAGACACTTACCATTATCAGCGACCGCACTGACGAAAGCATCAGCAATTCGCTATCCATCGTCTCCCACTTAGCCATGTCCAGTGGGAGGGCGCAAGCTCGCCCCAGTGCGGCGACTACCTGGGGGCTGCCGCCCGCACGGTTCGTCACGGCCAACGGCCTCCCCAACGCATCATCGATATCCAGTCTCCACGGGACCAGCTGAGGGGGCGGGAGTGAGAGAGTTTCAGCAGGCGATGATGACGACGGGCCGGGCTGAACCTCGACCCTCTGCCTCTTCCCAGCCCGGCGCTCCTCTGCGGCCTCGGAAGGGCACTCCCGACCTTCTTCCCTGGGAGAGGAGCGGAGAGGTGAGTCGTCGATTATGATGGCAGTGGGGGGAGGAGCGGCAGGGCCGACCTCGGCTACTGCGGTAGCAGAGGGAGAAGCATCAGGACCGACCTCGGCCGCAGTTGCAGGAGATGCCTCAGCTACAGCAGCAGCAGCGGGAGGCAGCGACTTGGGGGCATCCAGGGCCTCACCCCTGACGTCCCCAAAAGCTGCGGCTGACAAGTCTTCTGCCACGTAGCGCGGGAGATGATGACGCAGCATCTCTACTTGTTCTTCCAAGCTGGAAGAAGCCGAGCTCGAAGATGCTGAGCTTGAAGATGTGCTGGAGGATGTTACGAGTTTCTTCCTCTGCCGCGATGAGGGTCCGGCCTTAGCTGCCGCGGTCTCGACAGGACCCGAGTTTGGGAGCGGCGCTGAAGCCCGGTCACCGGACTCAACCAGGTGCTCGATAAGGGCTGGGATCGTTACTGGCTCCGAGCTGGTGCCTTTTCCGCGCAGCACGGAGTCTATCCCGGTCACCCGCCTCGAGGTGTTGAAAGACTTGTAGTGTGGCGTATATTCTAATAGGGACCACGCAGCTCGGCCATGGTGCCTGTGGTAGTTCCTTACCTGCTCGTACTAGGCAGTGTTTACCTTTCAGCGGTTTCGCTGGGCTTGCTGCCTTCTCTGGCAAAAATCTACATGAAAGAAAGATGTTAGTCCGGTAGGTGTAAAAATAGAAGTGAAACCGCAAACCGAAAAGACTTCATCCTTTACTTGGAGGGATTCCCATTCTACGAGGGATCTGGACCGTTCTGCCAGCTTCTGCCTCGCCGAACTCCCATTCCCTTCTGACGAATACTCGATCTACAGCCGCATACCGGTTGGAGTCCTCCAGCACGGTGAGGAGCCAGCACAGCCAACCCTTAGCCGGAGGTAATGGGTGTTGCCATCTGTAGACTTATAGAGGTCGTATGTCTCCTCGATGTCTGGGACACCGAGGTCGAACCCCAAGATCTTGTTCAACTGCACTGCCCCTATAATGATTTTGTCGCTATTAGGAAGCAGTTGGCATGGGCACAAGTTCCACTCCCTGAAACAGTCCTTGAGGAGTGGGTGGAGGGGGAACTGGACCCCCCCTTCCACGACGGAGACGAGCCAAAATGGCATCCAGCCATCTTCCGTGACGAAGCCGTCGTCAGGGCCATCTGGTCTGACCTCTACATTGGCGGGGATCTTGTATAAGTTCCTAAAGACTGCTACGGAAATTGGGTCTTCTAATAGGTGCCTGTAAACTCCCATTTTCTACCTAGAAGAGAGAGAAAGAAAAAAGCAGAAAGAAACCCTATGGGGGGAACTGCGCAAAAGAAGGCGCTAGCGATTTGCAAGGAGCAGAGGGCTTAAGGAGCAGAGAGCTTGAGAAGCATAAATTTCAGAAGAGCGTAGAAGAAGGAGAAAGTAAGGACGAAGGAGACGCCCTAATTTATAAGAGTTAGAGGCGCCGTTTCGGCTTTCGAGGAACACCTTCAATGAAGAAACGCCTTCAATAGGGCACGCCTTTAATGAGGCGTCACCTCAAGCAGCCCTAGCGTCCTTTCGAAACGATTGTGCGGCAGCTGGATAGGCAACACGTGCCACTATCGGCGCAATTACTAAAGACTATTAGATGCCTCGGTCAGGTGAAGAGACATCTTGATAAGGACCGCACGTCAGCAATGGTCATCAGGATAAGGAGGGACCCCCTCTTTGAACCGAGACTCCGCCATCTCGGTAACCCCTTCACACACTTCGGCAGCCTTCTCTTAAGCTCGGTAGCAGCACCGGCTAGGCGGAATCACTTAGCTTCCGACCCCTTCAAGTTGGAGATCTTTCAGAGGTCAAAAGCTAGGGGGCAATTGTGTAGGTAAAATACTGTAATGGTGGGACTAAGTGAGGACCACGGTAATACACCGGCCGTTCACCTCGGTCTCGGTAATCACAGCCAGTAGTTTGGTGGCTTGGTAAGAAGCGTCGGCTCAAAAGGCTCCCCTGCTCGGCGGTTCGGCAGCTCGTTGTAAGTGCCGGCTAAATGCCAGCCCGGCCAGACCATTCCTGGTCCTGGTGGAAGTATTGAAGGCAGAGTGGGCCATCACGCTCCTATGAGAAGTACGGGCGTGTCCTGACAGATAGGGGCGCTCATTTATGGCGATAGGGTCGCTCATTTATGGCGATAAGAAGTTGGCTTTATCATCCCTTAACATCAACTGACCGATAGCATGGAAATTTTTGATGGGATGCGCCCTTTTTACGTACCGCCAAATGTCAAAGTAAGGCCCGATGGGACCTTACCCACCTATCCCCACTCGCAAAGAAAGAATGAACGAGGAATCATCTACATATACACATGGGATCAGCCCCATGGAGGTACACTAACTCACAATACGTGAACCCTTACTCAGACTTTCATTCTCTTCTTCCTCCTCCTGCTTAGTTTTTTCCCAGAACTAACTCAGGCATCGGAGTGCCTTCGGCTCACAGCAGCCAGGGGCTCTGACCCAAGTCTTTCTCCTTCCCTTTTCAGGTTCTCAGCGTTCGGTCTTCCCAAATCTTACATCCTAATCCAAGTGGGTGATTTTTATCGCCTACAGCACCTAAATTGAACACAAAACTCTTTGTGAAATCAACCTTATATAGCCCAAGAAAATGAATCAAAAGAAATAGCAATTTCACATCAAACTTTGAAAAAGAAATACAAGTTCAGCTACGTGCATTCCAAGATCAGTTTTTTCACTTGCCTTAGTCTTCAAATGGTCTCAAAACACTCTTCCAAACACCTCCTAGCTGCTGGAACACTCAGCTACAAAAGTCCTAAAATCCCATCTTAGAACACCCATAAAAGAGAAAATGAGAACGAATGGAAATGAGAGCTTGCATGTTGGGTAGTGGGGCATGAAAGTGCTATATATTCGAATTATTGAAGAGGGAAAGTGATTACCTACTTGTAGGTGGTCCAACCAGCAAGGAATAGATAAATAAGAGGGCTGCCGAGCTTTGTTTTGCACAAAAAAATGGCACCTAGAGAGAGCTTGGAAGGTGGGGAAGAAGATAGCATACTTGGCCTTCCAAATGGCAAGAGACTGGTAAGGATTTGAGAGAGAAATGAGCAAGGGAAGAAGAGGAAGGAGCTCAGCTGAGCCACTGCTACTGCACGTTGGAGAAATGAGGAAGAAAGAGGGTGGGGCAGCTTCTATACATGAGGTGTTTGGGGCCCACAACTAATAACACTAAATGGGCTCGAAAATGGGCTTTCTAGGCCTCGGACGGACTCGACGAAGAAGACTAAAATGATCCTCATAAAATATAGTTTTCAAAAAGTATATTTTTGACATGGTTCTAAAATTTTGAAATTTGGGCTCATATTTCAATGTGAAAAAGGTTGTTTTGCCCTTAAGCCCAAAAAAATGATTTTCTAAGCTTCAAATGGGGATGGGGTGAATACGAAATTTGTTGGGAATAATTTGACCTATCAAAAAAAAATTAAAATTGAAAATTTTCAAAATCAAGAACAATCCCCCCACGCTGACACGTGTAAACCAAGGCATCCCTAGACTGCTGGACTGGGCCCGACGGTTCTCAAAATTCCCCAAAGCTATGAAAATCTAATCAAACTCACAAGCGTAGTCAAACAACCTCTAATCTTACTTAAAAGCTAATCCGCAACTAAGACAGCACTAAACATGGAAACTAGTAATCATAAAATAAAACTAGTAGTCATGGATTTAAAATTGATGCACATGCAATTGACATGGGTACTTGCCTTGATCTCTAAGATTGGTCAAAACCCTCTCACAAGAACCAAGAGTTGCAGAGATCTCTTACCCACAAGAAAACTTTAGATCTACACAAGAACCCTAGAAATCCCAAATCAATGCAATCTAAGATCAAAACCAAAACAAATGGAAGATATGGGTCTCTAAACATGAGAGAATCAATTGGGGAAGAAGATCTCACCTCTATAGATCCCAACAAAGATGTTGAAGTGCAGACCAAGGACTGCCACGAGCGGATCTCCATAGAAACAAAGAGAAGAAAGGATAGATGATTGAAAACGTCTGCCTTGTCTTGGATTAGATGAAAACCTTCTTTGGAGTCAAGATCAAGCAAGGGAAGATGAAGAAAGGAAGAGCAGGAGGTTACTGGAAGGTGTTTTGGTCTTGCAACAATGAGAGACTGGTTTGGGTGTGATTTTTATACAAAAGAAAGTCCACATAATTACAAGTCTGCCACCTCCAATGGGCTGGGCTTGAAATGGTTAAACGGGAGCCTTTTCAGCCTCAGAAGGACTCGGGCAAAGACCAAAAAATGCTCCTTATTAAGGGCATGTTTGTGTAACACTTTTCAATGGAAAAGTGGATAGTTTTCCACAAAAAACCTATTTTTTAGGCGTTTGGTGTGGAATAATTCCACAGAAACGCTTTCCTGCCTCGTCAGCTTTTTCCTTAATAATGGTGGAAATGGGTTTCCTAGGGGGGTATAGGAAATAAGTTTCCTCAGAAATCTTCTCCCTCTTTTCCTCACTCTTGTCCATTTTAACCCAAAACCCTACAACTCTTTCATTTTTTTTTCTTTAAATAAATTATTTTTTTATGTTGAATAAATAATATACATGTTATGTTATTTTTCTTCAAAAAATTTTTTTCACCAAATTAGAGAATTTGATTTTCTATGAGGAACCCTCAGCCGCACCAAACGCCATTAGCACCAATTCAACGAGAAATTTTTTTTTGCACCAAACATAAATTTCTAAATTCTACGGAAATCCTTTTCCGAGGTTTCCAATTCTATGGAATTTGATGACGTGGCAATTTCCCCTTTCCGCGGAAAGGGTGTGTGCACAAATGTGCCTTAAAAGATCTTTCCAAAAAGTCCACATAGAGAATATTTGACAGTCGTTAGCACGAAGTTGAAATTTCAAATTTATGAGAATCACCCTGAAAGAGGGTGTCGGGGTCAAAATTGAGTTTTTTGGACCTCAAATGGACACGTTGCACATGAAAGTTGTTGTGTATGACGAGACCTAACTACTGAATTCATCATGGTAATTTTTCTAAACTTACCAAATACCCCCGGTAATCCCCGAAATCTAAAATAGGCCCTTCCAAGTATGGGACTTGGTACGAAACTCCTCAAAACTTCCCAAAATTATCCAAACCACATTCTAACCCTAAAAAACACTCGAATAGGGTCTAATCACGTATCGCTAATAGTTAAAAATAATTAAATAATGTTAATCGCATACATAAAGGATCAGGATATTACAATAGGCATTTGTGCTTGTTCTCCCAGATAAAAAGTCTGGAGAAAGTAGCCAATAATAACTCATTTTGCACACTGTAGGATTGAAAAACATCTGTTTTAGTAGTTGTTGTTGCATCTGGTCAGGAGATATGTACTCACCCTTTTCAACTGGCCACAGGACGTGTCTGGAAGGGAACAACAATCGGCAGCTTCAAGAGCTATTCCTAAGTTCCTCGCCTTGTCAAGAAGTACATGAAGAAGGTGATTGCCATGACCATAATGTCTTTGTTCCACCCTATGAACATTGCATGGAAAATATGGTGATTGTCCTTTTTTTTTGTTTACTCTGAGGAAATTAAGGTCGATGAGTATATTACCCACACTTTGTGTTAGATTGTATGTCCACAATCCAGTAGATAATGTAAATAATTTCATTTATTATCTTAACTAATATAGAATATCATGTTTTTATTCATGAGATGAATATGATTATGTTGATGGTTGCACATAATTAATAGAAAATGACATGGTTGTTCATGAGATGAACATGAGCCCTTAAGTATATTAAATGTGATTCATGTGTGTGGAAGAGATTCACTTGCAGGATGCATAGGTCACAAATTTTATACTTAAGTGATGAGACCAGGCACCTCATCTGAAAAGGTTGTAACATTGCAATTATTGTAAAATAGTATGGTTTGTCTCGACCATCAAAGTGGAACACTTTGGGTTGTTGTGCTAGTACATTGGATGTACTGTTGGACGATGAGAAGCACCTTCTACAAAATATTGTCTTTATTTAAGGAATGCTCTCATAATTTCTAAGCAATAGGCCCTCAATCATAAGAGAGTAATCGACTTAAGTTTCTGCTATGCATTTACTTTAACTCACCTATGAGTGAGGCCAAGTATAGGTCAACACCTCAATATCTTAGGTAAATGATATTGGGGCTATGAGAACATATATTCTGAAGATGGAATCTATATTCATTAAGAGAAATATCCCTTTGTGTCATTTAATGGATTTTATCATCAGTAAGTGTGCACCCGTCCTTATTAAGAGTTAATCAGATGGTATCGATAATCGATGTGATTTTTGGGTTAAAAGGATAATAATAGGTGGATCCGATCCACATGGGTTAGACAATTTATTTTCAAGGGTCTTCTTGTAAAATTCCTAACACTGAAGTGCAGTTGCATTTATATAGTGGACTTATTTGCAAATAATTGTAGGTCAGGAACTTACATGAGGTGTGGGATCCAGACGCTTCAGTAGAAGCCAAATCCAAAGAAGCCCTAGTGGTCCCCCATGCTAGCCCTAAGTGAGAGACTTGTAATCAAACAGAACTCATAAGAGAAAGAGGAATAGAACTCATAAGAGAAAGAGGAATGAAACTAGTACTCGTAAGAGAACTAGGGCTCTTGGACTATTTAAGTCCAAGACGGGCTGGACGTCCAAAGCAACTAGTGGACATCCATGGTGCTCTGTCTCCTCCCCTCTCTTTTCTCCTCTGGTTGCTCTAGTTGAGTGTCCTAGGTTTTCTTCTTAATTGATGTCCTATCATTCTCTTTGAAAAGGTCTCTCCTATTGAGTAATAGCGTGGAAGACTGCAAGGTCTACGATATCATATTTGCGAAAGTGTTTTGTAGAATCAAAGATCAAAGTCTCGATTTGAGCATAATAGACCTCCTCGGGTATAGATCTACACCAAATTATTCTTGTAGATCTAGATGATGCTTGTTTAAATCTGTTTTCCTTTAGATAGATTTGGGATTTTAATACACTAAGATTAGGGTTTGAGATCTTGAAATTGGTTCCATGGCCTTTTGGGTGTCTAATTTCTGCGTTAAGTTGACTAAAGTTTTTGAAATCTCGTCGGGAAAGCCCACCACTTCCAACACTTTGACCCTTGTGGATATCAATAAAACTTTTGATCCAATTCATGAAGGGGTCTGTCTCCGTTGTGTGCTTCTGATGCATCCATGAGGTGATCTCTTTCTATATGCATTATAAACGACATGCTTGAATCCAGATGGGAACATATGGGCTCGAGTCTTGGCATTTCAAACAGATGTGTGACAATATCGGATGCATACTGAGCATTAGGCGTGCTTCATCTTCCATAGCCCTTATTACTGTTTGGACCTGTTGTCTTAAAAGTATCTGGAGATGGTTATTATGTTTTTCAATCTATAACTTTTGATTCAGGTGAGGACCAGTACTTTGAAAGCGGCTTGTTTCAACTTTCAACCTCTTGCTTTGAGTCACGAAATTGGTGTTGGATACTGTATTCACACTCAAAATGGTAGATGTTCTGGGAGGCTCCCATTTTGAAGCATCTACATAATAACAATGGCTTCACATTTTAGAAGCTAGAGCCACAGATGAGCTGTGTGACATTTGATGCAACTGGTATAGTGGCTATGACCGGGAGATTGATGTTTTGATGGAAATTAGCTAAAACAATGTTTGGGAACTGGGCTATCACGTCCAATGGTGGAGGATAAGGACATAAAGGTTCTGCTGAACCTGACATCAGCAAGACATCATGTTTATGTAATAAACATTTTTAAATGAAAGAATACCAAAAAAAAAAAAACTTTAAATGCAAAAAACTCACAGAAAAATATTCTCCCAGGAGCAACGTGTGAATCGGTCTCCATTGGGCCTACAGAGCATACCTTTGATTAGAGCAGGTTCTTTCACACATTACTTCATGATCTAGCCCCAGGCCTAACTCTGGTCTCATCAAACTTTTATTAATGAATCTCATAAAGCTCTGGTTAAAAGGCCACTAAACTTAAAGGATGTTAAGGCGAGGGCTAGGTTGATGATTGGATTGATTCTCATAAACCTACGGTTAGAAGACCGCTGAACTTAACGGATGTTAAATTAAGCGCTAGAATGATCTAATGGGGCTCATTTTTTTTCCGCCCTTTTTTAGGAGACCTTTTCATCTAACTCACCCCATTGATCAACAAGCATCTAAGTGGGCCCTTTGACTGGTTAATCAAAGCGTGCGGTTTCTCATAGGAGAAAGTTCCCCTTTTGGGCAGGTGTAAAGGTGGGATCGATCCCTAGGTGGTAATTGTAAAACTGAGATGCCAATTGCAATGCCAATGAGTTGTTAGTGCACTGGCAAAAGCCGATGCCACTGAAGCTGTCTTGGACCATTGAGCTAATCGTGTTTGTTACCAAAGACTGGCTGTGGACCCATGAGTTGTTAGTGCACTGGCAAAAGCCGATGCCACTGAAGCTGTCTTGGACCATTGAGCTAATCGTGTTTGTTACCAAAGACTGGCTGTGGACCCATGAGTTGTTAGTGCACTGGCAAAAGCCGATGCCACTGAAGCTGTCTTGGACCATTGAGCTAATCGTGTTTGTTACCAAAGACTGGCTGTGCGAGACCCATATGCTCGACATATATACCCAGTTGTTAATATCAAATGGGTGATTATTGATTTATAATATTTACTTTTGGCAATTCTATTTCAGCTCACTGAGTTATTCCTTATCTTGACCATGCAGTGGGATGGGTCCTGCAACAGGTCTTTTGTATACAGTGGATATGGCATGGGTATCACGTAGACATAAAAGAAGAATAAATGATGTATGGGTGTTGGATGTCAAACATTAACCTTTTCTTATCCCATTAGTGGTTGCAAGGATATAAAGGCCAAAGGCCCGGCATGCCAGTCAACCTGCCACGGCGTGGCCCGTCACATTGACCGGGCAGGCATGGCCCAGTCCATCCCAGGGTTGGCTGGGGCGGGGTGCTGTGGCCACTGGCAAGCCTAGGCCCAGGCCCGGTCCGACCCGACCTGACAGGAGTACACATCACCATTGGGTGGGCATATCTGCAATTTTTATGGTTTTTGGTGGAAAGTAGACCCATTTAAAGGCCTCTTTATGGCTTGAAGTTTAAATCGGTGGGATAATGGTGTTTTATATCTGTGAATGAGTAGTATTTATGACCTTACAAGTTCTAATGAGTATTTATGTGGTGTTTATGGCTTCATTTAATGCCTCATAATATAAAAAAGTTAGAAAAAAAAAAAAAAAACAAGAAGAAGAAGAAGAAGAAGAAGACCTGTGGGTCAGCGTGACCCAGACTGACATGTGGAGGGCAGCACGAGCTTGGCCACTCGTGTGGGCCTTTCTGTGCTGAGGCCCTGTTGTTAAACTTGTTTGGGACCTCATTTCGGTCTAGCCTTCTAAATGACATATTTTAGCTGAATCGAGATTTTGGTGAAACGTTTTGGAATTTCAGAAAAATAAATTATGTCAAAATATTCATATATGCTCGAAAAGATAAAAAAATAAATAAAACTTCATTGTATGCATTTAACTCATTATGAGAAAAGAAATACTTAATATATAAGTATAAAAGTTAAGCACATTCCTTACCACGATAAAGTTTAAACACAATCTTCATATCAATAAAAGTTAAAACAGCCTTTACTATTGAAGCGTGGACGCCCCCACAACATTTTTACCATTTCAGTCAATTACAGCCGAAAGCCATGTTTACAGCAGAAATTGACCAAAAGTCAAATCCAGAAATTACACTTAGCATTTCGTTTCGGTTTAATGGCCAAGACGAAAAAGTTTTGGTCATTCCAATCAAAATGAAACGAAACTGATAACTATGCACGGCAAGGCATGGCCCAGGCACAGTTGGGCCAGTCATTTCTGTCTTCACAACCAATTTTACTTACGTAGGTGGACTCTTTATGACACACTCAAGATTGATCCCTAGTCCCTTTGTGTGTGAACTCTCTCTTCTAGTGGCATGTGGGAGTACTTACTTTTCGTGTGCTCAGTACTCTCATGGGTCCCAGCAACATTGGCTAAGCGACAAAAAAATAAAAATAATATTCATAAGGGAAATAACGTAGGCTATCACCACTCAAGGGTAGTATATTTGCAGTCCGGCTAAAACCTAACTTGGGGGTAGAATAAAAAAGCTATCATTTTTATTTTCTATGTTTTTTTTTTTTTTTTTTTTTTTTTTGCTGTTTTAGGTTCATTTTTTTAAGGCCGCCTCACTGTAAAATTAGGTGAGAGAGCTCAAACGATGTTGCTATTGGAGTCTGTCTCTATTATGGGTGTAAAAAAAGACCGAAAAACCGTCTAACCGACCGAACCGGCTGTTAATAACTGTGTTTCACGGTTGCAGTTATTAAAATCGAAAAACCGTGTTTCACGGTTCGGTTACAGTTATTGGTCTCTACTCATGGTGATTAACCAAACCGAACCGTAAAATACGGTTTGGTTAACCAGCACATGGTTAACCGAACCGTTACACTAATAAAAGAAACTAAAGGGCCTAGGTGTTTTGTAGTATCATTTTAGAATTGTAGTTGTGTTTATTTTCATGAAAAAAACTAGTGTTGTTCCGTTTGGTATGTGAAAAATGATAGGGTTGTTTTGCATATAGAGTCAAAAGAGAAAAGATAGATATTTTTTAAGTGACAATTAACCGTAACCAAACCGTTTCATACGGTTAACCGTGGTTCGATTTTTAACGGTTTATTAAAGTACGATTATGGTTATAGTTTTTAAAAATTGAAAACAGTAAAATATGATTGGGTTAATTGATTTCCCAAAACAAACGGTTAACTGAACCATTACACCCATACTCTTTACCAAGCCCAAGTATCCTTGCAGGTTAGCTTTTTCAGAGGTTTTAATCATGGAAAATTAGTTATTTAAGAAGCCTTTAAATGGTCACCGTATTGGTCATTCAGGCAAATATGACAAGGTTGTGTTGTTAAACCACAATGAATGAGTGTTATTGCTTTTGGGTTCGTTTGTTTACTAGCATCCCTAACAGGAATTCAAGCTGCAGCATAAATGCTTTGCTTGATTGAGTATCAAGTGTGGATATGTGATACCTTGGTATTCCGAAAGCAGCTATCGATGGGGTTTCGCAATGCTGGGATGGGGAGGAGAATTTGAGAATTCCGATTGTTGTCATTCATTCCGACAAGAAGGGGATTCCCCAACGGTCATCTACAGATTCAAATCCAAGTCTTCTTTCAGTTATTTTTTCCCTGGGGAGCATCTCCCCTCTCTCTTTCATCCTCTGTTCTATATTTTTTTCCTCAACATTAGATTGTTTGCAAGGCAGGATGATGGGGTCTCAGATTAAAAGAGATGATTTCTCAGTTATGTGATTTACTATTCCAATGGTTTCTTGCATGCTTGGGTTTGATGATGAATTCGAGCAGAAAACCCCTTTCCTCTCATGTTAGGGTTTGGTGAGGAACCTAGCAAAAATGAGGCTTCTTCTTCTTCTTCTCATCTTTGATGGAAATATTGGAAATATTGGAGATGGTTGGTAGCCGGCAGATATTCTCGAGCCCTATCAAAATATGGATGCCACTGTGCACCCAAAACCTTCAATATGTATAACTTCATAGGAAAAACTCACGTTCCCTACACAACTCCTTTCCACCCATGTTTTGTCTCTCTCCAACCTAGTATGTTGTACCCTCCTCATATTTGGTTTCAAGTTGGGTGGTTTCTTTTTTAGTTTTCTTCAAGATTATGGTATGGGACTATGGTTTTTTTTTTTTTTTTTTTTTTTTTTTTTTTTTTTTTTTTTTTTTTTTAAGAAGGGCTTTGAAAATGGGGATCCAAAGTTTTGTGCTTTTAAAGGTCTGTGCTTTTGATGCTACCATTTCTTTTTTTTTTCTTTTTTTCTTTTTTTGTGTATTTGGTGGCTTTCCCCCTATTCTGAAATATAGGGATTTGATGATACTTGTGAAAATTTTGATCTGTTTTAGAATACTGGAAAGTTAAGATTTTGCATTACTTGATGGACATTTTTGAAGTTCCTATTCCTATATTCTACTTAAAGATTTGGCTTTTGATTTAAGAGTCCTGTGAGCCGATTTTGGGGAACTAGACTGTTGTTGTTTATCATGTTACTTTGAAGTCATCTGTGTTTCTATCAAAGACATTAATTTTCTATGGATTCTATGGTTGTTTTACATCACAATCAGGATGATGTGGATGGGTCAAATATGTGATGAAGGCTTTTGAATATGCTGCAAAATTCTAAGTATGAAAACAGCTACACAGACCCAACTTTACTTTACTGTACGACCTAACTAACATGACCTAAATATAAATCTAATCGCTAGAATCAATACTCTGATGATGCATGAACACCACAAAAGAAACAGAAGTGAAAAAAGAGTCAAAATAAAAGAGTTATGAATGCAATAAGATGCATACTTGAACCAGTTATACTGCATAAATTCTGATACGACCTTGCTGGGTACCCCAGTTTAGACCACTGGTTAACCCACTTCCCAAGGGATTTTTTGGCTGAAATTTGGTGGCCTCATAGTCCGTATTATGCTCTTTACATCTGCTATTTTTCATGACAAAAAGACTGCATTTTCCTAGTTTTCAAATTGCAAACGTTTGGAACACATTTAGCACAAAACTGTGTACTTTGCTACCTTTCTTCCTTATGTTCAGTCATGTGGGTCCCCTTAGGTCTTAATTTATGTTGAATAATCAGTCATTAATCATCGAGTTTAAGCCACAACACCATGTTCAATCAATGAAATCTAACCCTAATGCAATGCATGTGCACTTTCCAACATTTAGATTATGCAAAGACAATTATAGAAGAAGTTATCTTAAACATGAAAGGTCGTAGATGTAATGTAATCCTTCAGAAGATTTGTTGTAAGAACCATTCACTAAATTACTGAAAATAAAAAGAATGATGTTATGAAATGTTTATGTGAGGTGTTAGTTTGTCAATACTCTATTTTCCTCATGTAGGTATTTCTAAGTTTCTGAGCTGGTAAGATCTTTCTTTAATATATGGTGATAAAACATGGAGGGTTCTGTTTAATGCTATTTTAATTTTGTAATCAACTCTTTTTCCTATGAAGAAATTCCAAGAGTTGTTGCCATGCTTGTTAGTAGTGTTTCAGTCTACATTGTTATATTTTCCTAAATGGAACATTCTAGTTGTTCTACTTTTGGGCAGTTCATTTTGTAAAAGACATGATCAAGTAAAGAAAATTGAAAACCAAACATTCTTTCATCTCAACCCAATTAGTACTTGTTACCATGTTGCTCCCACGCATCTAAGACTTAAAACTATTGCTACTCCGTGGTATTAATAGATTTTTTATCCTCTTTAGGTGCTGATATTTCCCAACCAAAGTTTGCTAATTTTTTTTTTTTATCTGTGGAGATTATACACCATGGCAGGTACTATTTGTTCCCGAGTTATATTGTGAATTTATACTTTTGTTCTATTGATTTCAAGATGCAAAGTGTTATTTTTTACACAAAGAATCTTAATTATTAATTTCATTTCTTAATGCAATGCATCATAACATGATATTTATATATAGAACATTTTGATTAATCAACGACAGAATTGGACACCGCTGTTATAGTATCTGTCGTAGTCACTATGGTAGCTATATGTTGTGAGTTAGCTACGTTATGGTTGAGCTAAGAAGATGAAAGACCAAGAAAAAAGCGTCGCATTTCATTAATGTCAGGCGATGTATGGATCAAAGAACTCTTATCTAGCACGGGTCCCCAATGCCATGAGAACCTTCAAATGAATCCTGAATGCTTTTGTATTTTGCATAACACATTGAGGCTTCATAATCTCCTTCAATCAAGACGCCTTTTATCAATTGATGAGAAAATAACAATGTTTTTACATACATTGGCTCATAGTGTTACTAATTGAGTGATTGCAAATCGATTTAACCATTTAGGAGAAACTGTTAGTCGTAACTTTCATGAAGTGCTAAATACCATTTGGAAGGTCTATCCGAACTATTTTTTCATTCTAGAAAATGCTCCCATTCCACAACAAATTATGGCGAATAACAGATTATATCCATATTTTAAGGTTAACTCCTTCTTTTTAGTTTACTAATCTCAATAATTATTCTTTACATTAACTTGTTCTCACTTTGCTCAAAATCTTCACTGGCTCATTAGGATTGCATAGGAGTCATTGATGGAACTCATATACCTGCAATGCAAGCTGTGTATCGAAATAGGAAAGGGTTTCTTTCTCAAAATTGCCTCATGGCATGTGGATTTGACATGAAATTCCATTATGTGCTTGCAGGGTGGGAAGGTTCTACAACAAATGCTATTGTGCTTTGGTCTGCGTTGAATAGAGGAGATAAGTTGAAAGTCCTGGATGGTAATCTAAATAAACTTATTCACTTACATCCTCTTGAAAATCTAGCATATGTATATATATCTATATATATATATATTTAATTACGACTATTTGATTTGTAAATGTAAGTAAATTTTATCTAGTTGATGCTGGTTATAGCAATCAACCAGGGTTCTTGACACCATGTAGACGCGTTCGTTATCATCTAAAAGAGTTTAACATCCCTCCGATGAATGCGCAAGAGCTTTTTAATTTACATCACTCCTCATTACGTACCATGATAGAAAGGGTATTTGCAGTGTTAAAATATCGATTTCTCATCTTGAGGTTGCCACGTGGGTATCCATTGACTACCCAAAGAGATATTGTAATTGCATGTTGTGTCGTACACAACCATATTGCTCTATATGGTTCTAGAGATGAATTGCTCCAAAAAATAAGAATGGCCCCCTCAAATGCTACAGAGATTTATCCTCAATTGAGAGTTGCAAGAGATGGGGTGACAATTCTAAGGTGGACAAGAGATACATGGACTGCATTTCAAGACACCATAGCTGAGCAAATATGGGCAAATTATGAGTTACAACTCGAGGAGGAAATGACATAAAAACAAGCATGCAATTTTTAGCATATAGAAATCATGGTGTTTTGCTTAATGATGCTATCTTTTTCAAGAGTAATTCGTGGCATATGTTTTTTTTTTTTTTTAATCGAACATGAATTGGTTTTGTGGAGAAAATTGGTGTTCTTTTGTACTTTTCATTTTTTGGCATATGGCGTTAATATATTAGGTCTTACTACAGTTTCCTAATGTTGTGATTTTTTACATAAAATTTATATATTAAGTAGTTGTGGTATAAAATTTATGTACTCAAATTTAAATAGGACAAGCAAGGAGAGAAAATTACCATTGGGACCCAAAAGAGGAAAAGGTCCTAATGGACATGCTTCTACAAATGACGCAAAGAGGAAGAAAGACCGAAAAGAACTTCACAAAAGCTTGATGGGATGATGTTCTTATTAGGGATTTTGTATATTGCAATTTGATGGATGCATCATCATTTTAGTATCATTCGAATTTTCACATGAGCATTGAATTTGAAACTTGAAATCTTGATTTTCACATGCATTGTTTTAAATCTTTTTGAACTTATGTTACATGCATGTTTTGGATTTTAAACTTGGATGCATTAAGCTTGGGAAAGAAGATTTTCGAATCATTCAAGCCTTTGGACCTAGAGTTTTAAATCATCTTAGACTTTGATAGGCTCGTGTTTTGGAAAAAACTTTTAGAATGATTAAAACATGAGTCTAAGCATGATTTCCATGACCCAGAACTCCCGCTCGAAAATTAATTTGGAGTAGCTTTTTACTTAATCTTTTTAGAAGGCAAAACATTTTTATGCTACAGTGACTTGCTACAGTAAATTGCTACAGTGTTTTTGCCACAGTGATGTCAGTCAACCGAACTGTATGTCGGTCAACCGAACTGTAGATATCGGCTGACCGAACCCTAACCGAACCCACTTTGGTTCGCGTTCCACAGTGGTCAAAACTAACCGTTTTTTTTACCGTTGGAAGTTCGGTTAACTGACAAGCTAGCCGTTGGAGCATTTTCTTCAATATAAAGAAATCATTCCTAGGCCAAATTTGAGGATCCATGAGGCCCTCCTAGAGGTGTTTTGAGGCCAAACAAAGGAGAATGAGCTAATGAAGGCTAGAGGGTCATAAAGGGAAGCTAAAGCTTGGAATCTTGAGTAAATTATCTAAGTAAGCTTAGTTTTTCCTATCATATGTTTTCATGGTTTGCTTTAATTATTGGTAAATCTTTTCTAGCATGATAAACTATGATTTATTGTGTCCTTAACATGTATATGTTTTGAATTGATTTACAGTTTTGGATGCATCACCTTGATTCAAACCAAGTAGTACTCAAATTGGTATATCTAAGTAAATCATGTTTTTCAAAACATCTTTGAAATTATATGTAACATGATTCCTATACTTGGTTGAATCTTTGGTTGTTGTTTTTCATCATAAGAAAATCACTTTCAAATCTATCTTATGTTTTGGATTCAACAACTTCACAAATCATATGTACTTTTGTTTTAAAGTTTCACAACTTGCTTAGCATTGATAGGTATATCATTTTCAAGTTGAATTTTTAAATACATATGATTTATCTCTTCACTTCAATCGAATATCTTTTAGTGTTTTACACTTTTAAATGCTTTTAGCATACATGTATTGAGCTACATTGTTAAATTTGATTGAAGACCTCATGCATCCCATGTTTCGTTCTTAAAATTTCACAACTTGTTTAGAATGAATAAGTATATCTTTTACAAGTTATTTTTAACATGTGATTAGCATTCTTTCCTCAATCATAAATGTTTTTATGAACTAAAACTTTTAAAAGCCTTTGGCGTACATTTATGAGCTTTTATTTTCAAATTAATTGAGGACATCATACATACACATTGTGTACTCATCTTTGCATTCATAGTGTGTGTGTGTGTGTGTGTGTGAATTAGATTTTCACTTTCATATTCGCCTAATTAAGAGGCATTGTAATTGAGCTAAAATTGTATCTCCATCAAGTGTATTCTAGACACTACTTAGAGAGAGAACCAACCTTTTGGTTGCATAGGTTATTGCTTAGCCTTAGAAAAGCGTAAGTGTATGGTTAGGGGTGAACCATAAAACTCAAGAAGTTATTGCTTAGCCTTGGAAAGCATATTGTTAGGTTATTGCTTAGCCTTGAAAAGCATTTTGTAAAGGTTATTGCTTAGCCTATTGAAAAGCATAGATAGTGGAAATCCGGTGGGGGTGTAGGATCACTAGCCGGTAGTGGATATAGGCATTGAGGCCGAACCACTATAAATCATTGTGTGATGGTGCATGCTTTGTGGTGATTGTTTTTATTAGCTTCCACATTAAGTTTGATAATCATCACTAGTGGCTAATTTAATTTAAATAATTTAAAATTGGTCATAATTGGTCACTAATTTGAAGCTCACTCTATTAACACTACCACACCCCCCCCCCCCCCCCCACCCCCCCGCCCCCCAACTCTAGGGTTCGGATCCTGGACTTTAAGTTCTTGCTAAGATCAAGGAAGAGACGGGACGAGAGCCCGACATAGTTAATGCAAAAAATAAGCTTAAGAATTGGAGGGCTCAATACAAATAAGTGAAGCATCTTTTAAACATGTTTAAATTCGGCTGGGATGATACCCGAAAGATGGTTATAGCCCCAAATGATGTGTGGAATGCTTTGGTACAGGTATCTCATAATAGTGCATTGATTAACTCTTTTATAATAAAATGACTTATTTTCTAACAATGTTAGCTTTTTATAGGCAAAAAGCAAATTGAGCAAGTATAAGACTCTTCAAGTTTCATTCTTTAATGAGATTCATGAACTTGTTGCTGATGATGTTGCTAAACGTAATATTGCCATGATAGGCAGCGAACGTAGCATCATAGATGTTGAGGCTATGATGACGGATGAAGAATTTATTAATGCTACCTTTGGGACACCTTATACTATGTTAAATGATATGGATGATGGTAGCTTTCCTGAAACAGATGTACAAAACCTGAGGCAAGCAGGCCTACACCAACCCACAATAGCAATAAGAATACAGGTAAAAAACGAAGGTCACAAGTAGGTAAAGAGATAAATAAGATGTTGGCCAATGTTGCGGAAGCGGTTAATAATCTTGCAGAGAGGATAAACACACCAGAGCCTGTTTATATGTTGATGAACAAAGTGACAAATGGTGTGATTTCATGTCCATTTATACCTCCACAAGCTTATGTTGTCGTAACTGAATATCTTGTTCAGGATGAGCAAAAGGCCAACTTATTTCTCACATACAATGATGAAATAAAACAACAATGGTTTGAGAGGCATTTCACTAAGCTTGGTTCATCTAGTGGTGGTCGTTAAATTTTTAAATGGGAAGTCTAACTGGTGGTAAACCTTTGCTTTCTTGGGATATTGTAATGTCGTAACTCTTGAACTTCTAAACTTTTAGTTCAGACCTATGGATTGATGAACTCTAATGATGGACAAAATCTATTTGAATGCAATAGTTTAGATGGATGAATATTGAGGTGCTCATCTAAATAGTGCTGTGTTATGTTGGATGCTTTTTTTTTTTTTTTTCCAATCATAGGATATGGTTGTGAATGAAGATTGCATTGAATGGATAGATAAATAATAGATAGATATATCATTCTGGGTGAAGAATGGATGAATAAAAAACACATTATATGGATGGATGAATCTATGCTTGTGTAGACATATGGTTGTGGATGTCATTCTGACAATATCATTTGTATGCCATTTATTATTATTTGAACATTTTATGTAGATAACTTGATGAATGAATTTTTATTTTTATTTTTAATTTAGGCATTGATACATCATGTTTTTGTATGATAGTTTGAAATGGAGACCTTTTAAAGGCTTGTCGTGGACTTGGACTCCTCAATTGTAAATGAACTCACTCTTGAGCACAGCCAGGCAAGTAGAATATTCTTGATTTTAAAACCATTTTATGGTGTGGCCTTTTGGATGGGGTCATGTACATCAAAGATGAATTGGGCAGCCATATGCTGATTCAAAGCTAGGTCAACCTTAATTTTTAAAGGGGCCTGAAAGTGCAGTTTCCTCTTGTCGGACTCGGCTTAGTTAGATTATTAGCATGCAAACGCACGATTGGAATAAAATCTATGTAAGTGCAGTAAATTAATTGCAATTTACAACTTTAACAAGTAATTGATCTGATGGTGGGCCTTGCTATGACGAGAATTGGATGTCGTAGTCACTCATTAAAATAGTGGGAAGAGTTTATTTAACATCAACTTGTATTTTTATAATTTTTTAAAATAAAATTTAACAAAGCATCTTTAGTTAGTTATCAAATAATGCATTCAAAGAATTTAGGGTGAATTGAATTCTCACGTATGAAACTACACAACGAATTAAATAAGGAATTGAAATTCAAGTGAAGCTTAGCAGCATTCCAAATTCCAAAAATTTCAATTATCTAAATTTGATGATATATGAATTCTCCAAATACTTACAACCAAATGGTCGCTTAATCAAAGTGAAGTGGGTGCGGGGTCTGGGAGATGCTGATGGTCAGATTCCTTCATCCGCCTATCTTTTTGGTCCATGAGCAGTGTAGCCCAGCAGGTGAGTGGTGATGGCTTAGTATTGAGGCTGACAAGCATCTTGGGTGGTGGTTGCTTAGGTCGGTCTGTCAGTGTGAAAACAAGAAAAATGATTTGATGTAAAATAATCAAGAAGGAAAGAGACGGCCGTACATAACCTGACTACTCTATAGTCAATGGTTCGGTTTGGTGCCACTTTAATTTCTTTCCACCTAGCGATAAATCTATGTCCAGGACCTGTGCTTACGATTCTATTAAAAACATAATGGTGTTTGAGAAAAACCAAGGCCTTTCTTTGGGATTAAATTAATCAGAGTCAAAAATGGATACAGCGGACTCCCCAGCGGCGACGACGACGACGATTAAACTAAATCTTTGTTATAAGAGAGCCCCAGTCAATTTATAAATATCAAAAGCAAAATGTGACAGCAGACTGCAGTGCACACTGCACACACACCAATCAGAAAAGACGGAGATATGATAAGATGCTTTCTTTTACTTCACACACATACCAAAAAAAAAAAAAAAAAAAAAGCGACACTCACTAACCCTAAAAAATCACAGCCACAACGACAATCCTATTCCTATCTGATCAAATATCAATAAAAAAGCCTCAGCCCCATTTCTAGTAGTGCAATTGTAGTATTGCCCTATTTTTGAAAAATAAGAATAATTTCTCTCCGATTCAAATCAAATGTACAGCCAGAGAGAGATTTTCATTTAGAAATTGGAGTTTGAATGTTTGCCAGCAGCTGCTGTTGTGCTTTCTAAACCTCATCAGTGCGCACGGACGGCGTCGCCTTCATCATGAAGCCGGCCCCGTTCTCCTTCTTCTGCTGGTGGGAAGGGGGGCTATCAACATCGTCATCGTAGGCGTAAGCAAACCCACCATGCCTGGTCAAATCCATGCCAGCCATCTCATCCTCCTCGGAGATCCTCAAGAGATCCATGCGGTGCAGGATGTAGAAGAGGGACCCCATCAGGGCGCTGACCCACCCCGTGATGACGAGGATCTGGATCACATGCGCCGCTAGCAGCCTCCCCCCACCTCCCATGAACAGCCCGTACGGCCTACCCGGCCTGCCCGGGTACACCTGGTTCACATACTCCTCCTTGGCGAACAGGGCCGTGAAGATGATCCCCCACGCGCCGCAGCCACCGTGAAGCTGGGCGGCCTCGAGCGGATCGTCGTACCTGAGCCTCTCGGCCAGCTTGTTGCAGCCGATTAGGACGGCAGCCGCAACGAACCCGCAGATGATCGCCGCCCACGGGTCCACCACGGAGCAGCCGGATGTGATAGCCGCGAAGCCGCCCAGGAGCCCGTTGCAGACGTCCGTCACGTTCCAGTGCCCTGAGATGAGGCGCTTGCCGAAGAGCGTGGTGAGGGCGGCGGTGCAGCCGGCCAGCGTCGTCGTGACGGCGGTCCTTCCGACGCCGCTCCACTGGCCATAGTAGGAGCCCCCGTCGCCGTAGCTCTTGAGGATGTTAAGGAAGGAGCCGGGATTGAAGCCGTACCATCCGAACCAGAGAAGGAAGGTCCCGAGGACGACGAGGGTGGCGCTGTGGCCGCGGAGGGAGATCGGGCGGCCGGCGTGGTCGAAGCGCCCAATGCGCGGGCCCACGATGAGGGCCCCCCAGAGGCCGGCGATGCCTCCGACCATGTGGACGACGCCAGACCCGGCGAAGTCGATGACTCCGCTACCGAAGAGGAGGTTGCTGTGCATCGGGCTGGCCCACCCGTCGCTGGACCAGAACCAGTGGGAGACGACGGGGTAGACGAAGCCGGTGAGGAAGGAGGAGTAGATGAGGTAGGCGACGAACTGGGTCCGCTCGGCGATGGACCCGCTGGTGATGCCTGCTGCGGCGATGGCGAAGGCCCACTGGTAGAGGAAGTTGCTGTAATCGGTGGAAGGGGAGGTGATGCTCTTGAGGGCGAAGTAGTGCTTGCCGATGAAGGTGTTGGAGGGGTTTCCGAAGGCGAAGGCGAAGCCGAAGAGGTAGTAGAAGAGGCCGCCGGTGGCCGCGTCGAGGACGTTGGTGAGCATGATGTTCATGGTGTTCTTGGCGCGGACGGAGCCGGCGCAGAGCATGGCGAAACCGAGCTGCATGGAGAAGACAAGGTAGGCGGAGAAGAGGAGGTAGGTGGTGTCCACGGCGTAGGTCGTGTCGGAGAGCCTGGCGGAGATGGTGCCGAATCGGTCGCAGATGTAGGTGGCGGCGGTCAGGTTGGTGGCGCTGCCGAGGAGGGCGCCAAGATCGGCGGCGTTGCAGGTGAGAGCCGCCATTGCCTGTCACCCAGAGAGCAAAAAAGAGGTGGAGAGAGATTGTTCTTTCGATGGAGAGGAGAGAGCTGGCAGTGGGTTTTTATAATCCATTTTATTTTAGACGTAAAGCAATTCGCAAGTTTGATGTGGATTAGAATTTTCTTCTTCTTTTTTACTTTTTGGGTCATTTCGTGGTTTTAGGGTAATCTGTTTTTCCTACTTTCCTTTTAAGAGATTCTCTCTCTCTCTTCCTAGTTCCTACTGTAACCCGTTTATGGTAGGGAGGGATGGCTTTGGAAATTGTTGACTTTTCAATCGGGGAAGGCTCGGGGAAGGGCACATCGAATTAGACTTGGACCAGACCTTTCAGATTTTATTACTCGTAAACACAATCATCGCACGCACGTGCAAATTCGATGCACGTGCGTAGATTTTATGCTGGTCGTTCGTGTCCTGGTGTAGATTTCCTCATTTCCTCGGCAGAGAAAAGGACATGCGTGGCCCCTTTTTAGATGAGAAAAAAGACAGAGAAAGGGAAAACGCGTGAGCCATCAACTTTGATAATGTGAAAAGTTCAATGTACGAGTAAAATGGTAATTTAAAATTTCTTTATTTGGCATGCATTTAACTCTCATTTTGCCGAGAAAGAGGTGGTAGCTATTTAGCTTCGCTTGTTTTTTTCGTTTTTAAATGGCCCTGGCTAGCATTTCACAACGAGTTTCGGACTTTATTAATTTACTTTAAGTGAAATAAAACCTCTAGTTTTTAGACAATAAAAGACTGGAGGGTCACATGAAAAGTATATAAGTTCACAATTTTTTCTCTCATTTTTTTTTCAAAAAGTTGAAAAGCAACATCCTCTCTGCATTAAATGATAAACGAAACATCAGCTTCTCACTAAAAAAGATTTCGTTTGAAGTTACTAAAACTGAAAGACCATCAAAACCCTTTATATTTTCTTCTCTTGTAATTTGATATTTAACCTTACTTTATATAAATTTACCATCCCTCCAAACACGAATAATGGAGTTAAGCAGTCCCAACCATGTGTGGTGTTGATTATTTGACTTTGGGTTTAACCCTCTAACTTGGGCGGCGCTTGCTTTTTAGGTCGTGGGTTGCGGGTGGCTCATTGTAAGAAGCGGGTTGGGTATCTTATGCTTCGCTAAAAGTTCGTCACCTGCTGTTGGAAACCATCCGTTGATTTTCCAACTCTAGTAGTAGTCCCAGCTGCACCTCTTATCTACTTTGGGTTTCTTAAGAAAAGAAAGACAATTTCGTTCTTTTTCTTTTTTAATCTCATGCCTCTCATCCATTTCTTTCTATCGTGCGAAGAGGGGCTCCTATTAGCCATTCAACTAAGGACAGATAATCTTGTAATTGAGTGAAGAAGGGCCCGAATTCCTAAAAGGCAAAATTTGACAGAGGGGGCACATGTGAGCGAGGGTCGTTGAACTCCAAACTCCCCACCTGAAATTTCATGGCTCCTTCTTTCATCTTTGAACATGTTTACTTTGAACGTAGACTTTCCTGGCCATGTACCTTTCCATTCAGATAACGTACGATGATTGAGGCTGAGGCTGACGTTATTTTAAGAAGAAAGAACAAATCCATAGCAGGGCATTCAATTTGACTTTCCTTTGCTGAAAAAAAGTTGGATACCTAATCTTGATTACTTCTAACAGATACATTTTGACTTTTCATCAAGTACACCATTTGTACCCGGAACCGAAACCGGATCCCCAGTTTGAACCCTGTTTCCTTTGTCCCCGGGTTATGTTCTTTGCAAAAATGTATTTATCAAACATTAAACAGTTTGAATGCATATATTGGCTTTCACATATATAAGACTAGTTCAGCCATGGCACGTGCCAGTGTCCAAATACATCTGACACTGCTTTTGGTCCAATCCCAAACTGTGTTGAAGATCCAGCAATTCCTCATCAGCAAGACCCACAAATTGTCCACCTGGCAGTGATGCTTTACAGACATAAACAGAAAATTATGTAGCAAATAGGCACTTAGAAAGATTTTGAAAACATGGTTTTAATGAGGACTTGAGAGGAAATGGATGACCTTGCCATATCCAGCTCCTGATCCTATCTCATTGCTTTCTTTAAAATTGTGAGTGCAATTTGAGTTCATCGTAATAAAACCATCTGGCGCCTTTTAACTAAGGTACACCGTCATTGTCCTTACCACTCGGTGCCCAAGATGCTGCAATTACAGAGGAAACAACAGTTCTAAACATTATTTTGAAGCTTGATCAAGCACTTGAAGTCATCCTATTTACTTGTCTCACTCAATCCTTTCCGTGAAACAAGAACTGGTCTCGTTTAGATAGGTACTTACCTGTACTTCTCAAAATCCTTAATACACATTTGTGTACTGCAACTTATCCAAGGACTCACCTGCAATCACAAGGTTGAGAACAGCACAACCAAGTGCTATTGCAACAATCAGATCTATACTGGTTGCATTCTCGGTAGCATAACAATTGCAAATGACGTTAACTCTCAGTTTGGAAAGGAGGTAAAAGGAAGGGGAGGAAAAAAAAGAGGGGAAAATGGAGGGAAAGTGGAAATTGAGGGTGTTTGTGAAGGGGGGAGGGAAATTCACTTTTTTACTTTTTCACAAAGTAAGAATAAATTGGTAATTTTCTCTCTACCTCACAAACAAACAAAACCCTACCTTTTCACTTTTCTTTCCCCTACTTTTTGGCTATCCAAACAAGAGGATATAAAATAAATTTTTCTTCCCCTCCCCTCCCCCCTTCCCATACATAGTGTAAGAAGGATAACATTTTTTTTATACATCTTTGTCCCAAACCCAAATCAGATTTTCAATACCACCGTGTGGCTGGCCACCTTTAATATTAGAATGCACTAAACACAACAAACGGAAGTTTCAAGTTTGATAGCATGGACCCTATCATGCCACTTGATTATTAACCTACAAGAGTGGGTAATGGAACCATATGAATGAATACGAGAAAAAAAAAATAGTGAATTTTAAGTCTCAACTTAATTAAAATAAAATGAGCACTTTTAAAATGATAACATGTCAAAGTCCATTTCCACTAAATCTAGCCACTTCAGTTTGAAAGTCCGAGATCCGAACCTTAAAGTTGTGGGGGTGGGGTGGTGAATAGGGTGAGCTATTAATTAGTGACCAATTATGCCAATTTTTTACTTTTTTAAATCAATTGTTAACAAGTGATGATATGGAGCTAAAGTACGGAAGCTAAAAACAATCACCACAACCCATCCACTATAGCACAATAGTTTATAGTGGTTCGGCCTCAATGCCTACATCCACTACCAGCTTGTATTCCCACGCTTCACCGGATTTTTACTATGTATGCTTTTTAATAGACTAGGCAATAACCTTCACATTATGCTTTCCAAAGCTAAGCAATAACCTCTTGGGTTTTATGGTTCACCCCTAACCATACACTTATGCTTTTCTAAGGCTAAGCAATAACCTATGTAACTAAAATGTTAGTTCTCTCTCTAAGTTGTGTCTAAAATACACTTGAAGAGATACAATTTTAATAACAATAAAATGCCTCTAAATAGGCGGATATGAAAGTGAAAATCTAACTCATATATACACTATATGAATGCAAAGATAAATGCTCAATGTGTATGCATGATGTCCTCAATCAATTTGAAAATAAAAGCTCATAAAAACATTTATGATTGAGGTAAGAATGGTAGATACATGTTAAAAACAACTTGTACAAGATATATCTATATATAGTCCAAGCAAGTTGTGAAATTTTAAGAACAAAACATGTGAAGCATGAGGTCTTCAATCAAATTTAAGAATGTAGCTCAATACATGCATGCTAAAAAGCATTTGAAAATGTAAAAAACGCAAAAGGATATTTGATTGAAGTGAAGAGACAAATCTCATGAAATTTAAAGACCAATTTGAAAGTGATATAGCTATCAATGCTAAGCAAGTTGTGAAACTTTAAAACAAAAGTATATGTGATTTTGAGTGTTGTTGAATTCAAAACATGAGATAGAATGAAAATGATTCTCTTGTCATGGAAATAAACAACCTATGATTCAACTAAGTATAGGAATTATGTTATATGTGATTTTAAAGATGATTCCAAAACATGATTCACTAAGATATACCAATTTGAGTCCTACTTGGTGTGAATCAAGGTGATGCATAAGTCAATTCAATTATATACATGTTAAGGATACCATAAATCATAGTTTAACATGCTAGAATAGATTTACCAATAATTTAATCAAAGCATGAAAACATGTGATAAAGAAAAACAAGCTTACTTAAAAGATATAACTCATAATTTAAAGCTTTGGCTTTCCTCTTTGACCAACTAGCATTGCTTAGCTCATTCCCCTTTTGTTTCGCCTCAAAACACCTTAAGGAGGGCCTCTTAGTTTCTCAATTTTGGCCTTGGAATGAGCTTCTTTTTATACAAAAAAATGGCTAACAGCTAGTCTCCGATCGACCTGGTACCTTGCCCAGTCGATTGGGTTCAAACTGTGGTTCAAACTGTGAAAAATATAGTAGTTTGAGGCCCAACGGTCATTTTCCCGTGTGTCCGGTCGACTTGGCCTGTGTGCTCGGTCGACCGGGCTACTGTAGCATTTTACTGTAGCACGAAAAAAACTTCCATTAAAAATGATTAAGCAAAGAGTTTCTCTAATGAATTTTGCTAGTGGGAGTTATGGGACATGGAAATCATGTTTAGATACATGTTTAAAACAATCTAAAGGAGTTTTCAAAACATGAACCTAAAATGCCTAAGATGCTTTGAAAGTTTAAAAACAAGGCTTGCATGATTGGAAAATCTTCTTTTCAAAAATTAATGCATCCAAGTTTAAAATACAAAACATGCATTTCACATAAGTTCTGAAAGTTTTAAAAATAGTGCATGTGAAAATCAAGATTTCAATTTCTTCAAAATCAATGCTCATGTGAAAATTCAAATGATGATAACATGAAAATGCATCAATCAAATTGAAATACACAAAATCCCTAACATAGTTCATTAAGAGACAATTGACAAATTTATAGATTCAAAAAAGAAATTAAAGAAAAAACACCAAGTAAAAGAAGTTACCTTTCTAAGAGTTAGAAAAAGACCATAGTACAAAAAAAAGGACAAGTCAGTTCTTTAAACAACCATGTAACTATGGACTTTGCGTTTTCACGTCCCAAAATAAAATGAATGGCATTTAAGGCATGATTTAATTACCCATATAAAATAAACAAGGGCCATTGCCAAAGTTACTCTAAAAAATATCAAGCGATAATCGAGTGAACAAAGGCAAGAGAAAGAAAATGGCCATCTCATCACCTGGCATTCAACGTACACCAAATCACCCACTCCTTCCTTGGGGCCATGTTCTGAAAAATGAAATCTGTGATAGTATAAGGCACATATATAACATGGATGGTTGCTAAGAGTCCAAAATACTTACACTACACCAAAAACGGAAATTTGGAACGCTTTTGGAACGGTTTAACGGATTAGGAACGGACGGATTAGGAACGGTAATGCGTTCTAATTTCCTGTTTTCCGTTCCTAATCCGTTAATCCGTTCCAAAAATAGGAAATTGGAACGGTTTTGGAACGGTTTAACAGATTAGGAACGGGCGAATCAGGAACGGAAATCCGTTCCAATTTCCCGTTTTTGGTGTAGTGTTAGTTATGATGTGTGCAAATATCCCTTATTTTCTGTTATGTCTGTGCCACATGCTCTGTTTGATCTGATGACCATTAGAGTAACATAGGGTCATAGTAACAGGTATTGGGGATGAAACTTCCATCATTTCAAATAGTTAGAAGAGAGGAGCCACTATAGCATCAGCACTAAATGGGGGTTAAGATAAAGACCTGATAAAACGCTCTGGCTCAAATCTAGGGACATTAGGCGGACCAATAGGGTCAAAACGGGAACCTGGAGGCACACCCCTGTTTCAGCCAAACATAATTTCAATCAGAAACAATAGCTACCCAACGCATTGTTAACACATGCGGAAAAAGGATTAAAAGAAATGAGTGTTTACTCACGGAAGTCCTGGAAATCCAGGCTATGCTCTGCCTACCCCACCATGCCACCTTGGATCATCGGGTCCTGTTCCAAATGAACAGATGAGTAAAACAGGAGTTCTACTAAAAGGGAAAAGGCCACCTTGCCATCTTGGATCATCAGGTCCTGTTCCACATGAACAGATGCGTAAAAAAGGAGTTCTAATAAAAAATGACTCCTTATCGAAAAGCTGCTAAAAATGGAATGTACATACCCACAAGCATGCCACCGCCAATCCCAAAACCACCCCTGAAAGATTAATGTAAACAGGTAAAATTACTGAATACAAATACTTCGAACTAAAATGGAAAGAGACAAATTTATAAAATCACAGCTCAAGGATATTATAGTCATATTATAGTCAAGGATATCACAGCTCAATGAGACAAATTCCTTGCCAGTGTGATAACTAGCTCAGTATGAGTTCACTAATGTGATGGGGTCATAGAGAGAAGATGGTCACCCCAAGAGGGTCTCATTGGACCAAAATTTAAAATTTCCATTCCCACCCCTACCCAAAACCCAAAACAAAAAAAAAAAAAAAAAAAAACCACCACCACCACCACAATGTGAATGTATTCTTCAGTTGTAGACTGCAACTAGAGGGTCCAAATTCTTCTCTCAAGAAGATATTTAGGGAATTGTCCATCCATCCTAGGGCCCACTAAATCAAGCAATCCTAGTGGCCATACATTGCGCCATACAAACACACGACAATGATCATATGATTCTTCCAAGTATCAAGAGTAAAAATTTGAAGGGGAGGAGTAGGAAAGAACCTGGTGGGGAAAACTCCAGCAGGAGGTTCTAGAAGGAGATCATCAATTCCAACAGGAAAAACAGGAGGGTACGCAAAACTACATCACAAGAAGTTGCACAAATGTTAATCAAATGGACATGTTTGATTATTTATAAAAAATTAATACTATATATCCAAATAAAAAGGACTTCCAGCCATATGGAACATCCACACATGGGCAACAAGACTGTTTGGCAAGACAAGAAAAGGTCCCATGTACATGTAGGCCTGAGCAAATCTGAAAGTTGGCCAACCAATATCAATAATAGGAAAAACAGGAGGGTACACAAAACTACATCACAAGAAGTTGCACAAACGTTAATCAAATGGACATGTCAATCAAATGAGAGACCACAAAGTATTTATAGAGGGGAGATCAAACATGCCTGTTAGGGACCTAGATAGGATTTATTTTCCCCTCAAAATGAAATTAATTACATGCCAATCTTTTTGTGCTTAATGGGATTTTCTTTCCTCTTGAATGTCAATTAATAATCTTTAATTGTCAAATGTCAACCAATTATATCTTGATTGACTGCATTAGTTAATTGGCATATTAAGAATAGTTGGGCTAAAAGGTTCGCAGTCCATGGGTCAGTCGTCTATGGGCTTGACACTAAACTTCTCTGACGTGAATCTGATGGTTTTGAAATCACCCCATGCACCAAGCTGCAGACAACCTTGCTCACACTAGATCAAGCTCTCTCCAAAAGTTGTCCCTGATGCTTGCATCATTTGGCCTGCAGTCTACTTTCAGAACACACCTCTTGTTCTCACTCACTAGCAAAGACACTAAAAACTGTCCCCTCCCTCCCCCACGTTCTTGATGACATCTGGATATTGTCTTTAGACTTAAGGTATATGTGTTATGTCAACTACCCCTGACCAAATGAAAGGGTTGTAATTATCTGGAACCCCCCTCATTAAGGAAATAAAGGATTCCAAATCTGTACTTGCGTCTTTTAAAAAGGTTTGACTGTTAGATTACATGTAAAAGGATTTTTCAATCTTTATGATGTGAGACAAGCACCAGTACGTGCCTGTGTATTTGTATCAAACAACCAAGCAATATACAAGTTCAGTTTCTTTGATTTTGGGTTTTCCCTTTATTTATGTGTAGTGTGAATCAATGGCCATCCTCACATTGAGCCTCAACGAGTTATCAACCAAGGTGAAAAAGTGCAATTCCAAGGCCCTCAACCTACATCATGTCGCCATGTGAATTTGGAGACCTATGCACAATTATCAACCAAGGTGAAAGACAATGTGTGATTCCAAGGCCCTCATCCTACATCATGCAGCCATGTGAATTTGGAGACTTACCTTAAAGGTTAGAGAAATATCAAAATCTCAACAGATATGTCGACGTAAAAAATCCGATAAGCATTTCACAAATAAGTACCATGCTCTTTTTTCTAAGAATGCAATTGATCCAACATCCAATCCATCAAGAATAATATGTACAGGTGATTATAGAGAATGAAAACATATTTTGCCTTTAGAAACAACATTGCATTCTGCATAAATTAGTATTACTCACACATGTTTCTGCAACACAGAGCACATTTTGTAGTCTCAAACATCTGCACACAAAAAAGACAACATACTATAATAATTCACAACTTGCGATCACCAACCAGTTTGTAGGATAACCATGCCAAACTGATGGTATATTCCAAAGAGATCCCAAAGCATAACAAAGTCTTCTTGATCAAAACCCACTTTTAGCAACCCTAAAGGAACATTTATAGGAGATACTTATACTAAATCACAACAGATATACTTAGCAGTGGTCCTTAGAGAATAAATGCTTAAAGCAGACCAACAGAGCATGCCAATTGAGAGAGAGAGAGAGAGAGAGAGAGATAACCCTCACTGCTTGCCGTTGATGCTGTGTCGCAGAGGAGATAGAGAAAGATAGAGAGCATTAGCATAAGCAACAATTACTACCCTAAATACCTGTGAAGGAGATGGCAAAGAGACGAAGAGAGTGGAAAAGATTAAGCACTGGCTCCAAATAGGATGGCCCGTGGGCTTGGGCTTAGCCCCTGTGCTGCTCCTAGTATGCGTTTACTGCTTTTGCCCTAGTTGGCTGAGGTCCTGGCTTAGGTACTGTTGCCGTTTCAGAAATGGGCGGGCTGTTGCATTTTCTGCTGCTGTTGTGGAAGGAGGGGAAAGATGATGAAGGCTGCTTTTCTGCTGCGTTTTCTGCTCCTAGTATCCATCATGCTGCCGTTTCAGAAATGCGCGGGCCGTTTCAGAAATGGTTCGAAGGAGGGGGAGAGAGGGAGAGGAGGGGGAAGAGATGGGTGTTGCCTAAGAGAGAGGGAGAAAGAGAGGGGGAGGGAAGAGATGGAGCGGCGCAATGGGGGAAGAGATCACGCGAGATAGAGAAGAGTTAGGGCTGGGAGTCGTTTATGAGTCATTTGAGAAGGGTTTTGAGTTTTTTTTTTTTTATTTCACAGAAACGACTGCCATGGGCGGTAACAAACATTAAAAGTCAGTCAAAAAAATATGACTGCTCTAAGCAGTAGGTAAAACCAACACGGAGGAGTGGTTTATTGAGCTTTTTGACGTAGTGTGTCCGAGTAACCGGCCCATCAATAATAACCCCAAACTGCAGTTGACCATGACATGCAAACAACAACCAAGTGGTGCTGACACAAGGAAAGACAAGACAAGCAAGTCTGGCTAGCTAAATATACAAGACATGCTCAGAGAGATTATCTCATCCAAGCTAATACAAGACCAATCCAATCACAAGATAATCCCTTCAGTCTAGCCAGTCATGTTTATCAATTACATGACACAGGGTCCTAAGGTACACTCTATGTCAGTTCCATATCCTAATTCTACAAGAGTTTATGTTTCATAATTAATTAGGTATATTATGCCAAGAGAGTGTACAAGGAGCAATAATAACGGATACAATTCATAAGTCAAGGAGGAATTACAAACCAAACATAGGCTAGCGGTGCCATTCATGTACTGTACCTGTTTTAATGGAGTGCCTGGGAAAAATTGATTCAATGATGCTTTTAGGAGAATTTATTGGTGTACAATCATGTTAAGCATCTATTGGAACAATTCCATACGTATTCGGTTAACCCATGCATATTACACGAGTACCTAGACACCCAATCGAAGCACACCAAGCTATGCGCTACAATTTTAATCCCATTCATGGTCTGATGAGAGTAGGTTCATGGTTTCCAACATCTAAGGCCCAAACCTAGGTTACCGGTCTCATTTCCAATAAAATATGAGCTGAAGCAATAATTTAAGTATTTACATCACCTCCCAATCTCCGATCGTAATGAAACCAGAATGATTGGATTCTACGTCTCAAGGGCTTTCCGACGGTATATTATATGTAGAAATCCAATGGGCGGATTACAAGTTACGGAGATTCAAAATTGTCATATCCACTGAACCTACACCGTCCGATCGATCGAACAGAAGGTCCGATTGATCGGCACTGAACAGCTCCCAGTTAGCTGCGATTTTTCCTCTATCCGATCGATCGCACAGATTGTTTGATCGATCGGACAGTGAATAACTCTCAGTTAACTGAGGCATATCCTCTGTCCGATCGATCGCACAGAGCGACCGATCGATTGGACAGCGGACCTGAACCCCGAAATTGGGTTTTCTACCTTCTTCTTCCTCATACCATTCCATGGCTAATCCTGCAAAAAAAGAGCCACCATGCTCCCCATTCATCACAATCACCATCTACTTGCATTTTATCAAATTAAAAACATCTAAACCTACCAATTAATAATTAATCCATTCCATTCCAAAAACCTAAACTAGCATGTTAATCCCAAATCAAGATATAACCATATCTTGGAATTTGGGTATTCTAACAAAAAATCATTGCAATCAATAAAGAAACATACACACATGCTAAATTATAAATTGCAAATCTATTTGCCTCAACCGAGAAGAAGATGAAATTGGGGAAAAACTTGGGAAGAAGCTCCAACAACACGAAACCACAATCTACCCAACCAAACGCAACCTAAATCGCAAAGGAGAAGAAAATAGAGGAAAAGATCGAGATCAAACCTAAATCTAACCAAAAGAGAAAATGATTGAAAGACGAGGGTGAAGGAAATCTTACCAAACTAAGATCAATGAAAAGAGGAGATCGCGAAGAAGAAGATTACCGGTTCGGATCTTCAAGAAGGTCTCTCCCAAAAGTTCTGGGCTTGAGAAGATGAAGAGGAAGAAAAAGGGGCTACTGTAGCTCTTCGTTGCAGAGTTTCGTAATACAATTAGGGCTAATCCCTACTTAAGAGAAGAAGAGAGGAAAAAGGACAAAATTGCCCTAAAGTGGGTCCGGTGAAAGAATGGACCACTTGAAGGGTTTCTGATCGACAGATCATGATGAGCCAAGAGACAAAAATGATCAGCCCAATGAGACCTTTCCAACGAATCTAAAATCATAGCGATTGAAATTTTTGGGAAAAATACTCAATTTTTCCTAAATTGCAACTACCCCCTATTATGATCATACGAACTCGGAATCAAACGAAACTTCGCAAACACTATTCTAATGCTAAAAGAAACTCGTTCAAGGTCTAACCCACTTAAATATCTAACAAAAGAATTATTTAAAATAATAACCAAATAAACAGGTCAGCGGGCCTGCTATTGGGCCTAGTTGACCCAGTAAGGTCTCGGACCTTACAACAGGTTTCCATGGTGAGGATCCCTAAGACAAACACGGGACTCACACAATCAATGGTGTGCGAAAGTGTGTAGCAAATCTCATCTAAACAAAACACATTGTATGATATCAAGCTTGCATATCAATACATATCAGAATGATCTAACAATGATTTCACAATACATAGGTCGATTAAATCATCATGACATATATTCCAAGGGAAATATAAACATGGCATTTCCCAAGTTAGTTCAAGTTTTAAGTTAACAAAATAACATTAAATAAGGTTTACATCCCAAAATATAAGAGGCCAACAGAGGCCAATGCATCTCAAAAGGAAGCAAAATATGAAACCCAAGCCAAATGCATCGCAACTCAAAATCCCGCCCGACGTCTAGAGGACGTCATCGGGTTGCCAATCGCGAGCTGGGGATGGCTAAAAAGCCTTCTCCCGGCGCTCCTCCTTAACGGTATTGGCGCCTGCACCTGAGCACCAAAACAAACGGATCAGATACGACGGTTTGGCAGGTGATCAATTTAGACATAAATATAAATCATTTGAAAATATAAGATAAACAATGCTAAAATCACTTAATGAATTCAAAATAGTACTTGAACAATATACAAAACAAAACTAGTATGATTACAGAAAAACATCATGGTTCGTAAATCCACATTGAGCTCATCCTTTCTCTGTCATACATGATGACAAGTGCAAGCAAAGACAAAGCAAAGCAAGGCAAAACAAAGCAAAGGCCAAAGCCACAGGCCAGCGAGAAGGCCGGCCGCGGAACCGGAACAAAGCAAAGGTGTGTATAATACACGACTAATCTGTAGATAGTCCATATGTTTAAGGACCCCCTAACTAGTAGATCAGATTGGAAGGGCAATCCATGCTCAGTGGTATTCGATTGAATTCATGAATGCGCAAAACGTAATGATACTCATACAAAAGTTATTGAAATAGGGGGATACACTTACCAAAATAAAACAAAGCAAGGCTAGCAAGAATAGCATAAGCTATAGTAACATGAAGCTGAAAAAGTGATCCCCTTTTCTAGTTCTTGAAACAATTTAAACAAGACTTATACTTGTGAGACAAAACAAAGGCTAAACATTATTTATCGTATCGAAAATTGTGATTTCAAAACAAGCTAATCAAGCATGTGTTAAGACCTTTCAATTGATCTTTGCGTATTTGGAACCCAAATATCAAAATTTAAATAGATTGGTGCCCCATAAGTTAAAAGGCATTTCGAGTTTCATATGCACCATATCAAGCTAAAAGCCTTTAAATACATTCTGGTTTTCATTTTCTAAGAAAATCCCTCAAAACAGGTCCATCCTGAAATTTGGTTAGCTCTCGGTCACCTGTCGGCTAGCCAAGGTGGTGCCCGTCGGCTAGCCACCAACTGACCAAAGGGCTAACCGCCTGGTCTCCATCGAGATAATACACCATTCTGGAAATGGAACCGAACTAAAGTTTGGTTTGCCGTCAGCTAACCGAAGCGATATAGGTTGGCTAGCTGCCAGCTGACCAATACTCCTCTACCCCGACGCAAACTTCTGGAATTGGAACCGAATTGGTTCAGTCACCTGTTGGTCACTTGTCGGCTAGCCGACTAGCGACTGCCAGCTGACCAACCTTGTGCGAAAATTTCAACTTTTGAAGCAGTTCTTACCCTTTTTCCTCTCCAACCTTTCTCCTTTCTAGTCCAGTACTTCCCTACAGTGAAAATGAGCCTACATGCTCTCCCATCTTAACATTTCCACATCCCATTGCGTCATTCAAAACCCTTTCAAAACACTTCATATCCCATATTTCTCCATTCTCAATCCATCAAAACCATGAATCAAACCATTTAAATCAAGTAATTTGCAACCCAACAATAGATTCAAATTTGACTAGTTGCAAGATTAGTGTACCATACTAAAACTTGTGCATGAAAGCATAAAAAGAGCATTTCAATTAATCCCAAGCATGTTAACATACACGAGGGAAAACTAGAAGTGGAAATCAATCAGTTGAAATAAAAATGGCATCCAAACTCGACATGCATGAGGGAAGGCTAAAACCATCACTTGCCTCAACCAATGCTAATCCAATAACTCTTCAAGAATCCTACCCCAAGAGCTAAGCCAAAACCTCTACAAAACCCTATGGAAGAAACTCAAAAATCCAAGCAAACTTGAAATCAAAAGACCCATTCCCAAAATGGGTTTGCATGCTTGAAAAACATGATCCTAAGAAGCTAAGAAAACTCCATTGACAATATGGAAGAAAGCTTTTACCTATAGCTAGCCAAACAAGAAGCAAATAAGAAGATGAAGGGGCCGTCCAGCTCTTTGTGTGAGTAGTGGGTCGAACTGGAGATATTGATGGGTTTTGGCTTTTCTCTCACGAATTTCTAGAAATCGTCGAACTAAGTCTAGGACTATCGACAAGAAACTTCATCATCATTATTATTTTGAATTATGCTATTAATCATTCAATTATGGGTGAAATGGGGGCACCGCTATATATAACAGGTATTTAAGGCTATCATAGGGGCCCAATGAGGTGTCTACAATATCATTATCTAGTTGTTTTTCATACAACATGTGATTAGCATTTTCACTTCAATCAAAACATTTGTGTTTTAAACTTTCAAAAACTTTTAGCTTATATTCATTGAGCTGTGATTTTCAAACTTCATTGAAGTTCTTACGCATACACATAGCACATTCATATTTGCATTCATATAGTGTATGCGTTGAGTTAGATTTACACTTCCATATCCGCCTAATTAAGAGGCATTGTAATTGAGCTTAAATTTGTATCTTTTCAAGTGTTGTGTAAACACTTCTTAGAGACAATCAATCTTAGATTTATAGGTTATTGCTTAGCCTTAGAAAAGCATAAGTGTATCGTTAGGGGTGAACCATAAAACTCAAAAGGTTTATTGCCTAGCCTTGGAAAACATATTGTAAAGGTTGTTGCTTAGTCTATTGAAAAGCATAGATAGTGGAAATCCGATGGGGTATAGGATCACAAGCCGGTAGTGGATGTAGGCATTGAGGCTGAATTACTATAAATCATTGTGTTATGATGTATGCTTTGTGTTGATTGTTTTTGTAAGCTTTCGCACTTAGTTTCTTAATCATCACTTGTGACTAATTAATTTAAAGAGGTTAAAATTTATCATAATTGGTCACTAAATTCAAGTTCACCCTATCCCCCACCAGGGTTCGGATGCCGGACTTTTAGACAGTGGCACGTACGTCCCTCACTCTTTCCTAAGTTAGGTTAGCTTAGGGTGTATCCATCCCTAAATGCGCCCTAAGTAATTGTTGGTTTTGAGACGAGCCTAACAGACGATAGTCCACTTCTCCAGGTGATCTTTTCCTAAATTGATCCTACGCGTTAGTCCTCCCGTCTTTGGACTGACGTTGTAGTGGGCACCTAAGCTTTCATTTTGAGCATCATGTTGCATGTGCTTTTGACCCTTTTTCAAGCATCTTTTCAAATAAAGCCTACCCTTTCCCCTGCCAAGGGATTCGAGGAGGGTATCCGGTGAACGAAGTTGATCCCCCTCAACGAATATTGGCACCCATCATCTTGTTTTTATTACTCTTTATTTCTTATTAATTCCTTGTTTTGTTTATTATAAGTGGATATGCAATTCAGAAATTCGGGGTTTCAATTACATGGTCCCATTTCAGTTATATTTGAGACTATCACGTGTATAACAACATTTGCCATAAGAGAGGGTTGAACATTGTCGAGTATTTACTCACATTTATATTAAAAATCAATGCCTATGGACCGTATTAAGGCTCTGTCATACCTTATGAAACACGTTCAATTTTCTATCGAGCTACCTTTGAATTAGCTTTCCAATGCCAATGACTGTGTTTTACTAAAGCCGTCCATTTTATACGCACCCGGATATCCGAAGGCATTTTTTTTTTTTTTTCAAAAGGCTATAATTATTTTGGAGGCCTGGTAGTTCTTTTTATTATATTATTTATTTATTTTTAATTGCGCAAATCAGTTACCGTTCTGGAACATCAGGAATCAATGTAATCCGGGCTTTATGTGAGTTGCTACAATTCTCAAACTAAAACCAGTCCCAAAGGAAACTCTGCTGAGATATAATTTTCAGATTTTCCACATTCTGCTTCATGAATTTCTTCATTAATCAAAAGGCATTGAAAACCTCTCATAGTCTTTCCGGACCATGGTATGTTTGTCTCTAGAAATACCAAAATAAATATGGGGCCGAAATGAACAGAATTAAAACTATCAAAATTCCATTACTAGTTAGTTGAAACCCACGAATTCCTGCAGTTTAGAATTCCAGCAAACTGTACCCCATTTCTACAGTCTAATCACAGGGAGTTTTTGAAAGACCTTGGTTGATTTGAATTTTTGATACATAGTCTGTTTGCTTTCAAATGGTGGCAGTTTAACATTTTTGGATTTGAAATGGAGTTTTTTAAAATTCATTTATTGAATGTGGGATGGACTGAAAAATCTGCTGCACTAGTCACCTGGGAATTTAGACACAGATTTGAATATAGAAAGTAAATGTTTCTCCATAGACTTGGACCTCCTTGATTTTTCTGTGCTCACTCATTTTAGTGGGTTTTTATAGGGTTTTTGGTTTGAAGAGGTTTTTAATTTTTATCAATTTATTGAAATTCAGAGAATGGACATGGGTCGGATGTCAAAATCTGTACTGCAGAAAATTCAGCAGGTTTACCTGGTTTGTGCGCATAATCTCAAGGGGTTTTCTTTGGTCAAAATTAATGAAGAAATTTAAATAGATTACCCTCTGGGTCTATTAACACCTCTAGAAATTTCAGAACAAATGGACCTATAAAAGGGTTATGAGAAATTCAAGCAGTTGGCCTAGGTCGAAACCCAAAAATCCTGCATTGCATTATTTGCATAAATTTCTTAATTTGTTTAGCTTTCCTTTCCTTCCCAAATGCATAGAATTTAATCTCTCTTGTTCATCTCAATACACTTAAACATGGGCTGACCTCCCATAACAGTGACCCAACATAATATATATGAGATCATCACACGTCACCTGCGGCGTTGTGATGGGTGGGACCCTTAATTTCCCACATGGAGGCGATCAAACGGAGGCATGGCCGTTTACAATGAATGGCGATCACACATTTTACCATTATGAGGATTTGTCAGGAATTTTCAAAATTGGTCAGTACTTTCAAATGTCGCTCCATATAACACTGTGTTTCCACCCCCTTTATCGGGTCCAGAAATCACGTCCGACAGCAGGGGGTGCTGTTTGTCTCTATGTAAAAGAAATTTTGGGGGAAGGGGAAAATGCAAAAACAAAATATGAATTTTTAGAACTTGTGGGGGGTGGGGGATTGAGGCTTCAGTCCCCAGGCCTTATACTTGGGTCCACCCCCAGTCATGTGCATGAGAGAGTTAATGAGAGAAACCATTGGGACTTGAGATAAAATAATGATATCTTTTTAATAATATACTCATTTTTATTTAATGGATGTATGGACAAAGCTGTCATTTATATAAAAATCCAATACAAATCTCACGTGGCTGCCTGTAACGCCCCAAATCCGAATACCGAAGTTAACGCTAAGGTACCCGAATTTAGTGCGCCACTTTTCGGAAAATCCAAGAACTTCCAAGATCATAGTCCGCAGTGAGGTCAAATTTTTAAAACTTTTTGAACAATAATATAATCAACAGTTGCAATGTAGAAGCATAAGTAAAGATAACGGAAGCAATAGTATCATATAATTGAGTCAAATATAATAGGGTTGAAGACCAACAAAATCTTAAGAATAGTTATAAAAAATTTATACAAAACTGTCTATCTCCCTGCTCACTACATAAATCCTCTCAAAGCTCAAAAATAAACTGCACTCAATCCCCTTTGCAGGCGCTCCGTCATCCGACTCGACCACCTGGTCAGCCGGCTCCCACCCATAGTCACCAGCTACTGGCGCTCATGGTACGCATCGCCCATGGGATCAAGGTCGGGACCTAAGCACCAAAGATGGGTCAGATCCACGGATCTGGCAAGCCACCATATGCAAATAATGCAGGATGTATGCAACAGGAGATAATAGAGATGAGTATGTAATCATAAGAGTAACAAATGTACATGATCTAGGCAATTGAGCAGTAAATAGCAGTTTAGTATCAGAAATGTAAAGTGATTTAATCTAATCAGATAACAATATGGCACATTCACACAAGCTGGATATACCGCGAGGTATTATGCTGCGGCCCTCCCATACTGTAAACATCCCATACTGCAAACTGTTGCGGTGGGGAAAGGGTAAGAAAACTATGCAAAGGACAACAACCTTGCTAATAACAATATATAAATATAAAACCGATCACACCCCTTTATCAGATTAGACCGGACCCAGTATCACACCATCCGTCTAATCACAGTTCATCATGATAGCTCTAGTCATAACCAATATAAATATAACTCCTATCAGTGATGATCAGTCAACTGGCTGAGCTTAGATCAACTGAGTGAATGTTTAGTGCCGACCCAGGGAACAAGTATAGGTCTGTGTCTGTCTAGGCTTGTCTTGCGTAAGTAAGGTCCTAACCAAGTCTCTAAGAGGTTAAGGTACAATAACATGGAACACAGTCCAATGTCCAATCCAAGTCCAAGTCCAAACACCATTGGATTCACACTAGGCCCATAACCATGGCCTGAAGCATTATAAGTACAATACCATGTTCATTCCACAAGCAATCATCCCATGCTCATACACAATGAGCCATTAATCCATTAAAACTAACATCTCCATTCTAGGGTTCCACATACCCAATCTTAGGCAGTATGAGGGCCCGCCTAGCCACAGACACGGGTTGTTTATCTCCAAATACACCATTGGGTCACCACTAAGTAATCCTAGGTTCAGGTTGTCCAATTTTCCTTTAGTTAATAGGTTTATAATAATAATAAAGATAGGAGAGAAGAACAATACATAAAATCCTACAAACTATAGAATCAAGTCGAATAGACAAGGGTCCAATCCTAAGTAATGGTCCACTCTTGGTTCAGGGCCTCGTCATGTAATTGGGTCCCTAACTGTAGTATCAGATGTCAAAAGATGATAGATCTGATGCTCCTGAAGTTACGGACATCATGGACTACATTTAAGGGTCGAATCATTGACAATTCAAATCCCAAAAACCCATTTGGTGGACCCCACTAGTCAAGGCTGAGCCACGCCATTGATTCGAGCTTGGCACATTTGATGGAAGTCTATTTGGATGGTCAATGGGCCCTACAATTGATCAAACATTAAGAGTTTACAGAAATCTGGAAATCCAATGTTCACAGTATGCCCGGTCGACATCATACCTAGGGATGTCGACCGGGTACACTGGATGTTGACCCCCCAGTTAACAACCTGCAATGTCCCCGGTCGACATCGTGGCCATGATTTCGACCGAGTCCACAGGAACCTGGAGCCAAACAGCCGGGGGGCTGCGTGCTGTGTACTCAGATTTCACAGTGTACCCGATCGACATTGTGGCATGGATGTTGACCGGTTCCACATGAAATTTGCATAGACTGAGAATTTCAAGCCTCAGTTATTTTTACAAAAACGTGTGTATCCAGTCGACCAAGTGCTGGGTCCGGTCGACTGGGTACACTGACCTGTGAATTTATAGAGAACTTTAACTGGTACTTGAATTTCACCATTTTCAGTGTGCCCGGTCGACCGAGCTGGAGGCCGGTCGACCAGGTACACGTTCTGAGGTGAAATTCCAGATTTCAGGAATTTTCCTTCTTCAACCCATTTTTCATCCAATTCATTCCTAATCTCCTCCATTCATCATAGAAATATAAACAAACAACAAAACACTTCTATAATCCTCCAACCATCATCCAATCGGGCCATTGATATTCCAAATGGGAGAACCCATCCATCAAATGGCCAACATCCATAATACAAAGCTCAAATGGTAGATCTAGCATGCATATATACACAACTAATTTGAATTTGCAGAATCAAGAGAAGAAAGGCATGCATTCTGTGATATCAGCATAGGGTACTTGCCTTAATTCAAAATTGCAAAGAGAGTTGAGAAGAAGATGAGAATTCCAAGTGTCGGATGTGAATTTCGACTCCCCCATTTTCCTCTCCAAGAGAGGCATGGTTTGGGGAAATCTCCATTCATTTATATATGCTATTTAAATTTTACATCGAAAATGAGGATTCCGACTACGCTCAAAATCGATAGATCACGATCGCCAACTACGGTACGACCGTAACACCGTTCTTCGACAAAAGTTGGAAAATATGGGGAGAAAAATAATAAGGTGGGTTCTTTCTCTCGTCTAATGTGTCGCCGGCAACACACGACGGTTGTCCTATCACATTAATTTGAGTCTCTTTGGGTCTTTTTAATTTTGGGTCAATTAAGGGTCATGAGTTAAAGTTCAAATAAAGGTTAATCCTCACATAGCATAATCAAAACATATCCAAGTAGAATAAAATAACTAAAATAAAGAAAATAAACTAAAAGAGGGGGAGGTGCCAAATATTTAAGAAGAGGATCGGCCCAGTTCCCGGGTACCCCCTTCTGATCCCTTGGCAAAATAGGATTTAAAGGCTGATTTTTCAAACCAAAATGATGATACAAATGAGACTTTGACTTGTGATTTCTGTGTTTTTCGTGTGCGATACACGAATGATAAAAGTAAAAGGCCGATGGACCGTAATTAATTGAAGGTTGCCTATCGGCCAGGATTGATTGAAAATGGCCTATGGACCAGTGTTTGTTTTAGGGTGGCCGATGGGCCGTGATTGATTAAAAGTGTGTGCGAAGTCACTCATCTCATCTCGTTATTCTCATTTATTCAATTTTATAAATCAGTTATTTATTCCCTTTTATCATTAAGTTTGATTAAATATCTGACACCTGAGGTGGAGGAAAAAATAAACGAAAAATCTTTTTGGGTTTATTTTGTTGGTTTTATAGTTTTTATGGCTTTTCAATATGGGGGCTAAAAGGGCCTAACTAAGGGATTTTACTTGGATCTATGTGATTAATGCTTTATTACTGATCATCAGATTAACCCTAACCTAAGGTCTTAGACCGCCCACATCAGCTATCCCAGTCACCTAACGGAACAGGAAAAGTGACGGGACGAAGCCTAATGCTTTAATCTATCTAATGGGGAAATCCGATCTAATCCTAAGGTGTGACTAGCTCGAGTTTGATGGTTCAGCGCCTAAGTGACTTGTTAAGTGTGATTTATGTTGGTTTGGGTTGCTTAAAGTTATAATTTGGTAAAGAGTGATTTAGGGATGTTTTAAGGTTCTGTGAAAGTTCTTTGATGTCGATTTGGGATGAATTTCAGGATAAAACTCAAACTCCGATCCCAAGGGAGAGAGCCTAAATGTCGCTAGGTGACTTGGGCGCCACCGTAGTGGTATTTTCCGGATTTTCAGTAATTTCAGGAGTTGTTTTAGTTAGGACTTGAAAGGTCTAATTGTGTGCTTTGATTATGTTTTGATTAATTCGAGTTAGTTTATTAACGATAATTTATTAATTTAGGGTTTATTAATTAGGTTTTATCAATTAAGTTTATTAACCTAGGGTTTACTAATTAAGGTTTTTGTTAATTAAGGATTTGATTAGATGTTGTTATCAATTGGGGTTCGATTAATTAGTGGTTTAAGCTCAAGTTGATTATATATTTTAATTATGGTTTTAACTTTACTTAAGGTTGGGATTTGAGTTCTAATTATGATTTGAATTTAGAACATTGATTAATGCTTTAATTAGAGTTTTAATTTAGGGATTTGATTATGGATTTTTAATTAGGGCTTAATTAATTGGAATTTTTTTAATTAGGGTTTTAACGAATTGGGTTTGATTAATTGGGGTATAATTGATTGGGATTTATTAATTACGATTTTAATTAAAATATTAATTAGAGGTTTGATTAATTAAGATTTCTTAATTTGGGTTTTAATTAAGGTTTATTAATTTGGGTTTTAATTAATTAGGTTTACTAGTTAATTAGGATTTAATTGGTGGTTTTTAATTAGGGGTTAATTAGGGTTTAGTTAGGTATCTTGTCTAAAGATTTTGTTTATGGGTTGGAATTAAGGATTTATTAATTTAGGGGTTTTAATTAGGGATTTGTTAATTGAGGGTTCTCTTAATTGGAGGTTTAAATTATGGATCTAAATTAAGGTTCAAATTATGGTTTTAATTAGGGTTTGGGATAAAGGCTTAAATCAAGTTTTTTTTTTAATTAGGTGCTTGTTTATTAAAGGTTTTGTTAATTAAGAGTTTAATTCAGATGAATTAATTAGGTTTTAGGATTTGTCTTTTTTTTTTTTTCTTTTTAAGTTAGTTAATTAGTAGATTGATTAATTTACGGGTTTTAATCCACTTAGGCGCTAGTAATGTAATCTAGGGTCATCTACCAAATAACTATAATTTTTGGGATTTTGTCGATCTCTTTTAATCTTTTTTGTTCTCTTCTCTAATTACTAAATGACAAGATGAAAGAAGAAGTATTTTATGAGTTTTTTCATTTTTTTTTAGTTTTTTTTATGTGATTTTTATGCAACCTAAACTAATGTGTGATAATAAGACAATTCAACGCACAAAAGTTCATCAAACAACCAATTTCATCACAGCAAAAACATCAGCTAACTACATGCAATGCAGAATAGAGAAAGCGAAGCCGGGACAGCAAAAGGAGGACGTGGGTGCAGGAGGGTGCAGTGAATGTGAGGCTCGGGCTGTGTGTTTTGATGGGAGTACAGAGGAAGTAGGTCTAGAGGGAGATGTGTATTGGTTTATAGGTGGATCTTAGTTCTGAATAGTGGGGTTCAATCAGATGGACTCTGATTTGTCTTTGTAGAATCGGTGGGTTAGTGCAATGTGTTGATCAGAAGGGTGGTTAGGTTTGTAGGCTGGGCTTGGGTATTGGACTGTTACTCTGGGTTCGGCAGTGATTATCGCTGGGTTTGATTAAGTAGGCTCGGTAACAGGTGGGTCTGGTTTGGTATAAGTTGGCTAGGATCGAATTTTATTGTTGGGCGGTGTAGATGAAGTGGGTCCAGGTTTGTGCAACTGATGTGGGCTGTATGAGGGGTGATGGGAATAGTTAGGAAGGAGGGCTATCTGGTTGTTTGTGAGAATGGGTTTGTGGTGTTTGATGATGAGGTGGGATGATAACGTGAAGGAGGGCTGGTAGTTGTTAATGACCGTGAGATGGACGACGATGATATGTATGATCCCGCAGTCTTACTGAACTACGATTTATATGATATTAACGATACTGACTCTAATAATGAGGATGAAGATGCTGGATCTGATGATGAAGATGATATGAATAGGAAACTGCCATGCCCAACAGGAGAATCATTAGCACTACCTAATCTGTGTAACGAAGAAAGATCTAACCCGTTTTACTAATACATTGTTTTCCAAGAGTTGATGCTCGCCTCCTTCCTCTTCGTATTCTTGTTTCCTTCGTAGTTAGTTGCTTCTTTCAATCTCGGGTGGTCTTTTTCCTTGCTACCTGTACTGCCCTGCTTATTCTTTAGGGATGAAAGGGATGATGGTGAAGAGGGGGAGAATTCTTTAGGGATGAAAGGGATGATGGTGAAGAGGGGGAGTGATTGAAGAGGTTGACTGATGGGAGATGAAAAACGAGAGCCGAAGGACAAAGATGGGTTCGCTGGGCTGTGCAATCTCGGTCAGGTCGGGTCTGGCCTAGGAGTTTGGTTTGAGGTTTAATGGGTGGATATTGAGATGGGTCTGGATGGAGGGTGATGAGCGCAGGGGATGGAGAGGGCGAGATGGAGAGATGGGTTGTGAGGTGGAGGTCCGGGTCTGCGTGAGATGGGTTCCAGATGGAGAGGGAGGTGATGAGCATGAGATGGAGAGGGTGATGGGATGAAGATGATAGATGGTGGAGATCTGCGTTTGGGATGAAGATGATGGTGGGCGATGGGTTTTGGGATATGTGAGATGGGAGATTTGGATGAAGAAGAAGACGTGTATAGGGAGAAGGAGTTCTGCCACGGCATGCGTCTAGGATCTGGGTGTGAGGGCTGTGAGATGGGCTGCAGGGAGGAGTTCTGTGCGTGAGAGACGTGGAGGTGGGCGATGAAATGAGATGGAGAGGAAGATAATAATCTGAGAGGGAGTTCTGCGTAAGATGATGGGAGGCGATGGATGGTTGATGGAGGATGGTGGTTGAGATGGTGAGATGTTGCAGCGTGTAGGAAGAGAGGCGATGGAGAGGGTGATGGTGATGGAGGGGAGATGGTGGTATAGCGCAGGGGAGGCTGGGGAGACATGAGCGTGAGATGGGTTGGGAGTGATGAGCATGAGATGGAGAGGGTGATCTGCACCTCAGATGGAGAGGGTGATCTGCGCATAGAAGGGGATAGAGAGGGATAGACGAGGTTTTAAGGGGATGGGGGAGAGTCCAAAGATCTGGGACTCTCCATCCTAATCCGGGTGATGGGCCATGCAATCTGGGTCGGGCCGTTACTCTCTTGGTTGTTATGGATTCCAAAATTTTAAAATGATATCTAATGATGACAGCCAAGGAATTAAGTGGGTAAGACTTCCAATGACATGGTAACGATTGGATGGGAAGGAATGAAAATCCCACCATGGCTCCCTTCGGTTTGATCTCTTCCTAGGTGGATAATCTTGGACATCTTTCTCTCTTATCTCATGTGATCTCATTGCCATTACCCAATTCAAATTTGCTAAAACAAGTGACCTTGCCCAATGGAGAACTTCAATGCAGGAGTGTTTGGACGACTCACCCAACTTTCCCTTTCCATCATGAAGAAATTATATCTTGGTCTCTGTGAATCTATTGATGGGCCCCAATCTTTAACACTTAGGCCCCTAGGAATAATTATGACCCATTGGATTATATTTTGGCCAAATTTTACTTCCTCCATTGGTGGGGGGTCTCCCTTAGATTTATTCCATGGGAATGGATGATCAGAAGAACAAGTGTGAAATAATTTTGATCTATTTGGTGATTGGCCTCAACTCCAATAGAATAGAAAAAATATATCTAATTTTTAAATGTCACTCCTAGTGAAAAGCCTTTAGATTTGGCTTCACACAATCGTAGTTTCTTTTTTTTTTTTAGAGGATTGCTTTGATATAATTGACCATTTGATCTAATCACTTATAAAGGGCATTCAAGAACAGAACCAATTGAAGTTTGATAATCACATCTATCGAATAAAGTGGGCCATGCTTATGATGGACCGAGTTGGAGAAGAGTGATTCTCTCTAGAGCGATTGCAAAAGTGGGCCCAGGGCCTAGCTCAGAGTGAGACCGAGTCAGGTAAGAATCAGGTTCACAGCGTGGCCTAAGTTGGACCTTGAGTTTGTGATAGCCCAGGTTAGGAAATCACAAGATATTTGGTGTATGACTTAAAAACAAAGCAATTCCCTATGTTCAATTAAAGATATAAATATTGAATCTTGGCTTTTGGGCATCGATTATGTTAGGAAAATAATTATTCAATGCTGGGCCCCTAATAAATCAAGTCAAGTGTGGCAAGCCTCAAAATCATAGATTTTGATCCCTTCGTTGGATCCCAAAGTTCTATATACTGTTGGAAAGGCCTTGAAACGTCGAATCCAATGGTCTATACATCCTAATTATCAGAGGTTAGGAAAAGGATGGGATATTTGGATCAATGATTCTAGCCTCCTAATTCATGCTAATCGTATAGTACTTAGGCAAGTTAAGTGTAATTTTTGTGGGAATTGGCCTAAGTATGTCTTAAGTGGTCCGGAAAAAGGTTTGAATAGTATCACGGTTCACTACTTGTGTAAATAGTGGGGTTGGACTCGAGATCTCAACGCGACTTGGCTTTTTTCTCATGAATTTTTAGAAATCATCGAACTAAGTTTAGAATTATCAACAAGCATCTTCATCATCGTTAATTAATCTGAATTATGTCATTAATCATTCAATTGTGGGTGAAATGGGGGCACCGTTATATATGATAAGTATTTAAGGCTATCATGGGGGCCAAATGAGGTGTCTACACCAAGCTCCTAAGAGTGCTGATAGTATAATTGGGGTGATCTCTAACTTCTTCTTGTGCTGGAATTTGGGAAATTAGGGCTTCTTAGGGAGAGGTAGGGAAGACGAGAGTGAATTAGGGTTTAAGCTACATTTGCAATAGTAGTGTTTATATATATGTTAGGGTTTATGACAATTACCAAAAGGGTAGTTTAGTTTTAAATGGGGAAGAGATAGGGCCATGGGTAAATAGGTCTTTAGGTAGGAATTCTGGAAGGTTCCTTAATGCTAACACTCTCTTAATTAAATTAAATTACTAACTAAGGCCTAGTCTAACTAGAATCTTAATAAATAACAAAGATCACTCTATTTCTATAAAGAATTAAATAAAAGTCTAATTCTAAAACTTAGGAACATTAGCAACTTTTCTACTAATTCCTATTAATTAGCATATTAAAGTAGGTAATATCATATTAATAATTATTCAATTCAAATTGAGTGCCCACAAGTGGTGGGGCCTCACACTGCCCATTCTTCTGAGGATATTGATTTTGGAGACATGAAAGGTGTTAAAAAGAAAAGGTAGGGGTGTATTTATAAATACTAAAATCTCAGTGGCCTATTTACAAATCCCACAAACCTGAGGAGGGTATATGCAAAAAATTCTTTATTTTAGTTAGGTCCATAAAACACACTAGTTTTGTTATAATAAAATTAGGAAGTGTATTTGGAATACATTATTTCGATAACCAAAACTCATTATAATTTTGTTAAAACTAGGAAGTCTGCTCGGAATAGGCTATGACCATAACCTAAACTCTTTAAATTTGGAATAGGATATTACCATAACTCGTAGTGAAAAACTCCTTTAAGCACTGCCGCCTTTATAAAACGGGAGACGTTCTTTGGTTTGTATTCTTAGCTTGCTACTCTTTTTTCACTATCTCTGTGTTCATCAAGCCATTGAGTGAATAAGACTTTGGGTTATTTTTGAAGCATCATTGTCAGCATCTTTGACTTGTGCACTGTCGAATTTTTCTATAGTTTCTTATACGATGAAGTCCCGTGTCATGGTTGATGAACAACGAAATTTCGTCCTCGCAATTCCCCGACTTGAGTTACTCAGTACCAAACCCTCTTCCAACTATGTCGCTGGTGTGGGCCGAGGCACCACTGGGTTCACCACCTGTTCTGATATGGTCCCCACCCGCTCCTCCACTACCGTCGGTCTCTGCCGCGGACATGGCATTAGGCCCTATACAGAAGAAGATAGAGAAGAGAAGCTCGACGAGTTCGGCAATGACTTCGACCTCTTTGCCTCAGCTGAGGACGAGGAGGCGGCGGACACTGTCTGGGAGTGGATTGACAGGAGGATTGCATCTCGGCGAAAGGACAGGAGAGAGGCGAGAATGAAGCAGGAGATTCAAAAGAATCGAGCGTTGAATCCAAATATCACCGAGCAATTTTCAGATTTGAAGAGGAAGTTATCTACTATATCTGCTAAAGAATGGGATGGTATTCCCGAAATCTGTGATTACTTAAAGAGATACAAGAAGATGAAGAAGAGGTTTGAGAGCTTTGTGCCTGTTCCAGACACCCTCTTGGAGAAGGCTATCAAGGAACAAAAACAAGTTACCTCTTTGGATCCAAATAGCAGCACCACCAATTTGACTGCAGTCGGAGAAGGGCGAGGAACCATGTTGTCTCTGAAGCTAGATCGGATATCTGATTCGGTCACAGGGTTAGCAGTGGTCGATCCCAAAAGATATGTAATTGACCTTAACAGTATGAAAATTACTAGTTTTTCAGAGAATATGGATAATAAGAAGGCTAGGCGATTGTTTAAATCGTTTACCAAGACAAACCCAAAGCATCCATCGGGGTGGATTGGGGCGGCAAGGCTGGAGGAGGCTGCTGGGGATATGCGTACAGCACGGCAATTGGTTTAGAAAGGCTGCAAAGAGTGTCCCAAGAGCGAGGATGTGTGGTTGGAGGCTTGTAGGCTGGCGAACTCAAATAAGTAAGGCGAGGGCTGTTATTGCAATGGGGGTGAAGGCTATTCCCAATTCGGTGAAGCTCTGGATGCAGGTTGCAGAATTGGAGCAGGATGATGTGAAGAAGAGTCAGGTTTTGCGCAAGGGGCTGGAGCATGTACCGGATTCAGTGAGGTTGTGGAAGGCGGTGGTGGAGCTGGCGAATGAGGAGGATGCGAGGGTCTTGATCTCGCGGGCGGTGGAGTGCTGCCCATTGCACATTGAGCTATGGCTTGCACTTGCGAGGTTGGAGACGTATGAGAGGGCAAAGAAGGTTTTGAAGAGGGCGAGAATGAAGCTGTCCAAGGAGCCTGCAATTTGGATAACTGCAGCAAAGCTGGAAGAGGCGAGTGGAAACACTGCCAAGGTTTGGGAGATCATAGAGAGGGGAATTCATGCTTTACAAGGACAAGGGCCGCTTATTGATAGAGAGGGTTGGATGATGGAGGCTGAGGCTACAGAGCGGGCTGGGTCTGTTGTAACTTGCCAGGCTATAATTCGGAATACTATTTGCATTGGTGTGGAAGAAGAAGATCTTGAGATGACAAGGATCGCCGATGCTGAGGAGTGTAAGGAAACAGGTTCCATTGAGACAACGCGAGCTATTTATGATCATGCTCTTTCTATCTTCCCAACCAAGACCAATGAGAGCGTATGGCTCAAGGCATCCCAGCTTGAAAATAGTTAAAAATTGGATGACGTGCGATAGAAAACCGGAATGCCACCCAGCATTTGAAGGTCTATGTGCACGTTTTACCAAATGATGCAGTCTCAACTTGTCTATGGGACGTGCATATGTGGAAATTGACTGTGGAGCTTGGATTCGCCCGAAAATGTGATTTTATTTGCATTATTCAGTTGTGCTTTTTCAGAAACTTCATTTTAAGCCCGTTGGATTTATGGTCTGTCGGTTTTGGCGATTTGGGCTAATTACCACTAGATTTTACTCGTTTTGGCTAAAACATTTAGATCTAGTTATTTTTGCCCGTCTTGGACTAAAAATGATCATCTTTGGATTATTTAGCTCCTTTTGACTAAAAATAAACAATTTCGATACTTCATTCGTTTAGCAAAAAACAATTAGTTTTGACAACCGTGTGACTTTGTGAGCTTTTATATGCATATTGGGAGGACTACTCTTTACATGAGTGTATGTTTTGACTTGGCCTGTTTGAGTAGTTCCTCGCCGTATTTTGTGTGTTCATTCGCTTTTGATTTATGTGTCGGCACCACTAAGCTTGAGCAACCTTGTTGGCTTGATCCACCGACTTGAGGTCCTTAATAACTCCTGCTAGCTGTAGTCTGGGTCCTGCCTGTCCTGTTACCTGGCTCCCTGGTCGTGGTCTTGTCTATATATGTATATATAGAGAGAGCCCCTCTCCTCAGCTAACGCTAAGGAGAGGATCCGCTCATCACGTGCCAATGCCAAGTCAAGTCAAGTGCCTCAAGCCATTCTTGCGTGGAGCCCGCCTAAACCCTTTTCATTTCCCCGCCTTCGATCTTTGGCCAAAATAAAAAACTAAAGCCATTTGACATCAGTCTCTCTCTCTCTCTATCTCTCTCTCCATTCCCCCGTTTCCATTCTGTAAGTCGCTCTCTACTCTCTCCCTCCATTCTGCCAAGCGTGATCATCCTCCTCGCGCGATCAATCGTCTCCGGCGAGACGCTCCTCTCCTCAGGCGACCATCTCTTCGATCGATCGTCCTCCTCGCGCGATCGCCCCAGCAACCATCTCTTCGAGGTATGCCTTTTCTTCCTTACTTCTTTGCTTCTTTTTTTTCTTTGTTTTCTTCTGGAACCCATTTGGCTTCTATGATTCTGATTTAAGGGGAGGGTTTGGATGGCTTCTGATTCCAACACCCATTTTCTCTCCTCCATTCCAAGGCCCCATCCAAACCCATTTTCTCTCTCACAGTCCGGCTACGGCTTTTCAAAATTTGGGTTGTGGCTGTTTGTTGCAGATTTTTGTTCACACGGAGGTGTTATCTTTTCTATTGTTTGGGGGTTTATGGACTTTCTTTTTTTTTGTAATCGCAGAGGGTTCTAGATATTGATGTGGGTTCTATGTAGTTGTATTTCAAGGGTTTTTTTGCCTCCTCTTAATTGAACCTCAAATCCACCAAATGGAGTTTCGGGTTTCCACTTGACTTTGATCTTGAATGGTTAATGGAGCTTCTCAATTCAATTCAATTCTAAATTTTGAGTTATGGGCATGCTGTTATTACAGAATGATGTTCCCCATTGCTTATGGAGTTTGGTAACCTCTGCCCTTATTAGTTGGTCACAGCCATATAATTGGACATCATAAAATCCTGTTTTCAATCATTTATTGCGTTAACTCTAGCCCAATGCAGATTGTGTATAGGTAAGCTCAGTCTCCGCGCATTCTAATTTAAGGTTTTATTTATTTATTTATTAAGCATTTCATCTGGAGTGCAAAGGAATAATAATGGACGCAAGCATGGAATGGACTGGCTTCTGGGACCTATCTAGTCTCCACTTTGACTAATCTATGATGTCTACTGCATGTTAACCCAATGAATAGAGGCTGCCTTTGAATTTTGGTGTTGTCCAGCCATGGGACAAACAATCATTATATATGTTGCCACTCATTCCTTCTCCTTCAGCTTAGTTTCTTTATTTATCTACTTTGGGTTTTTCATGTCTTCATTGGGAAGATTAGAAATTATTCAATCAAATCTCATAATATGGTATTAGCAAGGATAGAAGAAACAGAATCAAGAACCGACATCAGGTTTTACTTGTTTGAATAAACCTTCCTCTTTTGGAAGAATTATTTATGTTTCCGTTGAAAAGGCTTTTCAACTTGGTCCTCAACTTCAAGTGTCTCCAGCTTCTGCTAATAACAAACCATAGCGTTTGGTTTGAATTTATATGAACAAACTATAATATTTACTATATGTGAGCAATCACCCACCCACCTATGCTTGAATTTATATGAACAATTCAGCACCATAATATGTATTATTTGTGTTCCAGTTTCAAGATGGATATAACCTCCTCATCAAAAGCATGTTTGCATTATCCAAATGTAGGAGAGGATATGACCCCAAAAGTGGGGATGAAGTTTGATAATTTAATGGAGGCGTATGAATTTTATAATGCTTACGCAAAGCTTGCTGGGTTTAGCGTAAGAAAAGATTCAACTCGTACTAAGGATGGGGAGGTACTTTGGAAGCGATATTTATGTTCAAAGGAAGGTAAAACAGATGAGAAACATTGGAAAGATAAGGAATGTGTTCAATGACGTCGGATGGAAACAAGAGAAAACTGTAAGGCTCAGTTGCAAATTAAAAAAGATCAAGCAGGTGGTTATATAGTGTCCAAGTTTGTTCCCGAGCATTCCCATGCCCCCACCACTCCTCGTAAGAGATTCATGTTGAGATCGCATCGAGGGGTGCCGGAATCAAAGAAACAATTAATAAATACACTTGATTCTGCCAATATTCAGAGCAAGCAACAAATGGTAGTGTTCGGAAAGCAGTCGAGGGGACTTGAGAAGATTGGATTTACAGATAAAGACGCTGAAAATCATCGTTGGAATGAGAAGGAAAAGAAAAAGGGATTGGATGAGCATATGTTATTTCAACATTTTGAAAATCGAAAAGAAATGAGTCCTGGCTTTATATATAATATAGAGAGAGATGGAGATAACAAAGTAACACATGTATTTTGGGCAAACCACACATTCCATACAACATACATTGTCTTTGGTGATGTTGTAACATTCAACACAACATATAAAAAGAATTATTATGGATTAATTTTTGCTGCGTTCGTAGGTTGCAACCACCATGGTCAAACCAAATGAAAAGGCTGAGACATTTGAGTGGTTGTTTAATAAATGGCTTGAAGCAATGTAAGGTGGTCCATCAAAAGGAATTATAACAGATCAGGATTTGGCGATGACAAAGGCCATACAAAAAGTATGCCGAATACTACTCATCGGTATTGCCTATGGCACATTTTGGACAAACTACCAACATATTTAGGTGGGGTTTCTATTCAAAATGAAGGTCTGATTGATGGTATAAAAAAATGCGTGCATGAATCTGACTCTCCTGCTAAATTTGAATGTGAATGGAAGAAAATGCTAGCAAAATTTAAGGTTGCAGACAATGAATGGTTAACACAAATTTTTTAAGATTCGGGATATGTGGGTACCGGAATATTTAAAACACACTTTCTTCGGAGGAATGTCAACTACTCAAAGGAGTGAAAGTATGAATGCCTTCGTGAAGCATTTTGTAGAATACAAGAACACACTTCTTGATTTTATATTGCGTTTCGAGCAAGGCGTTGAACGTTTAAGATATTTTGAAAACAAAGAGGATTATGAGCCAAGCAATGGGAGACCGAAGCTCAAGGCATATTCTTCAATGGAAAAGCAAATGGCGGATATATATACGAGAAATATTTTTTATAAGTTTCAAGATGAGCTATTCATGACTATGTCAATCGTTCCATTACTTGTGAATGAAGATGATGTCATGGCAAACTTTAGCGTGAAAGGTTTGACGAATGAAAATGAAATCGAAAGAGATGTTTTGTGGAAGAAAGAGGAGAAGCTTGCATATTGTTCATACAAGAAGTTTGAGTTTGAAGGCATCCCATATCGTCATGTATTGTCTGTCATGGGCATTTTGGAGCCCATTCTAAGTTTCGGAATGGAAACGAAGATGACTTCCCTATATATTCTTGACCTGAGACCCCAAATAAAGTAGATGAATTCAAGTTTAATTACAAATACGTAACATTTATTTAAAAAAATAGTTAATCACGGATCACATACTTGAAAATGACATAGCTCAGCCCGAGGATGAGGACTTATATTGTTTTGCCTCAGATTAGTTACTCTGCAAAATCACAATAGTAGACCTCGTTCACAACCACAATAGTAGAAACCAATGAAATTAAGGAGTCCTGTAATACCATATACAACACTGTTTTTCTTAACTTACAACCTAGTGTAATTGGGTTTGTTATCATCTCCTGGTGCAGAAAGAAGTAAACATATTGCTATCAATTCATCCTATAAAGAAGTAAACATATTACAGTCACACTATCAATGGGACAACTAAATGCATTTAATAAAATTCATTTAGGCCAGGAGCCCAATCTCCAGGACCATCGTTTATATAGTAAGATAACTAGGTCCATTTTACTAGCCACTTGCATGTAATGGAAGTCTCATAGTCACAGCACTTTATTGAACTGAATTTAGCAGTTGATCGATCTAAAAATACTTCTTTTATACAATGAGATCTGGAGACTACAAACATCCAATTGGATATAATAAAATTATATTAAAGAGGAGAGGAAATTAGTTCATACGTGGAGTCAGGATCCTTGGTGACTTATGGTAAATTTATGAGGGTTCTCAACACAGTTGTTAAAAATCCATACATGGAGTGTTCATACAGATATTCAATAACGGCATATCTTTGATGTAAACCCCATCAGATCAATGGCCTGGATTAAAAAAGATGTGGGCAACAATTGCAAATAATGGGATAGCAAAGAGAGCCGACTAAATCCAACCCAACCTCGTCCGTTCATCCATTCAATCCCTTCCCTCTCTCCACTCTCCAGTGTAGGGCAGAGGTTACCAAACGCCATAAGCAATGGGGAACATCATTCTGTAATAACAGCATGCCCATAACTCAAAATTTAGAATTGAATTGAATTGAGAAGCTCCATTAACCATTCAAGATCAAAGTTAAGTGGAAACCCGAAACTCCATTTGGTGGATTTGAGGTTCAATTAAGAGGGGGGAAAAAACCTTGAAATGCAGCTACACAGAACCCGCATCAATATCTAGAACCCTCTGCGATTACAAAAAAAAAAAAAAACGTCCATAAACCCCAAAACAATAGAAAAGATAACACCTCCGTGTGAACAAAAATCTGCAACAAACTGCCACAACCCAAATTTTGAAAAGCCCTAGCCGGACTGTAAGAGAGAAAATGGGTTTGGATGGGGTCTTGGAATGGAGGAGAGAAAATGGGTGTTGGAATTAGAAGCCATCCAAACCCTCCCCTTAAATCAGAATCATAGAAGCTAAATGGGTTCCAGAAGAAAACAAAGAAAAAAAAAACAAAGGAGGAAGGAAGAAAAGGCATACCTCGAAGAGATGGTCGTTGGGGCGATCGCGCGAGGAGGACGATCAATCGAAGAGATGGTTGCCTGATGAGAGGAGCGTCTCGCCGGAGACGATCGATCCGCAAGGAGGACGATTGCACCTGGCAGAACGGAGAGAGAGAGTAAAGAGCGACTTGTAGAATGGAAACGGGGGAATGGAGAGAGAGAGAGAGAGAGAGAGAGAGAGAGAGAGAGAGAGAGAGAGACTGATGTCAAATGGCTTCAATTTTTTTTATTTTGGCCAAAGATCGAAGGCGGGGAAATGAAAAGGGTTTAGGCGGGCTCCACGCAAGAATGGCTTGAGGCACTTGACTTGACTTGGCATTGACACGTGATGAGCGGATCCTCTCCTCAGCGTTAGCTGAGGAAATGGGCTCCCATATATATATATAGTTAGTCCTTGTCACATCACGTCTCTGAGGCCAACATTCTGCTCTATCACTTCGGTGATGGAAGATTTTACTAGTGTGGTTGCCAATCTGTCCCCACGATTGTGGCTCCCCTGAAGAAAGGCGATTAAAAGGGTCCACATATGGACTGGGTTTGTAATGTAAGGAAAACATGATTTGTCAGATATCCATGTTTTACACATGCTTTAAATGAATACATGTTTTGTCAAATATCCACGTTTTACACACGTTTTAAATATATGCAACTTTCAATCAAATAACATGATTTATCACATGTTTTATTATTCAGTATATTTATTACTATATCAGTCACCTGCCAGACTGTCGTGTCTGGCCCTGTTTGTTTGGTGCTCTAGGTAGCAGGTTCTTCGCCTTGAGTCGAGTACTTGTATTGGCTATGGAGCCATGAGTTTGTAGGTTGTAATTGTTAAGATTTTTGTATGTTGCTAATTTGATGGATGCACTATCACTTTCAGCTACAACTGATCACACACTCATGCATCGAAATTTAGACTTTGAGATCTGGACTTTAGACTTGCATCTGCATTTGATTTTCAAAGACTTCATCCTGCACATTTTGGATCTTAAAATGCATTTTCAAAAGATTAGTTCTTCATGCATGTTTTTGTAAAATCAAGTGAGGCATCGTGGTACATGATTTGCATACAACTTTCATTTGTAGAATCCTAAAGTTATGCATGAATCACATTGGCCTCAAGTTCCCAGTTTTATGTTTCAGAATTTTTAAAATCTGAGTGGAACTTCAACCAGGCCGGTGTACCCGGTCGACTGGAGGCTCTGAATGTTGACCGGATCAACTAGCCGTTGGATTGTTTTCTTGTTTAAAAGTCCAACTCATTCCTCTCTTTAAAGAGGCTCTTTGGTTGAAACTTTGGAACTGTTTTGAAGCCTAAGGAAGGGGAATGAACTGAAGAGGTTAGAGGGAAATGGAAATCCAAAAGGCTTAAAATAAAGGTATATCTTTTCAAGTTAAGCTTTGATTTCCATCCTTTTGAGATCCATGCTTGTTCAAAATCTTTGAAACTTTACTTTAGCATGATTTCTAGCTTAGACTGAGTTGTTTTGAAAACATCAAATCACATAAGCATATTAGATAGTTTTGCAAGCATTCATGTCTCAATCACATGTGTTTTGACCTTTAAACTTTCATACAACTTGTGTAGTCTGATAGGAATGTCTTTCCAAGTTGTTTTGATTAACTCATGTGATTAGTTCATGATTTCAATCATAGATTTTTGTGCTTAGATTTTTAAATGTATCAAGCATTCATTTAAGAGCTTCATTTTAGAAAATGATTGAAGTAAAAATTCATACACTTTGAGCACTCACATTTGCTACTTGTTAGTGTATGTTTGTATATTGTTTTAAACTTTCATACCAGCCTATATTAGAGGCAAATGTATTGAGCTTTCATTGCATCTCTTGAAGTGTTTGTGTGAACACTTAATTGAGATATCTAATCTCTTATAAAGGTTATTGCTTAGCCTTAGAAAAGCATTGTGTAAAGGTTAATGCTAAGCCTAAGAAAAGCATATTGTTAAAGGTTATTGCTTAGCCTAATGAAAAAGCATTTGTGGTTGTAGAGGTTATTGCTTAGCCTAATGAAAAAGCATTTGTGGTTGTAGAGGTTATTGCTTAGCATATTGAAACGCATACATAGTGGAAATCCAGTGGGGTGTTGAATCACAAGCCGGTAGTGGAGGTAAGCATTGAGGCCGAACCACTATAAATCTTTGTGTAGTAGTGATTCTTGTGATGTTTTCTCTTATTGGCTTCCGCATTTAGTTTTATTATCTTCATAAGTGACTAATTGTTTTAAAGAAATTTAAAATTGGTCATAATTGGTTTCGAAGTTGTAGCTCACCCTACCCACCCCGCCGCCGCCCCCCCCACCCTCTAGGGTTAGGATCCCGGACTTTCAGTAGTGTTGGCTATGTCATATAGACATTGAGCTTGACATCGGAGCTACGGCATATTGGGGTAGTGTTTTTTTAGCTTTATATTTGTATGGCTTTTATTAGCCTTTTTCTGGGGATTTTAATTAATACACTTTGGATCTTTGTAACTTGAACATATGTGGGAATGATTATCCTGTTACTATCAGCTTTGTATTTTATTGTGATGGTATGGGCCTTGATATGATAGCTACATGCTAGCGGTTGAATGCGACGCAAAACCCGATGGCCACGGGCTCCGGGTAGCAATGCCATGAAAGCTTTCGCAAAATATTCAGAGTGTTAGAATTAGTCATCCTCACACACGCAGATCCTAGGAGAAATATAATTGTATTTAATCTAATTTGTATCCCCGAGGTCGGGCCGTTGTAGGGTTCGGGTTTGGGGGTGTGACAAGAGCCAAATAAGTCCCAATCAACATTAGAAACGTGCGTGCGAAGTTTCATTAAGATTTGAGTTCGTAAGACCATAGTAGGGGGTTCGGGTGCGATTTAAGATAATTTGAGGGAGTTTTTTGTAATTTTAGATTTTTGAGATTTTGGTGTAATTGAATAGATACTTGAACTTCATTAGTCTTTGTCTTCATCATCATTTTGATTTGAACATTAAATTTTCATCAAAATGGACCCAAACCGGATTTTGACTCAAATTGAAATTTCCATTTACAAGAGGGTTTTTATACAAATTGTACATTAACTCCTATATATCCACTGAGAACCCTTCCCCACTCATTTTCAATCAGAGCTCTCTCTCTCTCTCTCTCTCTCTCTCTCTCTCTCTCTCTCCCTCTCTCTCTTTCACTCATTTTTCCTTGGCTGAATTTTGTTGGAAGTGAACTTTGGAGCTATCATCTTCCTAAATTCACATCACCAATCTCTTCTTCAAGTTCTCCTCTTCATCTTCATACAATTTTCTTGAGATTTCATCCAATATTCATCTTTAGGTAAGTTCCTTTCTTCATTCATATTGGGTTTCTTTGGGAGTTTCGGTTTAGGATGTTAGAAACATTTATAGTTAGTTTGAGTTGTTAATTGAATGGGTTTGTTTCAATTCTAGAAATTTTGGGATTTTGAGAGCTAGGGTTTGTGAATTGGGATTCCCTAAAGTTAAGGCAAGTAGATATATTTATTATGAAATTGATATGTATGTTTGAGTTCTTTAGAAATTTAGCTTTAAACTATTTATCTTGTTGTCCATAAATCAAATGATGTTATTATGAAATGGTTTTTATGTTAAATGAAATGGAAATAGGGATTTGATGGAAGTGATGAAATGGTTGAATGAGGAGGAATGAAGTGGAAATGATAGTAGAGGGCTTGGCCCTAAATTTGTATGCAGATGAAGGAGAAATAAGGAGAAAAGTCCATAGAACTGAAGTTGTTTGAGCTTCAGAATCCTGTTTTTGGAACCAGGCGGTTAACCGCGCGTGCTGGTCGGTTAAGTGACCTACGTCTCATTGTTCTGTCGGTCACAAATCCAGAACAAAGAAATTTTGGTGAGATTTTTCATGCAGTCACCTATCCGTTAACCGAGCTGGTCAGTTAACCGAGTATTATGTATATTTTTCCTATTTTCTTTTTAAAACTGGGTCTTTTCCTTGGATTTTTATGACCTACTAGATACCCTTTAAATCCATTTTTAGATGACTTATCATTGATTTAATGTAAATTATATTTTTATTTTTATTTGATTTAAAGTATGCATTTCTATTTATCTGTATGAACACCACTAAGCTAAATCCACATTTGAATTTGACGAATGCGCAGTTTGATTTGAAAAGAAATACAGATTCCGGTGAAAATCTTAAAACGGTTGATCACCGTGAAAAGAAAATTTGAACAGGGTAACAGATTCCCCAAAAATTTGAAGAAAAAAAAATTATAGATATGATCAAATACCCGGAATATCTGGTGTATAAAAGAAACTGTGGACAGGGTAAAGACCCGAAGTGCCATGACAACTTGTCATGGTAAAGGCCTAAGTGGTGTATTGTATTCTATGATATGAAATTGTGATTTCTTTAGAACTTATGAAATTGACTTGATTTGGAAATTTAGAGTTTCTGATTTTAATCGCTTCCAATTACATATCTGTTACAAGTTATGTATGTCTACCTGTGAGTTCTTTTGATTGATGGTATTATGCTTGATAAAAAGGTACCAAGCCCACCTATACCCAGGAGGAGGAGGAGGAGGAGATTTTTGAGACGGATCAATCTAATGAGCATGAGTGGTGCGCAGATGATGTTAACTGAGACATGACGACCATGCAAGAGAGCCTGACTCCTTTAATTGAACGTTATCAATTTGTAGATTTGTATATTTGTAAACCTTTGTAATTAATTTTTTTAGTAATTTGTAACTTTAATATGAAGTTTATACATGTTCACTATGATGATGTTCAGTGATATCTGTTAATATTATAATCAAACGCTTTTATCACCTCACCATAGACTTTGATCTTGTGGACTATGATTGAGGGTCAAATTAACATTTAATATAATTCTAGTTTGACTCTTAATCTCATGTTTACTCATATGGGGACGTGACACAAATGCAGTCATGTTAGAAATGCAAATGATTGATATGACACCTGGGCCATATGCCTGGGACTTACATTCATGTTGGTTGTACTCATACATCCTGATGACATTTGTAGCGACCTCCCTTATACTATGTTTGGCAAGGGGGGAGGGGAGGGGAGGGAAAATTAATTTTACCTCCTCTTATTTGGATAGTCAAAAAGTAGGGGAAAGAAAAGTGAAAAAGTAGGGTTTTGTTTGTTTATGAGGTAGAGAGAAAATTACCAATTTATCCTTACTTTGTGAAAAAGTGAAAAAGTGAAAATGGCAGTTTAGTAAAATGACAAAGATTCCCCTCTTTCCCTCATACTTTCCGCCCATTTTTGAAGGGAAAATTTTAAGGTGGGCCCCATACAAATTTTACCCCACTTTCCCTCCCCCCTTCCTAAACACCCTCAATTTCCACTTTCCCTCCATTTCCCCCTCTTTTTTTCCTTCTTTCCCCTCATTTTACCTCCTTCCCAAACAGAGGGTTAATAGATTGGTGCTTATTCCGCATCCAAAGCTAACAAAAAGAACAACAAATATGAGAGGATCGGGTCGGGCTAGGACTCCAAAAAAGTTCATCCTACCTTCGTGCTTAAAGAATGAAAAAAAACCTAATCTTCTTTTGAGTGCTTTTGAGGGCTCAACTTGGTAAACTCGCAATAGGGTCCGGCCTAATTAACAGCCCAAGAAAGTGCGAGGAGAGAAGTAGCCGATTCGGCCTCTCAATCGTTAACGTCACAATGGCCCCGTTTCGGTGCAACAATGCTACATGATAGTATAGTGTTTCGTCCTATCCAACCAAATCACCCCCATGCCATTACATCATTAGGGGAGAAAATTGAGAGCAGCTTTCACTCTTCTCCCGTGTTTGGCAATTAACTAGTTAAAGTAAAGTAAAGTAAATCAAGACAAGAAATGATAAGAGGTCATATCAAAAGTACATAATTTTAAATTTTCTTCCGAATTTTTTAAAAAAAGTCAAAAAAGCAACCTCCTTTCTCTACCAAAAGATAATAAAAAAAAAACCCCATTTTTCTATACAAAAAGTTAAAAAGATTTCATACCAAATAAATAAATCCAAAACACCATCAAACACCTTATATTTTATTTTTTCTTGATTTGATACTTCATCTCACCATACTTCAATTTACCATACATCCAACCAGGCCTAAAACAAGCTTGCTTAACTATTTTTTGTTTTCCAAAATTACCCTCATGAGTTCCTTAACAAAAACTCTTTCTAATAATATCCTTCACAAACTCTAAACTTGTCATATTGAGTCCTCCATCCCATAATTAGATCTAAATTGCTCAAGATTATCATTCTTTTTATTTCACTTGCTCGGGCCCACCATCATATTAACACTCTTTATATATTAATTATTCATCTAACTACGTAACTAATTATGAGAGGTAATCAAAGTGAGAAGAGTGTGATTTTAGACGCGGGCCTCACGAAAATTTGAAAGCAAAGAAAAATCTAGGGCTTATGGCTATAGAAAAAGGTAAGCCATCTAATTACAAAGATTCACAAATAAAATCAGATCATTTGAAATATGTAAGAGATGCTTTATATTTTAAACAAGAAAAAAACACTCATCTATTTATCACTCAATCAGCTAATTTTCTATAATATATTTCATATGTAAATAGGAATAGGCCCAAACTCTCAATTGGGGATCTAATACATAAAAAAATTGAAATTAATTTAAATTAAAAAGTCAAATGCCAGGCCATTTGAGAATGATCGATTGACTTAGATCAAAATGGACATGATGTAAGGTTTTCATGCGCCTATGCCCATAAAAAAATGTAGAAATTTATAAGGTTATGATATGGGAAGTAGTTTATTAAATCAAGAAATAAAAATTTTGAGAGTAACTTTGATGTTTAAGTAGGCTTAAGCATGTTTAACCATAAGCGGGCCTAATACATTCTTGGGTTTCGGCCCATCAATACTGAGCCCAATAGGGCCTACAACCAATAAACATTGGTATTATTTTTTTCTCTCTCTGTTTTTTTTTTTTTTTTCTTTTCTTTTCTTTTCGGAGATAGTTTTAGAAATCAATTCACATGATATCTCCTCTTTTGTTTTTGATGATTTGATTTCATATGAGTTAATCGTAAAAATCAGATGGAAAGCATTCCTTTTTTTTCATAGTAGGCCTTAGGATTTTTGCCCTAATGATTTTTGTGAGACCCACATCTAAAAATAACTCTCTTTTTACTTTTATTGGCTTCCACAACTATGTTTATTGCTAGATCAATAATTGAGAAGAAAAAAAAAAAAAGGAGTGTGTCAATTTGTTCGTAAGCCCAACTTTAAATTGAGTGAAACTAGGCCCGAGGAAATAAAGAGATCTATAATTTTAAGGGATTTTAATCTAATTATGGGATGATAGACTTAAAATGATCAATTAAAAACGGAGAGCTGCTAATTCCACAACCAAAACTTTTCTTTCGACGCTGCTTCTCTGTACACATACCACTTAAGTAAAAAAGTCGGAGTGCTGCTACCTGCACACTACATTTTGCTTTCCACCCACTGCATCTCTTTACACAGTGCTCTTCAGTGAAGAATATTTCAAGTTTTCCTCTCTACACTCTGCAATTTCCCTAAAACACCCATCTACCTACACACTGGGCGAAGTACACACTGCAGCATTTTCCCTCCCATTTCACTCTTTGAACCGCCATTTACTACACCCTCGACATCGAAGGCGATCTCGACGAGCTCCCCCACTTGGACGTGAACGCCACACTTCCTCTTGTTCAGCCATCTCTCTGTGCTCTTCTTGCCTTCTTCTTCAAACGACATTACTGTGAATCGTCGAATTTCCAACCTCTGTGAGTGATTTCGATACCTTTTGCTTGATTAGAAATGCTTGTAGTATTATTTTAAGATCAAAGATCTGTTTTATGCATATTTATTTTCCATCCTCATGCGCGTTTGTCTCCCCCATTTCTCCAGCCTTTGTCATCATTGTAAAGCGTCTGTCATGATCCCGTTCGACTCTGTGGGTCTAAAAGAAGACATTCTATTCGGACTCCATGATCCATAACAAACCGAAACCCTCAGCAGTATTGGTCCGAGTAAAAAACATTTTCTCGGCATTATGGGTCTGAGTAGAAAATCTTTTCTCGACACTATAACGCCGAGAACATAATATCCACACGGATATTCAAGGCCGAATGGGATAACTCAGTGGTAAACTATGTACTAATGAATTTTTTCCAGGTATATGGATGCGCCGAGTACCTCTAAGACCTCTAGGATTCGACCCACAGCGTCGAACAGGAGACGGAGGTTTGTTGTTGATGTGTCGAACGATGACAAAGAAGTAGTTGAAGAACAACCCGAAGCACAAGCGGAGACCCTAGTCTCCGAACAGGCAGAAGTACGGGAACAAACTTCAATTGCTGCTATTAATAGGACTGGAGAAATTCCGGGGGGGGGGGGGGGGGCTACAAATTTGACCCCACTACCTAGTTTCCAAACGCATATTGCTGCAAGTATTTGGCTGCAACAGGTTTGTGAATAATCTTGGTGAACATGTTTTAAATATTTATTACCTTCACTAATTTGTTGTTTATTTCGTTTTGCAGGAGAGACCGCCACTTAAATGCATAAGCCATGGCCAAAAAATTAGTTAATGGGCATGGAATTCAGAAGGAAGGCAGAATACCGTTTTTAGTCGTCTCATTGACCGTTCAGGGTTGGCTCTATTGGTGGCGACATCCTATCGTTCCATCAACAGGAACATGGTGTCCGCCTTTGTGGAAAGATGGCAGCTTGAGATAAACACATTCCACATGCCTTTCGATGAAATGACGATTACCCTTGATGACGTGAGCACCATTCTAGGGATCCCTGTCACTGGAAAAGCTGTATCAGTGGAGCAACTGTCTTTTGAGCGATCAAAGACACTTGTAGAGCATGGTCTTGGGGTCACATCCCAGCAGGCACACAAAGAGTTAGTCGGTGTGCGGGGCTCATCGGTTAGACTGGAGTGGCTGAGGGACCTTTTTGGAGACGTGATCGATGCGGATCCAGAAGAGCACATTAGGCATGCCGCTAGAGCATATCTATTGTATATCTTGGGCTATACACTATTCACAGATAAGAGTGGCAAGAGGGTCCTAGTGCTCTATCTAAGGCTGCTAATGAACTTTGATCAAGCACGCACATATGCTTGGGGAGCTGCCGCGCTTACGCACCTATTCTGACAGTTGGGGTTTGCTACTCGGAGTGGAGTCAGGCAGATTGCAGGATATCTGACTCTACTAGAGGCATGGATTTACGAGCATTTCCCCAGGTGTAGGCCTCACCAAAACCGCGCATACACAGAAAATTTACTACGGGTGCATCGCTGGGTGCCACGAAGAGAGTCTGGAGACCAAATGTCCAACCTGTAGTCATTACGAGAGGCACTTGACGATCTTGGTGCCCATGAGGTAATGTCTTATAAGTTATATATAAAAAAAATTAAGTAAATGAGTACCGTATAATTTAATCAATGCATTTGTTGATTAATGTTGCAGGTGGTGTGGGACCTCTACCGAGAGCACAGGTCAGATCACCCATTCAGCGAGGTTGCTTTTTATACTGGCTGTCTTAAGTGCATGGACATCGTTGAACCATATCATCCTGATCGGGTGCTTAGGCAGTTTGGTAGGGTCCAACGCATTCCCCCCACTCCACTAGCTTCACAGCGCGCCACTAGGGGTGCCACCGTAAATCAGTATCGGATCGCTTACAATTACTTGGATCAAATATGGGAGAGGTGGCATAACTACGTCCTGTCTCCGATGAAGCGCGATCAGTCTGCGGCGCACCCATGGGATTGTGCACCCAATTATATGGAATGGTTCCTCCGAGTGTCGCACCCAATCATTCAAAACCCTGTTCATCGCTCCACATTCAATCCGCGTGTTGAATATTCTCAAGGCAACTCTTCTATAGACCCACGATTGGTATGATGCCTAACAACTAAACTATTATATTATGTATAACCAACTGAGCAAACTAACTGATTTGTGCATTATGTGATCAATTAACAGCACATCGTGAATGCCCAAAGTATTATTCAGCCTATTCTAAGGAGAGGGCACAGTCTGAGTGTCCAAGATCCTGCTACCTTGTATGCGGCACTTAAGGCGTCAACAGGGTCTTAGATGGAGCCGATTCGGAAGATCTTGTTCATAGACAGCCACGGAGCGTAACACGCACTTACAACCGTAGGGGGGAGACGTGGGGTCTAGGATGTGGATTTAGCATTTGATCTGCATTTTTTTTTTTTTTTTTTTTTTTTGGTTCTAGTTGAAGTACTCCTTTTGAAAGATTGCAGTATGAGTTGATGCAATTTTTTTGGGTAACAAAGATGGTACATGTAAAACTTTTGAATGACATTGGCCTCTTTATGGATAGCTTTTTTAAGGTTGCAGTTTGTATTGAAGTAAAATGATAAACTCTTTTTATTTGTATAGCATTTAGATGAAATGGATGATGTAGTTTTGTAAACTGGTATTGTTTAAGTTGTCAAACAGATAATGAAAATGTGTTCGGCGTAACAGGTCCGACACCATTGAAATTGCTAGGCGTTTGAGGGCCGTGCAAACTGTGATTGCTCGGTTGTACAGGGCCGAGAAAGATGTTGGATCCTGGTTATACAGGGTCGTGCAAATTTTGATTTATCGGTTGTACAGGGCCTAGCAACCTGTTCTTTTCCATAATATCAATACCATTCAATTAGCAAGTATCCCATCTGTTGATAATTGTCAGCAACAGTTAGCAAAAGTGATGTTCCATGAACCATGAAGATATATGGGATGTTTCTTTTATTATAAAAAAAAAAAAAAAGGAGTACTAAAAAAAATTACAACAGGGCTCTATTTCATTGAGTTCTTAAAAAAAATGCAATCCTTGTACATCCTTATAAAAACATCCTTATAAAATATAATAATCATTCCAAATTGATAGTTTCACATGTGGCAACTGATGGACTGATAATTTCTCTGAAATGTTAGATCCGAGATTGATAAGCTGTATCCCAACCATCTGTAGAAGGGTGATGGTGACGAATCCAGTTAGTAGCAATAGGTGGAATTGGATGACCTTGTACGAGGAAAACCTACACATAACAAGTCAATTGAGTCATGGAATTTCAAGCAAAATAAGAAATGTGGATCTATGCATTTACTATTATCACCTGAACAAAGTGATTCTGATTGACAAAACCGATTGCGATCTCCTGCCTAGACCATATAATTGTCTGTAGTGTTCGGCATGAGTCACCAACTCTCTAGAAAGATCTTTCCGTGCCTATTGCTACAAATCCTCACCAAGTCCCATCAACCCTGCAACGGCTCTAAAGCGACAATTGTCATCCACATTGACATCTTTTACATGATGAATATAAGGCCTTAAACCAACTGGGAGTGTGTTAATATAGGAAACAGGCTTACAATTTCGGGTGCGACTGACCTTTTGCTTAGGCATCAGCCTCTTCACGGGCACCAAAGAGGCCCACTACTGACAATAGTCTCTTCCATCTTCAAGACAGGAGAGTAACTATCCTGAGTTGATTCGACATATTCAAAGGAAGAGGGTTCACGTTTAGTAGAATTATGTAATTTCAATTTGGGGCGCCCCCTACACTGTGATTTAGAAGCTGGCTCGATTAGTGAGGTCGTCTCAGGCTTTGCAAGCTCCCTAAGCTTATCCAAGATTTGTAACTTCTTTCTTGAATCATAGCCCTTGAACTATTCGACAATGAAATCTATCTCTGGCATGCAATCCAGATTGACACTCGAGTCCTGGGAAGAATCGGTAGATAGCAAGTCAAACTTGCACCAATGCATATGCGTGCAATCTAAAGGAATAGGGCGCCCACACTTACGTATTCTACAATCTCATGTGCACAAGGTAGGCCATGTGTGTGTCGAAGTACACAGCTACAAGCATCTCTATCAATACCAACTAACGAAGCTCGTCTCATCTCCGCCAAGATTTTCTCTAATGCACTTTTAGAAATATTCCCACGAAGTTATATGAATTCAGAAGGCTTGAAATTGTGTTGCACAACCGTCTTACTTTTTTCAAATGATGCTTTTATATTTGTATGTTGCAGCAGCAATAGGTTGTGAATCTTCATCCAAGAGTCTTCGAAAATCCCCTGGTTTGATCCAAGCTGCTGCTTCAGCTATGCATGTGAACTCTCCACCCTGTTTGTAGTAGTGTTCCCATGATGCATGACCTTGTCCATCCATGTAGCCACAAATCTGTCCTTGTACACATCTAACCAAGATGATCTAACGTACTGAAGTGCTGCCGGATAGGTGATGAACTCCTTGAGAAATAAGTTGAATTGCACATTGTAATGTTCCTCTGTGGATGAGGAGACCAACATGTTCCAGCTCATTATAAATCGGTCCCACTTTTCCTTCGTCTCAAACAACTTCTTGCATTTAGCTTAAACATTTCTGTTGATATCCCATCTGCATAAAAGAAGTTTGGCGCCGGGGAAAACAATAGATATGGCATTCATTAAAGCCATCTCTCTGTCAGTGACGATAACGCTAGGAAGAACACCATCATCAATAACTTTGCGCAAAATACACAATGCCCATGAGTAGCAATCTTCACGTTCATTCTGGAGATATACAATGCAAACCGAAAAAGTCTTCTCTGTGGATGTAACCCCAACAATCTCCAATAAGGGCATTCGATATCGATTGGTCTTGTAGGTGCAGTCCATTATCAACACATGAGGAAATGCATGCAAGAGTTCTATGCTGGTAGGGTGTGTGAAGAACAAGTCAGTGACAGTATGTATTGCAAGACAATTCCTATGCCACCAATGTAACCATGCTCCGCCAATAATTTCAACAGTTACTGCATCTGACTCCGTCCAGCCCTCTCCGTAACTTTATGCCTTTGACGTGCATTGTAAATGGTTTTCATTGTACTTACATTTAACTCATTTTTTTGTTTCAGTGTCACCAAGATATCCTTTGGCTGAACCATATTCTTGGACATGTCAGCCAGCAATGAAGTTTCCTTCTTTGTTAATCTCCCTACAAATGAGTGCCCTTCTAGAAAGTCTGCGGTAGGATGATTATGCACACCACACACTAAATGCAACATCCATTCCTCATTTGAGCCAACTACTTTGCCTTGTAATGTGAATGGGCATCCACGTTTTTTCTAACCAGTCTGCCTCAATCTTTTCCCAACGGTCCCATCTTTAGTTGTCCTCGTGTCTCTATAAGACCCACTCCTCTCACACCCAAGGGTCAGCTTTGGTTTTTTATTTCTCCTGTTCGGTGCTGCTGATGTCTTAATCACGACAATGAAACCACTTTTCCTCCCAACCTCACGAGCCCAGTTACTTAGGCTTCTCGGCTTATGAATATCTGCACATAACCAAACAAAATTACATTGAACAAAGTGACTACATCAATTTAAATATCAAACGATTCATCTCGATTAATTACCTCTTGAGTGATTAACTCATTACTATAGTCGACCACACATTCCGAGCCAACCTTGCTGCATTCGGTAGGCGCATGAAACTGCAATGCCACCAATTTTGTTAGAGTATGTACATGACTCAACTGCATGATTCTAAATAGCCGGACAGAATTAAATTGTTCGGTCAAGCATGTCCGCACATGTTCCTTAGTTTCGGTCATTCATGTCCGCATATTTCTATTCTTCTCGGCACTGTAATGCCGCGGAAATGACAAATGGTCGGCCATTTAGGGCCAAGCAAATGACATTTGGTCGGACATGCAAGCCCGAATGATTCGTCTCTGCCCAATACACAGGTTGGGATGAATATGCTTACCTCGTCGCTCTTAGAATGATCGGGAGTGATCATCTGCTTGTCCTTTCGATCGTCCATTGATTAAGAATGCTAGCAAAGCGGGTATTAACTTTGAATGAAATCAAGATTCATTAGTGGCGACATTCCTATCCCGAGGCTTTAAACCGAGAGAGAAGATGAAAGAGGGGGGAAGTAGAGGGCAGTAAATGCAGGAAGAAGTAGAAACCTTGTCTTCATTTCCTGATACATGGAACAACTGAAAAGGAGGGAAGCAAGTGGAGAGGAGTGATGGATGCTCGATGTATAACACTTCCCATATTTTCATTCATTTGGAGGGAAAAAATGCAGTGTGTAGATAGCAGTAGAAAGAGACTGTGGGAGGGGTGAGGTTTAGACATTTTGGTAAATTTACAAGTGGGCATTTTAGTCACAATTTATTGTAGTGTGTGGAGAGCGAAATGCAGTGTGCAGGTAGACCCTCTCAAAAAATCGCCATAATTTCTCTCTACATACCCCTTTTTCCCCGAATTACCCTTCATCTCTCCCTCACCTTCTCTCTACACTCCATTTCTTCCCCACACTCCCATGTCCCTCTCTGTCTCTCCCTCTTTCTCTCACCCTCTCCCCCTCCCTGACTGCCGCCTTCCACTCGCCTCAATCTCTCCCTCTTTCCCTTTCCCCCTTCTCCCTCTTTCCCTCTCCCAACCCACCTCTGCCCGCCGCCACCGCCCACTCCCCCTCTCCCTCTCCTTGTCTCTCTCCATCTCTATGAATGGTGTCTCGTTGGGTAATTTCACACTATATGGGTATGTTATTCTTAAAATAAGGGACGAGGAAAGAGAAGTTTTGGCTTTAACATCAGCAGCTCTCTTAAAAATGCGAAGGATATAGGGTGTAGTATTGGAAAGAGTTTTTGTTAAAGAATTGGTGAGGGTAGGTTTGGAAAAAAAAATCAACTTTAATTAGGGAAACGAGTAAAGAACCATAATCGATTTTCTCCTTTGGATGGTGAGGTGGCATGTCCTGATTTGATAATGCAAGACGCTGCACAATACTATATTCAGCTCGCTGCACTGAAACCCGCCCCATCACAATTCCCGCTTTTTACTTTCTCCTCCTCCAAACGAACCCGAACCAACCGCTTCCTTTCTTCTTTCCTCCATCTCCACCTTCACCCTCTGTGTAGGAAAAACCACGAAAATTCACGAAGAAGACGAACAAACCGACCTACGTACAATTCCATGGAAACAGGAAAAGGATCCACATCTACATTGAGAATTTGTATATTTCTATGGTTTCTTCTCAGCCTCTCTCGTCATCTCTCCGCTTTCTCTGTCACCGTAAATGACATGGAGTGCGTATATGAACACGTACACCGCGAGGGAGATACGGTCTCTGGCAACTTCGTCGTCGTCGATCACGAGATCTTCTGGAGCTCCGATCACCCTGGCATCGATTTCGAAGTAAGCATTGAGTAAAGCTTGCTGTTTTTTGGGTTTGGGTGGTCAATTTTCAATTGTGTGGTTGTTTCTGGTTGGTTTTTGATACCTTTTGGATGACTAGGATTCTCTCATTATTGGTTTTCAATTGTGTGATAAATACACAGCCATCACCTTATTAATTCAATCCATAAGAAAGTAAAGGGCTATATGCATTTCCACTTTGTATCCTTTCACTCACATTATATCATTCAGGCATCACGTCTTTAATAATCCTTCAACAAAGCTCACTTGACCATGAATTTCTAGGTATTCAATTCCTATGTAACTTTAATAAAAAAACAAATTTCTATCTAATTTAAGGAATTCCTACAATTCCTAGATGTTCCATCACACCCACCAAGAATGGTGTATGAAAACATAAAAGACATGGAGACTAAATCCTTTGAACAGCTAAGGAAATCGATCGTGAAAAGTTTTCTCCTTGGGTTCTAGCAGAGACCCAAATATAAAAGTTCTGCTATCAAGCAAAAAATGTGAGTGAAGAGATGTTTCTTGTGAATTCATAGCCTCTTAATAGCTTTAAAATAGCATAAATTAAATGAATTGGGTCAAAGACCTCAGGATACCCAGGTCATGAAAAAAAAAAGCAACTGATAATAAAGTAAAGTGAAAAGAAAAAAAAATTAAGTCTGTGCGTTGTGGTCCTGTGAAGATAAAAGTGCTCAGGACAGGCAATCCACCTTGGGCCGGGCTTGGATCTTAGGTTCTAGTGGTCAGGTTGGGCTTGGATTTTTAATTTGAGAAAATTTGATAGATGGTCTGGGCTTGGATTCAGTAGTAGAGAGCCCAAAGCCTGGCCTGACCCTGAAGATATAATATTGATGGGGAAGAGACATCGAGGGGTCTCGAAATAGTTGCGCTACAGCTATGAACCTTGTAAACGACAAGGTTCGTTTTTATTATAAACTAAATCGGGTCGGGCTTGGGCTCAGGCTTTATCATTTTAAGGTGGACCGGACTTGACGCAACTACTTATAGCCCGAGCCAGGCTTGTGCCAGATAGTTTAGAAGTTGGGTCAGGCCTGTATATTCCTCAGCCCATCCCAACTGGGGCCATGAACACCCTATGCAAAGATATGTTGCTCTTCTTGTGCTTCTTTTGGAATTGTAAAATTCAGTCATAACTTAATTCCTAAATGCAAGATTAGAAGTGTATTTAGACAATTGAGCTCTAGTCTGTAGTTTTGACTGAAATCTCCTTGAATAAATGGTCGTATGTGAATAATTTATATGTAATTTATAAAATATGGTTCTCTCTTGTTAGGTTCCAGGTCCAGGCTGCAGCAGATCCAATTTACCTGGGTAAATTTTATTAGGATAAGAGTTATTGTGTTGGAGCAAATATGTGGTTGATCCAGTCTCAGTTGAATTTGTCTTGGCGTCTTTCCAGCATTCTTTTGCCTCATTTTGCAATAACTTAAAAGAACAACTTAAAAGGAATGGATTGGAATTTGCCAGGGGCTTCTGGATTCCTAAAATGCATAGCACCTGGCTTGTCCATGTTCATCATGTGATCCACAACTTAATTTTTTGGCATGTCAATGGTTTTTGTGCCTTGTGTTTCTACTCTTTTGTGAATCTCTTTATTTTGACCTTAGTAGGCATCTTCGATTTGGTCGCCCATTTTTTTCCGTTGTTGATGGCCGACCATATATAAGCACTTGCATGAGATTTTTCTTGTTTATATCTCCTTTTTTTTCCTTTTTGTCTTTGAGTGTTGATTCTGATCATATCATCAGTTCGGAACTCAAAACGAAAGCATTCAATTTTGACAGTTAGAATCCTTTCTCTCTCTCTTTTTTTTTTATCATTTTCCAGAATGCATGATCCAGTTGAAATGCCGTGCATGAATCCTTTCTATTTGTTACTGCTCATACCAGTTTCTACTTTTAACATACGGCATGCATGAATCCTGAAGTAACCAATAAACGTAACTATGATGGCTATTGCTAGTTTTGAGTCTACCAAATATTGCAATACTAAAATATTCATCTCCGAGCTGAATATTTTTACAAGTGAAATATTTTGCAGAAGTCAGTGCTGCAAACTGCAAATAGTTTTCCTTTTGTTTGGCCACCATTTCAACGATATTATATAATAGTGATACATACTGTTGAGGTCAACGCCCACCTTCGCTCCTAAGCAGTCATAATCATGGTCGAGCCCTCACCCTCACCATCACCATCACCATCACCATAAAACTATTGTTATGTCGTTTCCTATCACCAATTGGTTTTGGGAAAAGTGGCAGCTCAATGGGGTATAAGATCCTACAAGTGGTATCAGAGCCTGGTTGGTCGGATGTTCGAGTCGCGGTGGGTGTGCCTTTGAAGGAGGGTTGAGTTCAACATCCACATTCGTTGTTGTGTCGTTTCCTATCACCAACTAGTTTAGGGATAAGTGGTGGCTCAACGGAGTGTAAGATCCTACATATACCCGTCCATCCAAATTCACCCTACATTTGTTACATACATCTTAACAATTTTGAACTTCCTTATGTTTTAGGTGACAAATCCAGGACATCTCAACAATTTTGAACTTCCTTATGTTTTAGGTGACAACTCCAGGAGGGAATGTAATACGATCATTGAAGGAAACATCTGGGGACAAATTTGAGTTTAAGGCCCCAGAAAGAGGAACATACAAATTCTGTTTTCACAACTATTATTCAACACCGGAGACTGTATCATTCTACATTCACATTGGGCACGTTCCCACTGAGCAAGCTCTTGCTAAAGATGGTTAGTTCTGTTGTCTTCTTATCAATGTCACGTTTGAGTTATAACCATTGTTACAAATAAGGAAATATTTTTAAAATATCACCTTTTCTGTTTAGAAATTTGAACTAGGTAAATCCAAGAATATCATGATATTTTTCTACTAGATTTTACTAATGTCAAGTTATTTTATGAGATTTTACAGTCATTGTAATTTGTTTTAGGGAAAATCTCAAAATAGGGCTCTGGTTTTCATAAACCTGAATTTAAGTTTTCCATTTACATTTCAAACAAGGAGATCGACAAGAAATTGATTTTTCCCCGTGTCTTTTTCCTCTATGTGTTTCAAAATATCCAAAATTTTAAAAAACATAAAGGTAAAGTTTTCCGAAAAATACAATTTCTCGCTGGATATACTGTCTTGAAACATAAATGGAAAACCGAAGCCTGACTTGAAATGTGAAACTCTTTTCAGTTTGATTAAAAATCTTGACAACACTTGAGCCCTATTTTGGAAATTTCCATTTGCTTTACCTACACATACGTACCTTTGAGGCTGTTTTGTTCACATGTTTTCTATTAATTTTTTTAGAATCCATATTATGTGTCAAAGATAATTTCTCTTACAAGATCTGAAAATTGCATTGAGACGAGAAATTACTGAGAAATTACCTCGGGTTTTGTGATTGATTTCATAGCATGTGTTCTTGAAATTTTACCATGCATGAACTTTTTTCTTTATGCAGAGCATTTGGATCCAATAAATGTGAAGATTGCAGAGCTTAGAGAGGCACTGGAGTCTATTACTGCAGAACAACGATTCTTAAAAGCTCGTGATTTTCAGCATCGCCATAGTAAGTTACTCTTATCTTCTTATCCTCGTGATTCTCAGCATCGTCATAGTAAGTTACTCCTATCTTCTTATCCAATTGTTGAATGATGAAATTTGATTGAAGTTTACACTCTTCATTTTGAGTCCGGATCTGTTTGGACCAATGAAAATGTGCCATGTGGACTGCCACTGCCAGGAAATAAAGAGGTTATTTTTCAGGTTCCAACGCAACACAAAGTTTTGTAGAATTCCAACTATACCCTATCCCTTTCACCTCTCTCATTTCTCTCACCCCTTTTTCATATTCCACTCATAATCTTTTCTTCTCTCATATGCTTCGGATCTGCACATCTCATCCGTTCAAATTCGAATCCAACGCTTCATATGCACTGATCTGTTGCTTGTAATCCAAGCTCAATGCTCTTCCTCCGCCTCCGAATCTCCCACAACCACTGTCGTTAACCGAGAACAACAACGCTGCCGCCGATTCCTCCACCATCAACACCGTCGATGGTTGTGGAAGACGAAGTGCGAGCTGGGCCTGGAGAAAAAACGTGTGGTACGCCATCCACTCCCTTATCCTCGCAGCGCTCAGACCCCCATAGAGAGAAGATCCGCAATAGAGATAATCGTATTGGAATGGGGGTTGGAATTTGGATTCATTGAAGGAGTTGGGTTCTTCTTCTAAAGCTACAATCTTTTTGTACTTTTTTGGGATTCGCCGTAGTAGGTGTAGAGGAGGAGCTTGCCGCCGGCGTTGCCGGAGTGGGGTTTCTGAGGGAAGGTGCAGTTGACGATGACAACGGTGTAGATGCGGCTGTAGCCCCAGTCCGAGAGCATTTTGTATGATTTGGTTTTGAGGACTTTTGACGAACTATTGTTGGAGATGTACTCACATTTGAACCAAGGGCGACTGAAGACATGGAGGGACTTGGAGGCAAGGTCGACGATGGCGAAGATGAAGGGGCCGCCGCGTTAGGCGCCCATCTAGACAAAGAGGGCAGCAACATTGCCGTAAGCGGGGAAGATGCGCTTGTAGGGGCCGAACTAAGAACAAAAAATTAGGTTTTGAATTAGATTAATCAGCATTAAACACCAAATATTTCTATCATCAAGTATCTAAACTAATCTCCACACAAAAAATCCAAAACCATACATTATCATCAACAAGGAAAACAATTCCTCAAAACAAAAACTTTCCTAAACAAAACAAAAGCTGATCAATTCCTACATGAGAAAAAAAATATATCAAATGCATGAAGGAGATCCGGCAACAAGTACGGATCCAAAGCATATGAGAAGAGGAAAGATTTTGAGTGGAATATGGAAAAAGGGTGAGAGAGATGAGAGAGGTGAGAGGGCAAGGGTATAGTTGGAATTATACAAAACATTGAGCTAAGTTGGCACTTGAAAAGCCTCTTTATGTCCTGGCATTGGCAGTCCACATGGCATATTTTTATTGGTCCGAATAGTATTCCCCTGTTTCACCCAAATAGGGGATCCAGACCCCTTCATTTTTGCCTTATGATCATTAAAATAAGGTATGCAACTAACACAATAAATCATTAGAGTAGAGATCTTCATTGCATTATGTAACATGATCATGTCAATGTAGTTTCAGACCTAAGACCTGCATAAATCCAAGTGCACTATGGGCGCCCTGTGGTTGTATTATTTGGTATGTGACTCATGGAGATGTTAAAGTCAATTTGTGTAGATTTCCAAAGGATATTATCACATCCTGAGAAATCATCATGTATTCAGCATCCAACGGATCTCCCTAGTAATTTGATTTTACCTATGTCACACTCACCCTTCTAAAATCCAAGTCACTTGTATCTTGCGCCCCTTAGGTGGTGGACCAAATTTCACCCGAAAGAGTGATATTTATCACTAGATTGATCATGTGTAAAATTTATAGTTATTTTTGTTGTAGATGATCAATCCAAGATTTTGGAGTAAAATTTGGACCAAGCCTATAAAATTGGATTGCATAGCATAGCAATCAAATTCTGTTAGTTTCAGTCGAATTGGCCAAATCATTCAGTTCAGTTAGTCTACCAAATCAAACAATAATCCCAAGTAAAATATTTGGTCTAAAATTATTTTTATGGACAAGTTAACTATGATTTCCAACCTTAAGCAAACTCTTGTGTGATTATTTTTCCCAATTTTATTGGTCTCTTGTAAATGAGGAAAGGACTTTAGCCTCCCACAATCCCATATATATATATATATATATATATATTCCCTACAATCCATTCTTCAAGACAATCTGTTCTTTCTTGAATCCCTCTTTAATCCCTCCCGAATTGCCAAGATCAAAATCCCATCTACCTCCTTTACCCATTATCCTTGATCCATCCCCAAAGCCCTTAACATCATCCCCAAACCAAGACTTTGCATCTGTTGCCTCGACTTCAGCCCAATCATATATGATGCAAAGTAATTCCTTTGTTTCTAGTGCCCCTCCAGGCTCCCCAAAATTGATCACAACAGGCCAATGGCCTCCGAAGGCTGCTTATGCTACCACCACACCAGATCAACTCATTTCTAGTGAGACAAGGCTGAAAGCTGATGTGAGCTATCTGCTCCTCCATGATATCAACTCTAACAAACTGCAAGATGATCATATTCAATAGCTAAATTATATCATCCACTGGACTTCTTATGCAGAAAAACATGTTGCCAAAATAGAGCAGCAGTTGGACCAGGCCCAACAAAACCTTCAACCAATTGCAGAAGTGAAGAAGGAAGACAAAAGGCATACCCAAACTGTTACAGGAATGCAAAATACTCACCTCAAAGCTCTCGAAGATTTTAGGCAAGAAAAAATGATAACAACTTCAAAAACCATACACCTTCCCCCAATCAATTTCAAGCATAAGAGAACCAAGATAGAAGATGATGATGATGAAACACTTCCCCCCACCTCATTCATGTTTCAGGCAAAAGGAGAAAAAGGTCCTTATCCTTACGCTAAGAATATTATTTCGATCGGCATTGATCTCCCCATTTTAAACCTAGATGATACTCCACCCAGCAAGATTGAAGATATTATTACTATCTGGAGAGAGCGGGTTTATTTGGTGCAACTTGCCAAAAGATGGGATCATGCTCAACTTTTTCAAATACTACAAATGTCTCTTGTTGGAAAAAAAATAAGAAATTGGTGGGATTTCTTGATTGAAGAGCAAAAACAATCTATTATCCCTGATGGATTTCTAGAGCTTGTAAAGCGCATCCTTGTGGAATTTAGAGCAGATCCAGCTCCTAATCTAGCCATTGATATTCTCCTGCTCAATAGGCACCGCCTTAAGGATCTTGGACATTTTGAAGAATATGCAAATAAATATCTCCAAGAATCTTATCAAACAAGCATGCACCGCCGGCCGACAATCAATATTCAGTTTCTGGCTTCTCTACCCAATTCATTAGGACATCCTATCCTTGATGAATTAACACTCACAGGTATCGCAGTAGACAGTCTTCTCTTGATTGATTTAATCCAAACAGTGCGCCAAGAACTCAAGAAGCTTTGTTATGGCCTCAATGTTAAGAGGACATTGCCAAATGCATCCACCTTTATATGTTCTCAAATTAAAGGAGCCGAACCCTATAATTTGCCCAAGTCTTTTCAGAAACGTCCAACGTTTTGAAGACTCCACAGACAAAAGAACTTCAAACCCTTCAAATTCTTCCGAAAGAAGCCCCGCTCAAAAGCCAAATGCCTTCCTAAGGCAGATCTTTGTTTTCCTGTAAGAAATTTGGGCACTATGCAAAAAATTGTCCCACAAAAGCTCCCAAGAAGGTAAAATCCATGTTTGAAATCCCGTAGATTGAGAATGATTAGGAAATGATTGAAAACGATGAGCACTTCCAAGCCTTACTCTCCATAGGTGACAAAATGTATCAGCTCTCCAGTGATGAAGCTACACAAAGCAGTAGCGATGAAGATGTTGTTGGAGCCCAAATGTACTTGCTCAAAAACATCTTTGCTGCCCACTCAGACTTAGATGATGAAGAATTTTGCAAAACTAATGCATGCAGTCTCCTTGATATGGAACGAGATACTGATTCCGCATCATCTTCATCAGCTTTTAATGACATTCACGATAGGAGCTCGTCTGCCGACGAAAGTTCCCATAGCAATGCTACCTATCTGAATGATGAAGAAGCAGCTGCTGAAATTTTGGCTCCGAACCTGTCTTGCAAATTCCAAGAAAAAGACAGTTTCTTTTCTTAGTGATTATAAAATGGACACATTAAAAACCTTCTAGATTGCACTTGTGTCTAAACCCTCTTTTGGTCCCAGTGATTCTGATATTTTACAAATCAGAAAGATTACTACGGCTTCCCCGCCAATAGTAATCCCAGCAAAAATTGCATTTGATGGAGAAAATAAATGGAAGAAATGCAACCTTTTTGTTGACACTGGAGAAAATATAAATTTCTACAAAAAAGAGTTCCTCACAGATTGGAAGTGCTACGCTCTCGGAACTACTATTTCAACGATGAATGACACCCAGCCGTTGACCCATTTTGTGCTTAATATTCCTATCAAAATTGGTGATCATACAATCTTAATAGATTTCGTCCAAGTTGATAGCGCATATGATGCTGATATTGGATTGGTTACCAAACTAGGGCCTTACACCGTAGTTAAAGATTTGTTGTGTTTCCATTGTGATAATAAAAGGCAGATTGTACCTAGAATATCCAATACATTTCACACTTAGGCTAATACTACCTAACAGAAACGCCAGTTCAATGAAAATCCAAGCATTACCTAGATTCTCCATGAAAAACTGCAACTTGATGAACAGGCTGCGAAGCATAGCATCATCCACCAGATCAATGCCATGTCTGAAATTGCCCAGCCTTATCAGAAAGAACTCCACCTGCTTACAAAGCACCTTGAAGAATGTTGCATAGAACATCCTTTGGAAAAATGGGATGTATCTAGCCCCACAGCTCATATTTGAAGTGAGGTTTAATGAGCAAATCAATTTGGCCGATGTGGACAAATATGTAGCCTTTTTTCTCCCATTGGTAATTTTTGCATCGGAGAAGAAAGGCAGGAATACAAGGCATACTCCATTTCCTTGGACGCCAATGCGGACTTCGTTTTGTTTGACTGAACTAAGTAGACGTGACTGGGCAGAGGATACCATATAAAGATCTCCTTTTTTATAAGTGGGAAATGGACTTCTCCTATAGAAGTCAACTGTGCCTCCTTTTCTAATAGAGAGATATGCAATACAGACAAGCTAGCAGTGTTTGTATCTGTAGTGGAGTGCCTTGCTTACATCATATGGCACTAGAAAAGTTGAGACAAAGGGATTTTGTCTTCAATATCAAGTGCTTCGGTGGCCTTGAATAGAGAAGAAAGATGAAGGGTATCTTCTTTATCACTATCGCTCTCAAAGAGGGATGAGAGGGATCCCAACTATTGAGGGAATTATATAGCAAAAGCATAATCATCTTCAGATTTGTACGAAATGCTAGATTCATCATCTTGATCTTCTTCAAACTTTGGGCCTTTGTTAAGCCCGCAAACTTCAGTAGAGATTGCAAGGGGACATGCAGATGCATTATCATGCCAAACAAATACTGAAATCATCCAAGCTATGTGTCCACACACTACTGGTGATACCATCATAGCAAGATGGTGTGATTTCCACTAGGATTTAGTTTGCTACGTTGCTGTCTTGCCTCTTTCTTTAAATATATACTTTATGTAAGTTTTTACTATTTTTCCAATATATGTACATTTCTTAATTTTTACTGTTATCCAAAACGATACTTTGAAGTGCAACACCAAAATGCCCAAGCAATCAAAACATTTCAATCCAAACTAAATGAAGACCATGCCCAAAGCAAAATTAGTAACTTTCTAATATGTTGACAATGAAGATGTTGTATCAAGTAAACTAGCAAAAGCACCCATGGGTAAGCACGGGCAAGTAACAAAAGATTTATTTTTTTTATGTTAAGTAACAAAGGACATTTGCATGACCAGACAATCATACCCAGCCACATTAAGATAGGGGCCTTTGGTTTGGACCTGGGACCTGGACTTGACATTAGATTTTGAAAGTTCGGGTATGAGATCTAGATTGGTCAACTCAACAAAACAACTCAATAATGTGTAAAATAAAAAACTATGCAGCGGAAATAAAATCAACAAGCACACACCACAAGAACACCAGATTTAGTGTAGAAAGCCCTAACTGGGTAAAAAGCCACGGATCCGAACTGGATCAATAATCAAGAATTATAAATATTGCAATTACAAGAAACTCAAATTTCCTCCTCAGATGTCCCCTACCTAAGGACTAGAGTTACCTTGTGTCGCTTCACGCTTCAACAACTTCACACTGTTGATTGCAACAGACTCAATCATGTGCTTGACTCCTCAAATCTTTTACGCAAGAAGATAATCTTCTACAAGGGATGCAGAAGAAACTGGTTCTCTAGAATAACTCTTCAGCACAACTCTTCAAATAACTTTAGAGAAGTATTCCCTCAATAATTATCTCTGACTCAAAACTTTGAGAGGTGTGGTCTATCTTTATAATAGCCCTTGAGTCCTTTTAAAAGCCTTTAGGATGTGTTTAAGGTTGCCTAACTTGACTAAGACTAAAACAAGTAGTTTGGGCACAATTAGAATTAAGTTTCTAATTTTCGTAGGACTCTACCACCTTATTCGCTTGAGCGGACCTTCCATCCACTCGAGCAGATGAGGTTCTGTTTTAGCGCAAAAAGGGCTCTGTCAGGCATTTGGCTATTTTGACTATGTTAGCTCGAGTGGATGATGCTAGTCACTCGAGTGGACCCCATTCTGGATGATCCGAGAATTCAGCACTATATTTCTTCCAACTTTCTTATTCCAAATCTATCAGACTTCCTTTTCTACCTTTAGCAAACTTCTAATTCTGTCTAATTTCCCACTTCTAATTCTGCAAGACTTTCTTTCTTTAATCCTTCAAATCTTCTAACTTCTAATTCTTGCAATCTTCTATCTTCAAAGTCCTTTTTCTAAAAATAAGAAATACAACTCAATGTACCAAGAGTTTTGTCCAACCCATAAATTAGCCAACAAACAAAATCCTAACAATCTCCCCCTTTGGCAATTCATGGACAAAACTCCCTAAGACAATACAACTTGATCTACCCAGAATAAAATCCAAAATACATTGATTTAAAAAAAAAAAATCAGCAAACATCACTATAGATCTGTATTATCTCTTACTATCTCTGATCTTCTTATTCTCCCCCTTGATCTGTCACCTTTCTCCCCCTTTCTGTCAATAATTGACAAAGCTAATATTAATGACATGCAGTTCACTTGTCAGTTAAACTAAATGGCTCCACCTCAATTGCAGCTCCCCATGAATGTATCTCCATAGCAGCATTAGAGGTGGGAGCTTTATCTCCTTGATCAGGGCTTTTTATAATTAACCACCCACATTTGTGTAGTTTGATCTTTCAGCAGAGTGTGACAAACTCCTTAGGCAAATTAGTTCTTCCAACCCAAATTTGAGCCATCTTGGGTGGAGAGAAATTCTTCCACTATTGCGGTCTTAGGTAGACTTTCCAGCTTCTTGCAATGGGGACGAATGTGTCCTTTCTTTCCACAATGATGACAAGTGGATGTGCGTGACACATTATTTTTCTAGAAACTACTCTAAGGACCCTATTTCTTAACCCTAGGGTCAGCACTAGTAATTCTATGGATAGGATTACTAAGTGGGCATTAGAAGCCATTTGTGGTGTTTTTTGTGTTAGAATAGTCTTTGTTCAACTTTGGTATGTTTTGAAAGCCTCTTCGTCTAGTTTGACCTCTCTTTTGAACATCTCTGTGATTTCAAGTGAGACTTAGACATTATTCCTAAATTCTAACAAAATGTTATTCTGAGCCCATTTGATCGAAACTATCGTTTCGGACAACTTTTGTATTTAACTCGAATCAATTTAAAACCCTGAAACCCTTCAATCGACCATTTCGTCATAAATTGAAAGGCTTTGACCGGACAGTGGACTTTTCCTTGGAACCCCGAATTGAGTGACTCTTGAGCTCAAAATCTAAACCTCTACCTACTTAACAACTCTCATGTCCAGCCCGAACTCATCCGAGGCCCAAAAAGCCCAATTTGACCCCTGGCACACTTTTTGATACAAATATCGTAGTTTAGAAAATGACAGATTATGTCCCCGATCTCAGAAAAATACGATTCTTGGCTTTTTGGAAAGCTCTTCTCTAGATCTGTAATTCTCCTTCTTGGACCTGATCCGTCCTAAGTCCCGAAGACCTTCGTTAATGCACCTCAAGATCAGCTTAGATGGTAGCAAACTCACAAAGCTAGCTTTTACAATATATCTCACCTACCTGTCACTTCTCATTGAATGCTCCCACCTATCCCCACTAACCATTACAACCCTCATTGCATGCTCATTTGCAACCGGCCACAGTATCATGAGAGAACTCTCTTTCTCTCTTTTCTTCTCTTCTCGCCTTTCCACGGCATGATGAAGAACACCTCCGTGGAGGCAACCTTGCAAGATCCAACCGGCCTATCAACTTTCCATCACCTATTTCGCAACAAGCTCTGTTTTGGCGCTAATTCAACAGTGGCAGCCCCCTCATACAACCACTCCTTCCTTCTTGATCTTGAAAGAGGTAAGCCCTCTTTCTTCTTGGCTAGAACCCACCTCCATCTCCACTGTGTTACCGTTTTTGGTGGGTTTTGACAGTGTATCGGTTTTCTTGTTAGGATGGATTTTAGGAGTTTGTTGGAAGAGAGAGGTAGCTCCCGGTTAGAGCTTGGCTTGACTGAGGTTTGAGGTTGGATTAGCTTTCCGACTAGAGGCAAGTATTTAATTTAAATTGCATGCTTTGAATGGTTAATCTTGATTTGGTTTGTTGCATGTTAATCCTGTTTAAGGGAAAGGAATCAGTTTTTGTTAGCCCCATCCCCATGTTTGGCTTAGGATTAACTTGCCTAAATGAACCATGTTTTATCAATTAATCTATTTATCACCCTAACCTGTTATTGAGCTTTTACTGTTTTGATGATTTATCTAGACCTTAATCTGAATCTGAAAAAGGAATTTTCAGAATCAATGGGCCACTGTGGGACCCACCCATTGATGAATGTCTTGTAGACCACAATTGTTGGCTTCATCTCCTTCTTCTTCTTCTTGCCTACACATCAGCCACCGGCCATACCTCTTCCCCCTACCACTAGCCAGTCCACTGGTGCAACCCTGCCACCGGCTATGTAACATCCCAGAATTCCAAGGTAGTAATTAGTTTAGTTAATTGTACTTTTAGCTAATTAAGCTCGTTTATAAGCCAAACAGGTCCGATTAATCATTAGGATCGCACGTGCGAAGTTGGGTTGAGATTCGAGCCCGTTTGAGTATAGTAGGGGGTAGTTAGCAATTTTCCAAAGAATTTAGAGAGCTTTTTCGTAATTTTAGATTTTTGAGATTTTGGCATCGTTGGGTAGATGATTTTATTTCCTAAACTTTAGTCTTCTGCATCATCTTGATTCGGATCCCCGAAACCCCACTAAAACCTTACTTGACCCAAACCCACTCAAACCCGTATATCATTTCCCTAAGTCAAACCCCTGACCTTTATCTCATGTGGACCCCACCTCCCTACCTCACTCCCATCATACCTCTCCACCTTAACCCACGTGCCGCTCTCATTTCCATTTCCCTTTTCCTACCCCTCATTTAGGTCACAGAACCCATCTCCCTCATTTCTCTCCTTCTCCACAGCACAGCAGCCATCTCACTCTCTCATCTCCTTCGTTCTCTCTCCCTCCCTCATGACCTACTACCTCACTACCGCTGGACCACACTACCACCGCCATCACCACCATGACCAAGCCTCTCTCTTCTTAACTCTCTCCTCTACTCCACTCTCTCATCTCATCTCCCTCCAACGATTTTCTCTCTCTCTCTCTCCTTTTCAGCTCGTTGTTGCCCCACCATCTCCTACCCATTCCTGTCACCACGGAGCTTCCCCATCTCCGGTGAACCTAGCCCACTCCATCTCTTTGTTTTTCCCCATTTCCCTTTCTCTATTTCTTGTTTTCTTTCTCTGTTTTTCTTTCTTTATTTCTCTTATTCCCTCATTCACCTTGCTGCCTACATGACTGAGCTTCCCACCCATCTCATCCTCTCATTCCATCTCTCATTTCACTCACTGTCCACGTGAGTTAACCCCCAGCCCACTCCACCATTTCTATCCAACCCATTTCATTTTCTCTCATCTCACCAATTTCTCTCATCTCACCAACCCATTTCACTCTCTCTACACTCACTGTCAACGTGAGTTGACTTTCCACTCACCCATTTCACCATTTCTTTCTCCCTTTTCCTTTCTTTATTCAATTATGCCTTCTTCCTTTTTCTTATTAATGGACCACCAAAGAGACCCTTCACCACTAATCTAGTAGGCCACCAATCAAGTGGGCCCCCCAACCTCCCCATCTCAATTTCAATTCTTTTTCTCTCTTTCTCAATCTCTCTCACCCACCCAGCTAGAATGGACTGCAAGGGCAGCCCCACCATCGATCATGGCGATCACCATCAATCTTCGGGTGGACCCCACGAGCGCATCCATCTCCAATTTGCAAGCCACCACTCCATCCACCCATCTAATTGGTAAGCTCTTATCCCCTTAGGTTTGGGTTATGTGCTTTGGGTGTTTTGGTAGCATAGGATAGTATATGGCCTTCCATTATCTTTGTTTTGTATTTTAATTTAGTTTGATTTTACTATTTCCCTTAGGTTTGGATTTTGGGCACTTTGGAACTAGGATTTATAAATTTGGGCATTTTCAACGAAAGGCAAGTAGATATTTACATATATGCTTGGATATGTTTGTCTCTCCTTTGATTTGATGATTGATGATGATTTAGATGACCACATGCTTATTGATGTCTTCGATTTTGGAAAACATGATAATTAGAATTATATGTTTAATGAAATGGATTCTTAATTGGATGATTAGATTGGTTGGATTGGATGTTAGTTTGAATGGACTTGATGAGAGGGGGTATTAGATGTATGTGGAGAGGGCAAGGCCCTATTCTTGTGTTTGTCTGCAGGTGTGGATGAAAATGGAGTTTTTCCCCAACTCAGTTCGGTTACAGAAGCTTAATTCTATTTTTCTGAAGCCATGCGACTGACCGAGTGGGTTCACTCGGTCAACCGGCAACACTGGTATATAGTTAGGCTTCCTGAAGCCTACAACTTAGCCAATTCCATTTATGTTTTAACACTGACTGTATACCCGGTTGACCGGATGTCGACTGGCTATGAAGGAGGTTGACCGACCCTGTTTGAGGTCGACCAGATGAACTGGGGTTCTTTCTTAAGGGCCCCTTTGACTTAGAACCGGATGGACTTAGGTGGGACATTGGCTGCCTCTTTTGATGACTCATTTGACTATGTGTGAGAATGTTTTGAGCCGACATTTTCTCACAGTTATTCCGGTTGTATTGGGATTCAACCTATCTCAATCTTGAACGGTACGGGACAACGGGATACCTCCTTTTTATCTATGTACGAAGACTGTTTGTTTGGGTATCGCGAACCCTAGTTCCTTTCGTAGACTGAATATGATTGTACGATGCTTCGGAATAACACTATGCTTAGGTTTGGATTGTCTATCGCTTATGATTCTGAATTGTACCGTTTGATACTTTATCTACATGTCATGAACATGTTCCTTAGCCTTGTTTACTTTATTTTGTTTGGGATCATATAAAGAACTTAGGATCCCTCCTAATGTTCTGTCTGTTTCGAAGTTTGATTGAAGTGTTGATGTTACATCCCACATCGCTCTAATGGGTGTCCAAAGTGAAGGTTCAAAGGTGTTCGGTCCTTTTTGTCTAGCATGACGCGTTTTGACGCTCACTCATGGACGTGAGTGCATTAGAAACAAATCCGTGCGGGCCAAGCTAGTGCCTCTGACCGAAAGCAGACAATATTGTGCTGGACCGAGTTGGGCCGTGACTGTTGAGACTAGGTGGCTTTGATTGTAAGGCTTGAAGAGAACTACTATTGAAGTCTGAAATCTATTGATGGTCTGATCTGATTAAAGTAAAATAATTTCTCTATTGTTATTGAATCTTGTTCGCACAAGAAAGCCTAGTCCATCACTGATGTCTGTTTAGATTTCTGTTTGCCGGCACCACTTAGCTGTTAACGTTCAACACAGCTAGGGCACCACTCAGCTGTTAACGTTCAACACAGCTGGGGCACCACCTGTGAGAGGACTCTAAATATAAAACCTTGAGGCAAGATTAGGCCAGAGCCCACGAGGACCGAGCCGTATGAGCCAAGAGAGGATTGGTATGAGTTAAGCGGTGCCTCTGACTCATGACCAGATGCCAAGGGGTATCACTCTGAACACTCTGAATACTCTGATTGATTGGGATGTGATCCCATCTATTAGCCTATGTGGACCGCCTACTTTGATAGATGTTTACGTTAGTTTGATTTTGATTCGAATGCTACATTTCTTACGATCAGGATGTTATGCATTTCATATGATCTTGTCTATCGTTTACTCTGTTTTAGAACTGCATATCTATGATGTTTTATATTTATATCTGCCAGCCGACCGTCGTGTCTGATGCTGCACTTGGTGCATAGGTACCGGATACATTTACCTTTGGGAAAGTGGAGGCGTTGTTTCAGGCAGTTTAGCCTGATGGTGAGTACGAGTTGTGTGTCGACAGTATTGTCGTCGTGACCAACACACGAGTGCCTTCATACTTTGGTTAGTTCGTATTTTATTCTCTTTTGGCTTAAGTTTTGATAGAAGCCATTAATTAATATACTTTTGTTATCTTTTGCTAAACTTAAACTATAGAAAATGAAGATGTGCATACTCTGAAGTGTTATATTATACCATTTGTTTATTATGATGTTCTGCTGTGTTTTATCGAGGAAATATTTATACCTCACTATGGACTTCGATCCTATGGGACATGATTGGGGCCAAGTTTCATTTGATTAATGTTAGAAAAATTTTAATTGGCCCTAATCTCACGCATAACTCCGATTTCACTTTTGGGGGCGTGATAGGCTACAACTTCTTTTCCTCTCTACCTAACCAGTTCCCACTGAATTTCCCTTCCAGCGGCCAATCTATCTCCCACCTATCAATGGCCTCTTCATCCTCCCAAACTAGCGGCCATTGTTTCTTCACTGACTCAGCAACCATCCCATCTCCCTACATAACCTACCCAGCGGCTAATCATCCCTACAACTACTCCCTCGGTTACTCTTCTTGCAAACTGCCCTCGGCCAACTCTCCCCTGCACCCAGCTGACTACTTCCCTACAAAACCCCCCTCAGCAGCCATTCCTTCCCCTGCATGGCCGGCAACCAACCTTTCTCCCCGCTGTTACCGGCCAACCCATTCCCCATACTACTGCCGGCTACTCCTCCCTGCACTACTCTCGACCAACCCTTCACTTATTTTCTTCCGCCGGTCACCCACTGAACTCCCCTGCCAGCCGGCCAATCCATTGTACACAGCAGCCACCACAATACTTCCCTTGCTCACCGGTTACTCCCTGCAACAGGACTGACTCTCGGCCACTATCCATGCATAGTCCTCAGCCACCATCCATCCACTGATTCCAGGCCACTTCATCTGCACTGTTCATCCCTTGCAACAGCCACCCACAGCCACGGTCTTCCACCTGCATCACCTGCACTGCCCTGTATTGTCCCTCCCCTGCAACAGCCACTGTCTTCCAACTTTACTTGCATTGTCCCTCCCCTACAACAACCAACCCCAGCCATTGCCTCCACCTGTACAACCTCCTTGACCTGCGGCCACCAGCCCACTGTCAGCTAAACCCCTGCTGTAGCCATTCATCTTCTTCTTCCTCTTCATCTTGTTTTAAGTCTGTTAGCCCTGCTCCTTCCTTGACTTCAGTTCCACTTGTTTTCAGCCTGAACCTCCACTTGGAACTAGCTGCAACTACACTTGAGTTCAGCCAACTACAGTGTACAACATGGACCAATGGGTCCCACCTTAGGACCCGTAGAACCCAGCCTTGTTTTATGACCTTTGGAAACTGAGATTTTAATTGGATTTTTGCCTATTTTGAACATGTTTTCGAACTTGATTAACGTCTTAGGGATTTCTGAGTTTTTGAACCAAAATTGGGATGTTTGAACCAAAGTTTAAAGGAAATTAATAAACTACCCTCCGACCTGAAAATGGGGGCTTTTGACCTAAACCCCGAGCAACGCAAAGAGACTATCTTTTCTCAAAAAAGAAACCGAGACCTAGGCTATGATGAACCCAGTACCATGACTTGCCAGATATAAATTTTGACTCAATACTTAAAACCGAACAATTTTGGATGCATGTGGAGCATGGTGACTCGTGTTTTTATCCGAACTTAGGGATTAGATATTCTTACCTTCCGAATGCATCAAGTGTATGAAATATATGCCAATATCCATCCCTTTGAACGTATAACTTTGGAAATCACCATACTTGCATGTTTATGATTATTTCGATGAAGCTTTTTGTACTTTTATCATGTACCTTGTAAACCTGATTTTAGCATCTTGCCACACAGGACTCCTAAGGTCTTTGCACGCGATTATCACCCTGCTTGACCATTGGATGTACCCGGATCCTCAAAGGTTTTATTGGCTTGTGTGCGAGCATTTGTTTGCCCTTCCATTCCAAGATAACCGGATCACCTTGCCTTTCTACCACCCATTTTAGGTCCCCTGTCCCTACCCGAAATGCTGCCCGTTTTTCAATAGAATTTTCCGAACTTAGAAAAATATTGTTCTAAAGCCCGATTTGACTTATTTTACTGTTTTAAGCCTGAATTGCTAGGTTAACTTTGTTAAATGGCCGAATCAACATCGTTTCTCCATTTTGAGGCATTCTAAGTATTTGTCATCCCCCGTACTTGCAAATAGGTTTCTTGAGTAACCGAATTACTCATTAATTCTTGATTTAAGCGTTGAACCCTCACTTTCTCCATTAACTTGTGGGTTGGCATCATTATGCTATTATTATTATTATTCCGGTATAACTGCATATTGCTCCACTTGGGATGTTCTATAAGTGACAGGTGTCACCAATGCCCGGGCTTGATACAAGTTTCCCCATGGCAGGACCTTGTCTGGGTTCAATACAGGTTTCCCCGTGACAAGGCCCATTACTAAAGTACCCACCTATCCGAGCTTGATACAGGTTTCCCCGTGATAGGGTCTTGCCCGGGCTCTATTCAGGTTTCCCCGTGACAGGGTTAACGAGTCCAGGACGAGTCCAAAGGTACTATTTGTCTAACGGTTAGGAAATAATAGATTTTACCCTTCTGAATATTTGTTTGAATATGTTGTATTAGTTGATGGTTTGATTAATTACTGTTTATTCTTCTGTTAATTATATTCTTATGCACTACTCTGCCTGACTTACTGATACTGCAACTATGTTCAATTACCTACAAACTATACTTTTTATTTTGGATATTTGCCAGGCTATTTGTCTGATCTATGCTTGATGCCTTAGGTTTGTTTCCCTTACCAGTATTCTTGTTCTATTTCCGAGGGTGCAATTGTTTAGCAGCGAGTGACATGTGATGGATGTGTAGAGATTGTCATGTAGGATTTTATATTCTATTTTATTGGCCTCTGTTGGCCTTTTATTATGTGATTGTAATTAATACATCTTCTATAATTATAACTTGAAATATGGGAATGAAATCTCGTGTTACTTGTCTAGCTCTGTTATATTCTGTTTATGATGTACCAGTCTGGTAATATACTGCTCGTATGATTCTGCTAGTAAGACATTAATGATGCAATACAGAATCCGATGTGCACCGGACTTTGGGTTACACCAAAATGAAAACTTCCACTAAATGTTCCATGACGATGATTGGACCCTGTAACTCTCACCAATGCGGATCCTGGGGAAATTGAAATATTATGCTACAGTGATTTCCCCAGTCACGGTCACTTAATCATACCCCCATTTTGGGGTCGTGACAGACTGGTATTAGAGTAGGACGAGTTTCTAGGATTACAAAACACTCTAGAGATTTAGAAGTGTGGTGAGATGTCATCGTTCTCGTGGGTAGTTAGTACTGGTCATGCCTTGTTTCCCGAGTGGGGGAGACATTTAATGTCTCCTTGTGTTAGAAATTTGGCGGACCAAATTTCCCGAGTGGGGGAGAATTTAATGTCTCCATACCCACATTGTAGTGTTTTGTGCTATGTTCGTTGTCAGAGACCGAAGTTTTCCCGAAGAAGATGCTTGATTCCTGAAGGACTTCAGTAGATTTTCGACTTCCTGACGTAATCGTTGGTGCTATTACCAGAAGATGCGCAGTTTTGTTGCTCCATGAAGAGATTGAACAACATCTAAAGACCCTTTACAACTGTTTGAAGATCATCATGTAGTATGCTAAGGAGAACAAGTGCGTTATTTTGGGTGATTAGAACAGGTTTCCTAAGTCAGAACAGTTTTGAAGTCAGATTTTGGTTGATTTTGCAAAGATCGAGGTGATGATTGATCTAAAAAGTTTGCAAAAGTGCCAGAAGTCTGGAGTTTCTTGAGAGTTACGAGCTACTATCAAGATTTTCCTAGAGGATTTTCAACTATTATAGTTCTGTTAGCAAGGTTGATCTAGAAGGAAGTGTTAATCGTGTGAATTAGATGAAGCTAGTGTCAACAGTCGAATGAGTAGTGGACTACAGATTCGATCCCTGCCTTACCATTGGATAATGAAGATTTGGTGATTGGCATAGCTCCGTTGGAACAATAGATTGTCTTTAGAATTGAATAATTGATGGATTTTGTGAAAACATAAGATTTGATGAGCTGAAAAAGCCGTGAAGCATGCAAGAAGTTAGGAATTTTGCAAAGTGAAGCCCAAGGCTTTGTAGAGTTTTCGAGTAATTCTCTAGATGTTGCTTGGAGTTCTTGGGTAATTCTCAAGATGTTATTACAAGATGACCGCGTAGTACTGCTGATTGGATAAAGTTGATGCAGATTTTATGCTATCGGAATGGTTAGAAGTAGCCAGGAATTGGATTTAATGTGTGAGAGTTTGTTTACAACCGAGCCTCCTTATGATAAATATGAGACTGATAGTGCTAGAAGTTGCATACTACAGAGATTTTTATTTTAATCTGACACTGGAGGAAAGTTGGATTCAAAAGTGTTGAGATCAAAAGTCTTCATAAGCATGTTGGTGATCAGCTGATAGAGTGTCAAGATTATTAAAGTGATTTTTTAGATAATTTTATTTCAAAACACTCGAAGTAAAAAAGACTAAGATGTGACCGGGAGACTGAAGTTGAGCGGTCAAGGTAGTCGAAGACTCAGCAGCGACTATGCCCAGTTTCGTAAGAGGATAGATGCATCATTTCAAAAACCCATGGATGATGAGATATTGGCAACAACTATACTTCTTGGATTGAGTGTAACTTCTTCGACAATACTGGTAGAAGATCATACTTGGATGGGGTAGACAACAGAAGGAAGCCGAGGCTATGAGTAATGAGGACAGAAGATTTTCAGTGTAGCGGACATCGTACCCTGACATTTGATGGCAAAGGATAGGAGACCTGGTTCTGAGGTAAGGAGCTTTGGCAATTGTGACATTAGAGAGACCTGGCAGATTTTGAGTCAGAGTTAGCTTCGAATAACTTGCTAGAGTTGTATTCCCCTTCTTTCCGCTTAGTTGTGCGTAGTTGCATACTGAGGACCAAATGTTCTAAGTGGGGGAGTATGTAAGGACCCAATTTCTTAACGCTAGGGTTAGCACCAGTAATTTGTAGTTAGGATTGCTAAGTGGGTATTAGAGGCCATTTGTGGTGTTTTCTGTATTAGAATAGTCTTTGTTTAACTTTGGTATGTTTTGAGAGCCTCTTCGTCTGGTTTGACCTCTCTTTTGAACCTGTCTGTGATTTCGACTACGACATGGACATTATTCCTAAATTCTGACAAAATGATATTTTGAGCCCATTTGATCAAAACTATTGTTCCAAACAACTTTTGTATTCAACTCGAATCAATTTGAGACCCTGAAACCCTTCAATTAACCATTTCAGTCAAAAATTGATAGGTTACGACCGGACAGTTGACTTTTTTCTTAGGAACCCCTAATTGAGTGACTCTTGAGCTCAAAATCTAGATCTTGACCTATTTAACAACTTTAATGTTCAGCCGGAACTCATTCGAGGCCCAGAAAGCCCAGTTTGACCCCTGACACACTTTTCGAACAAATACCGCAGTTGAGAAAATGATAGATTCTGTCCTCGATCTCAAAAAATTATAATTCTTGGCTTGTTGGAAAGCTCTTCTCTAGACCTGTAATTCTCCTTTAACCGGATCCGTCTTAGGTCCTGAAAACCTTCGTTAATGCACCTCAAGATCAGCTTAGATGGTTGCGAACTCACAAAGCTAGCTTTTGCAGAATATCTCACCTACTTGTCAGTCCTCATTGAATGCTCCCACCTGCCCCCCACTAACCATTACAGCCCTCATTGCATGCTCATTTGCAACCGACCACAGTATCATGAGAGAACTCTCTTTCTCTCTTTACTTCTCTTCTCCTCCCCTTCCATGGCATGATGAATAACACCTCCGTGGAGGCACCCTTGTAAGACCCAACTGGCCTATCAACTTCCCGTCACCTTCTTCGCAACACACTCTGCTTTGGCGCGAATCTAACAGTGGCAACCCCCTCATGCAGCCACTCCTTTCTTCTTGATCTTGAAAAAGGTAAGCCCTCTTTTCTTCTTGGCTAGAACCCACTCAATCTCCATTGTGTTACCGTTTTTTGTGGGTTTTGACAGTGTATGGGTTTTCTTGTTAGGATGGATTTTTGGAGTTTGTTGGAAGAGAGAGGTAGCTCCCGGTTAGAGCTCAGCTTGACTGAGGTTTGAGGTTGGATTAGCTTTCTGACTAGAGGCAAGTATTTAATTTAAATTGCATGCTTTGAATGGTTAATCTTGATTTGGTTTGTTGCATGTTAATCCTGTTTAAGGGAAAGGAATCAGTTTTTGTTAGCCCCATCCCCTGGTTGGATTTGTTTGGCTTAGGATTATCTTGCCTAAATGAACCATGTTTTATCAATTAATATGTTTATCACCTTGACCTGTTATTGAGCTTTTACTGTTTAGATGATTTTTTTGGACCTTAATCTGAATCTAAAAGAGGAATTTTCATAATCAATGGGCCACTGTGGGACCCACCCATTGATGGATGTCCTGCAGACCACAACTGTTGGCTTCATCTTCTCTTTCTTCTTGCCTGCACATCAGCCACAGACCATACCTCTTCCCCCTGCCACCGGCTACAACTTCTTCTCCTCTTTACCCGGCCAGTCCCCACTAAATTTCCCTGCCACCAGCCAATCTATCTCCCACCCATCAGCGGCCTTTCCATCCTCCTAGATCAGCGGCCATTGTTTCTTCATTAACTTAGCAGCCATCCCATCTCTCTGCATAACCTGCCCATCGGCTAATCCTCCTTACAACTGCCCTCGTTCAACTCTGCCTTGCACCCCGCTGACTACTCTCCCTGCATAACCTGCCTCAGCAGCCACTCCTTCCCCTGCATGGCCTGCGGCCAACCTTTCTCCCAACTACTACCGGCCAACCCATTCCCTGCAATACTTGAAACAAAAATTATTTTACCTTTATTACCCAAAGTGGATCTACCTGGATCATAACCTAGACTGCTTTTGTCAAAATGAGACTTCTGATTATACAAGATGCTTGTAAAAGTCATCGAGCCATTGTTCATCTTGTTTAGAGAAGCTTGTTTGACTTTTAGCTCAGACAAAATGATCTTCAATCTTCCATAAAGGTCTTTATTATTTGTTGTCACAATCACCATCTCTTTCCAGATTCATAACTTCTTGTCCAGCCTTCTCAAGTTTTTGACCCTCAGTAGTTAGATTTTCTGCCGTGCAGTTTTTCTGACTTTCTAAGAGATGAACAATTTTAAGTGCTTACTCTAATTCAATCTTTAATGCAGAATTTTCTTCTTAAGCAGCCTTAAACTTGATAGTGATCTTGTTTCCATACTTGATCATCCTAACACAATCAGCATATGTAGTATGATACAACTCTTCCCAATTTTTCTCTTTATCTGACATCTCATTATCATTGTCAATGTCATTGTCAAAAACAAACTTAGCCATGAGAGCCACAAACTTTCCATTAACGGTTTCTAATGAATTTGGCTAAGGATCTTTTTCTTCTTCAGAAGATTCTTTATCCTAAGTCGTGTTGAGAGACTTTTTTTGCACCATTTTTCTTGTTGGCACAGTCATTAGTATAGTGACCATAACCTTGGCACTCAAAACACTTTATTCCTTTAGCAGGATCCTTCTTTTCATATTTGGAATTCTTCTACTTGGCTTGTTTTGACTTCTTGTACTTCTTAAAGCAGTTCATAAACTCAATCATATCATCTTCAGCCTCAAATTCAGAATCAAACTCAATTTTCTTTTCAGGTTTCTTTCTTGATTCTGCGCTGGCTTTCAAAGCAATACCTTTTTCTTTTTATTTTCCATTATCTAAACGGTTTGTTTCAAAGGTCTGAAGATTTTCAACCAGCTGATTTACCTTGAGGCTATCAAGATTCTTATTTTCTTCAATAGCATCAACTTCAAAATCGAACATCGAAGGTAGAAACCTCATAATTTTCTTGACAATCTCGTTTTCTGGAATTTCCTCTCCCAAATTGAAAAGAAAATTGACAATATCATTCATCTTAACATAGAATTGATTAAAGGTCTCATTTTCCTCCATCACGATTTTCAAATTCTTTAGTTAGCTTCTGCAATATAGATTGCTTCACCATGTATGTACCCTCATACACTGTCTGTAAGACGTCCGATGCTTCTTTCGCAGTTTTGCATGTAGAAATCTTACAAAACTCATCAGCGGACATTGCATTGTATATTCCATTCATTGCCTTATTGTTACAATTGGAGGCATGCGTCTCATCCTTAGTCCATTGGGTTTTAGGTTTAGGAACAATTTTTCCATCTGCCATAATAGTTGGTTTGGAGTATCCTTCCTCAACAACATCCCATACATCATCATCAATGGACTTAAGGAACCCAATCATCATTTGCTTCCAATAAGCATAATTAGAACCATCAAGCAAAGGATGCTTAGAAGTTGATGTCCCTTTTCCATCGAGTACCATTCTAGAAATCTCTTAAGATCAAACACAGCAAATTAGTGCAACCTGCTTTGATACCAATTGAAAGTTCGGGTATGAGATCTAGATTGGTGAACTCAACAAAACAGCCACACAGTGTGCAAAACAAATAACTATGCAGTGGAAATAAAATCAACAAGCACACACCACAAGGACACCATATTTAGCATGGAAAACCCTAATCGGGTGAAAAACCATGTATCTGAACTAGATCAACAAACATTATGAATCTTGCAATTACAAGAAACTTAGATTTCGTCCCCAAATATCCCCTATCTAAGAACTGAAGTTATCTTGTGTCGCTTCACGCTTCAACGACTTCACACCATTGATTGCAACAGACTTAATCGTGCGCTTGACTCCTCAAATCTTCTACGCAATAAGATGATCTTCTACAAGGGATGCAGAAGAAACTAGTTCTCTAAAATAACTCTTCAGCACAGCTCTTCAAATAACTCTCGAGAAGTATTTTCTCAATAATGATCTCTAACTCAGAACTTTGAGAGGTAAAGTATATCTTTAGAATAGCCCTTGAGTCCTTTAAATAGCCTTTAGGACGTGCTTAAGGTTGCCTAACTGGATTAGGACTAAAATAAGTAGTTTGTACACAATTAGAATTAAGTTTCTAATTTCGTAAGACTTTGCCACCTTGTCCGTTCCATCTGCTCTAGCAGATGAGGTTTTGTTTTAGCGCAAAAAGGACTCTGCCAGGCATTTGGCTATTCTGACTATGTTCTCTCAAACATACTAGTCGCTCGAGTGGACCCCATTCTGGATGATCCAAAAATTCAACACTTTATTTCTTCCAAATCTGTCAGACTTCCTTTTCTACCTTTAGCATACTTCTAATTTTGTTTGATTTCCCACTCCTAATTATGCAAGACTTTCTTCCTTTAATCCTCCCAATCTTCTTACTTCTAATTCTTGCAATCTTCTATCTTCAAAGTCATTTTCTAAAAATAAGAAATACAGCTCAATGGACCCAGAGTTTTATCCAGCCCGTGAATTAGCCAACAAACAAAATCCATACAGATTTTAGTCTGGGTATGGCTGGATCCAACTTGATGGCATCCTTCATCATCATGTCCTAATTCTTTTATATTGTCGGTATCTATATTTGTATGCATACAATCCATGAGACTGGCTATAAGTCTAGAGTTGCCTAGTGAGCATTGCATAGAATGGTTGTAGCCCACTACACCTAAATATGCGTGGGTGATCATCTAGATTTTAGGTCGCCTGCATCTCCACCTGCCTTTCTTTATTGTGTACAATAGTATGAATTTATGTCAATTTGAAAGATAAAAGGGTTTTGACATATAGTACATTTTAAATTCAGTTTTCTCAATTTTACGACCCAGATTCAAATAATGTCACCAATGTCGTTTGGCTCTAGTCAACCTTTTCTTAAAAAAATATTGCTTCAAGTTCCATGATATCATGGGAATAGTGTATGTCACAAAAAATGATAAATCCCACGATATCATGGGATTGTCCCTTGATGTCATAATTTTTATACAGTATCTTAGGGAAAAAGATTTCTGAAAGATAGAACCTGAGAAATGGTGGTCAACTCTGTGAGTGTGTGTATATAGGAGATGCTCCTATGACAGCATCTCTCACTTTACTATGAGAGATAAGGTGTGGGTCCTCACATTTAAGCTGTTGGCATTGGATATGGATGTGAGGGCCCCTACCTTATCTCCTATAGTAAGGTGAGAGATGCTCTCATAGGAGCATCTCCATCTCCCTATATATATATATGTACCTAGCTTGGGGGCTGGGAAGTAGATGTCGGGTGAAGTGAGGGAGCCCTCTGGTGAGGGAAGTACACCTTGGGTGAGGTGAGGGCTCCTTCACTTCACCTGAGGTCTACTTCCCAGCCCCCAAGCTAGGTACATATATGTATATATGTACATAGCTTGGGGGCTGGGAAGTAGACCTCGGTGTGAAGTGAGGGAACCCTCTAGTGAGGGAAATACACCTTGGGTGAGGTGAGAGAGCCCTCTTGAAGGTTTTTGGATGATCTCTAGATTGGTCAACTCAACAACCCAATGTGTGCAAAAAATAATATAATATGCAGCGGAAATAAATAGCAAAAGCATTTACTGCAAGGACACCAAATATAATGTGGAAAACCCAAACTGGGTGAAAAATCACAGGTTAAGACTAGATCAACAATCAAGCATTATGAACATCACAATTACAAGACACTCACAGATTCCTCCCCAAATAATCACTACCTAAGGACTGTAGTTACAATCTTGTGTAGCATTACGCCTCAACAACTTCACACCGCTAATTGCAACATATTCAAACCCGCTTAACTCTTTAGATCTTTTACGAAAGAAGATAATCTTCTATCAGGAATGTAGAAGAAACTGCTTTCTAGATCAACTATACAACACATCTCTTCAACCGAATCTCTAAAAAAGAATTCTCTTAATTAGATCTTCTAACTCATAACAATGAGAGAGATTCCTCCTCGTTCTCACTTTAGGCTTTTTATAGGCTTAGGGACGTGCTTAGGGTTACCTAAGATAAGTAGGACTCAAACAAGTAGTTTGTAAGAAATTAGGAATAAACTACTAATTCGTGAAGAATTATGCGCCACCATCCGATCGATCGGTTGAGAGGTCATTGAGAGTTGATTGATCGAGCCCATTATCCGATCGACCGGCTAATGTACTTCGCCACTGATCTTCTTTCAAACCTCTTTGTGCATACAATCGCCGAGCCATCAATAAGAATAAAAATTACAACTCATTGAACCTAGAGTTTTGTCAAACCATGAATTAGCCAACACTCAAAATTCTAACACCTCTAGTGAGGGAAGTAGACCCCTGGTAGGTAGAAAATTCTAACACCTCTGGTAAGGGAGGTAGACCCCTGGTAGGTAGAATAGCCCTCAGGTGAGGGAGGTCAGTTGCATATTAACTTTTCACAAAATTTCATTTTTCATGTCGTATAAAAAAATAAAAATTATTGCTGGTTGTAAAAGGTATATAATACAAAAATTGATAAATCTCATGATATCATGAAACTATCCCATGATATCATGGAATATGGCACATAGAAGTTAAAAAAATATATATTGGTCAAAGTTATGCGACTCTATTACATTATTAGAATTTCGATCATGTAGTTGGGAAAACTGAATTTAAAGAGGACTAATATGTGAAAATCTCCAAAGATAAAACACGAATGATGCAGTAGAAGGTAGTTGAGTTTTATAAAGTCTATAAATAGTCTAACCCTCCCATTTTTATTTCTCACTAAAGTATTTAACTCTTTCACTCTCTATACACTCTCTAGCTCTCTCTCAAAGCATTCAACTCTTTCACTCTCCCTTGTTTGTTTAGTTTAATGATTTTTTTAATTCTTTTTTTTGTTCATTCATTATAAATCTAAAGAAGCAATTATTGTATGTTGTCATGTTTTCTTTTTTTCTTTTTTTTTTTTTTATTTCTTTCTCTGCCACGAGGATATATATAAATGTTTGAATATTTTCTTTGAGATTTCTAATGATTGGGAATTTTAATTTCTTGATTGTATTGAATGGCTGAGATTTGAAGCTTCCAAAGTTTTTTTAAATTTTTTTTTAACTCATGCAACTCACTGCCATCACTATTTTCCCTCTCTTCTTGAGTTTTTAGTGAATGGCTAACACTAGAAACCTTGATTTTGTGGGTTTAACCAATCAATCCAGGTCGTCTAAGTCATGGGCCATTTAGTTGATGGATCCCAAAACTTCGTCTTCTTTTCTAGATAGAAGACTAGCTTTCGAATTGGAACTACAAGTCATCTCTTCTCTATTTCAATGAGAGCCACCCATTTGGATGACCTTTATCTTACCTATTTGGCTCAACCATATGAACTCCCAATTCATTCTATAGCTTTGGGGCTTGGGTTAGGACTTTATTAGGGCGGTGATTATACAAGGCTAATCATATAAAATTAAAATTGATCACAATATAATTATGTCAAATCAATATGGGTGTTGATGGGCTGTGTCTAATTAGGCTAATGCATATCCAAGTTCAACTCGGCTTTAGAAATATAGAGTGCAGGGCTTATAGGTAGCGTATGTCAGGCCAAGCCTGACAATTTGGTTAATCAGTTTGGCTAGGTCAAGTTCTTGTATAACATCTTTGGGCTAAGTCAAGCACTACTTGTTTCAGCATGGTTGGGCTACGCTTTCGGCTTTTTATTACTTAATTCAAGTCCATAACAAATACTAAAATGACCCAAATTTTAGGTCTTGGGTCAAGGTTAACTCAAGTGCTAAAGCCTATAACATCCAAAGCCAAACTAAAGTAGGTTGAGCTTGGGTTAGGCCCAAGCCGGCCCAATCCATGAGCACCACTAGGCACTAAGTCTGTGCTCATCCATTTTTTTTCGTGAATCTTTGCTTTTTCATTTTTGTTTTCGTTTTTGTGTTTTTTTTTTTTTTTTTGGACAAAGTAAAAGGGTGAGCATATTGCATATTGCTTTTTTCTTCATAATCGAAAAAATTAAAAGAGGTACGTCGAGCATGACGGCACGGCCCAGCCCGCTCCAGGCATAGCCCACGTGCCAGAGATTTTTTCTGGTGGGCCGGGCTGGAACGGCCCTATTCATTTGGCGGGCCGTGCTAGCTCGGCCCATGGCCAGTTCGGGCTGAGATTTGGGCAGGCCGGGCATCTCTAAAGGTAGGTCTTCGTGACCGGTGGTTGTCGGATCAAAGTCATGTTTTATATAATTATTTAAAAAAAAAAAAAAACAGAGGTTAGGAAGAAAAAAAAGATTATATTGTTTCTTTCATTGTACTCTTCTTCAAACTATTTACTTCTCTACCTTTGTCCCTTTTTTTTTTTTTTTTGGGTATAAAACTATTTACTTCTCTTGTGGCAGCAAGTGAGAGCACTAGGTGGCGCCTTACTTTATATACAGCTGCAGGGTACCTTGCACTATTAGCCGTAAGTGGACTTCAGGTGTTTTACATCCGCCGCTTATTTAACAAGTCGGTCGCGTACAACAAAATATAACTCCATGTATTTTACTGTCTCCCATGATTGATGATTCTTTATTGTTGTACCAACATTTGGCTATATTTTATTTAATATAAATTAAACATTCATTTTTCTTGATTGCTTTCCAGTTTGTCATTCTTGTTTTATTAGTATTACAGGATGGCCGTGGGTTTTGACACTTCTCAACCTGTCAATGTCATGGGTTTGGATTCTTTAACTGTAAATATATGACAGGAGGACACAAAGAAGTAGAAGAATATTAGTTATTACGGATTTTTATGAAATAATTACAATTAAACTCTTATTAAATGTTTTTATGATAAAATAATAAAATAAATCATATATTTTTTTATGAAAATATTCCAATAGACGATATCGTCAACTATTGACAGGATTATCATTTTTATTGACGATGTCGTCATTTTTCTACAACATTTCTTCTTTTTTTTTTCAATGGTTTAAGATTTTGATCTTCTTGTGTCTCGCTCCATGCCCACCCAATGCCTAATAAGATTAAGGGAAATCCTCTTGCATGTTTTGCACTATTATTTATTACTCTCTGTAAGACATATATATTTTGTTTTTCTTTTTGCTTTTCTTTATGCTATATCTCATTGTCCTCATCTTCTTCAAATTTCTCAAATGGAATTTTTTTTTTTTTTTTTTTAATCTGTCATGCAAATGTCTTTGGGAAGTATCATGAGATAGATAGTCATGTCCTCTTCTTGGGTGGTGTTGGAAATATAGCTTGTCGGCTCAGTCTCCTACTTTGGATTTAACGAGGGTATACTACAGTAAATCTAGTGAAAATAACCCAAAAGGGAATTTAGCCAGAAAGCTTCATTTTGCACTACAGAAAAAAAAAAAAAAAATCCACAAATGTAAAAGAAGAACAAGGAAGAACATGAGACTCAATCCGAATTCGCATAGGTAAGATCCCCATTAGGGTAAAGAATGACAAATACAAAATCTAATATAAAATCAACCCCAAAACCCACTAAGAAAGTATAGAAATGAAAATACAACAAACTAATTCAGAAAAGAAATTCAATATCTATCTGTCAAAAATAACATCCAAACGCCATCTATATCCAAACAAGATTCTATCACATCCCATAACACAAACAATAACAATAACTACATTTCAAGAAAGTGGAAAAGAAATGCCAAACAAACTAAATATAATCCATGTAGAATGGAGAAAACCCAAAAAAAACTGATCCTATGACAACAACTCATCAAATAAAATCGATCAAATTTTGGATCAACAATCGAAGAAGAAAGAAAAAAGTTACAGGAAGTTAACGATATCATCAACCAACTTTATAATATCGTCAATTTGGGTATTTTCGTCAAAAAAATGTACGAACAACTCTACGGTCCTTTCATTATTTTTCTTCATTAAAATGTTTAATCAAAACCTAAGCTTAATTATTTCATAAAAACTCTTAATTATCAATTCTACTATATATGTTACCATATGCAAATAACTTTGTAGCAAAGGAAGAAGTATGGAATTGTCATGATTTTTATAAGTAGTTCCTGTTATTCAGTATTGTTTTACTTATCTGTCAACAATCTAATTATAACTATATTGATCAGACTCTTGCTAAAAAGATTAAGTGCAAATGAACTTTTCTTTCTTATTTCATTTTTTTTCTTTTTTCAAGTGCAAATAAGATTTTTAACAGTTATCTGTAAGAAAAACCATATACTAAGCTAAAAGCTCATAGGTGTAAGGCTCATATAGATATATGAAGCAATATCCAACTCAAGACTTAAGCGATGTAGTGGATGTGAGACATCCCAACATTATCTACTTATAAACTATACAGTAAAGGAGAAGTACACTATATAAATTAGCAAAGAAATAAAATGAAAAAGATTTAAGGCATCAACTTCAACTAAACTCCCTTTTAAGAACATTATCTGCCCCCACAGGTACTCTTAAAATAATTATAGAATCCAAATCAACAGTACTTTTATGCTGTTTCAGGGGATTATTTGTTTCTGCAATGTTTCCACTATCCATTTCTTATATTTTCTTTCCTTTGTAAAGGAAAATAAATAAATTTTAATAAGGCTCTTTTTACATGTTTGTGTACTCTTTTCTATTGCACGGCTACCTTTATCATCTTGCTTAACTCCAAAGTTTTAATACGGAGTAGGTGCTAATTTTTATATAAAAGAAAAAAAAAATCGATGCTGTTAAGCAGGCCGATCTTCATTTCTTTAACAGTAAATGGGTCTGTAGCCTGCACTTCAAAAGTAATTGTGAGATGATACATGGGACCTGACAACACTGATTATGAAAGGTTAGAATCATAGCTAATGTGAATCGCAGCACCTTTCTTTCCCTTTTGGTTTTCCAAGAAAAGAAAGATTTATAAGTTCTCCTTAGCAAACAGAAAGGGCAGAAAACCCCATACAGAAGCATTGCTAACTTCCAGCTCTCCTGGCCGGCTCAAGACAATTTATGGCCTAAAGCGACAATTCTAAATGAGCCTTTCTTTATTTTTTAATGTTATTATAAATATTTTATTTAAAATCTATTTTTCTCGTTTTTTGTGATGTAAGTTACTAATTAAGTTTTAATATTTAAGTTTTGCTAACATATCTTTTTGTATTCAAGTTTTGCTTACGTATCTGCTTTCCAAAGCTGCATTCTAACATTTTTTTTTCCATTAATTCAAAGGCAAGATTCAAACACCTACATAACTACTAATATTTTCCTAATCCTCCTGAGATATTGTACAAACTATAAAACAGGATTTCATGCATCTTTGAATCAAGTAAAATCTGGGTTGAGTTAGGCCGACCTTGGACCCATAGTAAATTTTTGTTGCGGTTCGCAATTCAAGCTGGGTTAGGCTTGGGCACAATAACCCAATTTTGGGTAGAGTTAGAGTTTGGTAATGTTCATGTTCTAAGCCCATTTACTAAACAGAACGAAAGAGGGACAACCCTCATCCAACCAAAACCATATTCAGTTGCTCCGTGAATACATCTCATGAGTGCCACACTAAACACCATTTACACGCCCTACTAATAATGTCCACTACTTGTATTTAAATCAGGGTCATGTTCAGAGCTTCCCCTCCAGCATAAGAAACTGTTTCATTGTTTCTAATGAGATTCAGAGACTCAAAACATCCAAGAAAACCCATCCCCTCTAGACCCTTACCTAACCCAACTTGATATCCAACTGAGTTAGTTTGACTCAAATAACTTTGGATCAACTCATATATTCAATGAAGTCTCGACTCTTAAAAACAAGTTTAGATATTAAAGGGACCTAATTCAAAGTTTTCAACAATATTGAATCACGCGATGTATTAGAACCAGCTAGATCAAGATTATAGTCATAATCAACATCATCCCCATTGTAGCCTCATCCCAACGATCTGGAGATTTAACTTAATGAGCTTTACTAATAACATGGAAGAGAAGCAATCACTCATGCGTATTCATTTGTCACTTATAAAATGAAAGAAGGCAAGAAACCATAAACCACAGTCCATCCCATTATCATTAAGCTCCATTTACAAAACAACAACATCCATCTTCGTCATCAAATTACAAGATAGTGCTACAAACACACACTATAGCATAGAAAAGAAGTCGAAATAAAAAAAAAATCGAGAAAGAAATTGAGAGACAGAGAAGCAGAATTGTAAATCTAATCCATGGTAATAATAGCAAAATCTGCGGATTAGATTGAGAGATTTGGAGACGTACCAACTACCAAAAAAGTCTTACACCATAAACAATGGAACAAAGAGGAGCACGGATAGCATGAACATTGGTATAGTTTTTTTTTTTTTTTTTGGGTAAGAGAGAGTGGATGCTTTTGAAGAGGAAAGTTCCTTTCATGGCAAGAAGAAGAGCCGTACGAAATGTTTGATGGGAGCTTTTTTTTTTCCTTTAAAGTGGCTACTCACAACTAATTACAGGGCCTTATTTTTTGGGAGAAACAAAATCACAGCAGCTATTTCTTTTAAAATTTAAAAAGATTCCAACCCCTTTAATTAGGGACTTGGTTTTTTGGAATTGAAATAAATATGTCAGTTGCATTTTTTGGGGCCTTAATTTTAGGAGGCCTAAGGAAGGGCTTTTCTTGCCTTAAAGTTAAGTTGGCCTGCAGTCCTCAGAACATTACCTATTTTTTTGCATTAAAATACAAAGGAATCAAATACGCAGTTCATTCCATAAGTGGTTAAGGGAAATAAAAAATGGGGAATCAAAAAGTGGCCTTGGGGGACTGGAATCAAATACGGTTTTTCTTTAAAAGATTTTATAATTTTTTACATATGGACCCCCAAAATTTCCAAAGAAACTATTACATATTTTGAAAAACATAAGTTTTTCATACGTGGGACCCCAAAGAATTTTTTACCTTCATAGTGCGCCCGCCCCCCCCACCCCCCCCACCCCCCCCCACCCCCACACAAGGAAAAAAAAAAAAAAACGAAAGAATTCATGTGTCCGCCCCTGCAAGCAATACAACTATACAAGAATGGGTACATGTATTTTAGTATTTTACATTCAGTTTCTTTTGCGGATATGCTTGCACCACTAAACTGCTGGATGACCATTTTAAAATTTGAAGTAATAATTATTATTTTTTTATATTTTTTAATGTCTTCTTTCATAATTATTTAGGGATCCTTTCTATTTGCATGGCCTCGATAATTCATAAATGGGGAATGATGACAGTTTGGTTTTGGGTCTGGTCTAATATGCAAATCCAAATTACTATTATGGGACCTGGCTCGGTCCAAATGGAACTTCATGACCACAGTTGACAAAAGTGTAACTTGTCCAGCTTTAAAGACATCGCCTCTCAACAAGAAAATAGAAAGATAATGAATAAATAATAAAAATGGGATATTTAAATCACTCAGAAATTTGTTATTTATGTCAAGAATGTTTTTAGGATATCTTATGGTAGGGTCATTATGATCAAAGATCAGATATGTCTGAAATGGTGTATGGCTCGTAGCAATAAAAAAAACTGTCCTGTGCATTTGTAAAAAATGTTGACCATCGTGCAATAAATTGCCAGAGTGGTACTCCAAGCGAGCATGGAAAACTTGTGACTAAGACTCTAATGTGTTCAGTTCTAAAGAAGTTTTAAGAAATTGACTCAGAAAGAGTCGACATGATGAATCCCAAGTCATAAGTTTTTCAAAAGAGATATGAACCATCTAGTGGTAAGTGTAAAAATGGCCAACTGAAATCAGAGTCCACTTGGTTAAATGGGTTTCATTCACAAACTGTTTTGGAGAATCTGCACTCGTAGATGTGATCATTATCAACAAAGTTCAGAACAATCCGTTCATTAATCTGTTCGTGGCATGAATGATGGAGAGAAGACGGTGATGATTGGACAATTCAATACATCTCCGGGGACCGGAACCAAATGGATGAATATTAGGTACTCAATTCACTTTTATCTTTTGAGAAGTCGTTTCATTTGATGTTTAGGATTGTGCAACCAACACAATTTTTGGCTAGTTTCTAATCAAAATGAAGGGGTTTTGATTAAGTGGCCTACCTTGACAAGAAATGCATGTTTTTCCGGGGTACATGGAAGGCAAATTGGCCTCGTGTGATAAAAAAAGAAGATAATGGTGGTGGTGGTGGTGGTAATTTTTACCTCACTGTGGCGAAAGAAGAAAACCATTGGACTTCGAACTTTAATTTGCAAGGGGCTCAAAAATCACTCTAATATTTGTGATTTTTTGTGGTTGAGTGGAATCCTTCACTAAAATCTCTTTGAAACTTAATTCAAACTGAGTCTAAATCTTCATGAGCCTCGGTGAATTCCCAAGTTGAAGTAGCAAAACCCACAATGAGAGCCACATATTAACCGAGCTGCTCAAAATAAATGCTCTTATTCTGCGCACTCTTATGTTATTTTATGTTTTAATGGGTCCAAAAAAAGCACTAATCATTTGAAAGAATTTTAAAAAAAGGTGAAAGAAAGAGCAACTGAAAAAGGAAATGAGTATGGATCATCTTAATACAATATTATCAAAGAGAACCTAAAAAAGAAGGGTTGAATTTGAAGTTAGGTCTTTCTATAATATCTAAATCAGGAGGAGAGGGTTCCGTTTTAGAAAGTCGAGAGCTCCGGAAACTGCGAGTCCAAGGTTTATTATGACAGATCCTGGATTCAAAGAGGGAGAAGCTCTGCACTAGAGATTTCACTGTCTCTCCACCCACCATCTACATGCATGTCAGGACTTTCCAACTTATCTCCTCTCTTTTCAAACTATTCTGAAAAACTGCAAGCATTTATTCCAAGCATAGAAAATGTTAGAAAGGAAGAAAGAAAGAAAATGCTAGAAAATTTAGAGTGGAGATAAATTTGAAAATTTTCTTACTTCTCAACATAGAAAATGTTAGAAATGAACATAAACAATTATAATTTCATTAATTCAAATGCGATCTATAGGAAAAATTAAGACACCCGTACCCGTATCCGTATCCGTATCCGTGTTTTAAAATTTCAAAAATACAAAGCCGTATCCCCGATCCCCGTATTCATATCCATATTCCATACCCATATTCGTATCCGGGCATCATAGGTTGTTGGCTTTCACTTTCTTCAACTGATCAAAACAAACCATGAGTCGACTAAGTTGAACAATCAACTAATTAATAACAGAGCAAAATTTAATATTAACTTGACGTGTACCTGACTAGTGGAACAATGGCCTAATTAATAACTGAACAAAATTTATTATTAATTTGACTTGTACCTGACTAACAACACTGCGAACATGTTGATTACATGTCAAATAAACCATGTTACTAGTTGGTAGCTGCTCTTCGTACATCTGGGAATTGCATTTGTTATGGTAGTGATCAACACTTAAAATCTGAAGTCCCTACAGCCGATGGTATCAAACCAAAGATAATTACAACTCCTTGATTGTCTCTCAAGACTCTGCAAATGCAGGCTGAACCTTGACCACCAGACAAACGACCAGCAAATTCAGTTGAATAGCATCTTCAGCGGAGGTCCCATTTCCATTTCTGCCCCTTTCACCTTCCACAGACACAATCCAATTCAACTTGAACTAGAAAACTGACATTTCAATAATCCAGCTCTGCCTTATCTTTTTCTGCTTTTAACAATTAAGTTTACTCACAATCAAGCTCATTAATTAGTGAGCGAATATGTCTCATTTCCATCAAATGATCATCAGATTTTCAATTTTCACGAGGATAGAACACTTCTTGGGGTGACAACCTGTGCCAACCATCTTGCAAACCGTCAATGAAACAGAAGCCTCAAACTCGAGTCTGACTTGGACGCAGTTCAGTCAGCAAAAACAAAGCCCCAACAGCCAAAAGAGTTGCATGCAATTTCTTTTTCACTACCAGTCTTCAGATGATGCCCAGAGTCTTCATAATGAATACCATATCTGATTATTCCTTTTAGGGCTAAATGATGTCTTGTTGGGTAAATATGATTCAATGATTCACCAAAAATCTCCACAAGAACAGAGCCCGCTTATGAAATGATGGAATCTGTTCGCATCTCTCACAACAATTTCTCGTTCAAAGTACTTAGAAACAAGCTTAGTAAAATGATGACAATCACCACACACCCTTAGGTTCTTGGTGATTCGAATAGGGGTTCCTTTAGGAGTGGCTATCAGACCAAAGGCAATGGCAAGCCTCTCACTGTGCCCATGCAGCAACTTTTTCTTTTCATCTTCTCTCACATTGTGCAAAACAAACCTTGTCTCAGCTACATACCCTGCTTCTTTCTCCAATGTACTAATAATGTCATCCAACTTGGAATAGATCTCTAGTGTCTGAGGGTGAGACCTGTCCCTTGCAATGAATGTATGCACTTTATTTCCGACTTCAATCCAACTACAAGCAGGATTCTTCTTCAGCCCCTTTACCCTCATTCTCATTCTCACCTCTTCCACATCTTTCCATTTTTTCGAAGCAGCAAAAACATTCGATGCTAGAACATAGTTGCCCGGGTTCTCTGAATCCAATTCAAGTAGCTTCCTTGCTGCAAATTCTCCTAGCTCATTATCAGAGTGAACCCGACAAGCCCCAAGAAGAGCACACCACACTGCAGCAGTTGGTTCAATAGGCATGTTTTTGATGAACTCATATGCTTCATTCAAACGATCAGAATGACCAAGAAGATCGACCACACATGCATAGTGGTCTGGCCATGGCTCTAATTGGTATTCGTTTTTCATGATTTCCAAGTATATTCTCCCTTCGTCAAACAATCCCGAATGGCTGCAAGCATAAAGGAGCACCAAGAAGGTAATATGATCAGGTTTCACACTGGTTTGCTGCATTTTTCTGAACAAATCAACAGCTTCCTCGCCTCGACCGTGCATGCCACAAGCATTTATCATACTAGTCCATAAAACCAGATCATCACATCTGATCATGTTAAATACTTTAAAACAGTTATCAACAGTTCCACACCGTGCATACATATCCACAAGCGAACTAATGATGGGTCCATCCATGACAAAGCACCTTCTAATTAGGAATCCGTGAATCTCTTTGCCTTTACTCAAGGTGGATAAACTAGCAACAGCTGAGAGTATGCCCATCATTGCTACCATATCGATTTCAATATCAGCCTCTATCATATCACGGAATATATCAAGGGCCTCATTTGCAAGGCCATTACGGACATAAGAAGATATCATGCTTGTCCATGACACGACGTCCTTGTTCTTTATCATTTTAAACAGTTGAGATGTGTACTTAATCTTCCCACATAGTCCGTATATGTCTAAAACTGAATTCTCTAGTACAAGATCAAACAACCCATTTCTGACAGCATAACAGTGAATTTGTTCTGCATAGGAAATGCACATCAAACCACCACAAGCATGCAGGACACTTCCAATCATCATCGGGTCTACTTTCATCCCCTCTCTTTGCACTTGCCTAAACAAATCGATGGCCTCCAAGTAATAATGATTCTGTGCATAACCAGCTATCATTGTCGTCCAAGATATGAAATCTTTATCAGTCATTCTGTAGAAAATACGTTCAGCATACTTGACACAACAACACTTCACATACATGTCTATGAGAGTGTTTCCAACCTGCATGTCAGAATCAAATCCTTGTTTTATTGCATAAGCATGAATCTCCATTCCATTCAACAAGTTGCCTAACCTGCCAGATGCAGAAACTATGCTTATAACTGAAACCTGATCAGGTTTATGACCAAGCTCCTGCATTTGATAGAAAAATCCGAGAGCTTCATTGTAAAACCCATTTTGTACATACCCTGAAAGCATCGAATTCCACGAAACACTATCTATCTCATCCATTGCATGGAACATCTTAACCGCATCCACGATACGACCAGACCTTGCATACATAACAACCAAGGCATTGGCCTCAAACATATCAAGTTTACGACCAGATCTCAGAAGTGCAGCATGGATCTCCATTCCAAATCTCGCAAGCAACAGCTCCGTGCAAGCTTGAAGAACACCCACAGCAGTATACGTGTTCATGGCCACCCCAGCCTTCTGCATTTCTCTAAATTGCCTCAAGGCTTCAAAATAGTGCCCATTTTGTGAGTACGCTGATATAACAGAGTTCCATGTCACGACATCCTCTCTCTCTGGCAGCAGGTCAAATAACTGCCTTGCCCGACTAAAATCCCCGCACTTTGAATACATGGAAATAAGGGAATTGACAAGGAAACCAAATGAAACAAGCCCACACTTAATCGCCAAGCCATGAATTTCAGTCCCATGATCTAGATCTTTCAGCATGCCACAGGCCTTCAGAACCACGGTTAAAGTGCAAGCATCATAGACGATTCCTGCCACCCGCATTGCCCAATATATTTCAAGGGCTTCATAAGGCCTCCCACTGGATGCATAAGCCCCAATTAGTGCATTCCAAGCAAAAACACTTCTTTGTGTCATTTCATCAAACACCCGTCGCGCATCCGAGAGGAGCCCACATTTTCCATACATGAACAAAAGTTTTGTGGCCAGGAACCCATCATCAAGGCTGGCGTTGGATGTTAGAATGTGAGCATGGATCTGCTGACCCTGGGGTACTGCTCCTTGGGCTGCACAGAGCTCAAGCAAGGATGAATAGGCCTCTTCCCAAGGGAATTGAGGAGTATGGTTTTGGTGGGTGGAGAGGGTGTTGTTGAATGAGAGGAAAGCTTGCTTGAGGCTTCGATGCCTGCAAATCTCTTTGAGAGTGGAGATTTCATGGTTGGGTTTTTGAGGGAATTTTGAGATTTGAAGAGGTGGGTTGCTTTTGTGGGGTCTTTGGAAGGAGGGTTGGGCCTTTGGTAGTGAGGAAGTATGGGAGTTTTGGGGACAGATGTGGAGTGCTTTGATCAACATCAGCCTATTGGGAGAGAAGCAGGAACAATGGCATGGCGTAGAGCTTGCTGAGCATGGATAAAGTACCATATCGCATGGGGCCACCAATAAAAGGAATTCAAAAATACTATGAACCAAAGGACTGCTAAAATTTGCTCCACTTGTTTAATCTTTTATTTAAACAAAATGCTTATAAAAGTTAGGGGTTTTAACGGGAAAGTCCCTCATATATATTGGCATTGCATTGATTTGGCCCCAATAAATAAAGGACTGCTAAAATTTGCACCACTTGTTTAATCTTTTCTTTTTTTTTATGTTTTTTTCACTATAGTCGATATTGACCATCCGTATGCTATACAAAAGGGCCATTCGCCCATTTTACTCTCACTCTATCTTCATCTCCTTTTCCCATTTTCCATTTCATCCTTGTTGGCAACTGTTCTCTTCTCAACAGTGGTCCCGGCAGTGGTCCCAGGGTAACATTCGCTCCAACTTTTCAAAAATTCTCCACACTTTGACCCACATGGAGGTATATTTGTTTTTGTTGTCGTATTTGTGCCCGAAATTTGGCATGGGATTTATGGGCTTTTGATGGGTTTGATCGTTCGAAAGGGAGAGACCTTGCAATCTCCTTCACACTTTGTAGTTTACCCATCTTGCAATCTTATTCACACTTTCTAGTTTGCCCATTTAGAAAGGGATGCACCGACTGTGAGCACTGCATCTTCTATGAGCGATGTCGTTTGTGGAAGTTATTGCATCATCATGTTTATCTAAAGAGAAGTGACAAGTTTTTGTAGGGTTTTCTTGAGTCATAGTAAATGGGTTTTGAATAAAGATAACAATTTAATGAAATTTACCAACAAGATTCCCAATAGCAAAGTAGAAGTAGCCCGCTCTTTGGTTTGCGGATGAAATTTTGCTTCATTGAAGCATAGGATCCATGCTCTCTATTTTCAGTGATTTTATCCTCCTTTAAGAAACAAATATAGCAAGTGCAGTTGACTCACCTAAAGAAACTACTAATTGGACTCAATCACAATCGATGGGAACCACATATCACTTCTCTAAACATGCAGTGGTTATATGTTTTTCCTCCTCATTTACTTGAAACCCAACTGCATTATCAATCAAACAAAGATTAATATGTATCCCTGATCATTACAACATCATGGGTAATTAGTTGCTTAATTATAGTTTTTGGCTCGTACTTATTTGATGGATCGAAACCCTTCTCCATCACAATGTACTACTACGTGCACCAAAGGTTAGATGTGGGGGATTTGTTCGATGTCATTAATGTTATGTGCCCAACGAAGCAAGTTAGATAAAGTTGTTTGATTGTTGTCTTTATGTGCTTTTGTATATGAGGGCATTCCACTTGAGACGTGGTGGTTTGTTAATGATCACTCTAAAGAGAGTGATGTAATATGGTATTATAATAGGTGGGCACTCCAGCGATTGTATTATAATATGGGGTGGGGGTGGTTTGCAAGGAAAGCATCTTTCCATCCAATTGTATTATAATATGGGGTGGGGGTGGTTTGCAAGGAAAGCATCTTTCCATCCAATAGTTTTCATTAGATTAAGGAAGAGCTAGTTTGAACTATCCTGTCAGTGATAACAAGTCCAGATTAATTGTCCAACTGTTAAATAATATAAGCTTTAGTGGTGACCTTTTTATGAGAATGATCTATCTCCTTTGCAAATGGTACACAACTCATCCAATCCTCAACGTGGCACATAAACTATTCAAGGTGGGCTGCACTGTGGATGGATTATAAATATTAAGCAACAGTTAGGCTCTGACTGGAGGAATGTTTATGTCATTCCTATATTGTTGGGTGAATTCTCGACATCCAAACCCACTCGCCCTTCTGAAATGGCAAATTCAGAATACAGTTAAGATTAAAAAAAAAAGCAATCTAGGAGTTTGGTGATAACAGCTCGACATATCAACGGCTAGGTTGGACTTGTGTGAGCCTACTTCCAAGATTCACTTCAATGCTTTGAATTTATTTTTCTTTTCATCTTTTTCTTTTCTTTTCTTTTTTTCAGTGGAAGGGAATATAATTAAAGCATTGTGCAGAAGAAAACAAACTACATCATCATACTTAGACCAGCCATCAACCAAAAACAAGGTCTAATCAGTCAGACCACAAGTAAAATTGGCCCATCTACAGAATGTAAACTTGGCAAGACTTTAATGCATATACGGGTGTTTTTTTTTTTTTTTTTGAAAGATATTGAAAACTTGTTTTTTGACTCGCCTTGGTGGAAATTTAGCTGATCCCCTGCAATGTACGAACAGGTTGGTTTTCATTTTACTTCTATCAAAGTGATCTAGAGGATTAATTTAATTTCACATACCAAACATGGTTTTGAAGCAAAGCATACAATCCAAGTGGATTTCATAATGCCAACCAAATTCTACACGTTGGCAACTTATATCCACTGATCTTTAATGCTAATAGGTCGAGATTAACTGTCCAAAAAACAAACATTTGATATTTTGCAGGTTAATGAAGACGACACTGCCGACACATCCAACATCCGCCTCTTCAACCAAAAAAATCATATCTCAGAGGGGATTTGTCATGGAGAGTTATACCGTATAGAGAATCTATTTTCTATTTATAATGGCAATTTCTTAGTTTTGTTCAATTGTTTATGGACTCACCTCAATAGTTGTTATTACAAGGAACTCGGACGTATGAGATGCATCCCAACAAACCCCAATAAAGATATATGGGTGCTTACAAATGTTCAAAAGCAAAACGTACGGCAGGTGGGTCTACACCACTTGGCTGGTATAGATTGTATGGTTGTAGACCATGTCTTAATAACAGCTTTGATTGAGAGGTGGCGCCCAGAAACAAATACATTCAATTTGCCATCTGGGGAAGCAACTATAACACTCGAAGACGTTGCTTATATCTATGGCTTGCCAGTCGATGGCCCAGTGGTAACCGAACGAACTTTCCCCAGCAGATTTGTAGAGCTGGTTTGTCATGAATTGCTTGGGATCACGCCAGAGAAGAAGCAAGACTATATTGGCATAACAATAAAATTTAAGTGTCTTGAAGACAACTTCAAACCTTCCGTCTGACAGAATAAGAAAAAGAAAAAAATCAAAGATGAGGAGATAAGAGCCACTCGGGCATATTTGTTCTTTTTGGTGGCCAGGCAAATCTTCATGCTGACCTCTGGTGCGAGGGGGCCGGCTTATTTGCTTGAATTGTTTAAAGAATTCAAGCCTTATGCATGGGCCCCCGCATGGCTTGCAAATCTTTATAAAATGTTGGCAAAGGCAACTTGGTGGGGCCAGGAGATGAAAGAGGCTAAAGGAAAGGGGAAAGATCAAACAAGATGAGGACAGTAAGCCCTGCAGGACACCCACGGGGCCTTTGTAGCTGCTACAGGTGGATTATTCTCAAGCTTAACATTTTTTAGTACATTATTTAAATGCTAACTAACACCTGCATTTTAATGTTTTCCACCGCAGATATGGGCTTACTCGAGAATGTCTATTGGACGGTGTCATTGGCCAAATCCTAGTTGGAAAAAAGACATACAATTTCCACTTTTCAAGACATGGCACAAGAGGTTAGTGGATCACCCCCAAGCCCTCGCAATGGTCAAGGAAGTCAGGCACCAACTAAACATCTTGCCGAGTGATGGGGTAAATATCCATGTGTTATCCAAGAAAATTGTTTCCAACGTTTTTACTTAGGTTATCCATTGCCTATGTTTTAATGTCTTCTTATATGTGCCTATAGGCAGTTCACTTGGCAACTGTATTCTGGCTATGGCAAAAAATTCAAGATTAGCATACCCAAAGGGGGTCGCGATTTGTTTTTGTCATCAATCGTCCTAGTGTGGTACTGGATTGTTGAGCGGGATAATACATGGCGAGTCATGAAGCAGTTTGGGCTCACGCAATTGGTCCCCCCACCTTTCAGTATGCCATACTTGAGACGAGAACGTATGAGAGAATGGTAATTGATTACAGCTCACATATGGATGAAGAGATAACAGCCCTAGGGGCTGCAAGAAAGCAGCCGGGATTACGCGGGGAGAAGTGCACCTAGCTGTTTCATTCAGAAGAGTACTTGCTGTGGTATGGTGCCAACACAGTCCAACAAATCGACAGGGTTGAGCACGTGGAGAGGCCCGAGGCGGAAAGGCCCCGCTCAGCAGGCTGAGCCATTTGTCCCATAGAAATATGTAAGTATTGAATGCTAAATAGTCTGGAATTTCATTTATATTTATATGGTAGTAACGTTACTCAATTGGAATAATTGCTTGTCTATTGTAATCAGGTTGATAAAATTGTTGCTCACTTAGTGCGATCGTGTGATCGGGCCGACAGGAGGACAAAAAACATGTCCGGACTTGCGGAGTCGATTCAAAAAAAACTGAAGACCTTTAAGGTAGCTATTGGGACGACATTTGAAAATTTCTCTATGGAAGAGTGCAATAGCTCACAATTCGATGAGGATGTAGAAAAGGTAAACTGCCCCACCCTTCGTTAAATTAACACCAACCAAAGAGGAGTTCACATTAACTCTTGCATCCCCCTTCCGAAAAATGCTTCAGTAAACGTTGTTCACTGTCTAGACGGCTACATCTTCTATCACATTAACACCAAATATTAACACCAACCAAAAATAGTTCACATTGACTTTTGCATCACCCTTCCAAAAAATATTAACACCAACAAAAAAGGAGCTCACATTAACTTGTGCATCCTCTTTCCAAAAAATGCTTCAGCAAATTGTACAAGATCTGAATGGTTGCATCTGCTATCACATTAATGCCAAATATTAACACCAACCAAAAAATTCCTTCCAAAAAATGCTTTAGCAAGATTTACAAAATCTGAATGGGTGCATCTTCAAGTTTGCGCCTGTGGATTGCGACAACTTTGCTGGTTATGCCCCATCTCCTTATAGTTACCATGGGTGACTACCCTTCATTGGCGGCCACAATCCTTGGTCGGAATCCTATTCTTCTTTGGTCGCCTTGGCTGGTTAGTAGCTCGTGGTGGCAAAGCATATTCATCAAATGTGTGCTCCCACTGTTTACTGTCACTATACATCGTGCGATATACACTTGATAGGTACCAATGTTCGCAGAATTCATATGGATCATAATTTCTAGCTTTCATTGAAGCCAATGCATGAGAACACGGGAACCCTAGAATCTCCCATTTTCGGCATGTGCAATTCTTGCGTTCAAGATCGATGACGTCCACGTACTCTGCAAATTGTACATAAAACTCAACTAGGCTAGCCACACGAACATGCACTCGTCAAGCTTCTTTTGTTTCGTTTTCCAAAACTTTCTCCGCATAAGGTGTTAGACGACTTGTAACTGCTTACAATTCAAGATGGCGCTTCTGGTGAAATTCCATTAGCTTGGCCCGTATTTCCTCTACCTGTTTTGTAATAGGAAGGACTCTTGTGTCCTTTAAGAGGCCATTTGTGCATTCTGCTGCGTTACTAGTGAGCAGGTCATACCGCCGTTCTTCTACATATGCATCGGCCCAACATTGGCTTCCAATTGAATCAATGTAAGTGAATGCCTCTTGGCTAACTGCCCGTACATCGGTCATATATGCATCACACTCAAACGGCCTGTATGCTTTGGCAGCAGGCCAAAACTTCATAACAATTGTCGTATCACTGAAAGCCACCCTAATATTATCGGCAATGTGACGGTAACAATAACAATGCTTTGCGGATGGTATGATGTTCAAAAGCGCCGGAATAAGACCATTTTGACAGTTCAACACAAGAATCAAATTGTTTGGCACACCCAATGCTATATGCAGGTTTGTAAGGAACCACTCCCAACTATCACGTCGCTCGGCTTCCGTAAAGGGAAAAGCAATGGAGAGGAGCTTATGATTGGTATCATGTGTAACAGCAACGAGCAAGACACTGGGATACTTCCCTTGGAGATGTGTCCCATCTATAGCAATCATTGGCCTACACATATTAATGAAGACAACCTCAGAATGCTCAAAAGAATCTTCTAAAACGGTCCTCAGATGTGGTATCTATGTTTATTATTGTGCCCAGATTGGTCCTCTATAGTTCAATACAGTAACTAGGCAGCATTTGAAAGGACTCCTCGTAAGATCCCCGCACTACACGCATGGCTATCTCGTTTGTTATATGTGCCTTCTTGTAACTAATAGTTGTCCCAAATTCCATTTAGCAGTCGTTCATGATCTCTTTTGGTTTCAGATTAACATTTTGTCGGACTCTGTCCATAATGAACTCCACAATTAGTAATGCTAACGCCTATTTATGTGCCATCCCCATTATTGGCTTCGAGTATCTATCGACATGATTATACATACGCACTTTGAATTGTGGTCCTGATTCCACGATAGAGGCATGAAGGCGCCATGGGCAATTCTAATTTTGTCAACATGCTGTCACTTTGTACAGGTTGGTCTTCAAGTGCTTCAGAGTAAAGTTTCCATAAATTGCAAACTTAGCTACAGTCTTCCAAAATGTGTCACGATCAGGGAACTCACGGCCAACCCACATTTCACGTGCTGAATTGTTTCCAACGTCTGCATTCAGTTCTTCAGGTACCATGTTATCGACGAAATTAACACCTAAATGATCACTTGAAGGACATCCATTGTTGACTGGATTAGCCCCGACGATGTTGCTTCTGTTCGAGCCCATCACAATCACTGGAATTTGTCCGATGAAATTATTTTCATCAAAATGATTCTCATCACCATAGTTTGCCCCATCCTCTATATTATCAACATCAATTTCTTAACCTAAGGTATGGTGCGGACTTGTAATGTTTTGAACAGTTGAAAAACGCATGCCATTATCCTCTTGAAGATTGACTGTAGGAAGCTCTGGAACGGCTGTCCTATCTTTCACTTCTTTTCCCTTGCAATTTATCAATACACTCCTTGATTTTCCAAGAAAACATCGATGCTTGTCATTCCTCTAAAACCTACAGTGCAATAACAATATAACAAAATGCAAGTAAGGGGTTGAGATAAATATTTGATAAGGTATAACTTAGAATACAACAAATTTACATACCTATATTGGTCTCCTCCTTTTCATTGTCCATTGTTCCAATTGTTAGAAGCATATAAGTATATCCCATTTGTATCCTGACCCGATGCTTTGATCTTTCTGTTCACATCATTATCATCTTCAATGCTAGCCAATGAAAATTCACATCGATTGTGTTGAAGGTATTATATAGTTATACTTTGAGTAGATGAATCCCAATTAGACGCTTCAACTGCTTCAGCAACCAATGACCCATATGTTATGTCGGTTGATAAATACCTCATCTTCTGCTTTCCTCCATTATAGATGAGGCGCATAATACCAAATTCAAAGTTTCCATTGTAGTGGAATATGATTAGGACCTCATAATCTGACATGCTGTTTATAAATAAAAAATTAGTTTATAATAGTGATAGGAACAAAAGATAAATATGTATACATAAACAATGCTCATGATGAAAGGGCAAATGTATGTTTAAAGTAAATGCATTGTGATATTTCATGGGTTGTACTAATTGTATTGTTAAACAATGCCACACAGAGATTGTGTACATTTTAAACCCTAAACCAAAAGGGAATATGAAAACTAAATACGATAGTGTAATTGTAGGAGCATGTCCACCTTTTATAACAATTTCATGGGACAAGGCAAATGTGCTGTTAGAATTTCTAGATCTAGATCTTGTAAAAGGAAATAGATGAAAAAGAATTAACATACTTCATGAATGTTGTGTTTTAGTTTAGGTTAAATAATACAGTGAAGAAGAGAAGTGATGTCTGTATTGTCAAATATATGCACATTTAAAATCCTAAACCCAAAAATCCAAAAAATGTATGCGAAAATTAAAGATGGTAGTGTCACTTTAGGAGCAAATATCCACCGTTCAAAACTCTAGATGCACTTGGGTGCCATTTTCTGGGACAGAGCAAGTTCGGTCATTACTTGTCTAGGGCTGGTAAAATATAAAAGGAAGAATATTAATCAACAAGTTGGATGAATATCAAGTTTTGGGGAAACTATCAAACTAATAATAAAGATTCATATGTGTACCTGCCTCTTAAAGGAGTGTAACCACCACCCTTAATGGAGTGAATAAAGAGCTGCAACGGATGTTCGTCGCCAGGCAAAACTTGCAAAGATGAGACGAATGATGAAAAAGGGAAAAGCAGATGCGAAGCTTGTATTAAGTGTAGTTATGAATGAGTGTTGATATCAATTATAGTGCTAAAAGAAAAAAAATAAAAAGAAACATAGCATCAGGACCACTTCTGTTTGCCCATTTTCATTGGGGCCAAATCAATGCAATGCCCGTGTATGAAGGTTTTTCCCGTTAAAACCCCTAAAAGTTACTATGGAATTCATGAAATGAATGAAAAAGTGAAATTCATGGTCAATAATAAAAGACAAAAAGAAAGAAAGAAAAAGAGCTATTGCTTGTGAAATGTGAGGATATCCTGGTCTAAAAATCTTTTTTAATATGTGATAAAATTCTCTAGACTTTAATTTAAAATAACTAAAATAATCTACTTGATTAAAAAAGATCCATTTCAAGAGCATTTAGGATTGCATCAATAGGGGTAAAATTAGACAAACTCATTTCAGATAGCTTGGACATGTCCAGCACAAGCCAACAACAATGCCAGTAAGGAAGAAATTGGCTATGCATGTTAATAGCCCACCAAGAAGAAGGGTGGGCCAAAGAGGACGTGGATGGAGATAATAAAAATAGATATGAAGAATTGTAATTTATATGAGGATTCGGCTAAGGATGGATGGGAATGAAAAAATATAATTTATGTAGCTAACTCCAACATAGTTTAAACAAGCCTTCGTTGATGATGATGATTAAAATAAATAACTTGATGAAGATTTAATATTTATATTTGTGTTTTTTTTTTTTTTTTATCATTGAAGAGAGGTGTATATAACTAGGGTCTGTAGTATTGACAAATTAGATCCATGATAAGCCTTGTAGGAATCAGGGGACCCATATGTAATAAATATAATATCACTTTTACGCATTATCAATTGAATCCTATACATCGCAAACACACTCATGATTGAGCGGTGTTGGCACTTTGGTATTGCACACATATGAGGGATTAAGGTTCTTTCAGTTGAAAGTATTACTCCTAACCAATAGCCCAACTTACCAAAAAAATCAATGCTACAGTAGAGTAAATTCTAGGTCAATTGTCTATATGCACATGGGCATAAAATGTCACCTAGGCTAAGCTGGATTAAATAAAAATAGATTCCCCATAAGTCAAATCAAGTAGTTCTCTTTAGGGATTGTTCGGAAACTCCAGTCTAATCTAATAAGAACAAATTAAGGCCTGAAATAAAATTTTCTAATTTTTAAATTGTAATTATATATATTAAAGCAACAGGGAGACCCTACTCTAGAAAGTGCCACGTCGGCGCTCTCAATTTTTCTATTTTCTCGGTGCGCCATATTAGCAATCCAATAAAGTGACACGTGGCATCATAAATAATTTAAAATCCTATATTCTGTCATCTCTACCGTCATCCTCTCCTAAAATCTTGTAACTTATCAATTTGAAGTAATTCTCTCCCTCATGGTCTTTTTTTTTTATAAATAATTTTGCTCTTTTTTATCCTTCAGGACATAGTTCTGTTAACATTATCATGTTAATCTCATAATTAATCTAATTGGAAAAAAAATCTCGCTTTGCATTATGTTTTTTAATAGCTTTGTTATTTGCTTATTCTGTAGGATATGATTTTGTTAAAGTTAGGAAATTAGTCCACTATAAAAAAAAAAACAATTCTTTAATTAAAATTGGCCTATGAGACACCATCATAGGAAATGATTAAGAAATGGTATGAGGATTAAACCATCTCAGTATCAAATTGTGGGGCAAGTATGGAGAAACATGACAATGCTTGTGATAAACAAGTTGTGTACATATGAGATTAATATGTATTTTTTTTTTCATTTGTGTTCATCATGTATATGGCCCTAGCCCCAAATCCAAAAGTACAGAGGCCATTTTTTGAAAATGTAGTCGATTTATTTGCCATACAATGTCATGCTCTCATCATGATATTCTTATTGACAAATTGATCTTGCAAAATCCTCCACATCAAATTGTGGGGCAGGCATGGAGTAACATGACAATGCCTATGAAAAACATTAGTTGTGCACATATAAGATCAATAGCTATCTTTTATTTTTTTCCTACTTGTATTCTTCATGTATACCCTAGCCCCTAAATCCAAAAGGTAAAAGATAAACAAAAATAGAAAGATTAATAGAAATAATGAATGCAAATTCTTTTCTTAATAATATTTCAATAAATCCTATATTTTAATATATTCTTATTTTCTGGCCCGGGTTTAACACGGGCCTTTGTTGCTAGTTATTTTATATTATAAAATAGGGTTTTCAATTCAATAGTTATCTATGATATATTTGGCACCTTCCAGATGATCCTTTAGAGTGATTGTGTCAATTCTTACGTCACTCTATTTTGAGTTGATCTCTTAATTTACATGAGTATTATATATTTTATTTATATTTTTCTATAAATGTAGTGGGTAGACATGCTCGTGCTCACCACAGGTTTTTGTGCTAGTTTACAATTTGTCTATTTGGTAAAATCATAAAAAATAAAAACTCTTATTTCACAATGGAATAATTGGTAAATACACAAACTGAGAGTTAATGAGAGAGGCATTTCTCCCTCAATTCCTAAAAATTCTCTATCCATGGGCCCACCTCTAGAAAACGCAACATGAGACCAGCCTTTAGAATATAGAACATGGGCCCACCTTTATAGGAATCGAAATGTGGGCCCATCCTTTGTGGTCTAAAATATGAGACCCACCTTTAGGAATCACAACGTGGGGCCACCTTTATGAATTGTGGTACATGGGATCCTCCTTTAAAAAATTACAACATGGGACTCACCTTTATAAATTAGAACATGGGGCTCAGCTTTAGGAATTACAATGCAGGCCTACCTATAGGAATCAAAACATCGACCCATATAGGAATCTTTGTACATGGGCCCACCTTTATAAGAATTATGATATGGGCTTACTTTTTGTGATTGTGAATATGGGTCCCACCTTTAGGAATTACAAATTGGGACCACCACTTATGATCGTGAATATGAGACCCACCTTTCAGAGTTGTGGTAATTGGCCCCCACCTTTTAGAAATTACAATGTAGAACCCATCATTTGCATCATTTTGAAAACTTTATGAGGTTATTCTTTGTCATAACACTTGTAAGTTGTGTACTTTCTACCTCCTACTTATTTAGCTAAAAATATCTCTACAAGAAAAGGTCACCCTTGGGTTTTTTCTTTTTTAGAGGTCAAAGCTTTGTTTTTAATAAAATAGAAAATATGAATATAATATGTAAATAAGCTCTAAATCATAAAATAAGAGCTTGTTAATTTTAAGACTTTCCAAATGGTCCCTCTACATTTTTGTTAACCTATAAGACTCTTAACAATTCCCAAATCAACTATTCTACTGCAAAAAAAAAAAAAAAAAAAAAAGGGATTTACAAATGACATCATGTCCCAAAAAACCCAACACCTAGAATTCATGTCACGAATTCTAGTAAAGAAATAGGCTCTAGTTTCTGTCTAAGAAGGACACTAAACCATGGCTATTTAGATGGATTCTCTTACTCCAAGAATTTGACTTAGATATTTGGAATAAAAAGGGAGTAGAAAATGTGATGGCAGATCATTTATCATGACTAGCCCAATCCGATCCCTTAGAAAACACGCCGATCAAGGACACTTCCCTAATGAACAATTTTTTTTTCATTTCTTACGTACCTTGGTATGCAGACATTGCTAATAATCTTGTTATGGGTACACTACCAAGTCATTGGACTAAACAAGATACCAAAAAAAAAAAAGACTTTTCTTGCCAAGGTAAAATATTTTTTTCTAGGGTGATTAATCCTTGTTCAAATATTTCACAGCCCAAATAATTAGGAGATGTGTGCCTGATGATAAAGAATTAAATGTCATTTCCTTTCGTCATTCTCATGCATGTGGTGTACTAGAAAACATGCTAATCAAAGACACCTTTCTTGATTGCCAGTTGTTTTCCATTTCTGAGCTACCTTGGTGTGCAGACATATTGCTAATTATCATGTAATGGGTACACTGCTAAATCATTTGACTAAACAAGATAAAAAGATTTTTCTTGCCAATGTCATATTTTTTCTAGGATGATCCAAACCTGTTTAAATATTGCCGAGACCAAATAGTAAGGAGATGTTTGCCCGATGATACAAACTAAAATGTAATCTCCTTTTGCCATTCTCATGCATGTGGTGGTCATTCCTCAGTCAGGAAAACTACTTTTAAAATTTTGCACTGTGGATTTTATTGGCCAACTTTATTTAACAATGTGCATGAATTTTGCAAAAAGCATGCAAGCGTTGCCAGAAACTAGGCGAAGTTTCTCATCCCAACATGATGCCCCTCAAGCCAATTCCAATAGTTAAGAGTCTTTGATGTGTGGGGTATAGATTTCATGGGTTCATTTCCTTCAAGCTTGAAATTTTTCTACATACTAGTGGCATTCGATTGTGCTTCCAAATGGACTGAGGCTATTCCATACTGAAACATTGATAGAAAAAACTATTAAGAAATTTGTTAGGGAGAACATTTTGTCTCAATTTGGAATAGCTATTTTCATTCTTAATGATGGGAGAACACATTTTTATAATCGCAGTGAGAAAATATGGGATTACCCATAAGGTGGTCACCCTTTATCACCATAAACTAGTGGTAAGGTAGAGGTTTCAAATCGAGAAATAAATCATATGTTGGCAAAAGCAGTAGATCCAAATCACAAGGAGGTTGCTAAGATTGACCAACGCATTATGGGCTTACCGTAATGCATTTGAAACTTTAATTGACATGTCTCCTCACCGGTTGGTCTTTGAAAAGTCTGTCATTTACCTATAGAATTGGAACATAAAGCTTACTGAACAATCAAAAGAATCAATCTTGACATTGACAAAGCCGAATCACTGAAGAAATCTTAAGTGAATGAGTTGGAAGAAATCCAAAATTTGGTGATCGTGTAACCTCAATCAATCATAAAAATATAGCAAGTGCACAGGTGTCTATGAATAGACAACGACAAGCATGAGTCGAACCCACAGAGAACTAATTATGAAGAAAATCTAATAAAGATGATGTCACAACTAACTAAAAATGCAGAAAATTAACTAAAGCAATGATAGAATGAGATAACAATGATAATAAAATTGATCAAGGCATTTTAGAATCCATCAAGCAATCCAAAACCACTTTCTTAATGAAAATACTTGATTGATCAGTTTTTCTACTTTAGATCTAGTTTCAATTAAGGCATCAAAATCCGAATGATAAAACTTTTTTAACCAGTTTCTCAAAAGAAAGTTGGGTTTCTAATAAAATTAGCAAATACCCAAGACCTCCTTCCCTTCATCAAACTACTAAAGTTACCTAAGCATTGCGCATCAAATCTAAACATAAACCATCAATGAGAACAACACCCTAAGCATGATCTATTGATGTGTAATGAATAAAATATCGCAACTGCATGGCGTCTACAAAGAGATAGCTGCAAGTATGGGTTGAACCCATAGAGAGCGATCAAGAAGAAAATCTAAGATGTCACAAATAATTAATAATGCATAAAACTAAGCAACTAGAATAAGAGATGTTAAAGATAATAGAGAGATAAGCAATACTAATAATCACAGCAGAGCATCTAGAATCCATTAAGAATTCCAAAACATCCTATTTTTCATGCAAACAAATGTTGATAAGTTTTTTTCTTCAGATTTGGACCCGGTCAAGGCATCCAAATCTGTATAATTTATCTTCGAAAATGATTTTTCTCAAAAGAGATGTTTTTTCTATCAAAATTTATCAAAACACGCAAGACCTCCTTTCCTTTATAAAAGTGTAAGAATTATCTAATAATCACCTATCAAACCTAAGCATAGACTATAAAAAAGAACATACTCCCAAGCAAAATTTATCAAAAGTAAGCATGAATGATAAAAGGTTGATTTTAACATTGAGAATTACAAAAACAAAGGCACCTGCTGGTACGAAGACAAGCCTATTCTAACATTCAAGCACAACTAGATCAACAAGCATTCAAGTGAATAAAAAGGACGTTAGGGCTTAACTTTATCTAGTAGCCCCGATCGCTAAGTTAACCGACCATTGCACGTAAGAAAAAAGATGCTCATCATTAAAAACATTGTTAAGTACAACTTCAACTCCTCCTAAACCCAAGTTTTGTTTGGACAAGGCCCAAAGCTACCTTAAAAAAAATAGAAAAAGTGGAGAACTAGAACTAGAAGGGGGGAAGAGAAGAAGAGGGAAGAGGAGAGAGGGGGGGTGGACATCCTAGGCTATGGGAGAATGCCTGGACATCCCCCCCTAGGCGTATTGTCAGACCCCAACCCAGGATTAGCGCTATTAGTATTAATTGAGTGTTTAGTCTTAAGAGGACTTAGTGTTCGTTGGGTTAGAATATGAATTAGTTTGGTCTTAGAAATTAGCTTTGGGAATTTTGAGAGTAGTTAGTGTTAGTCAGATGTGCTCAGGGAGGCCCTGAGTGTACATGCAAGCTTGGGAGGAAATTCTAGTTTTTCAATTTTTAATCATGATTTCGATCTCATTTGAATGGTTTTATTTCATCTTACAACTTTCGCATTTTATCCGTCTTCGTTTGGAGCCCCGAAATCCGTGTTTTGGCCAAAAAGGGTAAAAATTACTTTTTACACCAAATTTGGATCCAATTTTTGAAATCTCAAAAATATGTCAAATTTATACTTTTTGGATACTAGACTTTTCGGTGATCAATTTTGTCTTCTTCGTCGATTTCATCCAGGGCCCGCAAGTTGATGTTCTAACCATCTCAAATTTCAGGCCAAATGGGACCCACTTCCCTTTCACTTAAGTAGTCCTCCCCTTCAACCTCCTTCACATTCAAACTTGCTTTCCTGCAACTGTTTTTAAGAGAGAGTTGAGTGAAAAAACCCTTCTTCCTCTTCATTTCTTCCTCTTGCATGCACTAGCAAAAGAACTCCAAATCAAGATTTGATCACACTACCTTCTTCCCCACAACCCAAGCTTTCCATTTCTACAACTTTCTTAGAGTTTCATGCTGGATAGGGTCTTCTTCTTCCTCATTCCTCCTTGTTTGGTTAGCTTCAAGTAAGATATCTTCTTCTCCTCTTTAATGGAGTCTTTTGAGCCCCTAAAGATGATGTTTTTCACACAAGCAAGACCTATTTCGAAATGGGTTCTTATCTTTCAAATTTTGTTGGATTTTTTAGGTTTTTCCATGGGGTTTTGTAGGGGTTTTGACTCAGCTCGTGAGGTAGGATTGTTGAGAAGATTTTGGGGTTAGCCATTGTCAAGGAAAGTGATCCTTTTAGTCTCTCCTAATGCATGTTGAGTTTGGATATTATTTTGGTCTCAAATAGTTGATTTTCGATTCCTAGTTTTCTCTTGGGTTATCTTAACATGCATGGTATTAATTGAAATGCATTCTATGCTTTTATGCATAAGTTTCTGTATGGTATTCAATCTTGCATTTAATCAGGTTTGAAGTTTGTTTTGGTGGTGATTTATTTGTTTTAAATGGATTGGTTGATGATCAATAGGCGCTTGGAGAATGAGGAGTTTGGGAAGGATGAATGGTGTGAAATAGTTGTTGTTGGAGAGCATGTAGGCTCTATAATTGCAGGAAACTTGTCAAGGAATGAATGTTTTTTGAATGGGCAGAAGAATGTGAGAAATTTGAACTTGAACTGAGCTGCCACACAGGGTCGGTCAGCTGGCGGTCAACTGTTGGCCAGCCGACAGGTGACCAACAGCCAACCGAACCAGTTCGGTTCCAATTCTAGTAGCTTGCTTTTGCAACAGGGGAGCGTCAGTCAGCTGCCGGCTAGCCGACCTGCATCACTTCGGTCAGCCAGCAGCCAACCGAACCCCAATTCGGTTTCATTTCCAGAATGATGATTTTCCTGATCTAAGACCAGGCGGTTATCCGTCGATCAGCTGTCGGCTACTCAGCTAGCCGACAGGTGACTGAGAGCTGACTGAGTTTCATGATACACTTGTTTGGTGAGATTTTCTGGGGAAATAAAAACCTGAATATGATTAGGAACTTTTAGCTTGAGATCGTGCGTTTGAAACCTTGAAATGCCTTTAACTTCCGGGACACCAATCCTTTTAGATTTCGACATTTGGGTTTCAAAGACATGAAGATCAAATGAAAGGTCTTAACGTATTCTTGGCTAATTCGTTTGAGATCACGATCTTGATGTATCGAATATCATTTAGCATTTGTTTTATCTTGTAAGTATAAGTTTGTTTTGATTTGTTTCAAGAACTACAATGGGGAACACTTCTTCAGCTTTGTTTTGTTATAGCTTTGGCTACCCTTGTTTAGTCCTGTCTTGCTTTGTCTTGATAAGTGTATTCCCCCTATTTTCAATAAGTTTTGTATAAATATCACTATGTTTTGTGCATTCATGAACATCGTTGAATACCGCTGAGCTTGGACTACCCTCTCAGTCTGATCCACTAGTTAGGGGGTCCTTAAACATAAGGACTATCTGCAGATTAGTCGTGTATTTATACACACTTTTGTTTCGTTTCTGCGGCTAGTTTTTCCGCCCGCCTTGTACTGCTCGGGCCTTCGTTTTGTTTCGCTTTGTCTTGTTTTGTCTTGCTTGCTCTTGTCATCACATATGACGGAGAAAGGATGAGCTCTATGTGCATTCATGAATCATGACGTTTTCTTGTAACCATGCTAGTTTTGCCTTGCATACTTTTAAAGTTTTGTTCGGAATTCATTTAATTTTTTTAAGCATTGTATTTCAGATTTTAACGATTTATATTATGTCTAAATTGATCACCTGCCAGATTGTCGTGTCTGATCCATTTATTTTGGTGTTCAGATGCAGGGGCTGATGTCGTTGAGGAGGAGCCCCAGGAGGAGGCTTTTGAGCCACCCCAGCCTGTGAGTAGTAACCCGACGACATCATCTAGACGTTGGGTGGGGTCTTGAGACACAATGCACCTTGATAGGGATTTTATCATTTTGTCATTTAGGGATGTGATGGCCTTTGTTGGCCTTTTCTATTGTGGGAATGTAACTTAAAGTTTGTTTAACATACTTTTGTCATTTGAAACTTGGAATTTAATTTTCGGTAATGCTATGCTGCATTCTCCCTCTGAAAGCATATGTCCTGATGAATTATTTATTTGATCTATGCATCTGTTCTAATGTTTTGATATGTTTTAATATGATTACTTACACGCTTCCTCAAACCATTGTTCATGTGAGACTATTCCATGCTTGTTTTGGAATCCTCACCGTGGAAACTTGCGGGATAATTATATCATACCTCAGTCGCGAGCCCGGATCGGGGACCTCGGTCCGTGGTCACGACACGTATATTTAGGGGATAAGCGAATGCACCCTTTCAAAGATTTGTGCGACGTGGTTGCCATAAAGATAGTAGCCTGCTTATTTGATATTTATGATTCTATTACTTAACTCATGATACACTAACCTATTACTTAACTCATGATACACTAACCTACCAAGTCATATTGTTATCTGACTTCTGATCAATCAACCTATTATTTATATTATGTTTTATACCTGCAAACTATGCCTTTTATTTTGAATACTTGCCACACAATCTTTCTAATCTACACTTGGTGCTGTAGACATGGTTATCTGACCCTTGCGTTAAAGTGGTTTCCCGAGGAGGCGGTTGCGAAGCCACAGAAGATGAGTTATTAAGATGTAGAGGCTGTCATATAGACTCCGCTCTTGGCACATGAGAAGTTTCACATAAGGAAATACTATTTTGGATTTTGTTTTCTGGTGTATTGGCCACTGTCGGCCTTTTACTTTGAGAATTATAATTAATACATCTTTGTATTTTCTGGCTTGAATCACGGAAATGCAATCTCTTGATTACTTGCCTAGCTTTGCTTATCTTTTGTTTATGTATATAACTAGTCTGATGATATATTGTGCATTAACATGCTGCTAGTAAGACATTAGTGATGCAACATGGAATTCGATTAGCTCCGAACTTCGGGTTACACCGCAATGTAAGTTTCCACCAAATGTTCCATGACGGTGATGGACCTTGTGCCCTCACCCATACGGATCCTAGGGAAGAATGAAAGATCTTATTACACTAATCCCCCGAGATCACGGCTCCTTAATTTTATTCTAATTTTGGGGTCGCAACAAAGAGCGTCCCACCATGAGCCCTACTCAAATCCACCAATGGAAACTAACCATCTCTCAATTTCTTGGGCCACACCGTAAAACTCTTAAATCAAACCATCACCCCTCATCATTTGCCTTCCATCGTGGCCCACACAATCTATTAAATAATTTAGTGTCCAAGCATCATAAATGCAAGCATAAACTAGTGTGGGCCGCACAATGCACAAATGATTAAGCACCTCAAATTCATTTATACAAGATTAGATAATTTATGTAAATTGAATATCTCTCCAAAATTAAAAACAATAAAAGAATCATTATACTAGAAACAATCGTGTCAATACAATTATCACTTAATATTAATAACAATACTATTGTTGGAACACATTAATAATAATAATAACAATAATAATAATAATAATAAGAATAATAATAATAATAACAACAACATGAAAGAAATTTATAAACCTAAAATTGGGTGTTACAGTTTTAACACGTTCTAAGCGGTCCAAAACATGTTTAAACAATGTCGTAGCCTGTTCTTAGGGCCCTTAGTGCAAATAAAGGGGTCGGACTCGAAGTCTATATATACACGATCTTGCACTCTCTCTCACACAGATTTTTATGGATCGTCAAACTAAGGTCAAAATCACTCTCATGCATCTTCATCTTCATCAATTAATCTGAATTATGCCATTAACCATTTAATTATGGGTGAAATGGGGGCAGTATTATATATGATGGGTATTTTATACTAACATAGGGGGCCAAATAAAGTGTCTACAGTCTTCTTCACTTATGGAGTTTTGGATGTTCTTGGCTTTGTTGTGTACATTGTTTTTATTAACCACACATTGGTCCCAAAATGACACAACATTGGACACTCCGTTCGGCACCAAAAACCAACTCCCTTGGGTTTTGTACTTTGCCAAGACAAATAAGTGATAGTTTTAAAAAACGTCTAATTGATTATCAAAACCATTTCCATTCACACCCAGGGTTTGTCAAACTTCATTCAAAGGGTTTTATCAGAGTTTTTCCAACAAAATTCTAAGGAAATCTAGGAGAAATTTTATGCTATGTTACAACTACCGATCGATAGTTCACTGTATTTTATGCATTTCTTGTATTTTTCTATATTTTATTCATTTTGAGGTCATCTAAAGCTTAATGGGAGAGTTGTAAAAAATGCAATGTAAACAACTTGCACCCATAAGGCCAGAACATTAGATCCCCATGCAAAAATAAATTTGAAAAATCGAAAAACCACAATTCTTTGTGCATTGTTTGTGTAAGTCATTCTTTTTTATATTTTTTGTGATTGGTTATTACGGAATCCATGCAAAGATCTTCACAATTTTTCTCGACAGTTACTCTTATGATTATTATTGTCACTATTCATCATTGACGCATGATATCATGTTATTTATTCCTGTTTTCCTGCTGAGTTTAATAAATCTTAATTTGCTATATTTGGTGTTTAGGTACTGAACTCTTAATTTAGTCAGGGGTTAAGATGAACGTTGAAAATACACCGGTTGAGGAGTTCAAGGAGTGGTTACGTCACCATGTTCAGCATAGAGAGCCGCCACCCTTTACCATTTTGGATAGATTCTTTTTTAATATGATGTACATCTTTTGTTATGCCAGTGTTTTTGGTGGTGGCCCTTTAACTAAACTGTAACTTTTATATTTTTCAACTTAAAGCTAAATGCAACTTAGTTACTTGTATTTGCTCTCTTATTATTATGTCAGCTGTCTTTTATGTTTTTGTGAATGGACGCTTCCACATGTTATTCAAAGGTGACAAATACGTAACACAACCTCACGGCGGACTTCAGATTAGTGGGTCGATCTCTTTCAAACGTCTCCGATAAAATTCTAATTGGTCCTCAAAACCTCATGCGTGACTTGCACGTGGTTGGCATATAATAAGACTTGCCAAATATAATACATTTCATGTGTTTCGTTTATGGTGACACATGTATCTAATAAATATAAATAACTCACAGAGATGGAAGACATTTAGGTACATCCATCTATCACCATAGGTTGATGGAATTTTTTCTTTTTACGCGTAAATATTATTTTTATTCATACAGTCATCTATGATTTTTCTTTTTTTGCATATAAAAATTTTTAATTATAAAAGTGTTCCTAAACTTATAGTGAATGATGGATGTACATGAATATTCTCCCCTAAACATTGCCTCTCTTTTATTGAAAAATTTGCGCTGTTATACATAATGGGCCTATTGTAAGATTTATTGGGTGCAGGCAGTAAGCTTCAATAAAATATTATTAAAAAAAGAGTCATGTCAATTATGCACGATGAATCTGACAATGGGACCATTTCCAATCACGGGTAAGGTGGGGGATCGAAAGTTTTCCATGTGCTCAATACAAGTCCCTAGGTGATCAGGAGATATGAGTGTGGGGTTGTGGTTTGGATGGTCCATTCGCATCGGCGATCAGGAGGGATCCATCCGCTAGCTGGGAGGACTCCTCAATTTCTACAAGTCATAGCCTGAGCGGATCCGAGCTCAGCCACATCCGACGCGGGAGCTAAAGAGGCGCGGGAAGGAAACCGTCCAAAAACCCTTCTCTACCAACAGATATCCGACCTTCCAGCTCTCTCTTTCGTGACCCAGAAAAGAAAGAAAGAAACGAACAGCTCCGGATCGAATGAGAGGAGATCAGGGGGTTCAGAGTTGTTTCTCAATCTCACCAATCTACCATTTCTCTCTCTGTTCCATCAGCTTTTTGGCTTCTTCTCCTTCCAGCTTTTCTTCTATACCTATAAAACAGATAATGGGATTTCAGATCTAAAATACAGGATGATGAGGTTGGGATGAAAATGACAATGACATGACACACACTAATCGTATAACGATGAAATGGGCTTCACTGCTCAAAGACATCAAAGACAAGGTTCGCATCTCTCCATCCCCCTCTCCACCGGCGACCTCCTCTGCTACAACTCATTTCGAAGAAGCCTTGGACAGGTACTTCATTTTTTTTTTATCCTTCTCTTTTAAATTTCATTGGATTGATTTTAAATTTCATATATGGGGGTGCTCCAACCTAGGTCTTTCGATGCCCACCTCTGCCATTATGTGGGGCCCAACAGTTGTCTCACACGATGTTTGTTTCTCATGGAATAGCTACACTCCCATAATTTTAATATATGGAACGGGTCACACTTAGATCTTTTGATCCCACCTCTCCCATGATATGCAGGGCCCCAATTGGGCCCCAACGGTTGTCTTTCGTGTGGTTTCTCGCATGGGACTAAAATGAGGTAATTTATTTCCACGGTTGCCAATGCGGGCCCATAAGATGAAAGGGCTAAAAATGATTGGATTGGTATTTTTTGTACGTAGCTAGTTCCCAATTAAGATATTTCAATTCCTTCTGCCCTTATTAGTTAGAACAAATCTAAGTGGCTTTTATAAAGTTAGCTTATATAACACACCGGCACTCTCTCTCCCAATGTATATCCTTTAGGACTAGTTTGGCACCTCCATTTTTCCGGACAACATGTCACATCAAAGGTACTTTATTCAAAACTCCTCCCATCTTTAAAAAAAAAGTAAAAAAGCAATTACCTTCATCCACTAAAATCCAAAAAGTTTTAACTTTTCCATACAAAAAGTAAAAAAGATTCCATAACAAACAACTAAAAACAAAATATCATCATAACCCATTTATATTTTATTCTTTCTTCAAAATCAACTTTACTTCATTTGACTATATTAGTAGAGCTACCAAATTGGCGGCAAATGAGATGCATGCAGATATAAGCATAGCTAATGGGATGCATGAGTTTTTCCCCCTTTAGATGACGTCATCGTATCTAAGCCCGGGATACCTCCAAACTTTCCAATTGTCCTCTTTGCACACATCTCATTGGTTGTACCCATAAAGGCTAAATGAGCACATTCTTACTTAGAAATGCATACACTCCTATGTGAGACACTTGTTATTGGGGCCCACCTAGGGTCCAATAGATCATTGGAAGTATGGGGATGAAAAGATTCAGGTGGGACCGCCTCAAATATCAAATTTCAAGTTAATCTAATGATCCTAATCCCTTGATATGTTGCTCACAAGTTTAATGGTTTTATTTCACAAAAAATCCGACCTTTGATCCAATGTTTTAGTCCCAATGGATCCGTGCAACCCCATGGGGCCCGTGAAATATTGGAGGGGGCGTGTTTGATGGTCTATTTGAACTAGTGATCGAGTGGGTCCACATGCGGCCTTGCGCGATAAGCTCCATGCGAGATGGATGATTAGAATCACTCCCCTGTGACAAGCAAACCCCATTTACTTCTTTGGGTCCTTCTTCTCTTGACCCCATCTCTTATTTCTTCCTCTCTCTCTCTCTTTCCCCTTAGATCTCTCTCTCCCCACCTTGCTGTCTCCACCCAAGCTCTCCCTCCCGCTATCGAGAATGCCTTGCAAATCGTCGAAATGATTCTTCGCTTGTCCTAGATGAGCTGGTTTGATGCCATCGCTAACCCTGCCCAATTTATTTGGTAACCCAGATATGCTCAAACAGGCCTCCACCGAAACCCAAGCCAAATTCAAACATAACTAGATTAGAACCAACATGCGGATACCCGAAACTCCACTATGGGGCCACATTACCTAAACAATTCATCTTGAATTTCATCCCCTCCAGTGGTATATCCTCGGATTTTAGCTCAATCGGAGTGCATCTCACCGTTACATTGATCTAAATCACTATTTCAATCAGTTGCTCAATCTAACGACAGGACCCATTGAACTGAAATTTGAGGATATACCAACAGAGGGCATGGGATTCAAGATGAAGGGTTTGGATTATAATCATATGGGCCCCATAGTGGAGTTCCCGGCATCCGTTACAGGAAAACCTATCACATACACTATGGAGGATCTGGTCTCTTTAAGGGTCGCACGAATGAATGGGTTAGAGGTACTAGATTAACTTCAAATTTGTTATGTAGGTTGGCCCCACTTAGATCTCTTGATCCACCTCTGTCCCCTGACCAGTAGGGCCCCAAGGTGGGCCCCACTAGGTGGCCTATATGGTAAGCTTGTAAGGACCGTCCTTACCGGACTGGTTCTTATATTATATTATATATATAGCGAGAGAGATAGAGAGTTGTGGCCAGTTTTGTATATATATATAGAGAGAGAGGTGTGGCTAGTGCATATGAAACTTATGAGGTACACTTCCCAAAGGAGCCCGAGAGAGGTGTGGCTAGTGGATATGAAACTTATGAGGTAGACTTCCCAATGGAGCCCGAATGGACCCCCCCCTACGTTTTCAACACTAATCTGAGTGGGCTTGATTGATGGATTGGCTATCCATTTTTCTCATTTTTTGATATAAAACTGTTGAACTTGTCGGCTACAGAAGCAGGGGTTAGGATTATCAGATTGGCCTCAAATTTTATACAGAGGTTGGGCCCATCTAGATCTTTCGATTCCCTAACAACATCTCAGAGTTGTCGTACACCATAGTGAGCCCAATTGGGAGGGATGGTTTTTTTTTGTAAAAAAAACTCCCCGAGAGTTTTCTAGCGCTCCTATATATAACGAATTCTCAAAAACTCCCCATTTTAAAATCTCCCCCCTTTCGCTCCCTTATGTTTTTAGGGCGTGGAGCCCACATTAAGCCAATCCAATCATTTTCATACACACTGCCCCAGTAATTGTTATAAAGCCCAAATGTTGACACTCATCCAACTTTTACTCACCATTGGATTGAAATAAAAAAAAAAAAGTAATGCCTCTAAAACTATTAAACTTTGGGCCATAGGTCAAGAGGTTAGGATAATCTAATGGAGTTGAGATTTTCCATATAAGTGGAACTTAGCTAGATTATTCCATCCAACAACATCACAAAGTTGTCATACACGATAGTGAGCACAATGAGGGGGTGGGTTTTTTTTTTTTTTTTTTTTTTGTTTTGGTAAAAAACTCTCATGTAGTTTTCTAGCACTCCTATATATAAGGAATTCTAAAAAACTCGCCATTTTAAAATCTCCCCTTTTTGCTCCCCTATGTTTTTAGTGCGTGGAGCCCACCTTAAGCCAATTCAATCATTTGACACATATTACCCCCCGTGAATTGTTATAAAGCCCAAATTTGACACTTATCCAACTTTTACTCACCGTTGAATTAAAGTCGAAAGAAAGTGATGCCTCTAAAAACATTAAACTTTGGAACCATAGGTAAAGGGGTTAGAATAATCTAATGGAGTTAAAAATTTTCACCTAGGTAGATCTGATCTAGACTTTTCCATCCAGCAACATCCCATAATTGTCATACACCATAGTGAGCCATATATATATATTTATATATATATATATATTATATGTATGTATATTCTTTTATGTATACTTTTTTATGTATATATGTGTGCGTTTATATATGGGAGATGATCCTATGAGAGTTACTCTCACAGTACTATGAGAGTAAGAGTGGGGGTCTTTACATCCATATCCAATACCAACAGCCTAAATGCGATGGCCCCCACCCCTTACTCTCATAGTACTGTGAGAGTAACTCTAACAAGAGCATATCCATCTATATATAGACACACACATACAACCCTCGCCCCCCACTCTAGAATTACTCCAGAGCCCATGGATTTACACCCATCTGAATGGATTGGACCATTGGACGTACGATCAATTTTTTATTCATTAATATAAGTTGTTAAACTTGTGTGCTACAAATTAAGGGGTTAGAGGTATGGGATTGAACTCAAACTTCATAGCTAGGCCCATCGAACATGGCTCTTTCCACCCCTTGGTCTTGTGATAAGTGGAGCCTTGGGTGGGCCCCATCATAGTGTCTCTCATCGTAAGTGGTGAGAGTTAACTTTCACAGGATGATTTCCCATTTTATATATATATATATAGATAGAAATATTCGTAGGCAACTTTATGATCCCCCCCCCCCCCCAACACACACACACCCCGATCCATTTGGATAGGTGAAAATTCAATGGGTCTAGTATACTTAAGGGGTTTCCATGTGTGTAGATAGTTCAAATGTGTTTTAAAGTCAACCCCACTATGTTGTCCCTCACCATAACATGGTGAGGGATGAATGCACATGAATATTTTCATATATATATGCTCTTTAGGTGCATAGGCTCATATAAGCAATTTGAAGTTAAACTTTTGGCGCCCACCTAGGGCCACATTAATAATTCATGGGAAAATGAGGATTTGGATATGCCCACTTATGTGCAAAATTTCAAGTCCATATCGCTCTATCCTTTTGATCTGGGGTCCTCAAGTTTAATAGTTATAAAATACATCATTTTTCTCAGTTTCAACCATAGTCAATCCCATTCGGATTGGTGTATAAACAGGGGATCGTTGACATTCCGGGGGGCTGATTGTATGTATCCCATTCGGATTGATCATAGGAGATCGACTCACAAGAGTTGGACTCGTCTAATGGATTGGCGGTTGATCTCACCTGAAAATTCCTCTGGCTCTCTCCCCCTCCCTCCCTCCCTCCACAAGCAATTGTGCTCACTTGTTTCATGGAGTCTCCTACAGACTCCCTTGTAGTGCACACCTGGTATAATGCCAACCATGGGAAAAGTGGGGGATTGAAAGATTTAGATGAAGCCTACATGTTTGCAAAATCTCAACTCTATAAGATTATCTTAACACTTTGATCCATGCCCTCAAGGCATCGTGTTTTTCCTTTTTTGGGGGAATTTCAGTCCAACATTTAGTAAAAATTGGTTTTGTGTCAAATTTGGGCTTGTGCCAATTCATGACAGATAGTGAGCGTAAACGGATTGAATTGATCATACGGGGTCCAAGTGCTGAAAAGGCCTTAATGAAGATCACATAAAACAATCTTTCTTAACATAGCCAATTCTTCTTGACAAGTTCAAGCATTATTTAGACTTGGTGAACAAATTTCTTCTCACCTGTGTAGCGCTTGTTTTAGAGTTCTATTTTTTGTCCACTTCTCCACAACCATCAACCACAACATTAGTGAGCTTGTCGAAGATAAAAGTTTGTCTTAGGTGCATTCTGTTTAAACATTTGCTTCAAATGCCCTCATCATTTGGAACTTATATGATGTTTTGATGAAGGAGAGAGAAACATGAACTGGAGTTGGAGTTTAAGAGATACTGGGAAGAGTTTCGTTCTTCTACTTCTGAAAAGGTCAGTTGTTGTTGGTTTTCTCTGTTAATGAAATTTGGATTCTAATAGGATTTTATGTTTTCATTTGCAGGAAAAAGAAGCGGCCTTAAACATGGCTGTAGATGTCTTCTGTAGAATAATGAAGCAGCTACCTAATTTAGCTCATTCAATTAACACGTATGTGCGCATTTCTTTTCTTCCATTTCAAATTTCTTTGGCCGTTTTGTGTTGTATGCATTGTAAATTTTCTTTCTTTCTTTCTTTTTTTTTGGGTATATGAAAGGAGGATTATGCACTTCGTGGCAAGAGGAATTAGAATTTTTCAGGAAATCATACTTTATTTTTTGCTAGATTGGGTGAATAGTATGGTACGCATGTGATAACCTACCCACCTAAGGATCAATCCCTAGGCGCTGTGTGAAATGAGACACCCTTCCCACTAGGGTGTCTTGGAAATTGTACTTTATATATAGGAGCTATCAATCTATAGTAGGTTTTCTTCTAATATAGTTGAACAGTTTTACATGTATTTTAATCCACATAACATTTTAGCGCCGGTTAAGATATGATTAGTAACATTTAGGCTTCTTTATTAGAATTTCTGACAGGAGTTTAGCGTGTTGGAGCTTTTTCGAGATGATGTGATGGTTTGTCCACTTCCATTTGCAGATGCTATATTTCATCATGGGAATTCCAAAGTTTTAACCACCTAAAATATCTTAAATGACCTTTAGAATTCTTGGTAATCCACTCCGTTTGCCTTTTGGTGGAATTTCTGGATGCACAAGTACAAGCTAGGATTCAGAAATTCCACCATGCAAGAAAAATTAAAAACTCTCCAAACTAGAATTCTCTAAATTCTAGTAAAGAAGGAGGCCCTTAATTTCCCCAATGCCAATCTTATGTGCACGCGCACACAGCATGTGACATGTAGAATGGAGCAATGAGATAACTGAAACCATAATGGCCGGATAATGGGCCATTTTGGCAAGGTAGGGACCAACATTTTTCTTTTGGTAGTGGGAGAGGAGAGGGGAGTGGGAGATGGGTTTGCAAAATAAAATCCTTTAAGAGGAATTTGCAAATTTTAGTAACAAAATATACAAGAAAAAAATATTGAAAGCTTGGATTGAGAAGAAAATATTCTAAATTGCTAAAAAAAAATTCCCCTTCTTGCATGGACCCTCACGAAATTTTATTTCTATAGAATTTCGCCCAACCTTCAGATAGATCACTTACAAAAGACGTGAAGAGAATATTATTAAAAAAAACTAGCATATAATTGTGATCACTTTGAAAGTGGGCCCCATCTCTTATTGGAGTTCAATTAGCAAGGACCCATGAAAGAGGGGGACATTCTCTTTGAGCAATTCAAATTCTCATAAATAGGCCCCACTAAGAAGCCCTTTGAGTTTCTCGCTTGTCCTAATAATTTTTTTTAAAAAAAAAAAAAAAGCCTGATTGATCCAAAAACTTACAGTTACATTCAAATTATCATCATCATTGTCGTCGTCGTCATGATCATCATCATCATCATTAGGGTCATCACCATCAAAGCCTTGTCCCAATTATGTTTGGATCAACTACATGAATTCTACTTCTCCATTACAATCTATCTGGGGCCAAGTCCTCTGAAAGGTTACACTTCTTCATATCTATCCATGAATTCTACTTCTCCATTACAATCTATCTGGGGTCAAGTCCTCTGAAAGGTTACACTTCATATCTATCCTCACCATCATCCATGTCCTCTTATGCTTACCCCCTTTCCTTGCATATAGAAACGTTAGTCTCAAAAGTGTCAGTGTTAGCTTGCATTGGACATATCTAAACCATCTCAAATGAGTCTATCTTAATTATTTTGAAACACTAAACATAATATGTGCATTGATGTATACCCACCAATGGGACCCAAATTTAAAATCTGGACGATTAAAAAAAGCGCACCACTATTTTCTATCACCATTAAGTTTTTTATTCCAAACGGACATTCTTGCAGTGAGATAATCATTTCCAAGGCATATGTTTAACATAAAAACTGATGGTTGGCATAACTTACATTAGAATGAGATTTTAGGTGATGATAGAACTCAAAGAGACAATATTTTTTGAATGGTTTTAGAATTTAAACATAGTTCCATTGCCAACAATCATGGTTTATAGATTGTGAGTAAGAGTTAGGAATAGAGACAGTATCCAAGTGGTAAGAAGTGATGTACTAGAAAACCCATAATGCTCAAGAGAAAAACCATGACGACTGGGAAGACGAGAGGATCAAGTGGACATGCAAAGCATTGGTGGGCCAAGATCAAGTTTTGCTGCCACGAGTGGCCTATATGCGGTGTCATCTTCGTAGTTCCTCTAAACATAAACAATCCTTCTCTTAAACTTTGTGAATGATGGAGAAGGCGAATATGTGGGTAGCAATAAGTAGATGAAGCTCAATCAAGATGATTTAGAAAAAAATATTGATTTTCCAGAAAAAAAAAATCATCATGCGAAGTACAATATGCTGGGCATTTGGATCATAGCAGAGAAAAACCCTTTTGGTGAGGAGCATAGCCTAAAAAGGTACACTTAGGAGATTGGACTGAAAGTTTATGACGGTCTGGGGGTGGAAGATGCACAAAACGGACACAATTGTGAAGTTGAGTACTAGGGATGGTGGGAAAAGAGATGATAATAAGGAGACTGATTCTGTAATTTAGTGGATGGAAAACGGTTAATAAGATAAGATGAACTACCGTGGAAATCGCTTCTACCTAGAATCTCGATGGTACAATGAAATCTAAAAACAAGTTTTGAGCAACATCAAATAGGTATCCATTTGCCTCTCAACCACTCTATTTTGTTGGAAATTGTAAGTTCAGTGATAAATAATTCCTTGAGGTTCTAAAAAGTTTCGGGATTTATGAGAAAAATATTCCTCCTAAATCTGACTGTAGGGTTTTCGTTTTTAATTTTTTTAATTGAGTCTCAATTAAAGTAAGGAATATTGTAGGACATCAACAACTTCATATTTGGCAAGCAAAAAAATAAATCCAAGTAAAATGACTAATCGTCAATGAAAGTAACAAAATACTCGTGGTGAGAGCGATAAATGATTGGTGCATTTCATACACCAATGTGAATTAAATCAAAACAGGCAGTAGCAATCTTATCATGTGTAGAAAATGACACAATTTTGCGTTTCCCACTCCCATTTTGCAACTAGGACAATCAAATGGAACGTCCTTTTAAGGAACATTTAGATTAATTCATAAGCAACCAGGATGACCAAGTCTCTTATGCCACAAACTACACTCATCATTTAAAGAAAAGCAGAAACAAAGAAAATAAAGTTTCATTTGCAAGTATGGTATGTGGCGCATAAAGAGGCAACCACATCTAGGCCCATTTCCCAATCACTTTTCTGAATCTAGAACCTGCACAAGATAATCAAAGCTAGAAAACGATACCATGCAATTATTATATCCAATATACAAAGAAGATTAGTAGACATTTTAGGTGAATAAAAGACACTGTGCAATGATATCGAATGAGGAATGTCTCCAAGAAAAGCAATAGGGGGATGATCTCTACTTGCAGTATGAAGTTTCAAATCACCGTAAGACAAACATTCAAGGTACCAACCACACAGAAGTGGAATGTGATTTACCTATGATACCAAGAGAAGAGAAGGCAGTGTGAATTATCTGTTGAATTATTTCGGGAGTCAAACCAGTAGATCATGCAGCAGGTGTAGAAGAATAGGCATTAGCATGGCAGGCCCAATTCTGGACATTTTATGGGCACTTCAGACGTTCAGTAATAAGGTGTCTTGATCTTTTGTAGTAATTGAAAAATTACTTCTTACATTGATTGGCTATGTGACCAAACTCTTTACAACAGTAGCATTGAGCATTATTCATGGTGTGACCCTGCGGTTTACCTTGAAATGCATAAGCCATGGTACTTGAATTCACCTGTTGTTGTTCCATAAGGGCCTAAGTTGCACATCTCATCTCTTTCCTTTGAGGTTCATTGAGGCAGGTATCAAGTGTGGGTGATGGGATACGGCTCACTAGATTAGATCAGATAAACTCAAATTCCCCTAGCCAATTTCATATACCTTGAGGAGAGCATTGCACAATTGCATAGACTAACTCATTAAAGTCAGTCCAAGAGTACATAAATCCAAAGCAGTACTCTTGAATTTATTTCACCCTGATTATATTCAGCGATTTCATATTCCAACTGAAATCATCTGGCAGAATGTTCTTAACAGTAGATCCACTTCCGATAGACTCACATATCTTTGGCAGTTTTGTAGCATTGCATATTCAAAATATTATTAGGTTTTACTTTTTTGACTACAAGGCAAATATATTAAGAAAAGAGAGGAGAATACATGGGCTTAAGCCCCCAAAAAATAGACCAAGACCTCTAAAAGAGCATAATTACAAGCCTCTTGAAGAAGTCAAAATTGAGAGGAAAAAGGTTACCTGGGGTGAACTCCCAAAAAATTCAAGATAGGATTTTGAGACGGCTTGCGAACATTACTTGGTAGAAGGTTGATGGAGTCAGAGAGATGTTCAATGAGGCGCCTCTTGGCCCTTGGTAATGACAAAGGACTGCCATTAAAAGTTATCTCATTCCTGCATTTCCATATCAAGTAGTTAGTGTGGAAAAAAATAAAAGCTGCACAGTAATTATCTTTAGCCGATCTTCTAGCAGAGAGAAAAGTCCAGATCTGATTAGGTAGGAGTGTTTGAGGAGATCGTCCACTGAAAGAAGAACCGCTAGTGGCAATCAACCAATTCCAAAAATTTGAGGCAAAATAGCAGGTGAAGAAAACATGGAGGTCTGATTCTTCCTCACTGCAGCAGAAGATACATCTGGAAGCAAGATGAACCCCTATGGACTTTGCCCAATTTTGGGTTGGGGTGCGTCTATGCAGAACCGTCCAACCTAAAAAGGAGATCCTTGGACTGATGACTGCATTCCAGAGAATGGGAGCCCAATGCACCGGCTCTGACCTGGATTGGATGCTGTTCCAAGCTTCTTTGAGAGACATGTTTCCATCTACACTTCCTTTCCATTGTAAAGATTCTAGAGAAGATGCAGGCAGATTGAGTAAAGGTATGTAAATCAGCTTTGATAGTAGAAAAGAGGAGAGAACCTGTGGCAAATCTGCTGGAATTGACCATTGCCCTGCTATGATTAAAGCTGAGACTGATGCAGGAGCTGAGAAGATTATTTGAGGAAACCGGTTTGCTATAGGGTGATTATCTATCCAATTTCATTCCAGAGGTTGGCTCGCTGCCCGTCTCCAATTTGCCACTTGCCACTTGACTGAATGACAAGTGCCAAAGCCCGAATTCTCCTCCATATACAGGACCCCGAGATGGGGTTTTGCTGGTTCTAGAGTGAAGAGTGTCTGAAATGTCTTTGTATGGACCAAGTAGCCCATAAGGAAGTATATGTAGCTCCTAACCAGCCAAGCTTTAACATGCAGGCATTGTTCATTTCGCTGACCCAATGGATATCCAAACCTCCTGATTTTGGCAAACAAACTAGATCCCATCGCATTAGATTATGCTTGTTCTGCTCCAATGTTTCAGGCCAAAGAAAGTTTCTCAAAATTCTTTCTATGTCAAGACAGACCTTTTTGGGAAATGGGATTGCTAAAGATAGGTGGATAGGAAGACTTGCAAGCACATGTCTAACTAGGATCAGTCTACCAGTGAAGGAGAGGGCCTTGGTCTTCCATCCCAACAGCTTGTTGTGAAGAGCTTCCATAAGCTTAAAGAAGTATCTCCTACAAGGACTGCCAAAGAAAAGGGGAACTCCTAGTTAAATTGATGGAGGGGATGCCACAAGAATGTTCAGCAAGGATTGGATTGAGATTTGTTTTCCTGTGGATGCATTTCCCAAAGAAAATGCGGCTTTTCTGAACATTGAAAACCTGCCCGGCTGCATTTTGGTATGATGTAAGAAGAGATTTGATTTTCCTTAGGCCTCGGATTGAAGCTCTTACAGAGAACATAATATCATCCGCATAGGTAAGGTGGCATGGAGTTCCAGGGACTGGAGAAACAGATTGGATTTGACCTTTTGATTGGAGCTCTTGGACGTTTATGCTTAGGATTTCTTCAATGATTATGAAATGGTATGGGGAGAGTAATTGGATGAAAATCCGCAAAAGTTTTAGGGAAATTATTTTTGGGGATGAGGGCCAAAACATAGGTATTCCAAGCCCTATGAAGGCGCCCATGAGAGAAGAAATGCTTAATTGCTTGGGAAACATTGCTTCCTATGATGGATCATGTAGATGTGAAGAACGCACCTGTGAAGCCATCTGTGCCAGGTGAGCTACTTCTTTTGAGTTTGAAAACCGCCCCTTTTATCTTTGTGTCAGACAGTATTGCAATGAGTATATTATTTTGACCATCAGAGATAGAGGGCCCCGAGATATTGAAGAGGTCTTCATAGTATCTACTTCGGCTCTGTTGAAGGAAGAGTGAATAAAACTCAACTGCCTTTCTTTGGATTAAGACAGGATACTCATAGGAAATGCCATCAACCACAATGTGATCTATTCGATTGAAGGAGCCCCTAGCATTAGCCGAAAGGTGAAGAATTTTGTGTTCTTGTCACCAGCTTGCAGCCAATGGACTGTTGATTTTTGTTACCAAAGAGTCTCTTCCGCCTGAAGCCAATTATGCAAGATGGCCTTTGCTGCTTTTAGGTGAGAGAGATTTTGCTCTGAAGAATCCGAGTGTAGGTTCTTGAGGCATTGGATAACCCGCTCCTCTGCTTCTACTATGCTAGACTTCAGATGACCAAAAACTTCCTTTTTCCATCGCTTCATGTGATGCTTTAATGTCTTTAACTTTTGAGCCAAAACAAATTGGGGATTTCCTTAACAAGGGAGGCTTCAATTGAGAGCTACTGTTTGCTGGAAAGATGGGTGCTGAATCCACATTTCTTCGAACTTGAAAGGGATGTTGGATGGGGAGAAAGGGGGCTTATAAATTAGAAGCAAGGGGCTATGATCAGATGCTAGTCTTGGGAGGTGAGTAATGAGAGGATCATGATGGGTTTCTATCCAATTGGAGTTTGAGAAGGCATGGTCCAGTCATGCAGCAACATAGGTTGCTCCTCTGCTATTGTTAGACCATGTAAAGTGGTTTCCTTTGTAGCCCAAATCCTTAAGACCTGTATCAAGGACCATATCATTGAAATATTTCACTGAAATAGAGGAAACTAAGTTTTTCAGAGGGCGAGAGGATTGCGTTGAAGTCTCCTACTACACACCAAGGCAGATTGGTGTCCCTCAGGTATTGCCAAAGGACTCTTCGAGTGTTGTATCTGGTGGATCCATAAATGTGTGTCAAGAGGCTAATTTGACCATTAGAGGAGGTGGTTGAGCTGTTAATGTGTTGAGAAGAGCTGTTGATATAGGATGGTCGAAGGGCAGAGCTAGATTTGCAGAGACACCAAAGGGAACTTACCTGAGGGGGATTTTGGTTAGTGACAAACCCAAAAGAATTCAGGAAATAAGGAGGAGCTTGGACCATAGGTTCAGCAAGATAGATTAGGTCTGGGGAGTGTGAAGAGACCATGTGAGAAAGGGTTCTTTTGATAGGGGGGTTAGCCAGACCTGTCACGACCCCGGATCGGGTTAACGCACCTAATCCGGGATTGGCGAGCTAATGTGGTGGTGAGCACCAAAAAAATAAACATACATAAGATTAATAGACATATGAATACACTTATTTAATTTCCCACAGGGTTCTGCGGTGAGGATTTCACACACACTCACTGATCATACACGTTGGTGCGGAATCGTGTAGCAAACCAAATTCGTAATCCATTTCACATTTCAAGACTGATGATACATATTTAAATGACATGACGTCAGAGTGAGCAATATTCATAATGGCATTCCCAAATTATAAAGGTAATAGTTTATACAAAATGTAAGTTGATTTAAACATTCCCCAAAAATAATGACCAATAAAGGTCAGTACAACTCAAAAGAATCTATCAAAAGATATCAATCAAATATCCCCCAAAATGTGTCGCAACTCATAACTCAACCCAATGTCTACATGACATTGTCAGCTTGCCATTCGACTAACCGTTGCGGCTCACCGGCCGTTGCCTCCGGCTCCTCCTCAATGATAACGGGATCTGGATATGAGTACCACAAAAATGAGTCAGACACGACGGTCTGGCAGGTGGGTGAATAGATATAACCAAAGAAAATACAAAAGAGTGCTTTAGAAAACTATTGAAATATGTCAAAGCATTAATTTCCATAAAACAAGATACATCATTTATCTAAAACATATGTGCAAGATAAAACATGTGGGGTAACAATGAACAGGGAACTAGTAAGAAGGCAACCACACTAAAGCTAAATCATCCATCACTAGAGTGATGAGAGCACATTCAGTGCGTTGGGCTCGAACATACGAAGTGACGAGAACCAACATTAAATATACTTATACATATGGCTAGACAAGACCACGACCGCGGAACCGGGTAACAGGACAGGACAGGATCCAAACTACAGCTAGCAAGAGCAAGAGGGGGAGGCCCAAGTCAGTTGATCAGACTGACAAGGACTTCCAAATTTAGTGATGCCGACTCATAGGTCACATGAAAAATCAAAACATGCACATACTTATAATGGTGCAAAACACTCGAGCAGGCAGGACAGGGTGCTCATAGGCACTCCTTTCACATTAGTCACTTATCATACAAGTACGGGGCTAGTAAAACATGTCAAGTTCACAACTCGTTAGTTTGAGCAAAACGGGGGTTATCACGTGAAAACGGGCTAGAACATGTATAATCCAAGTAAAACAACCGTGATGAATCTCCGTAGAGTTACGGATCATATATTGAGGCTTTCATATTTAAGCAATATGTATAAGGGCATTGTATGTCCGTTGTTGCTCTTGGCATGGTACTCGGATGATAGGAGACATTCCAAGTTCCCTATATAAATTGACAAATCCAAAATCCTCAATACATTTCCGGGATGGGGTTTCTTTCTCAATCAACCTCCATATATCACCTCCTACAACTTCCCATCTAGTTGGAGCTCCAAACCAACCTCACCGAACCTTAAAACACTCATTTTTAATGTTTCTGGGGTAAGCCCAGGGACTCTGTACAGTTTGCTTGAGCGGACTGGAAGTTCACTTGAGCGAAGGGCTTTCTAGAAGGGTTCGCTCTAGCGGATACAAGTTCGCTCGAGCGAACTGGTCCGAGTCAGGTGGGCTCGAGCGAACGGGAGGGTGGCTTAAGCGAGCAAGTCTCTGGAAGGGGGTTGCTTGAGCGTACAATGGGTCGCTTGAGTGACAGCTTCTAGGAGGGTTGGCTGAAGCGAACCTAAGGGGTTTGCTCGAGCGAACCAAGTTCTGTGAGGGGTTCGCTCGAGCGAATATGGGTTCGCTCAAGAGAACTGCTTCAAAACCTGCAGTTCTGTGTAGTCCGAGTTTACATCTTTTCCACTTCCAAAACCTCCCTTGTAACATTACTTTTTCACAGTCATTCAAGTCCCTTTGGCCTTCCAACAACCATATTTACTCCTCCAACAACAAACCTCCAAGCCATTAACTCCCATTCATTTCCAATCTCATTCATTAGAAAACATCCATCATCAATGAAATCAATGACAAAACAAACTTTAGCAAATAAATGTATACATTCTTAAGAGAACATTTAAGAAAGAATAGTCCAACCATATGCACATTTCAAAAAGCATTATAAACCATAGGAATCTAGGAGAAGATGAATAGTAAAAATTCACATTTTTCCATAAAACAAGAAAGCATTCAAATCAACCCATTCATCCACTTGCCTTAGTTTCTAAGATGACTAATCAAGCTCTTAAGCACTTCTCCAAGCTCAATCAACAATCTATGCAAAAATCCCCCAAAAGAAACCATTACAAACCCTAAAATGTCAAAATCAAGAAAATAGGAAGAGAGAACTTCCAATAATGGAGATGAAGCTCCTCTAGGACTAGAAGAACAATAATCTAGAAGATGGAGATGATCACTTACATGGAAGACCTTCAAATAGCAAAAGCTTGCTCAAAGGGAACCTTAGAATGGAGAGTTTCTTCTAAAAATGGTATCAATAGAGAGCCTTGATGGAGAGGAAGGAGAAGGTGAGTTCCATTTTTCTTTTAGCATGAGTTTGATAGTGATTGGGAGATGGAGAAGCAAGAAGAAAGGGAGCAAACCCTAGGTGGCTTGAACTCCTCTTCTCTCCAAAGGAAAGTTGCAAGAAAAGGAAGAAGGAAGATGACTCCTCCTTATATAGAAAGTGGGGATGGGTCCCACCACTTAACACACTAGATGGGCTTAAAACATCTGTTTCCGGGCCTCGGATGCGTTCGATGAAGATAGAAGAAATGTTCAATGAAATTTCTAGTTTCCAAAAAGTATATATTTCGCGGGTTTTGGAGACTTAGAAAATAGTGTCCAGATTTTGTGTAAAAAGACTGTCTTACCCCTAACATAATGAAAGTGGGGTTTCAAGGTCTCGAACAGAAATGGAGTAAACATGAAAGTTGTAGGGAATGATAAAACAAGTCAAACAAAGCCAAAACACGAATTTCCAGAATATTAGATAAAACCCAAAGTCACACAAAAACACAATAAAGGAACCCCCAAAGGGTCCCACTAATGAAACAAAGTTCCCAAAACATGCCAAAGCTATATAAAAGCTATTCTAGTCCCAACTTAACCAAAATCCACTAATCTCACTTAAGCTAAAACACGACTTAATTAGTGCTAATCGCAATCTCTCGAGGCAGGGTCTTACAAGACCCTTGCAGTTCCAGAAGAGGACTTTTATCATTGGGTGGGAGAGGGAAGAGGGGTGGGAGACCATTTGATCTTTTGATTTTGGGACCAGCTGTTGAGGCCATTGTTTTTTATTTACCCTCCGTGTTCTTCTTGGTATAGATAGAGAAATCCACCTCTAAAGAAATGTTTTGGGCCTACTTTCCGTAATCCGTAGGCTCTCCAAGCTCTTGGACTATTGGGGGAGGTAGGGGATGAGATTTGCAAGAGGGGTTTAAGGTTGGGTCTGCGAAGGAGCAGTGCTCAAGGATTGACAAGGTGTTAGATACATCAAGGATGGGGGCTGGCTGGGATTTTTTCCAATGCTGCCAAGGATTCCAAAATATTATTAAGTTTTACAAATCCCAAAATCCAACTTATAATTTGAGCATCATGAGTTTCCCATCTAGCAAGTTTAGTCTCATCTGAGGGCTTCACCCCCTACCCACCTTCCACAACACAGAGATAAGCGGCTTAGTTCAAAAGCATGTTGGTAGTAGGTTTCAAAAGAATAATCAGTTCTCCTTAACTGACCAATTTTACGGCATTAGTATAAGAAAAAAAAAAGCCACTTTAATTTTTCAAAAAGAAAGATTTATTTTTATCATCACTCTGAAGTTAAGAAAGATTTATTTTTATCATCACACTGAAGTTCTTTGATCACACATATGTAGAGGCTCCTCATTTAAAAGTTGCATTTTCCGTTTTCAATTCAAGTCATCATCATCATCGAAGCCTTGTCCCAACTATGTTGTGGTCGGCTATGAGAATTCCGTTTCTTCATTACGATCTATCTTGAGACAATCCTTATACAAGTTGTGCTTCTTCATATCTATTTTTACTACTTCCATCAACATCCTCTCTGGCCTACCCCCTCCCCTTTGTGGGCCATCAACCTGCATAGCCAAGCTTTTCTATTTTCAATTCAAGTAGGAGCATTATTCCTTTTATGAGTAGAGGCTGCCTCAATGGAGTCCCAAAGATCCATAGTCATGAAATAATATTTGAAACTGGTTGCTATACTCTATTCCGTTGAGTTCAGTATCATAATCAGCATATTTTCAAAAGCCCAATCTAGGTATTTGGTGTCCTTTGTTGGTGGCTCTTCAATGCTCTCATCGATATACCCAAGTCAAAACTGACTCGCCAATAGCCAATCTCTGTAGTTGTTACCATTCAACAAATTAGGTGTAATCATAGAGGTTGGATTCATAACACTAGATAAAGGGTTGAAATTGTGAGGTTCGATTTTCTCTCTCTTGCTTGGACTCCACGTAACACCCTAACTTGAAAACTTTTTATTGTACAAGGCAATCCTCTAAATCAACATAAAAACTCTAAAATAACCTTGTAGAGATCTGATTTGAGTGAGCACACACTCACAAATCAGATTAAATAGATTTGGATGTGATGCCACTTCACACCCTAACTTTAAAAAAAATTTCTTTTTCGTTTTTTTTTTTTTTTTTTTGCACATGACAACCCTTGTCGAGATCTGATTGGAGTGAGCATACTCTCATAAATCAGATTTAACAGATTTGGATTATACACGACACCAAAATACCCACAAGGACTGTTTTCCTACACAGATCACCAACAATCCTGCCTGTATTCAGTCATGTCCACAAATTTAGGCATAATTAGGGTTACATGGTCCATTAACAAAAAAAAAAAAAAAAAATGCTTGCTGGTTACAAGACTAAATTTGAGATGTTTCACAAGATTTGGACAAAGAATAATCAAGTCAGTACCTTACAGGAGAAGTCGGCTTCTGCAGAAAAATTGCGGGCACAAAAACCCTTCAATAAAGCCACAAATCCAGTTTCTGATGCTCTTATCCCTGTCCCTTCTTGTTAAACAATCGTAACCAGCCAGCAGATTGCTGTGAATTAGGTTGGAAGCCTCACAGGGATCGATTTCAAACTTCTCTCCCCCAGACAACGTCCCTATGAAATTTGGCTATGGCTAAATCACTAGATTTCTGGATCGTTTCTTCAAGCTGATGCACATAATTCTTCCCTATAAAAGAATTCTAGTGATCGGAATGCTTTGATACCAAATTGGAATTTTCACGTGAAGTTATAAGGTTTTTCCTAATAAAGTTAGGAAAGACCCTAGAGAAGGCAAGAGAGAATAGTCTAACCCAGAGGGTGGGGTGACTATCTCTATAAATTAATTTCTCAATTTCCAAAAAAATATGAAAAATCCCCTCTCATTTTTATCAATAGCATAAAAAAAAAAAAAAACCCTTGAAACTAGTTGAATTCAAATGGACTGACTCATGAAAACAAAAGGGACTCTCCACTTGACCTTAACGCTAAGTTGGGTGTTTCTAATGGTAATCCTCTTCCTAACCCAACACACTACGTCAGGTTTTGGCAGCTTGGTCTACCTCATTCTCACTAGGCATTACACCAAAACTGCAGCTCATACAGTGAGCCTGTATCTGCTCCCACCATGGTTCATTGGGCAACTGTCTAGTGTATTTTGCAGATTCCTTATGGCACTGTATCTAGGGGTCTGGTTCTGTCTACTAGTCTACCCATACTTTCCACATACTCGGATTTTGACTAGGCTAAGAACATCAATGGTCGGCATTCTTCCATTAGTTTTTCTATATTTTTAGGATCTTCTCCTATTTCCTGGAAGAGTAAGAGATAGCCCATAGTTTCACTCTTCTGCTGCAGCCGAATGTCATGCTGTTGCTCATATTTTATGGCTTCAGTGGTAATTGGCTGACATGAGCATTCATACTTCTTCTCAGCCAACCCCTCTCTATTGTGACAAAGTATTGTTCAACATTACTTACAATGAGGTCCTCATGAATGCACCAAAAACATGAGATTCATTGCAATTTTGTTTGCTAGCATCTCCTCCAAGGTACAATATCTCTTCGTATCTATTTTTTCAAATGCTCAGCTGCCTATTGTTTTTCCAAATGCTCAGCTCTCTTCATCAAGTTGCCTGATTTTGGCTACCAGCAATCTTGCTGTGGGGGAGGGGGGCGGGGAGAGGGGTTGGGTTGTCCCGAGACTAAATTAGCTTGACACTATTTCATGTGTTCCCACATAACATTGTGCACTGTGCATATTCTAATGTAACATTTTAGATAGGAATGCAATACTTCAGTAGGATTTATATGTTGTTTTTGCTTCACTGTACATACCATTTTCCAACTAGAAAAATAAAATTTACATTCATACCATTGTAGCAAAACTCCAACACATACACAGCCTTGTACTGTCACATGGACATGCAATTTCCCTCAAAAAGATTTGTCACGACCCAAATTCCAGGGCCTGGCGGATTCTGGATCGTGATTATCTAGCAATATCCACCACACGTTCATCAAATCATTCTCGCAAGGGGTTAGGCTTTTAAATCAAACTATAATTCCAATTAATTTATAAAAATCAATAACACCAATAATCTCTGAATAATCAAAATTCCTGTGTCCTGACTCAAATCAATAATGTGTTAAAACATTGAATAAACTTCCTAAAACAAGAGCTAATCTCTCTAACAATTATATGAATGTTTCTCGTTCTCTCTCTTCAACCACTCATGCCGAAATCTACGTGCCGAACATCGTTTTGTTCTGTCCCACCTGCAACGTGATTACCTGAAGGGGTAACACAACATTAGTATTAATGGTGAATGAATTTTCCTAATTATACAACCAGCATAGCACATAAAATCACATAAACAAACAAGTCTGAATCAATAAATCAATTACCATTAAAAATACATCCATATACATATTCATGCTCATGCACATTACCACGCCTCCAAGGCTTATCGTATACATGTATACCGGCCACCATGGCCCTATCTAATCATTCAAGTCCACCAAGGACCAGCCAATACAACGGCCCAGACACTAAGTCAAACATCCCACTTCTAGGATCTCACAATCACATAACAACCAGAATTCATAATAATTTACACAATCAGTAGTGTGGATCCAACCCCAACACAATTTACTGGTCTTTGCCCCACTTCTAATCATAATTGGTATTGATTGGTATTGGGGTGGCCCACACTATATTATAACACAACACAACATTATTCACAGTAGCCATAATTTAATCACATTTAATTAATCACAATCACAAATCTTCAATTCATCTAAATAAGAAAGCTAATTAGTATTCCACACAAAGTCCAGGTCTATCTCAATCACGAAACCCCTTCTAGGACTCTTCTTAATGCACAGAACACATAATAGACAACAAGTCACGCCTGAATTTCTTGATATAAAATCCAGTGGGTCCCACTGATCCAAATCCTAGATGTTCCACACCTCCATGGTCGCCCAGTGGCCCCACACCAGATGGCTAGATCAGATTTCCAGTCCTGTGGCTAGATGGATCCCGGTAGGCCTCGTCGACATACAGTCACAACCTCTGTGACAGACACCTCCTATACACTTTGTCTATTGGATGAGGGCCCAGGTGGGGTCCACTCTACATGGGAACATCACCAAGCAGGTTGCCTCGGGATCCCCTTCAAGATGTGGGGACTTGATCTCTGATCAAGTTAGGCAGTGGGTCCCAACATGGATGTCGACCAACTGCTCTGTTTTCATCAATTTCACGCCTATATCAACAAAGTTAAGTGGATGGTGGCCTAAACAGGACTCAATCCACATGGGTTCAATACTGCCCTGGTTGCCTAAGGGTCCCCTTCAGGATCCGTGGACCAGATTTACCATCTGGTGTGCCATGGGGTCCCACAACCTCAACTTCTATTTTCTAGCACTCCCGTCAGGACTGTGTTTTCTTCAATTGCATGCCCAAACGATGGGTATTTTGGGATTGAACTCCATACTGGGAGAATACCACACTATTCAACAATTTGGCAATTCAAAGATTGATTTACTCTAGGTCAATGACTTCTAGTTGTCATCCTGTACCTTTCTATTGCACAGCCCTCAACAATCCTCAATACCAAACATCCAAATTATCACTAGACAGTAACCAGGAAGATTCACTCACCTTTGATAAGCAATCGTTGCCTTTGCTATGTGCGGACGCGAATAGGACAAACTATTATCGTCTCCCCTCCGATTGGCTTCTTCCTCTTCCCCTGGATTTCAGCCCACAAGACGCTCTCTCAGATTTTCTCTCAAAGGAAAGAAGGAGACTATTGATCGCTACTACTAGGGTCTATGCTTGCTTATATATACAAAGATGGGGTAGAGTCCTAGTCTTTCTCTAACTGGACATAAGAGTCCTATCCAATCTCCTCATATACACATCACTCCTACTTAGAGTTGTCATAGAACTCCTTTTCCTTTACAATAACCATTTATGTGAGACTCTTCCAATACCTTAAGTTAAATAATCAACTAGGGGTCCCACCTGGGCCATGCTAATCCTGTGGCCAGATGACTAAGAATATTACAAGATTTCTCCTTTTTCCTTTTTCCTCTTTTTTTTTTTTTTTTTTGCCTTTTAGGTCAGATTTTTTGAGAGCACCATGCTTCATATTGAAATTGAGAACCATGTCAAATCATGGAGGGACAAACGATGCAAGCATTGGTTGAAAAATAAAGAGGAAATACAGTTAAAAAGTGCTTTAGTACAAGATACGTATTGTTTTCTTATTCTACTTGAACAACCACCTTTTCACGATTTCCCTCTGGAAACCTAACCTAGCTTTGATAACACGACAAATAAATAAAGCAACTAGAGACAAGTATTTATACTAAAATGGCTGTAGCAATCTGCCAGATTCAATCTTGAAGGTTAGATGCTACACCTTCATTGCCTAAGATGGTAAAATAAAACCTTAGTCCTTTTTATCTACTAGGGTCATAGGCCATTCTCATACACTGACAAATTGGGGCTAACCATATGTCAGGCATATCAAGAAATGGAAGCTCAAAATCTGTCTATGGGCATGAGTCATAGTCCATTCTAATCAACTAACCAATTCACAGCTGAATACCTCTGCTAGGCATAGCAAAGAAACAAATGCTTGAAATGTCTCTTTTTGCATCTTTTTAATATAGTATTTATGTAGTACCCTGAAACAAATTTGGCATATGATAAAAGTGAGAAATATAAATATGTACAAAACTCTTACGTCCTAAGACAATAACACATTAAATAAAAAAATCAGTAACAATAATTTGGAAATTTTATATTTGTATTTGAACATGGTCGATTCTATCTTAAGTACAATTTTCATGGGACTAAATATCATAGATTCTGATGATTCATTCCTGGCCTACAGAATGTGAACTTCATGTGTTCTTTATCTGTGTCCAACATTAGTGGCTATCAATCAAACATTAGTGGAATGGATCCTGGCAAATTTTGCCTGTTCTATGGAAAAGAAACTTATCTTGTCTAAATTCTTGTGTCATCATCATCAAAGCCCTGTCTCGACTATGTTGGGGTCAGCTACTTGAATTCAGTTTCTCCATTCCGATCTATCTTGAGAAAAATCCTTGGATAGGTTGCTCTTCTTTAGATATATCCTTATTACCTTGATCCGTGTTATTTTCAGCCTAACCGGCCATTAACATGAATAGAAAAACTTTTCCCCAACAACATCATTGCAGGCCTGTGTTAGACATGTCCAAATCATCTCAAACTAGTCTCTATTAATTTATCACCTATTGATGCTACCTCTACGTACTCCTGAATGCACTCATTTCTGATTATATCTTTTCTATTTTTACCACAGGTCCATCTCAACATCACATCTTTGTCACACTCATTTTTTGTATTTGTTGCTTCTTGAGTGGCCAACATTCTGCTCCACAGGTCATAACTGGTCTAATCGTTGTCCTATAAAAATTTTCCTTTAATCTTGTTGGTATACGCTAACCATAGAGCACCCCAAAAGCAATTCCCAACTTCAACCATCCTGCTTTTATCCTATCTTCGACATCTTCCCCAATCTTTCTATTCTTACAAATTATCGGGTCAAGGTATTAGAATGAAACCCTCTGTAGTATCTCTTCAGCTTCAATTCCCACAAAAGTTTCCACTCTTTACACATGCCCGCTAAAGTTGCATTTCATATATTCTTTCTCTGTACAACTTATTTGAAGCCCTTGCAATTCATAAATTCATGGATACTGATCCTAATAATAATTCATGTTGGTACCATCCATCGTGGTCTTTCTGGCTCATGCTGAATGTACAATTGTTTGGTCCTTCAAATTATGAGGCATATATAATTTCATTGTTGTGATATCATTTGCTACTTGTATAATACAACTTGGACTTCTCATCAGTGCTGGCAGTATCGACTCTTTCTGTGGATTTGTATCTCTATAAAGATCTATTTAGACTTTCTGTTCCGATTTGCTAACCTGATCTTGACGATTTACCTTTTACAGGTTAGTTGAAACACACATATTTTCTTTTGTTGTGGGTAGAGCATTTGTAACAGATGTGGAAAAGTTGAAAATATCCAGCAAGACAAGATCTTTGCCTGTCCAAAAACTATTAAGTTTTTTTTCGGAAGTCACAAAGGTTTGTTTCCATAGCTTCTTTTGTTCACCTATTTGTAATTCCTCTTGCCGTATAATCTCTCATAAACATGATGAAACCTGGACAAACTTTCATAGATTCTTCTATGCAGGATGGAATCAGTCCTGGTTCGAATTTGTTATATGCAGTGGAAGTACTTGTTTCAGGGGTAGGTTCATAATCCTTATATGATGTCGTCTAACTGATGTTCATAATTATTCTCCAATTTTTATCCCTTTTCTTATATTCTTTAAAAAGTGCAGCTTCTATGAAATGGAACTATTAACCTCATTCATTTTCTGCCTGTAGTGGGTGTGATCTATTTAGGCCATAAAAACATTGGCTTCAAATTACTCAATTTTGTGTGTTCAAGATGCTGTATTCCATCACCATAGCTTGCATATTTAAAGAAATTTTTTATTTAGTTTAGGAAGAATCAAAGTATGAAGATTTAACTACTTGATTGCATGTACTCAATACCGCTTATGATTAAATGATATTTGTACTTTTTTTTATCCTTGATCTAGTTATTTATTGATATAAAGTTAAGAAACAAGATAGGCGCGTACATGAAAATTTGATCGATAGGCACAATTTACAGATTCTCCCAAGTTGAGATACTCTTATGAGACGATGTAAAATATCGCAAAGATGATGGCTTATTCCTAATCTCATCTCCTATTGGAAGTTATCAGCAGCCTCATATATCTCATTACGGCCCGTCTCTGATGTCTCTTTTGTGGTAAATTTTGTTTGTTAGTTTATGATTGATCCATGAAATCATCATTTGACAGCTATTTTCTTCATCATATACTATCGAAAAGGAATGCTTAAACTCGACTCTTCTCTACATCGCCAACCCTGTGCCAATGTGGATTGAGCTAGTTGTCCTTACACTTGGCAATCAAAAGCAGGATGGTGTGTGTGTGTGCAGAAATTATCAAGTGCACACCATAGGCATGGTGTGCACCGTGCACATGGGCCCCCCTGGTGATCAGTCCATGGGGTCCACTCAAATTACACAGATCTCATGGGTTTCACCCATTTGAATGGATTGGACCATTGGATCGACCGATTTCTTTTAATGTAAAGCCATTGTACTTGTGGGCCGTTCTCAGATTTTGTACATGGGTAGGGCACATCTAGATCTTCCAAACACACCCCACCAAAATCCAGAATAAATCGCTGAAATCCTAAGTTCAACAGAATCTAAGAGAGGGAAAGGGGGGTACCTATTGCTGGTCACCAACTGCCACTAGCCGCCGCCGCAAGCAGCCTCCTCCTCCTCCTCTCTCTCTCTCTCTCTCTCTCTCTCTCTCTCTCTCTCTCTCTCTCTCTCTCTCTCCTTTCTCTTTCTTTCGTTTTTTTAGCCTTCAGTTTTAAAATTTTAAAATCTATTATATATTTTTACGTACATATATATTTTTATATTTTTTCAGAATGTAACTCTGAAACAGTTCACTGAAATTCCAAATAGGCCAAGCATTTTAATTTGGTAGCCAAACCGAAATAGGGTCCTTATCAGTTTTCACAGCGATGTTTTAGACACCTAGATCTACAAGAATCTCGATGGTTAAGACTGCAGGGGAGCGTAACCATTTGAAGATTGATTATTTGGCAGGGAAAATTAGATTACCAGATTCTGATAGTTTATAGATTTTATGATGCAAGTTTTTTTTTTCTTTTTTTCTTATTTATTCTTTTTTTTTTTTGTGATGGCTGATGGGTTTAGTGATATGACCATAATCAAAAGCTGATTCATTTTTCTTTGATGGATCTAATGGCCGGAGACATCTTCATGTGTGGATTCCACGTCCGTGGAATCAATGTTGTTTTTTTCTTTTTCTTTTTGGGTATAATGATAGCGAGAGGAGGGAGAGAGAGAACAAACTTTCCAAAGAAAAAGTTACAAGTTCCACTCCTCCCCCTCAAACTATAAAGTCCTCAAGATTGCAGATTTTTCTGAAACAACAATTCAGAAAATTTCTGCACCGAACATCAGATAATTAGCACATGTCCACATAAATCTTTCATTTTTTTTCATCGAAATTTTTCCAGAAAACGTGCCATAAATGTCAACATCCAGAGGAGCCTCATCAAATACTTCCAGTTTAGTTGATAAAAATATTAATTATCCATGGGAAGCAATTAATACCTTGGAATGCAGATTATGATTTATGACTATATTTATGGGGAGAATGATTTGCCAAGGGTACAATCCACTTGGATATTTATGGGGAGTAAGATAAAACGAGGATACATACATGACAAAAAGAAGAACCTAAAGAGGACAAGCATATACCTATGATGTGTTATGAGTTAGAGATATGGGCTGTTTTGTAATTGTGATAAACATCAGGACTTGTATGTAAATTTCAGTAACCATTAGGGTTTTTTATAATTTTGAAAATTATAAATTGAGACAAATATATTTCATTGGTCTTACAAATTATTTTTCTTCCACATTCATTTTCTCTCTGAATTTTCTCCCCTTAAGGCTTTCCATACCTTTTATCATAAAACGCTAAAAGTCTTCCAATCCAGCATTCCAATTTGATCATCAGTAGTGTGAAAAGTAGCGTCTCTCCAATTATGTTCACTCTATCCCTAGGCTGGACACAAATTCCAAGAAAGAGAATCATATTTTTAACAAACAAAAAACCTCGACCGTGAGATGATGTTATTTTTATTTATAAGTTCTGAACATAAAGCCAAAGAGCTACTCCAGGCCATATGTCATCTTTAACTTAATAACCCCAAAAAAAACTTCTCAACAGCAATTTTTTTTTTTTTTTTGTAACCTAGGGTATCTCAACAGCAATTCTAAAGAATGAAATAATAAAAAAATAAATAAATTTAAATAAATCTTGTCTGGAACACCCTCACTAAGCATAACGATAAGAGGCCTGGCTGGGATGCATGTTCAATTTGGGGGACCGCACTGATTACAAGAGAAATATCTCTGAAAATAATCAATATAGTAGAAATGATGCAGCTAGATCCAAGAAGAAGAGGGCCCATTACTAAGGATGATTTGCTTTTTTTAAATAATTAGTAATTTTAGTAATTTGATGTAATCTCTGATTTGACTTAATCGGAGAGATTTTAGTGCTTTGATTTACTTAGAGATTTAAGCGAGTGATTTTAGGAATCACTGATAATGGTAGATTCTTTATTTAAAATATTCCTCTATTATAAATAGAGAGGGATGCTTGATTGGAGGGCATGCTATATTCTCAATAAGATTTCAGAATTGTTCTCGTATCCTTTTGGGTATCTTCCCCGAAGTGATCTTAGGGCTTGAGTCTTAGGTCTCGATCTCACCGTCGGAGGTGTAGATCTTAACCGTGATCGTGGCTGCGCCATCAAGAAAGAAGAAATAATCAATCTGTAATTTACTCTCTCGTAGATAGCAGTAATATAGTGGATTTTGTAATACTTGTAATTATGTACTGTAAGTGATATGGATTTGTTGTGATAGATTCATTTTTGCTTTAGAGATCTTGTTTGGTGTGAATTTCATGTGTATTGGTGTTTACATTGGCAACTTGTAGCATGTATATTGGTCTTCTTTGTTGGTACTTTCTAACTTTTTTTGTTTGATTCAACAGCCTACTAATAAACAATCTCTCTTGGATTCTGGGATTCTGTGCTGTCTCATTCATATTCTCAAGTCCCTTCTCACTGCTGACGAGGATAATCAAAGTCAACCTCCAATCAACCTAGGAAAATCAATCTTATTTGAGAAAGGCCCTGCCAAAGATACCCTACAACGGCGCCGGCTTGAGGTAGTGATATCACTACATTGGATGTAGCTTACAATGCTAGGTTAGGTCTTCCCTAGTTAATATGTTATGCTCAATAGTTCTTGCTTTACAGTCTTTTTACTGCAACAGTTCTGGATGTTTCAATACAGTCCTAGGTTATATTCTCTATTTAGTTGTTTGTCAAATCCATATTTTTGCAAATAACCTTCTCCTTGAAGCTGGATAAAATGGAAATTCTTCATCAGCCTCATTGTCAGCAATATCCCAATGAAAATTTTGAATTGGTAATGTCCATAATGATGTATTCCAGCATACCTCAAAAATGTAGTCTTTTGTTCAAGCCATTGGTATCATTGCTCTATGTTGCAGGTGTTAAAAGTATAAACATCTGTTTTTCTTCTTTTTTTAACTTTCTATTTACTTAGGGACTGTTAAGTAACTGTGTAACAGGCCCTTTTACTGTAATTATGTAAAAAGGAGGAAGGTATTTGTACTTATGCAGTTAAGAAAATGTATATTCCTTGTGCACTCCAATCAAGGGCTTGCATAAGGTGTTTCCCCTCATAGTATCAAAGCTGGTTTTCTAAAGAAAAAAGGAAAGAAGTAACACTACTTCTACTTTTATTCTTCCTATCCCTTCTTTCTACCCCCTTTTTCCTTTCTTCCTTTATTCTTCTGGTCCACCATCCTAGGAGAGGTCATACGGTAATGCAGGAGCTACTGTCATCCATATGTAGGGCTGATGTTGGCAGCTCATCCCAACCACTTGTGAGGGGATCGTTGCTTGAGGTGGATATTGACTACATGGTGCTGTTTTTGAAGAGATCTGTCATGTTGCTACATTTTGACTATTGAGTCGCTGAGTTCATCCAAGTGTAAATTTTCAGAAATCTGAAGTTCAACGTGATTCTCTTGTGGGTGGTTGTTGACCGTGATTTGAAAGGTATTTTTCACATGGTTAGAAAGCTAAGTTGTTTAGTTTGAGAAAGCGTGAATTGTTACAAAGTTATATGAAATCTATCAGTCATTCCCTCGAGCAGCCCTAATAATCAAAATCTTAATCTTGTGGCCACCTCTGTGAAGGATAAGGCCACAAATTTACATCAATGGTCTACGGCTTTTAGAATGTTCCTAGGAGAAGCAAACTTATGTCAATTGTAAAGTCAAAGAGCTTGCAATTGATGATGCTAAATATTCTGAATGGGAGGCCAATAGTATGCTTGTAATGCCATGGCTTTTAAAATTAATGGAGCCAGATATTAGTGAAGGGCCATAAAGGCCCTTTCCAGAAGGGACCTTCAGTTCACCCGGTCGACCCACCCTAGGGCCGGTCGACCTGCAGTGGTAAGTGAAAATAGGGAACAGTGTTTTTGTCAGGCTTCAGAGAAGCCTGGCTGTGTGTGGCCGGTCGACTGGGTACACTCCGGAAATTGAACTTCAGTTCTGTGACTAAAGTGAAATGGGTGGAAACCCATTGCAGAGGTCCTGAACCTGAAATGAGTCAATATGAAGGGCTCAGCCCTTCCATTCTCACCCCACAAATCTAAAATCGAGCCATCAAAATCAAAATCCATTTCATTAAACAAATAGACCTAATTATCACGTTTTCCAAAATCAAAGACATCAATTGAGCAAGAGGTTATCTAAATCATCATCAATCATCAAATCAAGGAAAGACAAACATATAAAAGCATACATATATATCTACTTGCTTTAGTGATGAAGTGCTCCAAAAACAAGAAGAATTAGGGAAAATCCCTCTTTTGAGCTTAAATGTGCAAAATAACCTCTCAACCCAAAATCAATCTAGAAAATGGACGCAAATGGGTTGGGTGAGCTCATCATTCCATTTCTGAGCAAAGAAGAAAAGAGAGAGCTTACTTAGAGGTGGGTGATGAAGGAGAAGCTCCAAGACAGAGATGGTTGGGGTCTAGAGAGCTTGGGGAGGCTTTGTTGAAGTCCAGCCGGCGAAGGCGGGGTTCCGTTGGCCAGCGGCAGTGAGGGAGATGAGAGAATGAGAGAGCCAGGGAGAGAGAATGAAAAAAGAGAGAAAGAAAGAAGGTGATGGGTCGTTGGCTTATATTAGGTTTAGAAAATGGGGAATTTACAAATAGGCCTTGGGTCCACTAATTGTGATTAGATGGGGGCTTAGGGCTCTTCGACGTCGGATCGAAATGCGATAGAAGACTAAAGTTCATGAAATTTCAAGACCTACCCAATGTACCCAAATTCACAAAAACTCATAATCTCATAGAAAGCCCTAAAAACTTCCCAAACTGCAAACCACTCCTTACTGTACCAAAACGAGCTTGGAATCATACGAGACTTCGCACACATGACTAACACGTCAAACCCGACTCGCTAAAACTCTAAACATGCTTAATTAGCTAACTTACAATTAATTATAAATAATACTGCATTAGGGGTCGGGATGTTACATTGCATGTTATATTTCGGGCTGCATGTAATTCGTGGGCTCCATGGTACGGCCATCTATTAAAATTTTAAAACGCTAAAATTAAATGCCTCTTTCACGTACGGGTCTAGGCTAATTTTGATTGGGATTTTGACCGTACAACTGCCATTAGACATGTCATTAGACCCGACATGCCCTAAAATAGTCAAAGTCTAAATATTTCTGGCAAAATTGTTTTTACAATAACAATGCAATATTGTACGGTTCTAGAATATCACACAAGGCACTATGTGAGATATTGTATGGTTCCAGCCTTAGGTATTGCAAGAAGAGCTTTATGGAAAATACTTAAGCCTTGACTACTTAAGAGTAAATGTTACGTCAACGGGAAATTGTAACGGCAATATCCTATTTTCATTCTATTAGAGGAATTGATTAGATACCGATCATAAGTATATTGGATCAATCTTACAGTGGACATGTCTCCTATTAGAGAATTAGGCCAAACCCAATACGCGTGGGGCACATTTATTTTTGAGCAATTTAGATTATGGCCTCAAATGATTGACGAGCTTGAGCCTTTGTGTATTCGGCCTTTTTTTTTATCTTGTACAATGTAATAGGGTGTCACGACCCAGGCCCGAGATTAGGATTACATCGGACAAACCCCGAGTTGCGATCACCATACTTACTCCTGTAAATTCCGCATTAACCGAAGTCGATACGAAATTCACAAGGGATATCATACATTAATACCTGTCAAAATGTATATTTTTACGGAAAATATTTATACATTGACAATCAATTTAAACCATACAAGTTCCAACATCAAAGTACAGTTTATTATACACATTTCATCTAATGTTTAAGTCAACCACTGCATATTCAAAATACAATGCAGGTGACTACTATTTACATTCAAAATGAATATACATGTACTTCTCAAAATATCTCTAAAACAATCTAATGTGATTGCCCTCCGATCTAAGTCCATTCGTTCAGTCCTCCTGGAGGAACCTAATTGGCTTCCTCCGCTGGCGGTGCGGCCTCTGCATTATTGGGACGGGCAACTTGGCCTGTAATGTCATCAATAACACTGTGAACACAACGGTTCAACAATGTATACACAATTTCATGCTCATAATTTGTCTATCAATTCTAAACAATTCAAATCAATAACATTTACATTCACTTATTCATTCATTTAGTTCTTCCCTAAAGGAAGCATTCAGTATCAGTGAGTGCACTTTATTAAGTGGCTTATCATTGTCTTCATTGGCATAGGGCGGAAGGGCACACCATTCATGACCCAGCCTTAAGAAAGGACTCATTCAATTTCCATATTATACACTTTATTAAGTGACTTTTCAAATGTGTGGGATTTACTAGTGCCTTGATCAGAGATCACCGGCATCACCACGAAGCTCCGGAACGCTCCATTCCATCTACTGCAGTAGGATTGTTCATTAATTCATTTCATTGGTTCATTTCCTTAATTCATTGCATTATTCATTTCAACTCTACGATGAGCTTAAGAGTTACTATGTAATGTCAGACTCGGAAGAACAACTCAATCAAATCAATAAATCTAATTAAATTTCCTAAACCAAACATTCGGGTGAAACGTTCATTATCGAATGTATGTGTTATTCTTAATGACATCACTTTTAGTGAAACTTACATTAGCATAACCTTAGCTAACACCCATGAAGGTTTAGGAAAAAGACTATTAGCGCTAGCCTTAGCCAATAGACTTCTATTATAAAAAAATCAGAAATCAAATATGAAATTCCTTCAAGTTCAATCATCTCGTCGGTTACCTGTCTGCTAACCAAACTCTAGATTTCGGCTAACCGAACTCTATCGGTCAACTTTCCAAAAGCTCAATTCTCCTGATACAATTCATGATACTTTCCAAGGGAATTCGGTCACCTTGTCGGTCAACCGAACCTACAGTGTCGGCTATCCAAACCTAGTTCGGTTACCCCCTCAGTTCGCAATTCAGAGAGCTCAGATGAGCTCAGTCAGGAAGCTCGGTCGACTGTCGGTTGACCGAGTTGCAACTTCAGCTGACCGAACTGAGTTCGGTCAGCTTTCCAGAAACTGTAATTTCATGCGAAATTCAACCCAGAAAGGGTCGGTCAGGTGTTGGTCAGCCTGTCAGCTGACCAAACTGTTCCCAGAAGTTCAGAAAATTCTGACCTGAAACTTTCTGGAATTGAACTCTTGGAATTCGAACAAATCCATTAGCATCTTAAATCATTGAAGTTGAGTGTACTTGCCTTGTTCGGAGATTAATTAGCCAAAAACCCTTTTGCTTAGCTTGAGTTTGAGATAAAACCTCCAATTCGAAACCCTCTTTGAACCTAAAAATCAAAACCAAACTCACAAATAAAACTCAATGAGTTCTTTGTGCTAGAAAACGCTACAAACCACTGAATATACTTGGAAGTTCTACGAGTGATCCAAATTACTCACTTGTAGCTTGTAGAGAGGAGGTTTGAGCTCTTTTCCAAGCTCCAAAACTCCAAAAATGGAAGACAATCGAGGAAGAAGATGAAGAAGATGGAGAAGACGAAGTTCTCTCAACAATCCGCTTGTAAAGCTTCAATCGGGATGCTTGATGAAGAGAAAATGGAAGAAAGAAGAAGAAGAGAAAGGCTGGGTCTGCTGGGGGTTGATGAATGAACTCAAAAAGAGTTCATCATCATCTTATAAACCTAATTTTGCACTTAAGCCCCTCTCTTTTCCATTATTTACACATTGAGTCAAATGAAAGGTCATTTGAACCAATTCATGTCGAATGGAATCGCTCCAAGTACGGAAGTTAACGTACTCCTCAAGATACACACGCGGGTATCAAGAGTTTCCGTATTCGACGAAATATGCGGAAATTCGTATTTACGAAAAAGCCCTCATATCACTTGATCTAGTCTAAAACCACTTCAATTAGTTCACTTTCATTCATTACCTTCTCATTAAGCTCAAATTGATCATTTGAGACAAATTTCAACTCAATTGGTCATTAACCAACATAAATTCAATAAAGCATGTTTAATTAGCATTAATCCCGATTAATTAGAGTTAATCTTGATTAACTCTGGACAGAGTGTTACATAGGGCCACTTAAGAAAAAAAATTAAATCATTAAAAAAATATTTATTTGGCATGTAGAAATATTTATTTGGTTGTGGAAATGTCCCTGGCTGTCGGTTGTTGAAATGTCGCGCATTTCAGATTGATGGAGCAAGGGCGAAGCCGTCATTTTCAGAAAATTCATCACAAAACTAACGATGGTTGCCTATTGGGGATATGAGAGGTATTAAAAATGAAAGATCAGTTTGATGTCACCTCTTCTTGACTTAATTGTCTGGGGCACAAAAGTCCCAACAGGTTAATTTTCCATCTGCTTGCCAAAGAGAGGAATGGGGTTGTCACAATTTGCCACCTTGATTATGAATATCCTCAGAGGAGAACCTTCAACCATTCATGGTTGGGCCTAGATTTGCTTATCCTTAACTTTCTTGGAAACTCTTCATATTGGGTTCCATATTCATTCAAGTTTTTTTATAATAATGGCACTTTTATGGGGAATCATCTTGCAACCAATGAAGTATAGTTGGTCTTTCTACTATGCGGGGATTTTGAATTTACAATTATTGGATGTAGTCAGTGATTTTTTATAGAGTATTTTAATATATCAAATAGGAACAAAAAAAAAAAAAAAAAAAATGGACTCAGCTTACTTGATGAAAGATTTGGTCTTGTAGGTGGAGGGGAGTATAGTGCACATTATGAAAGCACTCTCTAGCCATCCTTTGGCTGCACAGAGTTTGACTGAGGATGATTCACTTCAGGTTTTGTTTGAGATGATTAAAAGTGGGTCTCTTACTGCTTTTGCTTTGTTTAAGGAAGGCCTTGTTTCCTTGCATGCCATTCAGCTTCATCGACATGCCATGCAGGTAAAATATATAATTGGTCATGCTCAGCCATTGTTCAATAACAACTTTTCTAACGAGGTACTCTAATATTTATTTCTTTACTAACTTTTTATTGATTGTAATAGATACTTGGCCTTCTTCTTGCGAATGACAAAGGAAGTGCAGCAAAATATATACGAAAACATCAGTTGGTATGTGATTTAATACTTGGTCTTGTAATGGACTCATGTACACATTAATTCATCAATTCTTTTGTTCTTTTTTAGGGCTGTTATTTTTTGTGCGACCAAATATCAATAATAGAAGTTGATGAATTCCTTTTTTTTTTCTTTTGTGTTCTAAACATGTCCCAGATTCCCAGGATTATGATGTTAACATGTGGAGGCTTAAATCCTTCAAAGCTAGCATTTCATAACCTCAACTTTATCCGTTTCAAGAAAAAAGAAGTAATCATGAGAAGCATCATCTTTAGCATTTAGAATTATGTACCCAGTTGAAAACCTGGCTCTGGCAAAGCCAATATGATGCTCTCAAAATTCCTGTCTATGAACTGAAGCCTGGTTTACTATCTCCAAATTAAGTTGAGATAATAGACTCCCTTAATCATTTGAAGAAGATGTTTTCCCTTCCTATTTGTTTTGCCTTTTCCATTTATATTATTCCTTCACTCTTTGTTGTATCCAAACATCTTTTTTTATCTTGGCTGCAATTTATTTTTTTTGCCAAGTGGCTGCAATTTGAGTAGCTTATTCACCACAATATTAATGAGGAAAAGTTGATGTATTGTATCTTCTGCTCAGAATGCGTCTATGAAATGCAAAATAATATGTTTTCACATTCGCAAACTAAATAAGTTTCTTCTGAATTTTGGATGAATTATTTATTAATTTATTGACTTGTAAGTAGCTTTGTGATTACAATAAGCAATGTAAGCATCCTCAAATGTTCAGTATGCATGTATGTAAATTACATACGTCCATTTGAAAAATCTGTTTCTTGATTATATGCCTTCTTAAGACCTTGGCATGACATTTATTTTCATGGATAGGATATAACCTCACCAGGGCCTTTGTTGACTTTATTTCAGATAAAAGTCCTTCTAACAGCAGTGAAGGATTTCAATCCTGATAGTGGTGACTCTACATACACTATGGGCATCATAGATTTGCTACTTGAATGTGTGCAAGTGTCATATAGACCTGGTCAGTATCCACTTCAATGTTTCTTAACGCATATAATCTTAGTATGCTTTGAGTTAATAAATCTCATGTCAGTAAGTGTTATAAGTTGTCTGAATGTAGACTTCTGATAGTTCAGGGAGGTTGTTTTAGTTGTAGGCTTACATTTTTACAAAGGCTTTTGCCGCTGTAAAATTACCTTAATTTAGGCATCATGTGTTTTTTGACATGTAGAGGCCGGTTCTATCAGGCTCAGGGACGATATCTGTAATGCTCATGGATATCAGTTTCTTGTTCAGTTTGCCTTGACACTGTGCACCTTGCATAAGAATCGGGTTTCTCCATCTGCTAATTTCCAGAACACAGAAGAATACTCTGCTTCGGATGATTTTAATACCTCATCCAGTGGTGCAAGGCAAGTTCACATTGGGAAAGGAAATAGCCCACAACCATGTCTCTCTCCATCATTTTCCAGACTCCTTGATGTTCTTGTAGATCTAGCGCAAAGTGGTCCAATGGACCGAACTGTGTCTCCAAAAGGGAAAGGTTCCAAATCCACTACTAGCTATGCCAGTGGTCAATGCAGCAGTCGCACATTATCTTCTGGGAGGACTGATGATGAGATTTCAAAACAGGGCAACACTAAAGTTGTTGATATTGAGGCAGTTCACGTGCTTCAGGATATATTTCTAAAGGCAGACTGCATAGCAGTACAGTCTGAGGTATTGAGCAGAATTTGTAAAATTTATTCAAGTCATCTTGAGAATTACAGCATCTGTCAACAGCTGCGAACCGTGCCTCTCTTCATCCTCAACATGGATGAATTTTCTCCATTGTTGCAGGAGTTGATCTTAAAAGTCCTTGAGCATGCTGTAACTGTTCTGAGTTGTGACCCTGAACAGGAACTGCTCTCCCTCTGCTGCTTATTGCAGCAACCAAAAATATCCTCTGAACTAAAGTACACTATTCTTTCCTTTTTTGTAAAGCTCTTATCATTTGATCACAAGTACAAGAAAGTAGTGCGAGAAGTAGGTTTTCTTGATTTCCTGTTAGATGACCTCAAGCAGCATAAGTTTCTCTTTGGTACAAACGAACATAACAAGAATCCTGGCCTTCTAGAAAGGAAGTCCAGGGCAAGCAGTTTTAAGAATCAGATGAGCAATCAGGATGCCACTGTTTCTTCTGCTACAGAGATGGTACCCAGTTCTGGGAAGTTCCTTGTTTTTGAAAATGAACCAACTATTTCTGTCGCGTGGGAGTGTCTAGTATCTTTACTGAAGAAATCTGAAGCTAACCAATCATCGTTCAGATCATCTGATGGTCCGACCATTGTTCTCCCCTTCTTAGCTTCCGACACCCACCGCTCAGGGGCTCTTCGGATATTATCATGTCTGATTACTGAAGATGCTAGTCAGGTTAGTAAATACTTCAATCGGTATTTTCACCTGTTATATCTCATTGCATTGTATGCACCAAATTTCATACTTGCCTCCAGTGTGTACTCCTTTGAGGACAACACAATTATTATGAAATAGATTGCTTAATTTCATCCTTGTAAGGTACATATAATCATGTTGAGTATTTTGTATACACCACGCTAAGGTTTATAGAATTTTTAGATAGGCCCCCTGTAGTTTGAGTATTTAGTGATACATCCCCTGTAATCAGTACTCCGTCCTAACAAGAATGGGTAATCACCATGAGGGTTGTGTTGAGCTTTTATAAAAATGACAGCTTTGCCCTTGTATCCATTAAACAAAAATGATTATTTCATTATTTAGAAAAATACCATTATTTTGTTCCCAAGTCACATCAGTCTCTCTCTCTCTCTCACCCCCCCCCCCCCCCCCCCCCCCCCCCGCTCCCCACAACTCTATCATGCACATGAAGCCCAATCATGTATTCTGAACCTTTCATCAATCCAATGGTTGGTCGTGGATGGATTGGGTAAGTTATAACCGAATTTAAGTACAGCCTTTGGTTGTCATTATGATCAATTTGGGTTTAACAAAATGAGCCTCATATTGATAAGTGGATTTATTTAGGGTTACTCTCTCCCACTAAATGTGCTATAGTAACGATCAATGTTACAAGCTTTAGAAAGAAATAAGTCCAAGCTTTTGAGATTATGCGTATAGGAATAAAGCAATCGAAAAAGTGTCATTTCACTCTAAAAGCTTATAGTAGTTGCAAGGCTACCTATTTTGGGGACATGAAATATATTAAAATGAAAAAGCAGGGATGCATTACCAAATACTGAAACCACAAGGCCCTATTTGCAAATCCTAGAAACCATAGGGGTATATACAAAACCCTCTATTATATTTATTAGTAACAAACACAGATCCATGGTTCTTATTTTGGAATAGATTCATTGTTGGAAATATATTGTAGAAATTGCTAATAAATTAATTATAAAATGAAATAATTTAGACAAAGGAAAGAAGGGACCTGAACAACTGACAGCCAAAGCATGTCGCGAAGATGCTTTCTTTAGACAGATTTCGCCCCCACAATTGTGCAGTGGACTCATAGGTGTCTACGCCGGGATACGATAGCTTTTTGATTGGATAGTCTCCACCACCCTGCACTCGAATAGATGAAGAACTTGAACCTCAGTGGACCACTATTTCAAACTTGGTTGTAGAAACAAAACAAAGAGGGAGAGAGAAAATAGAAAGCAGAAGAGAGGAGTTGTGTTGTGTATTATGTGTTTAGCCCCTTACCCACAAAACCTCTTATATAGAGGAGTCCGAATGGTAATGATACTTAAGGCCATGCTTGGCATCTCTACTATTTTTCTGACAGACTATTTAAAATAAAGCTATAAAAAAAGAGCTATATAAAAAAAAAGGGCATTTCAATTTTAGAGGATCTGCCTCTATATTTTTTAGAGCCTATGCCTCTATTTTTCACATGCCCAGAAAGTGGCCATTTCAATTTTAGAGGATTTGCCTCTACTCGTCTAAAATAGGAAGAGGATAAAGTCATCTACCAAACACTCTAATTTTTCTAACCTCTGTCCGATTTAGACAAATAGACAAATAGAGGTGAAAAATAAAGATACCAAACATGCACTAAATGTACATTATAGCCATTGGTGGTAATGGTAACATATGTTTATATCCATTTGTAGCCATTAGTGGTAACGATAACATACCATTAATGAGGGCGGTTACTCTTCTTATAACTCTACAACGGCTAGTCTCATAACTCCACAATGGCTTTAAGAAAATGAGCCGAGCCAGATGGGGTAGTGGGCCTCGGCTGGACCTGACCAAGCCCAAAATATTAAACACATAATCTAAAGCTATAATGCATAAAACCACGAACATTCTTTACATCAACTTCTAGATAAAGAATGACTGAGTTCTGACTTTTATCAGGCTCATCCAGAGGAACTGGGCGCACTGATTGAAGCTCTAAAAAGTGAGATGGTTACAAGTGTTTTGGGATCTCAGTACAAGCTCCAAAATGATGCAAAGTATGACACCTTTGGAGCTTTGTGGCGTATACTGGGAGCTAATAGTTCAGCACGGATGGTCTTTGGAGAAGCCACGGGATTTTCACTCCTACTTACAACACTCCATAGTTTCCAAAGTGATGGAGGTCCTGACAGTCAAGCAACTTTAATGGCACACATGAAGGTTTTTAGGTTTTTACTGCGTGTTGTGACTTGCGGAGTATCCAACAATGCTATGAACAGATTAAGACTGCATACGATTATATCATCACAGACCTTTTATGATCTTCTATTTGAATCTGGTTTGGTTTGTGTGGATTGTGAGAAACAAATCATCCAGTTGTTGCTGGAGCTTGCCCTTGAACTAGTAGTTCCACCATCTTCCTCGCAAGTAGATAGTTCTCTATCATTTGATAATATTGAAGAAGGCTCCACAAATATTCTCACCAGTTCATCAGGCACTTTCAGGCCTGATAAAGAGTGGGTATACAATGCTGGTGCTGTGGGAGTGCTGATACGCACTTTGCTACTCTTTACTCCAAAAGTGCAACTAGAAGTGCTAAACGTTATTGAAAAGCTTGCTTGTGCTGGCCCTTTTAATCAGGAGAACCTGACATCTGCAGGTGCGAGACAGGTTAACCTCTTCTGTTTTTATTCTTACCTTATCTAGCACTGGCATCTTATTTTTTCTATATTTTTTAAAATATAGGTTGCTTGCGACTCCTCCTTGAGACAATCCACCCATTTCTCATGGGTTCATCACTGTTGCTTACACACGCATTGCGAATTGTGGAGGTACTTGGGGCATACAGGTATCTCACATGCTTTGAATCTCCAATAAAAGATGACTATGGATCTGTTTTATCTAGTTTCTGAGTGTTAATTTGATTCTTAAATTGCTGAACTAGCATAACATTCCTCTTTGTTACAGGATGTCTTCGTCAGAACTTAGATTTCTTATTAGATATATTTTTCGAATGAAGTTAATAAATTCAGGTCACATTCTAGTTGATACAATGGAGAGACTAGTTCGTATGGGGAATATGACCTCAGAAAGTGTTCCTCTTGCACCTTTTGTTGAGATGGACTTGAGCAAAATTGGGCATGCTTCTGTTCAAGTATCTTTGGGGGAAAGAACGTGGCCTCCTAATGCTGGATATTCGTTTGTTTGTTGGTTCCAGTTTCATAATTTCTTAACAAGTCAGCAGACAAAGGAACCAGAACAATCCTCTGGAGAGCATGTGCTCAGAATATTTTCAGTTGGTGCAATCGATGATGGAAATACATGCTATGTGGAGCTCTATCTTCACGATAATGGTGTTCTTACTCTTGCTACCAGTAATACCTGCTCACTGTCATTTTCTGGTCTTGAACTAGAAGAAGGAAGGTGGCATCACCTGGCAGTTGTCCATAGTAAACCGAGCACTTTAGCTGGACTTTTCCAAGCTAGCATGGCATACCTCTATTTTGACGGTTATCTGAGACATGCAGGTAAGCTAGGCTATTCACCTTCTCCTGTGGGAAAACCTTTGCAGGTAACTATTGGGACACCAGTTACCTCTGCAAGGGTTGCTCAACTGTCCTGGAGGTTCCGCTGCTGCTATCTTTTTGAGGAGGTGCTTTCATCAGGTAGTATTTGTTTCATGTACATTCTGGGTAGAGGATACAGAGGGCTCTTCCTAGATACAGATCTTTTGCAGTTTGTTCCTAAACAAGCATGTGGTGGGGTCAGTATGGCCATCTTAGATTCATTGGACACTGAGCTGCCATTGACTTCGAATATTCAGAAGCTTGACGGTGCTGGTAGCACCAAGTCAGATGGTAGTGGGATTGTTTGGGACTTGGAAAGGCTAGCGAACCTCTCATTACAGCTTACAGGGAGGAGGCTCATATGCGCATTTGATGGAACATATTCAGAGGCTCTCTGGGCATCTGGAACTTCATCTATGCTCAATCTAGTTGATCCACTGTCTGCAGCTGCTTCATTAATTGGTGGTGGGTGAATACTCCGGTTTTTATTTGATTTAAGCTTTTTAACGAACTGTATCCTCCTCAACCAGTGGGCATGCATGGTCTTCTAAAGTAAAACTTATTTAATAGTATCATTTTTCTCATCATCATATGTAAGTCTTAATTAGTCCTGCATAGTACAGTAGACGTAAGTTGAAGGAAATATAAGGTCATGAAAGGAAAGTTTGATACACAACTAGTTTTTCCCAAAACTGTCTCTTCTTTTCCCTTCCTCTTTATTTCTGACTTCACCCATAGTCTCATCTTAGCAAACAAAAATCTTAATTTCAACTGTTGGGATCTTTAGTAGTTGGGTTGGTAGGATGAGCTCTGCATGTAATTTCAACTTAAAACATTAATTTGGTGGTTCCCACCACTGATAGACTGTGCCCAAAAGTCTTTATGATGGGAAAATCCAAATCCTTCAAATAGAAGGTTAAAGGTATATACAAGATCGACCTGTATTAAATACAAAAAACAGCTAATATTTTATGCTTAAGATCTTAGATCGGGGTTTTGTTTGGAGCTGGTTGTAGGGCATCAGAAAATTATGCACCTTGCTTGTACACACTCTTAAACCAGAATTAATGTTGTTGGGCAATGAGCACACAATTCCTCTTTCTTTAGTATTGTTGAACTTTGAAATTTGAATATATCAGAGAAATGAGATATTTGTTGTTACAGTTTGCCTTCTTTGATTTACAGGTATACCGCGCATTGGTCGTCTTCACGGAGATATTTATATCTGCAGCCAATGTGTCATCGGTGACAGCATTCGCACAGTTGGTGGGATGCCTGTTGTCCTTGCTCTTGTTCAAACTTCTGAAACGAAAGGTATGCTTCATATGGCACTTGCATTACTTGAATGCGTCCTCAAACAGAGTCCCAGCAATGTGCATGACATGCAAGCCTACAGAGGATACCATTTACTAGCTCTCTTTCTGCAGCGTAAGATGTCTTTATTCGACATGCGTGCACTTGAGATCTTTTTCCAGATTGCAGCATGTGAAGCTTCATTTTCTGAACCACAGAAGTTGCACGGAATTCTAACTGTAGCCTCCCCTGTTGGAGCCATTCCTGAAGCCAATTATGACTATTTCTCCTCGCCAAAGTTTACAGATGAACTTTTGTCAGTTGGGTCTCGTGGAGATTTGGATGATTTTTCTCTGGTAAAAGATTCATTTAGTCAGGTTTCAGAGCTCGACAATGGTGATATACATGCAGGAACTTCAAACTGTATTGTATTATCAAATGCTGATATGGTTGAGCATGTTCTTTTGGACTGGACCTTGTGGGTTAATGCTCCTGTTTCAATTCAGATTGCACTTGTTGGTTTTCTTGAACAGCTGGTATCTATACACTGGTACAGGAATCATAATCTTACTATCTTACGTCAAATAAAACTTGTGGAACATTTATTAGTGACTATGCAAAGGGAAGATGTGGAAGTTCCTGTACTAGAGAAATTGGTAGTTTTGCTCAGTATTGTTCTGAAAGATGGTTTTTTAGCTTCTGAATTGGAACATGTGGTTAGATTTGTGATTATGACATTTGACCCTCCTGAACCTAGTATGCATGACTACTACATCTTACGAGAGTCCATGGGAAAGCATGTTATTGTGCGAAATATGTTGTTGGAAATTCTGATAGATTTACAAATGGCCATAACTTCACAAGAGCTGCTTGAACAATGGCATAAGATCGTTTCATCCAAGTTGGTGACATATTTTCTTGATGAAGCTATTCATCCAACCAGTATGAGATGGGTAATGACTCTTATTGGGATTTGTCTCACATCTTCTCCTACTTATGCACTTAAATTTAGCAGTGGTGGAGGTTATCGAGGATTGACGTGTGTCCTTCGGTGCTTCTTTGACTGTCCAGAAATATATTACATCCTTTTCTGTTTAATATTTGATAAGCCTGTGTATCCGAGGCTGCCTGAAGTTCGCATGCTAGACTTCCATGCCCTTGTGCAAAGTGATGGAAGTTATGGAGAACTCAAGTTTGTAGAACTGTTAGAGTCTGTTATCGCCATGGCCAAATCTACATTTGATAGGTTGAGCATGCAGTCAATGCTTGCCCACCAAACTGGTAATTTTTCCAAGGTAAGTGCTAGCCTTGTGGCAGATCTTGTAGAAGAAACAACAGATATGTCCGGAGAGCTTCAAGGTGAAGCTCTAATGCACAAGACATATGCAGCGCGTTTAATGGGTGGGGAAGCAGCATCTCCTGCTGCTGCTACTTCAGTTTTGCGATTCATGGTTGATCTTGCAAAAATGTATCCTCCTTTTTCCGCGGTCTGCAGGCGTCCTGAATTTCTTGAAAGCTGTGTGGACTTATATTTTTCTTGTGTCAGGTGTGTTTTTTAAAGACTTTCTTTTCTGGTTGCATGAAGGTTGGAAAATTTGTGACTCCAACTTGACTTGTCCAGTCCTAAAAATTGACCTAGAGAGAGTCAACATGGTGACTTGGGAGAGTCATATTTTCTTTTAAAAAGAATTATTTTTAATATATTAAAAATGAGCAAGGCTCTCCTAAGCTCAATCTTAGGATAAAATCTCGTAAGCTTATGCATGTGGGGCCAACCTTTGGTCTTAACACATGAACCCTCTAAATTGCACATGTCCACCAATTTTCCGGTTCGAACTTGACTTGTCTAGAAATCACGGTTGGAGCTTATTTTTTTCAGAGAGGAAGATCCTAGGGAGTCCTTGAAATCTCCCCATCCCCCCCCCCCCCCCCCCCCCCTATCCCCATGTGGGTCCTCTGGTGGGCCCCACCATACACTTGAGCTTACCTTATCCTAAGCTTGAGCTTAGGAGAGCTGGCCCCATTAAAGATAGAACAAATTTTATAAAATTTAAGTATACATTTATTTAAGTGTATTAATAACAATCATTTCAAATTAATAAACTTATATATGCAAGAAGAATACTTTAATAAGGAAAAAAAAAAAAAGAAAAAAAAAAGATCTTGTAGATTTCATGATTTTTGGTACAAACATTGATAGTAAAAGATCGAAGTGAGTCTCAAATTACATTTTAATCATCATTTTTAAATTGAAACTCCAAATCTCAAGCTTAATTACTTAAAAATAAACATCAATTGTTTAAAATCAATCATCATCATAGTCAAACCCTTGTCCCAACTATGTTGGGGTCAGTTACACGAATTCCGTTTCTCCATTCCGATCTATTTTGAGCTAAATTCTCATATAAGTTACACTTCTTCATATATATCTTTACTTCCTCCATCCATATCCTCTTAGGCCTACCCCTTCCCCTTGATAGGCCATCAACCTTAATGGCCAAACTTTTCCTTACCGACATCGTTACCGGCCTATGTTGGACATGCCCAAACCATCTCAAATGAGTTTTTCTAATTTTATCCCCTTTTGTTGCTACCCCTAAATGCTCTCGAAAGTGCTCATTTCTAATTCTATCATTCCTCGTTTTACCACACGTCCATCTCAACATTCTCATCTCTGCTACATCCATTTTGTGTATATGCTACTTCTTGAGTGGCGAATATTCTGCTCCATAGGTTATAGCTAGTCTAATCGTTGTCCTGTAAAGTTTCCCCTTCAATCTTATTGGCATTCGTCGGTCACAAAGCACTCCCAAAGCAAGTCTCCACTTCAACCATCCCGTTTTAATCCTATGTTCGACATCTCCATCAATCTCCCCATCCTTACTAATTATAGAGCCAAGGTAGCCAAAAGAATCACATTGTGGTCTCTCATGGTCTTCAATTCTCACAGCAGTTTCAGCCCTTTATATATGCCCACTGAAGTTACAAACCATATACTTCATCTTTGTACGACTTATTTTAAAGTCTTTGATTTCTAAAGCCTCCCACCATCTCTCGAATTTTGTATTCACACTATCTCTTGATCCGTCTACCGACACAATATCATTTGCAAATAACATGCACCAAGGTACCTCTTCTTGAATATGAGCAGTTACCTCATCCATAATCAGTGCAAAGAGATAAGGGCTTAGGGCTGACCCATAATGCAAACCTATAGTCATTGGGAACTCCCTTGTCTCTCCACAAGTAGTTCTTACACTCGTTATTGCTCCTTCATACATGTCTTTAATAATTTCAATATAACCTCTTGGAATATTCCTTTTATTTAAAACCCACCAAATTAAATCTCTAGGTACCCTGTCGTAGGTTTTTATTAGATCAATGAAGACCATATGTAGCTTGTTTATAATCAATATATCTATCAAATGATTTAGAGTATTTATAAATTTTCAAAATGAAGTGACTCGGTCAAGTTCCCCCTTTATTTGATTCGGTTCTTCATTGAAACTAGGTGACTCAGCTGAGTTGAGAGTCAACTCGCCTAGTCTTCGTACCTTGGTTGTAGTCATATGTAGCTAGAGGTGGCTGTCGCGACCTCAGAACGAGATCCGGGCCCGCGAATAATTTGATGATGCTTCGGTGAACATCCCTTTAACAATGATTATACATTCACTTAATTTCCCACAGGTTTCCGCGGTGAGGATTTCACCACACTCACAAAACATTTACATTGGTGCGGAAGCATGTAGCAAATCAATTTCATAATCCATTCCATAATATAAGACTGATAAACAAATGTAACCGACATGATGTCAAAGTGAGCAATGATATCATTAGCATTTCCAAAATATAACATTTGAAGTTTAAACAAAAGATCATTTAAGTTAACATTCCCCCAAAACTAATGGCCAATAATCCCCTAAAATATGTTCGTAACTCAAAGCCCAACCAAATGTCTAAACGACATTGTCGGCTTGCCACTCTACTAAGCGTTGCGGTTCACCGACCGCCTCCTCTGGCTCCTCCTCATAGGCAATAACGGGGACTGGACCTGAGTACCACAAAAATGGGTCAGACATGACGGTCTGGCAGGTGGGTGAATAGATAATACAATAAGAGAAATCGAAAGATAATATTTAAAGGACGTTGAAATCTATCCGCACATGTACTTTCATAAAACAAGATATATCATTTGTCAAAATGCATATATGAAGTAAAACATGTAGGATATCAAAGAACAAGAAACTAGCAAGATGGCCACCACACTAAAGTTAAATCCTCTCTATCACTAACGTGATGAGAGCACATTCAGTGCATTGGGCTAGAACACGCGAAGTGACGAGAACCAATATTATATACATATAGCTAGACATGATCACGGTCGCGAAACCGGGTAACGGGATAAGACAAGATCCAAGTTACAACTGGCGGGAGCACGAAGGGGAGGCCCAAGTCAATTGATCAGACTGACAAGGACGTCCAAGCTTAGTGGTGCCGACTCATAGGTTACATGAGAAATCAAAACATTTCCAAAACAATATCGGTATAAACACTCAAACTGGCGAGACATGTTGCTTATAAGCACACATTTCATATCACTATCTTTTCATGTACGAACGGGGCTGGTAGGACATGTCAGGTGCATAAATCATAGTTTGAGATGAAACTAGTGATATCGGGAGAAATCGGGTTAAGACAAGTATAATATGAATAAAACATTGCAATGAGTCCTTATACGGTTACGCACTATGTATTGGGACTTCCGTATTCACATAATATGTATGAGGACCTTGTATGTCTACTATTGCTCTTGGCATGGTACTCGGATTATGATAGACATCCCAAGATTCCTTGTACAGTTTGGTAAATCCGCAATTCTCAATACATTTCCGAAGTGGTATTTCCTTCCAATTAAATCTCCTTATGTCATCCCCTAGGTCTTCTCAAGGTGGTAGGGCATCAAAACAATCCATCCAAGCCTTAAAATATCATCTATGGAACCAATGGAAAAGACCCAGGAATTCTGTACAGTTCGCTCGAGCGGACAGGAGGTTCGCTCGAGCGGATTGGTTTAGTTTAGCAGGGCTCAAGCGAAGAATGGGGAGGCTCGAGCGAACATAGTTCTGTGAGGGGTTCGCTCGAGCGAGTATCAGTTCGCTTAAGCGAACTACTCTGAGTCAGGAAGGGTCGAGTGAAGAAGAAGGGAGGCTCGAGCGACCAAGGTTCTAGGGGGGGTTCGCTCGAGTGAGTATGAGTTCGCTCGAGCGAACTGCTCCGGAACAGGAAGGCTCGAGCAAAGGAAGAGGTTGGCTCAAGCGATAGAGGTTCTGTGAAGGGTTCGCTCGAGCGAATGAAGGTTCGCTCGAGCGAACTGCTTCAGAAACTCTCCGTTTCAGCAGTCCAAACCTCATCTTCCCTTCTCTTCAAAACTTCATTTCAGCCGACACTTCACACAATATTTATGGCTCTCAACCTACCAACTTCCATCCCAATCAAGTCCTCCAACAACCATTCATGTGAAACCAAAATCATATCCATCCCCTTACAAATCTCATTCAATGCAAAGACTCCCAAATTAATGACAAATCACAAATGATCCAACAACCAACTTTACCAGCATAATGCATATACATTCTTCAAAGGTTCCAATAATGGGAAATCACTTAACAAGATGCACAAATCAAAACTCATTATCAACCATGGTACATGAGAGAAGATGAATGTGAAAAATCCATAAAATCTTATTAAAACATAAAATCATTCATGAAAGCTATGCATCCACTTGCCTTGGCCTCCAATTAAGCTAATCAAGCTCTAAGCACACTCTCAAGTCCACAATCTACAATCCACACAAAAATCCCCAAAATGACACTAATCACAAACCCTAGAATGGCAAAACAAGAAATAGAAGGAAATAACTTCCAATAACCATGATGGAGCATCTCAAGGACTAGAAGAATACATAACCAAGAGATGAGAATAAGAGCTTACATGGAAGACTTCCAAACACACAAGGCTTGCTCAAAGAAGATCTTAGAGTGGAGGGTTTTCTCTAAAAATTGCACCAATAGGAAGCATTCTTGGCGGGGAAGAAGGTTGGAGCATCCATTTTTCTTTTAGCAATAGATTTGAAAGAGATTGAGAGATGGAGGAGCAAGGAGGGGGCAAGAAAACCCTAGGCTGAACTCTCTCTTCTTCAAATGGGAATTGCAATAAAGAAAGGATGGGAAGGAGACTCTTCTCTTATACTAAGTAGGAATGGGTCCCACCACTTAGACAATTACTTGGGCTTAAAACACCAACTTCTGGGCCTCGGGTGGATTCGACGAAGAATGAAGAATTGCTCGTCGAAATTTCTAGTTTCCAGAAAGTATATATTTCACGAGTTTCGGAGATATTGAAATTAGTGTCCAGATTTTGTGCAAAAAGACTGTTTTACCCTTATACATAGCAAAGTAGGGTTTAGAGGTCTCGAACGGAGACGGTGCAAACACGAAAGTTGTCTGGAATCATAAAATATATTAAACAGGGCAAATTGCAGATTTCTAGAATTACTAAATAAATCCCAAAGCTAATCAAAACCCAATTAAGGGAACCCCCAAACGGTCCCACTAAATCAAAAGAATTCCCCAAACTCAACCAAAACTATAAAAAGCTATTCTAATGCAAACTTAACCAAATTCCACTAATCACACTTATAACTAAAGCACGTCTTAATTAACACTAATCGGAAACTTTCGGGGCGGGGTCTTACAGTGGCAAATATAACGGGTCTAGTTGACAAGGCATATCTATAGATTAAATTCCAACCTATATCTGACTTGTTTTGAAAACGGGTCTAGTGACTTCAACCAGCACCCATTACGGGTCAACCCAACCTGTATAATTTGTATTCAATGTGGATCAAGCCGTTTAACTAACAAGTGTAGTGTCTGGCAATGCTAATACTAGTTGGTTCTATTGCCATACACTCATGTGGGTCTATGGTCCCATGACCCTGATATTGATCTGATGGTCCCTACTATGTATTGGAGAGGCTTTGCAGATCTCCCAGATTGAAACATAAAAACCATTCTACCGGTGCCTAACTATAGACTCGTAAGAGGCAGCTTCAGGAAAATGTCATAGAATGCAACAGATCAAACGGTCAGAACTTCCAATTTGGGTTATTGTTTGGGCATCCCCCAATCAACACAGAAATGGCAAGCAGCAAACTTGAAATTCCTTATAGCTTAGGCTCTCTTAAAGCATCCTGAAAAAAATGTCAGTGTTATCACAAAAGCATGTATACTTTGTTATTGATATTACTTTTTAAGAATCTGTTGTTGTATGCATTTCAGGGCTTCTTTTGCAGTGAAGATGTTAAAAGACCTATCAATAAGAATGTCAAATGAGAAGAATAACTCTGATGATAACCACAAATTGGTGAATTCTTTCTCTCCAAATAACCAAGAAAAGTCTGCCAAAATGCAGAAAAGTACAAGTACTGAAGATATCCTTGCACTGCAAAACAATTTGGAGGATGACAAAGCTGAGAAACAAACCAGAAGAGAAAGTGGCCGAACTGTTCAAAATTTTGAATGCGAAAGTTTTGAGGAAATGTCTCAAGGATCTGATTTACATACTGTTAGTATGACTTCTGATGCCACTAGCGTGCGAGATTCATTCAGATCTCTATCCATAAATCTACCTGATCCACCTTTTCTATCTAGGAAATCGAATATGAAACTAGTTCAGACATCTTCATCCCCAATGCCAGCTTTGGCGTCTTGGCCCGGAAGCACTGGCAAGGACGAAACAAAAGCTCATCTGGGTACAGGTTCATCAGTGGAGTCTTCAGTGTCTATGAATGGATTTGATGCATCTCAAGATTTAAAATCCCATTCTCATGGACCATCTTCTATAAATACATTCTTTTCGATCAATCAAAAGCTTCTGCTTGAAATTGACAGTTCCTGCTATGGGGGAGGTCCATGTTCTGCTGGAGCTACAGCTGTTTTAGATTTCATTGCAGGAGTTCTTGCTGATATTGTCTCAGAGCAGATTAAAGCAACCCAAATTGTTGAGAGCATTTTGGAGAGTGTTCCTTTGTATGTGGATGGTGATTCTGCATTAGTTTTCCAAGGTCTGTGTCTTGGTAGATTGATGAACTTCCTTGATAGGCGCCTCTTGCGCGATGAAGAGGAAGATGAGCAAAAACTTGATAAGGGTCGGTGGTCTGTGAACTTGGATACACTGTGCTGGATGATTGTTGATCGCGTATACATGGGTGCTTTTCCTCAGCCAGATGGAGTACTGAGAACTTTGGAGTTCTTATTGTCCATGTTACAATTAGCTAACAAAGAAGGCCGGATTGAGGAAGCAGCACCAGCTGGAAAAGGTTTGTTATCCATCACAAGAGTAAGCAGGCAACTTGAGTCATATATACACACAATTCTGAAAAATACAAATCGCATGATACTGTATTTTTTCCTACCGTCTTTCTTAATTGCCATTGGAGAGGAAGATTTTCTGTCATGTTTGGGATTGCAAATAGAACCTAGGAAACCCATACCCATTGGTCCTTCACCAGATGGGTCAGCCATTGATATCTGCACTGTCTTACAGTTATTAACTGCTAACAAGCGACTTATACTCTGTCCTAGCAATCCTGACAATGATCTCACTTGCTGTCTTTGTATCAATTTAATCTCACTTCTGCGCAGTCAAAGGCGATCTGCACAGTGCATGTCAATGGATATTATCAAGTATCTTCTGTTGCACCGTAATGCTGCGATAAAGGACTTCCTTGTTATTAAACAAAACCGAGGACAAGATTTGGATGTTCTGCATGGAGGTTTTGAAAAACTATTGACAGTAAGTTCTTCCAGTTTCCTTGAATGGTTTCGAAGTGCTGAACAGACTGTCAATAAAGTGTTGGAGCAAAATGCGGGTTTGATATGGGTGCAGTATATTGCTGCATCAGCAAAGTTTCCTGGAGTGAAAATGGAAGCCATGGAGGGTCGTCGTAAGAGGGATATGGGGAGAAGGTCACAAGATGTTATGAAATTGGACTTGAAAAACTTGGAGCAGATGACTGAACGGAGGTCTGCAGTTCAATTGGTTCGTGATGAAATGTCAGCGGAGCTGAGATTTGTTCGCCAAGATAAATATGGGTGGGTTCTCCACGCTGAGAGTGAGTGGCAGACGCATCTTCAAGAGCTTGTACATGAGCGAGGGATTTTCCCTATACGTAACTCTTCTATTTTAGAACCTGAATGGCAGCTTTGTCCCATTGAAGGGCCATACCGGATGCGTAAGAAGCTTGAGCGTTGTAAGTTGAAAGCTGATGCAATACAAAATGCTTTTAATGAGCAGTTTGAACTGGGGGAGTCCATGCTTTCCAAGGAAAGAAAAGGAAACAGCATTGCCTTCTCAGATACTGATTCTGATTCATTTTTTCATCTACTATTTGATGGTACTAGGCCCAAGTGCTTTGATGGTGATGACTATGAGGAATCTTCTTTCCATGATGTGGTTGATTTTGAAGAGAGGGCTCCAACTTCAGCTCAGATATCAGGGTGGAGCAATGATCAATGCAGCAGTGTCAATGAAACAAGTCATCACTCTGTTCAGGAACTTGGCAATAAGTCCAGTGTTGTTTCTCTCCAAATTACTGAAATCACCAATTTAAGATCTGATTTAGGTTCCCAGTTGGAGTCTTCTTCTGTGAGATCTTACGACAGCAAAGGCGCAGAGGATAAGTCAGACAGAGAAGCGCGCGATAATGGTGATTATCTAATTAGGCCTTATCTGAAACCTCACGAGAAGATAAAGTACAAATATAACTGTGAGCGTGTTGTAGGCCTTGACAAGCATGATGGTATATTTCTCATAGGAGAGTTATGCTTATATGTTATTGAGAACTTCTACATTGACAATTCTGGGTGCATATGTGAAAAGGAATGTGGGGATGAACCCTCTGTAATCGATCAAGCTCTAGGTGTTAAGAAAGACATTTCTGCTGAAACTGAGTTCCTTCCGAAGGCACAGTCTTCTTTGCAGGTTGTGACAGTTAAGGCATGCTTTGGAGGGAGAGCATGGGCATATAATGGTGGTGCATGGGGAAAGCAGAAAGCATTTACTTGTGGTGTGCTGCCTCATCTATGGCATATGTGGAAGCTTGATAGTGTTCATGAAATTCTGAAGCGCGACTACCAGCTGCGCCCTGTTGCCATTGAGATATTTAGCATGGATGGATGTAACGATCTTCTAGTTTTCCACAAAAAAGAAAGGGAAGAAGTGTTCAAAATTTTGGTTTCCATGAATCTCCCTCGAAACAGCCTGTAAGCATTCCTCCCTTTTTTTCTTGATGGTCAGAATTTTGTTTGTTAATCACTGTGCTCTTGCTTGTGTGTGTATAATGCTTTAGGGTTCTCTCTCTCTCTCTCTCTCTCCTCATAAGGCTACTCAAAACTGTGATAAATTTGGCTCCAAGTCATGTGTTTATAATTATGTTATGTTTACTCTCTCCTTTGAGCTCTCTTCTTGGTGCATTTTGTATAAATGTCCTTGTTGTTTCATTCAAAATCAAGCTTCTTAGATCTTTTCTCAGAAAAAGTTTATGGGATTCTTCATATTATTTTTCATCTTATAACTGTGATGCTTAACGAGATAATTAGTTTCATAATTTTACACATTGCTGTCCAAATTCTTGACTCTGCTAGATTGTTAAACAGTTAAGAACACCAAAACCCATGATCGTTCTAATTGCATTTATGCAACAGGTTGGATACAACTATTTCAGGATCATCGAAACAAGACAGCAACGAGGGAAGTCGTCTTTTTAAGATCATGGCTAAGTCCTTTTCTAAAAGGTGGCAAAATGGAGAAATCAGCAACTTTCAGTACCTCATGCACCTGAACACTCTTGCAGGGCGCGGATATAATGACCTTACCCAGTACCCAGTATTTCCATGGGTCCTTTCAGACTATGAGAGTGAATCACTGGATCTAGAAGATCCAAAAACATTCCGTAAGCTTGATAAACCAATGGGATGCCAAACAGAAGATGGGGAGGAAGAGTTCAAGAAAAGGTTCATTACTCTACTCAATTCAAGTCTTCTTGGCATCTATTGTTACAGGAGAAAGCCAGTGAGCAATGCAATGATAACTGATTTCTTTCAACTTGGATGACTTGAGTTTTGTGTGTGAGACACCAAACCTTGTGGAGAATTGGACTGTCCACTAGATGCAGAGTTTCCTTGTGTGTGTGTGTGACACCAAACCTTGTGGAGAATTGGACTGTCCACTAGATGCAGAGTTTCCTCTCCGGTAACTGTATGAATTTTTAGTTCAATCAGAATTAAAGACACACCACTGGATTGGACAAATTTAATTTAGCCATTTTTTCTTCATCTATCCATTCCAACAATCAATAGTACTCCAATTGGCTTCAAAAAATTAGGGCCTGTATTGTTGCATGGTGGGTGGATTGAATGGACAGTTCTGATCCATGTCGTGTGGTCCTCATTTTATGAAAAAACTTGATAAGTGAGAAAATGTGATTAATATGTGATTTAAATGCTTTTTTTTCTGAAAAATGTCCAAATCAGATCGTGATTTCACATTGATATCGTTGCATATAACTAAGAAAATTTGGTTTTGGTACACAAATCCCAAAAGTGAGGATGGGGAAGGTCGGACCTCAAAATCCTCAAAAAAAAAAAAAAAAGAAAGATTTCCACTAGTCCAAATCCTTGGTAATATACAATTGCTAAATATGGCTTTTCCACGACTTTGTAGAAAGTAGAAATCATTATCCCGAGGATTTGATTGACAAACGTGACCTTAATCTTCTTTCATCTTTACCTCTAAATTGTTTGTCTCATCAGGTATGAAAGCTGGGATGACCCTGACGTTCCCAAGTTCCACTATGGTTCGCACTATTCCAGTGCTGGAATTGTACTTTTCTATCTTCTACGTTTGGCCCCATTCAGTGCAGAGAATCTGAAGCTACAAGGTGGGCAGTTTGATCATGCTGATCGCCTTTTCAGTAATGTACGAGATACCTGGTTAAGTGCATCTGGAAAGGGTAATACATCAGATGTGAAGGAACTGATCCCAGAATTCTTCTACATGCCAGAGTTCCTTGAAAACCGATTCAATCTTGACTTAGGAGAAAAACAGTCAGGAGAGAAGGTTATTTTTCATTACAACTTTTAATTCTTTATCATCCTCTACTCGTTCTTATTAAAGGATGATTTTCTTCTGTGCTCCTGCACTCTTTATTCCCTTTGGATTGGTGCCATTGTCGCAGGAAGTGGGATGGTCCTGATTAGCGCTCCTGCAGAGCGATGCACGCAGGAGAAATTTTTTCCTTATATTAAATCACTATCTTTTGCTCTTGAACATGCTGCTAAAACATTATCATTACAGTTTTTAAACTGGCATATTCATATTGTTCTTACTTGCAATCCTGCTTACAAGGAAAATCATCCTCTGTTTGCGTCAAATCAAGCCCTTAATCTACCATGTTTGGCTGAGAGAATCTTATTTTAATTCTTTTTCAAGGTTGGTGATGTTTCACTGCCCCCTTGGGCCAGAGGTAGCCCTAGAGAGTTCATCATGAAGCATCGAGCAGCATTGGAATCAATCTATGTTTCAGAAAATCTACATCATTGGATAGATCTCATCTTTGGATATAAACAAAGAGGAAAGGTGAGTTTTACCAATCTCAATCTAAATCCGATTTAAGCCATTTACTTTTCAAATCTGGTGAGTACTGGTGAATGCTCTTGATTGTCCACCTAATTAAGACATGCTTCTATGCCCTGATTTCCCATGAGATTTTCGAAAACTTGGTTATCAGATGATGATAAGTCCTTATTCTGATGATACTTAAATTTCGGTATTTTAATTACATACTTGCTTTTCTTTTAGTAGGTTGTACATAATTTTATGCATTTTTTTTATTTTTTTTTTACAATTAGCAGCTGCTGATTAGGACATTATTTTATGCATCTGTAATTCTTTTTAAGAATTAACAGTTCCAATTTTATTAAAAGTTGGTAGAGTTAAAAGTCGAAACAAAGTTCCATCAAGATAGTGAATATGTAGCATCATACAAAATTAGTAGTCCTTTTTTTCACTTTCTGACCATTTAAGAGTGATTTTCTTGTGCTCATAAGTCCTTATGGTATGAGATTGTATTCACAGGATTCTTAATATGAAAATGCCCCAGCTGACAGCATCCTCTCTGAGCTTAGCTTGCTCTGCATCCAAGAAGTGCAGCAAGGGGGCTTTCTTATATAGATGGTGTGACCCCAAAAAATAGGAAGATTCACTTATTAAATAAGTCATATCTGTTTGATGAATATGGATGAGTTCTGTAACAGTCCATATGTGGTTGTGTTACTGACCTGATGAATGGACAAGCCTTTTGTAGGCAATGGCACTTGCAAAATGTGGTCGACCTAGCAAGCTTGGATTTCACACACATTTGACATCCTGTCACTTGTTGCATGGATGAACAGAATGCATGTGCCCATGTTGGTTGGCAAACCTTTGTTCTGAAGTCTTTTTGAGTACCAATTACATGTTGGGTACCACATTTGTGAGCAACTGAGAAAGAACGCGATATCGAAAATGTAACAATATGTAATGCTAGTTAACCTCACCACATGTTATTATGCTTACATATGAATTAGTTCCTTTGATATGCACAGGGGGCTAAAGAAGCTGTGAATGTTTTCTATCACTACACATATGAAGGAAGTGTTGACATTGATGCTGTTTCGGATCCTGCTATGAAGGCATCAATCCTGGCACAGATAAATCACTTTGGACAAACACCCAAGCAGCTATTCCTCAAGCCCCATGTCAAGCGGCAGTCCAACAGGAAGCTTCCTCCTCACCCTCTCCGGCATTCCATCTATCTTGTCTCACAAGAGATTCGGAGAAGTTCATCTCCCATAGCTCAGATTGTCACCATCAACGAAAAGATCATCCTAGGAAGCAGAAACAATCTACTCAAACCTCGGTCTTATACCAAGTACATTTCATGGGGATTTCCCGATCGCAGCTTGAGATTCATGAGTTATGATCAAGAAAAGCTTCTCTCAACCCATGAGAGCCTTCATGGCGGCAACCAAATTCAGTGTGCCAGGATCAGTCATGACGGCCATATATTGGTCACTGGCGGTGATGATGGGGTGGTGTCGGTGTGGCGAATCAGTCAGAAAGGTAGCGCCCGCAACCAGCAAAACCTCCATTTGAAGCGATCCTTATGCGCTCACACAGCCAAGATTACATGCCTCTATGTCAGCCAACCTTACACATTGATAGTAAGTGGGTCAGATGATTGCACTGTCATTTTATGGGACCTCAGCAGCTTGGTCTTTGTGAAGCAGCTGCCAGAGTTCCCAGCACCCATCTCTGCCATCTACATGAATGACTTGACCGGTGAGATTGTGACAGCAGCAGGTATTATTCTTGCAATTTGGAGCATCAACGGCGACTGTCTAGCTATGGTTAACACATCACAATTGCCATCGGACTTGATTCTTTCAGTGACGAATACAACCTTCTCTGATTGGCTGGAGACGAACTGGTTTGTGACAGGGCATCAGAGTGGAGCCATAAAGGTCTGGCACATGGTGCACTGTTCAGATGAGGTAATTGGCCAGAGGAGAATGGATATCAGTGGCACAGGGGAGTTGACATTGAGTAGTAAAGCACCAGAGTATAGGTTGGCCCTTCAAAAGGTATTGAAGTATCATAATCACTCAGTTACAGCTCTCCATCTTGCTAGTGACCTCAAGCAGTTGCTGAGTGGGGATTCTGGTGGGCACTTGATCTCTTGGACCATACCCGATGAAATCTTAAGGGCTTCTTTTAGTCAGGGGTGATCGCGAATGATGAAATACAGCTGCTACTGATTTCAACTCCTTTTCCATTGGGCATGTAAGAATGGTTGCACTTGGGAAGGAGATAGAAAATGATTCCTGTGAGGGAGACAGGGCTGGTGTGGAAGATAGAGAATGCAATGGATTTTCTGATGGCGACAAGAAAAACAAGCCGCATTCAGCTGTTATACAGATTGAAAGCAGGAAAAAAGATGGGACCCATAACAAATATCAAGAGTTTGTCGTTTGGCAATGGTTGAGAGGAAAAATAACATGTGAATGTTCCATTCAATGAGTTGAAAGGTGCCAGGGGTTTTGTCTCCCTCTAATCTCAAAACACATCCAGATCGTATGCTTTTGTGTACATAGGCTATGCCTAACATCTACAGAGTTTTAGAATGATAGAATCTAGAGATGAATGACAAGCTTGTGGTGAAGTATTTGGCAGAAAGTTTGTGCAATGAACCATGACAAGAGTTGTTTCTGATCACTTTTGGGATTACCATTCATTCATCTTAATCTAACAGTGCCTTGCAGATTAGAACATGACATGACAACGGGCAAAATAGAATGACTTCAGCATAAACATTGTGCCTTATATTGGAAAGTGACTTCTTTTTTCTTTTTCATTTCCTGAAGTTAGCATTATATGATGTGCACCTTTTTGTTCAACCAACAATGGCCAACAATGCCTACATAATAAATCCAGTCTTCTGTCAATATAGGTTCCCATGATTTGTTTGGTGAAAAATGGGAATTTTTTAACTCATGCAGCATGTTAGTTTAGCAACTAGTAAAGTAAACGTAGTGGTAAAGTCACTCCAACAGTCAAACATTTCCCTTTTCCATGTTTGGATGATAAAGTAAAGTGAAAAAGTAAAGTCCGCCTGCCAATTTTTTCTTACCACAAGCCACCTTTTCTTTATCTTATAAAACTCAGGTAAAGTGTGGTAAAGTAAACCCCATGCAAAAGGCAACAACTTTTACCTCCCTCCCTCCCTCCCTCCCTCCCTCTCTCTCTCTCTCTCTCTCTCTCTCTCTCTCTCTCTCTCTCTCTCTCACACACACACAACCACCACATACTTTATCTCAACTTTGCGATGATGTGACATTTAAATTACCTTTACTTTACCATAAATGTAAAACATACATAGAGGAGAAAGTTTTTTTTTTTTTTTTGAAATGGTTACTTGTATTGAAAGAAGAAAGAAACTTTACAAAAGAGCTTTACAGTATAAAAGAATTATACTGAGAAGCGGCCTGGCAGAAACCCGAAAAAACAACCACCTCCCTAAAAGAGTGGGGGGGGGTGTTGGTTGTGGGGGACACAAAAAGGAGAGAGGAAGAGAGATCCAAATCAAGACGAAGAGACTTCCCTCCAATTGAACATAATTGCGTCGATTGATGAGCCCCAAAACTCTGGAAGACAGGAGACCCATGAGGCAACGCAAAATTTCAATCTAAGGATTAAGTCTTCTAGGGAAGAACCCATCCCTTCAAAACACCTTCTATTTCTCTCTTTCCAAATTGTCCAAATGCAAGCCAAAAAAGAGAGACGCCACATTATCTTCCCCTTGGAGGTAGAAATCGGGTTAGCCCACTGATGGAACAAGTCAAGTAAAGACTGCGGCATGACCCAACTACAATTAAACTCCTCCAGGATCGCTGACCAAAGGGCTTTCGACTGCTTGCAATGAAGTAAAAGATGATCAACCGATTCCTTGTCCACTAAGCAGAGGGGGCAAGCGTTGACAAAGAGGATGTGTCCGCTTTACAGTATAAAAGAATTATACTAAGAAGCGGCCTGGCAGAAACCCCAAAAAACAACCACCTCCCTAAAAGAGTGGAAGGGGGGGGGGGGGGGGGGGGGGGGGGGGGGGGGGGGGGGTGGGGTGGACGACAAAAAGGAGAGAGGAAGAGAGATCCAAATCAAGATGAAGAGACTTCCCTCCAATTGAACATAATTGCGTCGATTGATAAGCCCCAAAACTCTGGAAGACAGGAGATCCATGAGGCAACGCAAAATTTCAATCTAAGGATTAAGTCTTCTAGGGAGGAACCCATCCCTTCAAAACACCTTCTATTTCTCTCTTTCCAAATTGTCCAAATGCAAGCCAAAAAAGAGAGACACCACATTATCTTCCCCTTGGAGGTAGAAATCGGATTAGCCCACTGATGGAACAAGTCAAGTAAGGACTGCGGCATGACCCAACTACAATTAAACTCCTCCAGGATCGCTGACCAAAGGGCTTTCGACTGCTTGCAATGAAGTAAAAGATGATCAACCGATTCCTTGTCCGCTAAGCAGAGGGGGCAAGCATTGACAAAGAGGATGTGTCCGCGGCGAAGATTATCCATAGTTAAAAAAAAAATTCAAAAAGCAAGCCAAGTAAAAGCAATGACTCTTGGCCTGGAGCTTCCATAATGAAGACCAACTTTGAGGAGCCGCTAAGGTGATCGATCAGGCAAAGAAGAAAAAAGAGACCGAAAAAGAACCATCACGAGACGGGATCCAGGACCTGCTATCTTGCCCTTCTCTGGAGCCATCTATGCCATTAAGCACCTCAAAAAGATTGAAGAGACTAGCTTCTTCTACCTCGAAAAAATTCCTTCTAAAAATAGGCCACCACAATTGATTATTAGAGTTTGTTTCAAGATAATCTCTAATCTTACCATTTCGATTTATGGCACATCTGTAGAGATCAGGGAACTGAAGTGCTAAAGGGGTCTCACCCGCCCAAACATCATGCCAGAAGGAGATTTTTCTCCATTGCCAACGCGGGTAGCGGATGGATTGGGAAAAAGAATCCTTGGAACTATATATCCCTTTCCAGAATGTGGAGCACGTTCGCTGAGGAGGAAAGATTTGCCAGTAATTTCTCCTCACTTTGTATTTGGCTACCAGGATGCTTTTCCAAAGGCCTTCTGAATCTTCTCCAAGACTCCAAAGCCATTTACCCAGCAAAGCCAGATTCATGATCCTTAAAGGTCTAATTCCAAGACCACCAGAGTCTTTAGGGGAGCAGACTATGTTCCAATTCACTAGGTGAAATTTTTTGGAATCCTCACAGCCTTGCCAAAGGAAGTCTCTTTGAAGCTTCTCAATACGGTCAATGATTGCAACAAGGCACTTTAGGATGGACATGTAGTAGATAGGAAGGTTGGCAAGGGCAGATTGGATCAACGCAATTCTTCCTCCCAAGGATAAATACTTTGCTTTCTAAGAAGATAACTTTTTCTCCATCCTCTCAAGCACTGGATTCCAAACAGATTTAGGCACTCTGTCCAGGCACAGGGGAACACCGAGGTAGGTGGATGGGAAGGAGTCAACTCTGCACCCCAAAATGGTAGCATAGTGATGGATGGAGATGTCTTCAATTGAGACTATGAGGATGGAGCTCTTTGTGAAGTTTATCCTGAGACCCGAGACAGCTTCGAAACATCTGAGAATAGCAACCAGATTTTTGATTTGGTCCTCATCAGCATCACAGAATAAGAGGGTGTCATCTAAATATTGGAGGTGGGAGACAGAAGGGGCATTCTGAGAAGGCTTGAAACCATGTATCAGATTGCAGGCTTCGGCTTTGGAAAGCATCCTACTAAGGGCTTCTCCAATAATGACAAAAAGAAACGAAGACAAGGGATCCCCTTGTCCCAAGCCCCTCTCAGCTGGAAAGAATCCTTTCGGGGAGCCATTGATTAGAATGGAGAAGGTAGCAGATGAAATGCATTCTTTGATCAAAGTCCTCCATTTTGATCGAAAGCCCATCATGCACATCAAGTAAAGGAGGAAGTCCCAGTCCACCATGTCAAAGGCCTTTTCCAAGTCAAGTTTGCAAATGATGTCCAGAAGTTTGTCCTTGTATCTAGAGTGGATGCATTCGTTGGCAACAAGAACCCCATCTAAAATATGTCTGCCTTGAACAAAGGCTCCTTGAGAGAGGGAGATGATGGAAGGAAGGATCTTTTGGAGTCTAGAAGCAAGCACTTTAGCCAAGAGTTTGTAGATGCTACCTAGGAGGCTTATTGGTCTGAAGTCCTTAATGCTGTCAGCCCCTATCTTCTTTGGGATAAGGGCGGTGAAAGAGGCACCGATTGACTTGGAAAGCTTGCCTCTAGAGTGAAATTCCTTCACAAAGGCAATAATGTCAACTCGAAGGACGTCCCATAATCTATGGAAGAACGACAATGGGAAGCCATCTGGGCCTGGAGCTTTGTCACTAGCAAGATTAAAGACTGCTACTTTGACTTCTTCCTCCTGAAACTCATTTTCTAGCCAGTTCGCATTCTCCTCACTGATGGTGCTGAAATGGAGATTGTCTAAGGAAGGTTCACTAGTACCATCTTTTTTGTATAGGCTTTGAAAGAAACTGAGAATGTGGCTGGTTATCCAGTCCCTGTCCTCTAATCTATTGCCATTGGTGTCCAGCAAGTAATTGATCTTGTTGCCCCTCATTCTGGTTGTAGCCATATTGTGGAAAAATTTGGTATTCTTGTCCCCTTCCTTTAGCCAACGACATCTACATCTCTTTTTCCGTTTGATCTCTTCTTCCCAAACTTTACGCTTAAAAAGAGCTTTGAGATTCAACCTCATAACGATATCTGCTTCAAAAGGCCCTTGGGACTCTTCTTTGGAGTCAATGGATTGTAATTCTCCTAAAAGTTTAGCCTTGATGGCTTCGACGGGAACAAAATTGGTTGTCCTCCATTCTTTAATACTAAGCTTCAGCTGCTTGAGCTTCTCAGAATGTCTGAAACTTGCCCATCCATGGATTTCAAAACTATTACACCACTCCTTGATTAGAGCGGTGAAATTTTTGTCTACCAGCCACAGTCTCTAAGCGAAAAGGAGAGGGTCCCCACTTAAGACTTTTGCAACCAAGGAGAATGGGACAATGATTAGAAGTGGTCTTTGGGAGGGCAATTTGGCAAGCTTTAGGATACAAGTCGATCTAGTCCCCAGTGATTAGGAATCTGTCTAGACGCGACAAGGTTGGAGGGCTTTGATGATTAGACCAGGTAAATTTAGCCCCCACTAGCTGAAGATCGACGAGGTAGTGGGAGTTACTCCAATCTGAGAAGGATTCCATATTAGCTGAAATTTTGCCAGCCCTAGATTTATCAGAAAGGAATCTAGTGATGTTTCAGTCACCACCAATGCACCAGACCAACCCATCTACTGCGAATGGAGTCTAGCTCGCTCCAGAAGCTACCACGAAGTCTGTAGTAAGTAGGGTCGTAGACAGAGGAGGCAGTCCAGGAGGAGCCATTAGCCCTATCTTCCAGCACTACTGAGACAGAGAAGGTGCCAATGAAGTGATCTTTCATAATGTACAGCCGACTGTTCCAACATAGAAGAATACCTCTAGAGGTTCCAACTGCATCAAGGGAGACCAACAGACATTTACTATTACCCCAAAGATCCCTAATGATAGATTGAGACATCGAGCTGAGCTTTGTTTGTTGGAGGAGCAGAAGGTCTGCTTTAAAAGTTCGAATTACTTCCTTTAAAACTGCCCACTTCACTGAATTCCCTAAACCTTGAACATTCCAGGATATAGCCTTCATTGACAACACTTCTTGGAATCTCTGACTCTGTTACTCACAGAGGGATGGCTGTCATAGTTGATTGAGCACGAAAGGTTCTAGAGTTCTCTGCTTCCCTTTCTTTTTGACTTCTTTTTTTGGGTGACAGGTCTTCCAAGGGTTGAATCTCTATCCTTTGCAAAAGCAATAGGGCTTTCCCACCCTCCGTTGTTGCTGTCCACTGAGATGCCTATGGCTTCACCACAAGCTCTGATTTTTTGAGGTAACCTCGAGATGGGGGATCCTGGCAAGTAGCTGTTGTCTGCAGGGGCAGAGTGTCTGTGGGTACATGGAGAGCTGATGGAGTTGGTCTTCTTAGAAATGGAGAAAAGGTCTTCGTTAGAATTCTGTCGAGAGGGAGAGATGACAGAATCTCTGAAGGCAGAGAGGATGGTGGCCGGCACTGAGCAGGGAAAGGAAGGGAGGGATGGATAGGTAGCAGAACCTAATTTGGAGGAGTCATAGTCCGAAACGTAGGAGAGAGCAAGCAGCCGCAGTACGTCAGTCCTGTCCTTCTCCTGGCGAGTGGGGGCCTCCAGTGCTCCTCTGTCCTTGGAGTGGCTGCTTTCCCTGATTTGATGGAAGATCGGAGGATCCCTTGAGGAAGGGGCGATGGAGGTGTGACTTCCTGGCGATGAAGGTTGGCTCGACTTTTCGACTGAGGAGGTCGAAGTATCCGGAGAGGAGTGCAAGGTAGGGGCAGCAGGTAATCCAGAGGTGGGCGACTTCGAGTCCTCTCAAGATTTAAAAGAGGCGAAGTCTGGGGCTGATGAGTTGGGCCGACCCAGATCTCTAAGGAAGGAGCATAAAGAGTCTCCATTCGTCAGCCCATGGCCTGCCCTAGTCAATTTTTTTAGTGGGCCAGGTCCATGCTTGAGCTTGGGTCGAGTTAGAGGCCCTGGATCTACCTGACCTAGCCTGTTTGCGCCCCTTAGCTCGTTTCTGGAGACTTCGTTTGGCAAGATTAGAGAAATCTTCTTCACCGACGAAACCTAGATCACCGTCTTCAATTTGCACTGTGCTGCTTGTGGCTATGGAGGTTCCATCGATGTCAGGAGCGACTGGAGAGGGAAGATCTTCTTTGGCCCTGACTGAGATAAGGAGTTCTCCGACAGACAGAGGGATTTGCAATGGTAGGTTGCATAGCCTGCTAGTTCTAACCTTCAAACGCCCGTAGACAAGGTTTATCTTCTGCGAAGTGAGGCGATCTACCTCTACAGTTGAGCCGATGAAATCGTCGAGGAGGCAGAAGATGCCTTCGTTCCAGGCTTGTAATGGTACTCCATGGAAACAAATCCATTTGGTGATTGGAGGGGAGCCAATAACGCCCATCCATCTGTCTAGGTCTACAAATTGGTTGGATTTGGTGATTGGCTTGGAAGATGAACCTTCAGCACAGCTCAGAACTTGGCTAGCTTCCTCATCTGAGAGAAGTTGGATGTGGACGACATCATCTTCTAGCAATCTCAGTCTGTTAGCCGATTTGCCCCAATGGTTATGAAGCCAGCAAGCTACATCATCCACAGTCGCGCTCTGTTTGAGGAAGTCAATCAGACTATGGGAAAGGACCTTCATCTCTGATTCGACGAGCCAAGGGGCAACTCGAATGAAGGGAGAATGGCCGTCCTTGACTATCCACCCTGCACTTGAGTCAGCGAGGCACGATAGAGGGCGATTCCAGGCGTCGAGGGGTTGATGATGCAAAAGCCCTAAATTGTCGTTAGGAGATTGATGATGCATAGGCCCTGATTTATCGATGGAGATATTGGAGAAGCCAGCGACTATATCTGTTGCTCGAGGATGAGCGATGTCAACGAGGATTCGTTGACCTCTCCAGGATCTCCTGTTGACTAGCTTAAGACCTAGTTTGGCTTCTCTTTCTAAATTGAATTTGACGAAGCCAAAACCTCTTTGCTTGCTAGAGGATCGTTCAGTAGGGATAAAGGTGTCTATCACAGCATCTGCTCGGCAGAACATGACCTGAAGCTCTGTCTTGGAGATATTTGGAGGAAGATTAGAGACGAAGAGGGAGTAGGCTGGGGCTTTCCGCCCTCAGAAGCGCTCCATCTCAAGTTGATTCCTCTATACTGCTCTGAGCGCTATTATTGGTGAGATCAGCGGAGATGCATAGGAGGAGGTGGCCCACCTTTGATTTGGGTTTGTGCCGTTGTGGTGTGATGGTGATGAAGCAGACGAAGATGAAGATGGGTAGTGGAGTAGTGCGACTGTGAAAGATTAGAGAGACGGATGTTGTGATTGCAGAGAGGGAGGAGGAAACGAACACGATGACTGAATCAGAGGAGAGTTATATGTTTAAGCTTTATAACCATGGTTTTTAAAATCAATCACGGTTATTGGTTTGCCACGGTCGTCGCAGTGTGAATTTTTTCTTTAATCCAAAAAAATCTCCAAAAATATCAAGAGAATCAAGAATATTAGAAAATGCTGGAAAACAATGTTTTTTTTCCATTAGTAACAACAATAAATCAAAATACTAATCCCCCTAAGTCATGACATCCCGTATCGCTGTCTTATCCAGTATTGTATAAACTTTACTTATAATTCAATAGATTTAGATGTATATACCAAAACAGGTTAGAATATCAAAATTATATTATTAGAATTAGTCATATTATATTATTAGAATCATCAATCATTGGCCTATTCATATATATAACCTCGTGATCTAGTCAACTACCAAAGTAAAAAAAAAATTAGATTTCAAAGGTGACATTTGTTTTAATGTAGTGTAGAATTTTCTTTTAAGTTGGCTTTATTAGTAAGGTACAATTAAGAAAAAAAACTACAGATATGTTAAAAATTTTGTATGCTCCATACTTCATAATGGGGCCCACCTACACAGAATCTAAACTGCTAAAAAACAATTGCTCTCCTCTTATATGACTTTTGGCAAAATTTCATTTTAATTGGAGATTTGGTACAATAAGATTCATTATTTTTTAAACATTGATCAGCTAATCAATCTGATGGTGGGCCAATCTCTTACTAGAGTGAAACTTGTCTATAATCTATATAAGAGAACCCATATGAGACAGTAACAATTATTTTGAACGGCTTTGATTTTTTATAAGTGGGCCTCACTGTGGAGCCCATAGATTGGCTTACATTTTAAGTTTCATGCATGTTGTAACTTATAATTGATTAAAAGATAAATAAAGAAAGCACATTTAAAGGGGCTTCTCTCAATTTGCATTCTGCCCTAATCCTAATCTTTCTTTTTCACTGATACAACAAAGGGGGTGGAGAAGTGGAGGACCGGGAGATGGAGATACAAAAGGGATAAAAACAAAAACAAAAGGAGAAAGGAGAGGAAAAGGAGAAGGGAGAGGCCGAGAGGAAAATCAATGGGGGGCTTGCCTGCGGTGGAGGAGCGTTGCAACTCCGACTCTGGCGTACTACGATTCCGACTTGAAGCTCCGACGAACTGCGATTCCGAGTACTCTCCTCTTTTCTCCTCCTTTCTCCCTCACTATCTCTTTCTTCATCTTCTTTTTTTTTTTTCTTTTCTTTTAATCCCTGAGTCCCCCAGTCCCCTTTAGTTTTCTGCTTCATTGTGAGATAGAGGAAGAAGAGGCCAATATTTTGACACCATATCAGCCGATATAACCCGATATTTTGGCGATATTTTGATGGGCGATACCGATACCGAATCCCCATCAAAATATCGTACCGGTGCAGGCCGATACCGGTTCATATACGAATCTATATTGGCCGAGATTTTCAACCATGTTTATAACCCTCAATCCACAGGAGGATCTCCTTAGGCCCAATCCAAATGACACATTAAAATAAACGAAAGTAATCTAAGAATGGAGAGGAGCTTACCTAACTCCATAGCTCTCTCTTGAAGTGACAAAAGCTTCTTGAAGTGATAGAGGCTTGGAACGCACATGGGGTTTACAACGCCTTTGCCTTTTACTATTCTTTTTTGCTTAGTGATGGAGGCCAAGAGAACTATCAACCAAAGGAGTTGCCCAAAGGGTCCTTATAGGAGATTCCTACCCATCAAGGAACCATAAACCCCCAACGACCGCCTAACCCTTTTAATCTCAGCCCATTATTAGTTTGTTGGCAAGTGAGCTCCTTTTAACAAAAATAAGTGGGTCTCTTAAATGGATAGACAAGTGGACATGATTAAAATCTTTAGTGGTCATGTGGGCCACACCCATTTAATCCAACATTATCCCACTTGGCCCATATGACCGCGAAAACAAAATCCAAAATTTTAGTTTAAAGAAATTCATTTTTACATAGTACTTTGAAAAATGATAAAGCGACCTTGACCGATGCGCATTGACTTTAAAATAATCGCCAACATGTCTCTTATGCTAAGCTTTGATTCTGTCACTAAATTGGTTTACCAATGTGAACCATGGCAATTACATGTCTTTAATGACATGCTCCCTTCCATAATTACTCCACTAGCACCCCAACCTAACTAAGTCCTTGATAAGGGTAAAATAGGCTATTTCGAATGGCCGTCCTATTTAATTGGGTATGATGATGCTATTCTCTTTAATATTCTTATTTCATTCACCTTAATACATTTAAAATTTGACAAAATCAGAATTACAAAATCATTGTTGTAATGATGTCCTTAATAATAACGCAAATCAATAAGGCCCATATTTCAAACATGCTCTCTATAAGCCTTTGGCATCAATGCCATCGTTAAGGGATCCGTTATTATTTGGCTCGTTGGAGCCCCAACAATAAACACCAATTGATCTCATACACTTTCCTTTAATACAAAGTACTTAACTTCCAAAAACTTTGATTTACTGAAAATTGTCATTTTGAGCAAATTTTCTTGCTGAATCATTATCGCAAAAGATTTTAAGAGGTTTAGAAATTGTATCCATAATTCATAAACATGTAATAAAATCTCACATCCATAAAGCATGACATGTTGCTTTGAAACATGCCATATCTTCTGCATTAAATGTGGATGGGGTCATTAGGGTTTGCTTCACACTTCTCCATGATACTGCGCCACCAGCTAATAGGAAAATATATCCTGAAGTCGACTTTCTTGTATTGCATCCGCGAAATCTGAATCTAAATAACTGATCACTTCTAATTGATCGAACCTTGTGTATGAGAGCTTGTAATTCCTAGTGCCACTAAGATATCCCCAGACTTTCTTAATTCTTACCTAATAGGCCATTTATGGGTCACTTTGATATCTACTAAACTTGTCAATTGCAAAGCTAATGTCAGGTCTAGTGCAACTTTGTGCATACATCAGACTCCCTATACAGCAACATAAGGACATTGGTCCATTTGACGTCTTTTGATTTCAGTTCTTGGACTTTTCCCTTTACTAGATTTGTCACCCTTAATTATCGGTGAATCGTGGGGCGTACATCTTTCCATACAGAATCTTTTAAGAATAGTTTTGATATAAGATTAATGTGATTACCCAAGTAATCATTGAGATCTATCTCGATATATCTCGATTCCTAACACGAAAATTGCTTCTCCCATATATTTCATATCAAAATTATTATTGATGAATTCCTTGGTTTCATGAATTATACTGAGGTCATTACTAGCTAGTAAAATATCATCGACATATAATATCAATATTATAAACTTGCTCCCACTAATCTTGAGATAGATGCAATGGTCTACTGGATTTTTTGTAAAACTGAATGATGTGATAATGTGGTTAAACTTAAGATACCATTGCATGGAAGCTTGTTTCAAACCATATATCAATTTCTTTAATTTGCAAACTAATTTATTACTATTCCCTTCTATGAATCCTTCCGGTTGTTCCATGTATACCTCTTCTTCTAAATTTTCGTTTAGGAATGCCGTCTTAGCATCCATTTGATGTTGTTCTAAATTATAATGAGCTACAAGAGTCATAATTTTCCTAAATGAATCCTTTTTAGGCACTGAAGAGTAGGTCTCATTGTAGTCAACTCCATTTCTTTGAGTAAAACCTTTGGCCATGAGCCGTGCCTTAAATCATTCTACCTTTCCTTTTGAATCCCTTTTGATCTTAAAGACTCATTTACAGCCTACGGCCTTGGAACCCTTGGGTAGTTTGATAATATCCCAAACCTCATTGGTGGCTATTGATTCTAACTCTTCTTTCATAGCATCCAACCATTTATCAGAACTCACACTTTCTATGGTTTCCTTGAATGTTCTAGGATCATCTTTTATCCCAATATCGACTTCCTCTAAATATACAACATAATTGAAAGGTCCGCGGCCTTACTAGGTCAGTTGGGCCCAATAGTAGGCTCGTTGACCCGTTTATTTTGTATTTATTATAATTAATGTATTGTTAGATAATTAGGTGGTTTTAGATCATGAACGAGTTTCTTTTAGCATTAGAATAGTGTTTGCGAAGTTTCGTGTGATTCCGAGTTCGTTTGATCATAGCAGGGGGTAGTTTGCAATTTAGGGAAAATTGAGTGTTTTTCCGGAAAATTCCAATGGCCGTGATTTTGGGTTCGTTGGAAAGGTCTTGTCGCGCTGATCATTATGTCTCTTGGCTCGTCACGATCCAATAATCAGAAACCCTTCAAGTGGTCCATTCCTTCGCCGTACCCACTTAAGGGCAAATTAGTCTTTTTCTCCTCCTTTTTCTTTAAGCAGAGATTAGCCCCAATTTCATTACGAATCTCTACAACGAAAGAGCCACAACAACCTCTTCTTCTTCCTCTTCATCTTCTCAAGCCCAGAGTTCTTGGGAGAGATCATCTCAAAGATCCAAACTGCACATCTTCTTCCTCGCGATCTCCTCTTTCCATTGGTTCTAGTTTGGTAAGATTTCTCTTACCCTTATCTTTCAATCATCTTCTCTTTTGGTTAGATTTAGGTTTGATCTCGATCTTTTCCTCTCTTTTCTTCTCCTTTGCGTTCTAGGTTGCGTTTGGTTAGGTTAGATTCGTGGATTTCGTGATAGAAGCCTACTTCTCGAATTTTCCCAATTTCTACCATCTTCTTTGTTGAGGCAAGTAGATATGCAATTTAAAATTTAACATAGATGCTTGTTTTATTGATTGATGTTGATCATATGATAGGATACCCAAAAAGTTGTTTGGATTTGATTTGAAGCATAATATGCTAGATTAGGTTTTTGGTAATAGCTTTGAATGTTAATTTATGATTAATGAATATGGAATGGATGGAATTGATTGTTGGGAGAGTATGGTAGCTCATTTTTGTGCAGGTGTATTCATTGGTAGGGTTTGGGTTGGAGTGGAATTGTTTTGAATCAAAAGAACCTCAAAACTTGGGTTTCTGCGAGCGAACGTTCGAATGTTCATTCCGAACGATAAGTTGGAACGTTCGAACGTTCATTCGAGACATTCGAACGTTGAAGCCTATGGGTGTTTTGGCGTTGGAGTGGTGCAGCGTTCAAACGTTCATTCCGAACGTTCGAACGTTGGACCTTCCAGACGTTGGGAGATCGAACGTTGAACGTTCAAACGTCTCTCCTAGACGTTCGAACATTCAATGCTACTGGTGTGTTGGCATGGAGTGTGAGAGTTCGAACTCTCCCTCCAAGAGTTCGAACTCTCGGCACTTGACTGATGTTTGGGTAAGTTTCCAAGGCCATAACTTTTGAACCATTCGTAGGATTTTCGTGAGCCATATACCGTTGGAAAGCTCATTGAATGTAGAATCCAATGGCACATGTTTCGCGATGGTCGGAGATCGAGAAATGAGGTAATGATAGAGATTTATAATTCAGACCATGTTTTGTTAGAAACAAGACTGTTAACCTAGGTTTGGGGACTTAGAGGTTGGAAACCCTTAACCACTTCATGTGACCATTAATGGAATTGAAATCAAAGCATGTGGCATGGTATGCTTTGATGGGTTGTCTAGGTATTCCCGTATTTAACATGGGGTAATCGAATGTGTATGGGACTGAATCAATTGATGCTTCAATGATTGTACACCAAGGGATTTCCTTAAAAGCATCATTGATCCAATCCTACAATTACTCCGTTATAACTGTTAGTTTTATGGTCTCAATCCATTAAGATTGATGAAATAAATTGATTAATTTCTTTATTTATCAATATATTCATGCTTTCCTTTCATGAGATGAATGGTGTTTTATTATTTGTTTGCACATAAGTAATACGAATGACATGATGGTTCATGAGATGAACCAAAGTCCATAAGTATACTAGATGCAGTATATGTGTATGGATGAGATCCAAATACGGGAGACATGTATAGCAAATCCTATACTTGAATGTCTTCACAACCAATGATGAGACTGGACATCTCATCTGACAAGGTTGTTGTACTTTGATTACTATGAGATAGTGTGATTTGTCTCGATCATCAGAATGTAAGATTCTGGATCACGGTGCTGGTACATTGGATGTATTGAAGGACCATGAGAAGCACCTTATGAACATTGTCTTTACTTTAAAGTCTGCTCTCATAATTCCCTAGCAATACGCTCTCAATCATAAGACATTAATAAACTCAAGTTTCTATCTATTCATTTGCATTGAGTCACCAAAGAGTGAGGCCAATTGTAGGTCAATAGCTCGGTGGTTTAGGTACGTGATAGTAGAGCCGTGAGAATATTCGATGGTCAATATGGAATCTGTCTTTAATATCCCCTTGTGCCAATTAATGGACTTATCATTGGTAAGTGTGCACCCATTCCGATTAAGAGTTAATTGGATCGGTACCAAATGATCATTATAATTAATTGGGGCTTAAGGATAATAAGATATAGATCCAAGTTTGGAAGGCAAGTCCAATTGATCCATGGATATTGATGGAGGGACCTACTTTTGGTGATAAAGAAGTTTAGGGTCTTCATATAATTTATTCCTAAGATTGGAGTTCAATTGCATTTATATAGTAGAGTTATTTGCAATTAACTGAGGGCCCAGATTGCACATGAGATGTGGGGTCGCTGTGTCCCAGTTGGAGCCAGCTTTCTAAGGAATCCTTAGTGGTCCCCAAGCTAGCCCACGTTATTGGAAACATACTAATTATAGTATAACTCTAAAAGGAAATAGAAAGTTACTATTTCTATTTGAAGTGAGACTTTTAATAGTGGCAATAGTAAGCTACTAATTATTAATGGAAGTGAGACTTCTATTTTAATTAGAAAAGGAGAAAGTTACTAATTATAATGGAAGTGAGACTTCTATTTTAATTAGAAAAGGAGAAAGTTACTAATTATAATGGAAGTGAGACTTCTATTTAAATTAGTAAGAAGAGAGTTACTAATTGTTAGAGAAGTGAGACTTCTATTTCAATTAGACAATGAAAAGGTTTGCAAAAAGCTATAAATAAGAGAGGAGAGGTGGCTTGGACGCCCCATGCATTGGATGCCCTAGGAATCCACGCCCACCTCCCCTTAGTGCAAGAGTTGCACCTTTCTTCTCCTCTCTCTCTCTCTTCTAGTTCCCTTCTAGTTTCCTTAGAGATTCTAGTTAGTCTTTCTCTTAGAGATCCCACCCATCTTCTTGAGAAAAGAGAATCTGAAACGGGTCATAGCGTAGAAGATCAAAAGGTCTTAGAGATTCCTATTTGATACATGAAAAGGTTTCATCATCAAAGAAAGTAACAACTTCTCCATTAGAGCACAACCGAGCTCCAAAGGTATAATCTACTTCCTTGTGTGTTGTGGACTTCGTGGTTGCATGTTTACTGCTATTTCTATCTTCTAGATAGGTTTATTTACTGATCATGATGGCTGAGATTGAGGACAATGATCCTGGATTGAGTTTTGTAGCCTTATGGATAGTTGATCACTAGATCAAGTGGGTTATAAGTTTTGAAGACCTATCCTAGAGGCCCACCCACTTCCAACAAGAACATGTAGGATATGGGGATAACACCACTTGCCTAGGTTTGGTTCGTAATTCCTCCTTGAATTGTGGATTGTGTCTGTTGTTACTGTTTCCTTGTACACTCTCTTAGTATAAAACACTTAACTAATTATGAAACATAATCCCTTGTAGAATTAGGACTTGAACCTGACTTAGAGTGTACCTTAGGATCCTGTGTCAAGTATTGATAAACATGACTAGCTAGTTATAAGGGATTATCAGGTGTGCTTGACTTGTCTTGTATTGTTTTGGAAGAGATAATCCCTATGATTATGTCATGCTTGTTAAACTAGTCAAACTTGCTTGCCTTGGTTTTCCTTATGTCAGCACCACTTTATTGTTATTTGTATGTCATGACCAACTGTAGTTTGGAGTTTTATTGATGGGCCGGTTACTCGGACATTGGGGTGGGCAGTCGGCTTGGACGACGTCCATGGCGTTGATTAGTTGGGAGCGGGCTTGGACCGTGCCACTATTCCCAGGACTGGGAGCTTGGATCCCCCTGGAGGCGGATTTTGGTATCAGTAGTCCGGATTGAGATTGTTACTGGTACCCCGGGAGGTGGCTTGGACATCCTCGGAGTCTCCCTCTTGATTCTTACATTTGCATGGTTTGGATAACGGTGATTGTTAGATGATGCTAGATTTCTTATTATTGATTATGATGGTTATTATTCATGCGGTATGCCTAGTATTGTTTTCTTGTATTCTTATGATCTTGTACTCGTCTCTACTCTTACACTTAATGCATGTTATGTTTTTATTGTATTTTGCTTATCTATTGCTCAACATGTCGTTGACTCTGTTCCTTGGTGTGCAGACACCCCAGGTGACTACTATGAGGAGCAGGCAGGTGGGGAGATTCCAAAGGATCTCCAACCAGCTGAGGAGGAGCGAAAGTGACATGCCGATGACATAGAGTAGCGTCATCACATCCGGCACAGGAGAGACTCATGGGAGCATTAACTAGATTTTTGTTATTCATTATTATTCCTCGTTGGACCTTTATACATTGATTTCATTGTTATCTTAAATGACCTTGGTTATTGGGATGGCCATTATTAATACATTAATTCTTTGATTAGCTTCATTTATTTCTTTGTGAAACTTTAATTATGAATGAGACTAATGTGCCCCGAATCGTATGAATTCCGCGGTTTTTATATTACTTGAGGTTTGAAATACAATATCCTCATAAGGGACTTACGATTCTTGGGCCTAAAGGGCTAAATTTTTAATTAGCCCTAAATTTCACTCCCCGGATCCGGTTTATTTTCTAATCAGATTCGAGGGACATGACAATAATCGTCCGAAATGGCAGGTCTTCTTATTCGAGTTAACCTCCTTAATTCCGGATCTGGTTGTGCATTAGGGAGTGGATCATCATGATGTTTTGAGAGTAGATCATTGATGGGTTGTCCAATACTATGTTCAACTTGATCATTTTGTGGCTGTTGTATCTCTTGATGACCATTAATGATATTAAGTGGAACAAACCCATTTTGTGTATCAAGTAACTCAGTATTTTCCCTGATTTCTTTATAGACTATATCTCTTCCTTGAGCACTCCCACTATTCTTGTGATCCTCCAGAAATTTTGTGTTTCCCGATTCTATAATCATAGTGGTATGATTAGGACAATAAAACCTATACAATTTAAACTTTTCAAGATAACCAATAAAATATCCACTAACAGTTTTAGGGTCTAGCTTTCTTTTATGTTGGTTATAAATTCTCACTTCAGATGGCCAACCCCAGACTCGAAAGTGATTTAAGCTGAGTTTCCTTTCAGTTCACAACTCGAATGATGTTTTTGGCACCGCTTTACTAGAGACACAATTTAATATGTATGTTCTCATCTTAAGTGTTTCACCCCCACATTGATTTGGGTAAAGTTGTATTACTTTTCATACTCCTAACCATTTCTATAAGTGTCTTTTTTCTTCTCTTAGCAACACCATTCTGCTGAGGTGTCTCAGTCATTGTGTATGGGGCCATAATACCCTCCTTTTCTAGAAATTCAGTAAATGGGCCCGCGTAACAACCTGATTTGGTGTACCTTCCATAATAATCACCACCTCCATCAGATCTGACTACTTTGATTTTTTTTTCTCTAATTGGTTTTCTAATTCTACTTTAAATATCTTTAAGACATCTAAAGTATCAGATTTCTCTTTAATCAAGTAAACACAACCAAATCGTGAGAAAATCGTCAATAAAGGTGATGAAGTATTGTTCACTTTTAAGACATGGTACATCTATTTTCCCACATATATCCGTATGAGTTATTTCCAAAGTTCAAAACTTCTTGTGGCACCTTTCTTATTTGTGTTTGTTTGTTTTCCCTCCATACAGTCAATACAATTACCATAGTTATTGAAATCAAGATTAGGTAATAATCCATCTTTCATCAATCTGACCATCCTCTCTTTTTGAGATATGCCCTAACCTTTTATGCCTCAACATAGAGTTCTCTTTAATTGTCCCTCTTTTAATTCCAATGTTCAATTAACAATTAATGTGTGGTGTTTGCAATGATTGCTCGACGATAGAATTTAACTTTTATCTATACCATCCACTACATAAATAACCATTCTCAATTAAACATTCATTTCTAGAAATTCTCACAAAGTTTTGTCCAAAATTAAATTCAAACCCATCATGAACCAACTTTGAAAAAGAAATTAAGTTTCTAGAAATCTCGGGAACAAGGAAAACATTATGGAGGTCCAAAATAAATCCGGTGTCCAACACCAGCCTATAAGTGCCTACTGCTTCGACTCTTGACTCCTTCCAATTTCCCATAGCAATAATCTTTTCTCCATCATTTGGTTTCCATCTTGAAAGGAATCCCTGCACATAACTAGTTACATGAATGGTTGCACCAGAGTTGGCCCACCAAGAACTTGGTGGTGCATCGGTTAAATTGGTTTAATGACATACTAGAGATAAATTGATGGACCCGGCCTCTCGCCTTCCTCCGCCCCGAGTCCGCCGGGGTGCGGCGGGGAGGAAAAGTGGGCATCAACCTTTTTTTTGTACGGGTATGCCAGATTTTCTATTCTACTTGGAATTTAGAAATAGTAATCCGGAGATCCACCTTCACAAGTAGAAAGGAAATCAAACTTTTTTCTAACTTTCCATTGCACATATATTTTTCAAAAAAGAGACAGATTTTGAATGCCGTAAAAGGCGATTTTCTTTTGTTTGCCATGAAAGGCGATTTTGTGCCATAAGTGGCGATTTTGCTGTGAAAGGCGATTTACAAATCTCATCGATGAAGAAAGGCAAGAGTTGTGATTTTTTTTGTCTCTTAAAAAAATAAAAAATACAATAAAAGAAGTAAGAAAAGGGATCTAACTTCTCAGGAGATTATGGGGACTCGTTCTGATCAACGGTCGCGAGTCATGTATGGACTCCACCATCGTCCCTTGCATGAAAACGTTTGATTCTTTGATTCATTTGGCTTGGTTGGACCTCATATTTTTAGAGGATAAAGATCAAGGGAAGGTCCTATATCCAATAAAAAAAAGAGTAGACGGGCTGAAGAGCCACATCTAGCCATGTCGGATAGAATGAGGGGGAAAACCTTTGTGTGTGTGTGTGTGTGTGGGGGGGGGGGGGGGGGGGGGGGGTGGGCAAGGGACTTCAATCACCTTGAGGTGTTTGTTGCAGCAGAGTTTTCTTCAGAGTAGCCGAGCTTCTTTACACAGAGATTTCTCCGAGAGTTTTCTAGCAATTTTTCGGGGATTTTAGGACAATTTTCAGGACCCTTTCTCCTTGGAATGACCGCTTATTTATAGGCTTTTGGTGGCCATTAGATGAGTTTATGAGCATTGATTACATTAATGCTCCATGATGGGAGGAGTTACAAGTGTTTAATTCTTGATTTTGTAACTCCTTTTTCCTAGCTTTTGATTGGTCAATGGAGAATGATGAGCATTTAATCGCTTTTAATCTCCATGATGAGGGGAGTTACATGGTCTAATGCCATGACTGCTTGGATTTGTAACTCCTTTTTCCTTGCTTCTGATTGGGCCGTCCAAAATAATGAGTTAATGATCGCATTAACTTCTCATAAACGGATCAATTAACAGCATTAATTGGTCGCCAAGTCACTTGAAGAGTCGCGGGCCGCGCTGCGTCTTTTGGAATTCCTCTTACAATGATCGCCGATGGATCCACATGTTGTTCGATGTCGGATGGTGATGCAATTTCAGACATTGGTTGACACCAATGGGCCGGCAACATCTGTCTAGTTGATTTCACGATTGGTCGAGTAGAAAGTGTGCTTTCTTGGTCGGCCGATTGGCGATTTCGAAGTGTCAGATGATGATTTCATGATTTAGACGGCAGATCCGTGATGTTGACGAAGATCGACGGATATCATGCTCAAAAAATCAGATTTTGGAAAAATCACAGGAGCTAAGCAACTTGGAACGCGAAAAGTACACGGAAAAGCGGGTTTCCAGGCGAGATCCGGCGACCCAGATCCCTATGGTTGCCAGTGACCATGCACCCATGGTCGCCAGCGACCTTGGGCCATGGACATGGGACCTTGGTTCCTTTTCGGTCGCCGTTCGGTCTCCGATTTTTCGTCTTTTTCGTTTCCTTTTTCTCCTGTATTTTTCTTGACATCTTTCCTCACTTATTGACTTGATTTTCTTGAGGAAAACCTGACGAAAAGCCGTGCAAATTAGAACACAAAGTTCCCTATTTTTTGAAAAGCCGAAGAGTTTGCAGCCGATTTTCCGTCAAGAGTTGAAACTAGGTCAAATGATGTCGGAATGACTTGAAATTTGAAGTGAAGCTTCCTGAGCAATAGATAGGACGAACTATAGGCTTTTATTTGAGTTTTGAAGCCGTTTGGGGTCCCGTCGATGCTAGACTTGATTTCACCGCGAGGAAGATGTCGAGCTTTGATGTACGATCAACCGATGTCCGATTGACCTGAAATTTGACAGGGGGCCTATTGGAGTCATTTTGAGATGATCCATTAGCTCCGATTTGGATGCCATGGTCCTGGGGAGCTCCGCCGCCAGTAGGCTTGATTTTGTTTCTGAGCGTCAAAGTCGGGTCAAACGTCGTCGGAATGACCTGAAATTTGACGTGCAGCCTTTTGGGAGCATGTAAAAGCTACCCATGTGCTTTGTTTGATGAGTGGCGGCATCGGTGGTTCTCGCCGCCGAGAGGCTTGATTTCGCCGTTCGAGAGTTGATAGAGGGTCAAATGGTGTCAGTTTGACTTGAAATTTGACGTGAAGCCTTTTGGAGGTATTTTGAGACCATCCATAGGCTCTGATTGAAGATTTGATATCTTCGACACTGTCGCCGCCGGGAGCTCCTGCTCAGCCATTGGAGGATTGAAGTTAGGCCAAATGGTGTCGAAATGGCCCGAAACTTCATGTGTACCCTTCTTTTGGCTATTTTGAAGGATCTGGTAGTTTTTGTTTGATTCTGACAAGATCTAATACTTGAAGCGGCTTTGCCTGTTTGTGGTAGGATGCGACTCCATGTAGCTTTTGATGTTGAAGAGGCAAAGTGACATTTTTGGTGTCAACATAAATTTATACCTTTCTTTTCAAACTAATTTTTCCACTTTAGGCAATCCTTTTTTAATTGACCGTTCTTTCAATAGAATAAGCATTTCTTCTGTCCCACTTTTTTCTTCTTTTTTAGTTTTGTATTTTGAACATTTGGCCTTTTCTCATTCTTTCCCTTTCCCTTGGACTTGTTATGAGAGACGGAATTTATCATTAGTAGCCCCTCGGCCTTAAGCCTCCTCTCTTCTTGATCGCATCTAGCAATTAATTATGTTATGGTCCAAAGTGTTGGGCTTTGGTTGTAGGCAACCTTAAACGGGCCAAAAGAAGAAGGGAGAGAGTCTAAGATGAATTGTATCAAGTACTTTTCTGATGCACTCATATCCACTTGTTCCAATTTCCAAGCAATATTTTTCATTGATAAAATATGCTCTCTCACTCACAAAGTCCCATCATATTTAATGCTTGACAGGCAGCTTATCAGTGATGCCCCCACCGCCTTGTCAGTTACCTTGAATTGCTCTTTTATAGTATCTAAGAGATCCTTTGCATTTTCTATTGCTCCAAGGGATCCCCTAATACTTCTTGAAGTAGAATTCAAGAAAAAATTAGTTTTACTTTGTTAGCCTTGGTCCATTTCTTGAATTTTGCCTTTTCATCACTAGATTCTTTCATTTATAGGAGTTTGACACTTAGCCTCTTCGAATTCTATATCCAAGTCCAAGAAAGTTATGGCTATCATTAGCATGTCAATCCATTCTAGAAAATTTGACCCATCTAAGGTAGGAATGGTCCCTAGTGTAGAAAGTGCTGCCATAGAGTTAGTTACTGAAAGTAAATAATAATTTCACAAGTTACAATCCATTCTAGATCATGCTATAATAATAATAAGTAAAAGCAATTGTATATCATTGTAAATCCACCTTTGGGTATGAAAACCAACATGCATAATAATCACTTTTTCTTTAATTAATAAGACTACGTTAATAATGTGGTGTGATTAAGAGGATTATTCCTCTGGGCATAAATCATTCTTAATTACTTCGCATTACCAACAATATCTTATTCCAATTTATATTCCATGAAGACTGAACCTTTGGACCTCTCCTCATATCCTTTATGAAATCGTAATTTAGTGTTATTATAATCACACAAATAATGGTGACATACCCTTAGTTCAATCTAGATTTCGAACAATTCTTCACAACTTGGTTACTTTGGCAACTATCAAGTCAATCCAAATCATTCATTTCTAATTGAAATTATAATATTAACGCTTCCATCATGTTACATCCTTAATTGGATTCTTTTTTTTCCTTTAATAATCCAAGGTGACATGAATTTGACATAACAACGCATAATTAGCTAAGTTACAAGCTACTATACACTTTGCTTGCATAAAATAAATCAACTATAATGCGGAAATAAACTTTGATGACTTAGCTTAGCATTTAAAAGATTAAGCCAAAACACTAGAGATACTCCATAATTAGTCCAAACCATTCAGATTAAAGATCTCATCAATATAGATTCATAGGAGAAAATGGATTGAAATTTTGACTTCCTATGAGTCTGATATGATCAAAACAAATTCGGGACCGCCTATTTTGGCCGTTATGATCAATACAATTTTTTGATCGGTGAAGTCCATAAACTATTGCAGTACTAATCAACCACTTCAACGTTTCTGTTCTTGTCAATTCAATAACATTAAAGATTAATTGGACATTTACTTAATCAAATAATATTGACTTATTTGATTAGATCAGAGGCTCGCCTACATTATCAGAATTCAATTAAGCATTACATATATCTAAAATAACTTTCATAGTACCACAGTTGTATCCAGAATGATAAAAACATGTCATATTGAAACTTCAGTATGTGCTAGTATATAGAAATTAAGTTCAGGGGTTACTATCTAGGCCTTAATTAGGTCAGTTTTGGAACTCATTGGGGTTAATTAATTGTACCAATGGATACCATTTAATGAATAGATCATTCTGAAAAGAATTCTTACAAACTTTAACCTGACTTAGTAGGCCCTTAATGGGTCGGCCCCAACCTGTGATAGCCCAAAAACCTAATTCAATCCAGTTTCTGACCTAGTATGATGGAGGACTAGGTGGACCAGGTAAGTCTGGCTAATCCAGAATCTGACCCGACTCACCCAGTCAGTTAGCCAGGCTGGGCTAGCGCAAGTCAGGTTGACCTGAACTGGCTAGCCCGGCCTAGCCATCCATGATGGAGGCAGCGCATTGCGCCCTGACAGAAGTGGATGTCAGCGCACAGTGCACTGTCCAGCGCCTACACCAACTTTTTTATTATTATTAATTTAAATAAAACTATAATAAAGCCAAGGCGAGTCATTCCATTAACAGTAAGACTTTCATTATCCTTTATTTCACGCCCAAAAAAAAAAAAAAAAAAAATGACAACAATAAATAAAATAATAACAGTAAGCCCACATAGGTTTCGACCTCTTGTGATTTCTTAACCCAAAAAAATATATAAATATAAACAGAACGTAAACCTTCATTCCCATCTCTTTTATATTGGGTTAGGTATCATAATACTTAATTTGTGAGTCCCTTCTTTCCAATAAAATGAAATTCATTTTATCAAATACCCAAAACTTCTTTCCTTTGGGAATTTGGTTTGGTTTCCGGGGAGAACCCGGAAAGCCCCAAAATCTCATAATAACTAAAGCAAAACTGGAACGATCATTCGAATATGCCCAAAGATGGCTCTGATATCACATGTAAACTTTATAATCCTCAATCCACAGGAGGGTCTCCTTAACCCCTAACTACCACCTAACCCTTTTAATCTTAGCCCATTATTTGTTTGTTGGTAAATGGGCTCCTTTTAACAAAAATAAGTGAGTCTCTTAGATAGGTAGACAAGTGGACATGATTAAAATCCTTAATGGGTTTGTGGTCATCTGGGCCACATCCATTTAATCCAACAATATGTGGAGAAGTGGGGAAATGAGGAGAAATTTAAAGGTCAAAAATCCCTTTGTCTCCACCTTTCTCTAGTAATGATTCTTCGTTGTGTTCGGATTTGAAAGGCGAAAGGACATAGTAGAAATTATTTTATAACCTTTTATATTGATGGACATTAGGAATTACTAAATGGTTAAATGTCCTTAGTCATTTAAATTAAAATGAATTCAATTTCAGGAGAGAAATGTGTACTTGGATGAGGAGAAAATGATGAGTAGATAACTCTGAACAGTTGGAGAAATGTGGAGGAATCTAGAGGTGGAGAATCACTTTGTGAAGATCCACCACCGGCAGGGTAACTCTCCAGTGTGTTTGGGTTTGAATGCTACGCTAAACCTGTTAGTGTGTTTGGGTTTGATGGGAGTAGTAGATGATGAATCAAATATTAAGTGGGTTAAAATAAATGAGTAGATGAGTTACTTTACATGGGTTTGGATGATTGGTGTAGAGTAAAAAAAATCATTGACTTCAATAGTTCAATTGCATCCTGGAAGTATAATTTCTTCATTGATGTACCCTACTGAATAGCATCCCATAATTCCCTTCTCCCTCCACATGCTCGTCTAAAACCTGCATTGTCTCGTCACATGCCCAATTGTAACTCTCCTCTTCAATTCACGACAAATAGTTTGAATCTCCATAGAAGATCAATTGTCTTCTTCCTCAACCTTATGTACTAATCTTCTTGTCATCAAAATTTCAGAGAGAGAGAGAGAGAGAGAGATCAGAAATATGTTAATTTTCTTGAAATATCACAATATCACAAGATTTTGATCCTTGGGTGGATAGGATGGTTTGAAGTCAATGGTTTGATGGGAGTAGTAGATGATGAATCAAATATTACATGTTTTGGTCTATCTGATAAAAGAATACCCATGACTGATGAAATGTGTCTAGCATCCACAACTATCTCTCCATCGGTGAGCCCAACAGTAAATGAATTCGCTGTATTCTGAGTAATAGACTCATATAGACTGAAGACAGAAGAAGAGAAGGTATCACCGCTCCAAGATAGAATGTCACCCCAACCAATGGACTCCAAGTGAGCTGGGACACCAGATCAGCAACCTTAGCCTTTTTCTCCACAATAATACCTTTGTCCCGAAAAGACTTTATAACGGATGGGGGAGACAATAAGGGATTGAAGAACTTTTGCGAACAAACCCTACTAGGAGGACCAGCTTCAGGTGAGGCTGAACGTTCGGAAGTATAGGGAGAAGGAGAAGGAGATGGAGATCGATCTCTACAGGAAGAAGAAGCTTGGGTGGACTTGCCCTTCTTGCTAGGATGCCTAAACGTTTGCTTTGTGCTAGCCATTCTTGAAGATGTCGAGGATAAAGAACGCTCTCAAGGCTTACACACACGTGCTAGAGAGATTTGAGAGTGGTAGGTGTTCACTGTGATCACACATCAGCAGGGAAGGAGAGCCAACACACACTAATTCAATTTAACTGTCAATAGAGGAGTGGTTCAGGTTTGCTGTCAAACACTATGAGTGGTTGGCTTGATGATTTTGAAATACTCCTAAACATTATAACCTCAGTTAAACATGGCTCCCATAGCAGTTGCTAGAGATAACTGAGCAACTAGAGCTGAAAACGAGCACACCCAACAGCCGTCTGGAAGGAACCATGGTTCAGGAAATGCATCAAGCAGTTGGTGGGCAGATTCTGAAACTGGGAAATTCACTGAACATTGTTGTCCAAGGAGTGTATCAAAGGTCTTCAAATGATCCTAAAGAAGTGTAGGAAGAACACATTGAATCAATAAACGGATTACCCAATCTGATCTGAAACTGATAATGGGTTCTTGGGATACAGCCACTGTTAAAAAAATAATTCAAATGTAGTTGCTCAAACGGTCATGTTGACTGGTCTACTACTTGATTTTGTCAAACAACGTTCACTTACACATTGTGAGCAATTGGTATTGAGTTTACCTTTTCCACTCCTTTTATGTAATCATGGGACACTTGTCTCAAGTTTGTTAGGTCCTTTTACACTATATAAAGAGGTGCTGTCCTCATTTGTACGCATCAGGTAGTCAGTAGAAAAATTGAGTTATCCATTCTGTGTGTGTGTCTTTGCTATTATTGTACTGTAGCCAACAAGTTTGGGGTATCAGAGCACGATTCAGCTGCATACTTGCCTCAGCTGCATACTTGCCCACACAAGTCCCTCTAGAGGTGTTGCAAATAACAGTAAAAGGAAGGAAAGAAAGGAATGGCCAACAACAGCACTGTAAGTGTTTCTCAACCATTGACTCCTATTTTTAAAGGTGATAATTATCATTTTTGGAGTATCAAAATGAAAACCTTGTTCATTTCATATTATTTATGGGATTTAGTTGAGAATGACTTACCTAAATATGACACAAGAAGGAAGAGTTACTGCAACCCAAAAAAATGAGATGAAAGAAAATAGAAAAAAGGATGCGAAGGCCTTATTTTACATCCAACAAGCTCTGGATGAGACCATCTTTCCTAGGATAATGGAAGCCACCACATCAAATGAAGCATGGGAATTGCTTCGAGATGAATATAAAGGTTCAAGTCAAGTTGCTACCTTAAAATTACAAACTCTTCGTTGTGCGTTTGAGATTTTATCGATGAAAAATTATGAGTCCATTAAGGGATTCTTCACAAGAGTTATAACTAATGTAAACCAAATTAGGTCTCTTGGTGAGGACCTAACTGATCAAAAAATTGTTGAAAAGGTGTTAAGAAGTCTCACTCCTAAATTTGACCATGTTGTTGCTGCCATTGCTAATGGGTTCTTTGCAAACACATGAAGAAAGAGTAAACAAAAATGCAGATAAGCCGGTTGAACAGGTCTTCCAAAAACCACTTGATTTAAAGAAGGGATCAAGCAGCAATGCAGGGGGTACCTCCAACCAAAGGCAAAATAGCCAAGGTCACTGTCAAGGTCGCGGGAGGCAAAATTTTCGTGGAAGAGGCCGAGGAAGAACCATGCATAATGGAAATGAGAGAAACCACAACAAAGGTAATCTTGAACCTCCTTAGTGCTATAATTGCAAGAAAAGAGGTCATATTGGAAAGGATTGTTGGTACAAAAACAAGTCCTCAACTGTGCCTTAATGTTCAATTTGTAATAAATTTGGACATGAAGAAAAGGATTGTTGGCATAAAAACAAAAATACAGCAAATTTCCATGAAGAAAAGACAAATGATGAAGTTGAGGAAAATTTATTTCTCTCATGTTTATCTGCAAATGCTGAATTTGTTGGAGATATTTGGTTTCTGGATTGTGGGTGCAGTAACCACATGACAGGTGATAAAACATTGTTTGTTGAGATGGATGAATCGGTAAGGTCTCAAGTCTTGATAGGAAATGATAGTCAAGTCCAGGTGCAAGGCAAAGGTATTGTCTCTGTGAACACCAGGTCAGGAACAAAGCTCATTCACGATGTTATGTATGTACCAGGATTGGCTCAAAACTTGATTAGCTTGTGACAGTTAATGAAGAAAGGGTATTATGCGGTTTTTGATGAGGATAAATGCATGATATTTAAAAAGAAGAATATGGAGTTGGTCATGACAGTGAAAATGACTCAAAATAAAATGTTTCCTCTCAAAATTTCCGATCTTACCCTAAACCATTCAAGTCCGTGGAGTGTGATAATTCTTGGCTTTGGCATAAGAGATATGGGCATCTAAATTTTTATGGTTTGGATTCACTGTATAAACAAAACATGGTTGTTGGCTTACCTGTTGTGCATCATGGTAACAAAATATGTGAAGCTTGCATTTTTGGAAAACATCACCGAACCCCGTTTCCAGCGGGTAAATCTTGGAGGGCTAATAAACCCTTAATGTTGCTACATGCTAATATATGTGGGCCTATGCGCACAAATTCACTTGGCGATAACAAGTATTTTTTAATATTTGTTGATGATTGCACAAGGATGATTTAGGTGTATTTTCTTAAGAAAAAATTTGAAGCTCTTTCATGCTTTCTACAATTTCGAGCTTATATTGAAAAAAAAAGTGGGTCTTTACTTAAGACATTAAGAACTGACCGAGGGGGTGAATTTACATCCAAGGATTTCCTTATGATCTGTAAAGATTCAGGAATACGAAGAGAACTTACTGCAAGTTTTACTCCACAGCAAAATGAAGTCACAGAGCGAAAAAATCATAGCATTGTTGAAACCGCAAGATGCATGTTGAAATAGAAAGGGCTTCCAAAAAGCTTTTGGGCTAAAGCAGTATCTACAGCGGTTTACTTGCTTAATCGCTCTCCTACAGGGGCAATCAATGGAAAAACACCATATGAAGCATGGTATGGGAGAAAGCCAAATGTAAGTCATTTAAAGATCTTTGGTTGTATAGCTTATGCACATGTTCCCTGTGAAAAAAGGCACAAGTTAGATGATAAGAGTCTTAAGTGCATTTTTGTCGGACATAGTGAAGAAACAAAAGGCTAAGACTTTATAATCCTGAAAAATAAAATTTGTTCATTAGTCGGGATGTAATTTTTAATGAGGATGATGGATGGAGGTGGGATAGTGAGGTTGATCATTTCCCTCTAATTGTTGAAGAAGAAGAGACAACATCTTTTGATTCATCACCTGATGCTCTATCAAGCCCGACTGGATCCACATCACCTGCTAGAAAGGTCAAAAGTCTTGTTGATATTTACCAGTCATGTGATTTTGTATGTTTTGCTACTGAACCCACTTGTTCTGAAGATGCAGCAAGAGAAAAAGATTGGCATGATGCAATGGAAGTCCAAATGAATGCCATTGAAAAAAGTAAAACATGGAGATTGGTGGACTTACCACAAAGAAAAGAAGCCGTTGGGCTAAAATGGATTTACAAATCCAAGTTTAATGCAGATGGCTCTTTGCAAAAACATAAGGCCCGATTGGTGGCAAAAGGGTATGCACAAGTTCCAGGTGTTGATTTCTTTGAAACCTTTTCTCATGTTGCTAGAATCGACACTATAAGGACTATTTTAGCTGTGGCTGCTCAAACAGGTTGGAAAATTTTTCAATTTGATGTAAATTCAGCTTTCTTAACTGGGAAGTTGCAAGAGGAAGTGTATGTTGAACAGCCTCCTGGGTTTGAGATTAAAGGGTCTGAAAATAAAGTTTACAAGCTAAAAAAGACACTATATGGGCTCAAACAAGCTCCATGAGCTTGGTATAGCAAGATTGACAAATATTTTTTGGACCATAACTTTCGAAAAAGTGAAAGTGAACCGACCCTTTATGTGAAGGTGGGAGGTGTGGATGAAATTCTCATTGTGTGTTTATATGTAGATATTCACCGGTTACTCTCCAAAATTGATTGAAGAATTCAAGAAAAATATGATGTCCCAATTTGAAATGACAGATTTAGGTTTGTTACATTATTTTTTGGGATAAAAGTTGTTTAGGACTCAAATGGTATTTTTCTCCACCAAGGAAAATATGCAAGGGATTTGCTTAAAAATTTTCATATGTCAAATTGCAATCCCGCTAAAACACCCATGAATGCTGATGAAAAGCTTATTCTAAAGGATGGAATTGAAAAGGCAGATGCAAAGGAATTTCCAAGAATGGTTGGCGGCTTGATTTATCTCACACATACAAGGCCAAATATAATGTTTTCAGTAAGTTTGATTTCAAGGTTTATGAACAGTCCAAGTAAACCTCACATAGATGCAGCCAAGAGAGTTCTACGATATATTCACGAAACCTTAGATCTCAGACTCAGGTATAAAAAATCAAATACGTGTAAACTTGTCTCTTACACTAACAATGATTGGGCTGGTTGTGTAGATGACAGGAAAAGTACTACAAGCTATGGGCTTAGTCTTGGGTCTGCATTGATATCATGGGCCTCAAAAAAGCAGCAAACTACAGCATTGTCTACAACTGAAGCAGAATATATGGCAGTTGCAAGTGCGGCTTGTCAAACTATGTGGGTTAGGAGAATTCTATCTGACCTGAAGGAAAAGCAAGAGGATGCAACAATTTTATTTTGTGACAAGTCCACAATTGAACTAACAAAGAATCCAGTCTTCCATGGAAGAACAAAGCATATTGAAGTTCGGCATCATTTCATTCACGAGCTTGTGGCCAAGAAAGAGATTAAGTTGGAATACTGTAGCATAGAGGAACAAGTTGCTGATATTTTCACAAAGGCTTTTTCGAGAGAAAGATTTTTCAAATTACGAAGAATGCTTGGTTTTGAAGGCATTTGAAATAAGGGGAGGTGTTAAAAAAAAAAATAATTCAAATGTAGTTGCTCAAACGGTCATGTTGATTGGTCTACTAGTTGATTTTGTCAAACAAAGTTCACTTACACGTTGTGAGCAATTGGTATTGAGTTTACCTTTTCTACTCCTTCTTTTATGTAATCATGGGACACTTGTCTCAAGTTTGTTAGGTCTTTTTACACTATATAAAGAGGTGCTGTCCTCATTTGTATGCATCAGGTAATCAGTAGAAAAATTGAGTTATCCATTCTGTGTGTGTGTCTTTGTTATTATTGTACTGTAGCCAACAGCCACTTGACAGAGTGGAACACAAACTCGGAAAGCTTTGGTTGGAATGATGCCTCAGTGAAGCATACAGGTTGCTGGAGGGATTTCTATCGGGAGACAGAGCTTCAGAATGAGAGAGAGACAAACAGCCTTGGAGAAGATAAAATGCTTAGGAGAAACGTTAAGTGTTGCAGTGATTCGAGGTGAAGAACAGACTTTGCTAGATTGAAGAGGAGAATCCTAGTGAGATGATGAAACCATGGAGAGGAGAGAAAAAACTCCAAGGGAAGAGACTAGGAATTGAACCGGAGAGCCTAGCAGGTCGACATCGTCTGAATAGAAATTCAGTTTGAAACAAAACAATCCAGAGCGACTATTTTAAGTCGGTGGGTGCGCATGTCTGGTAGACATCCTCCAATCATGATGTCAACCGGGTCAACTGGGAGAACTGATCATTTGATTAGTTAAAGGTAAAACTGTCCAACTTCTTTGAAGGACACCCTGCACCGATCTTACCCCTAACCCAACTAACCTAAAAAGAGTCTAAATAGGTACACACAAGATTAATCTAACTTGAAAAGATATTTAACTAAGTAGCACACCTAATTAGATGAAAACAAAATATACACCCTTTAATTCAAACTCTTTATCAGTCAATCATTTAGACTAATTGCATATTCAACTTGTATTAGAAAAAGTTTAACTAATTGTGCATGATCAAGTTGATTTTTTGTTTCAAAAGTAGACTTTTCAAGCATAAATATTTCTATGAGATCATTTAAAAACCAATTTTGAAAAATGCCACATTTTTCTCAATGATGTGACCCAACCAATTCTTTTGAAATGCAATTAATATAACTTTACAATTCTTGACCCAAAATCAATTGATCAACCGATCCTGTAAATAAAAGATGTAACCAAAAGAGATTTTACAAGATCTATTCTAATTTTCCATTTGTAAGACATATGACTTAGAAGAACATGGAAAATTCATTTTTCAAAATTATTTAATTTTTCAAACATGATTTGACTATGCATCCTTTCAAATCTAAATAATTTTGAAGACTCATCAATTGATTATGTATAGTGTAACTTAGAAAACCCTTTTTCAAATCAATTGATCATAAAACATGCATTAAAAAAAAAAAAAAAAACCAATACAACTTCAAAATGCATTTTTATCAAATGATTTTGAGAACTAAAGGATGTGCCAATCAAGCTTTAACAAAATCAATTGATTCTCAAATATCTATGCATTAAATAAAATGGTACTAAATAAGAGTAAAATGCACTAGACTCATGACCAACAGAAATATCTAACTATGAGAAATAGGTTGGTCAAACTACACTCAAAGCCTTAGGTTTTGTCTAATTGTCTATCTATGGGAATCCACTTAAGGACTTGAAGGGGTTGAACTTTGGTTTGCGATGAACAAAATAAATGTGCAAAAGCAAATAAGAAGAGTAATCACCACAATAATCACCACGACACAATCATGTATAGTGGTTCGGCCCAAATGCCTACATCTACTCTCGGCTTGTGATCCTACACTCCATCGGATTTTCACTATCTATGGTTTTCAATAGGCTAATCAATAACCTTTACACAATGATTTCCAAGGCTAAGCAATAACCTCTTACAATGATGTTTTTCAAGGCTCAACAACAACCTATTCAATGTTATTTTTCTAGGCTAAATAACAACCTTTACAACTCTAAAGATTTGATCTCTCAAATGTGTCTAGAGTACACTCAAGGAGATACAATGTTTTAACTCATTATATTTGCCTCTAACACAAGCTGATATGAAAGTTAAAACAGAACTCAATGATACACTTATAAGTAGCTAAGGTGAGTGCTCAATGTGTATGAGTATTTACTTTAATCAATTTTAAAATTAATTAATTCTCCTAAATGAATGCTTGATGCATTTAAAAGTTTAAGCACAGAAATTATGATTAAAGTAATGAACTTAATCGCATGTGAGGCAAGGAGAACAACTTAAAACAATATTCCTATCAAAATACAACATTTGTATGAAATTTCAAAGACTAAAACTCACGTGATTGTGACATAGATGTTTTCAAAACAAACTGATATTCCTATGTGATCTATGTTTGTAAAACAACTCAGACAATAATAGAAATCATGCTAAAATAGAGTTTCAAAGATTTGAACAAACATGGATTTCAGAAACATGGAAACCAAAGCATAACTTAGAAAGATATACCTATATATGTATCTCAGGCTTTTTAGATTTCCATTTCTCTTCTAGCCTCTTCGGCTCATTCCCCTTCCTTAGACTTCAAAACAGTTTAAAAGATTCAGCCAAAAAGTCTCTCTCAAGTGTGGAATGAGTTGGAGCTATAAGCAGGAAAGTTCTCAACGGCTAGTTCATCCGGTCGACATCCTGAAGCTCGGGTCAATTGGATTTAACGGTCATATTTCCAACGGCCGGTCGACACTCTTAGGGATTCGGTCGACCGGGTACACTAGCCTTGTAGAAGTTCCCTTCAAAAATTTAAAAATCTGACTTATCTATTTGGGAACTAAAGGCCAAATGAATTCATGCAAGTTTTCATAATTCTAAAAATGCAAGAATGCATGCAAATCATGAACCTAGTTGCCTAACTAGATTTTACTCGAAAGCACAAGGGCACATATGAATCAAACTAGTCTTTTGAAAGCGCATTTAAGATTGAAAACATGCAGGGTATTGTCTTTGAAAATCAAATGAATATGCATGACTAAATACCAGATTTCAAGGTTTTAACTTCAATGCATGAGTGTGTGATCAAATGAAAGTGAAGGTGATAGTGCATCTATCAAATCAGATGAAAGAGAAGGTGATAGTGCATCCATCAAATTAGCAACATATAAAATCCCTAACAGCGCCAAGTGTCACTTTCCTGCTAAGGGGGTTGTTGTCATTGTATATATATATATATATATATAATGTGTAATATTGATTAGCTAGCAACAACGCCCAATGCTTAGCCCGGGCTAAAAGTAAGATATTACATTTTGAATTGATGAGATATTAAAATTAATTATAAACATATAAGAATATATTCATGTATATTTATATAAAAACAGTCAATACATCTTTAATCACAAATGCAAGTGGTCAACATCAACAATAAACTATTACAAAGATAAAGCTAAAAAATCCATTCAACAACAACATAAAAAAAATAATAATAGCAATAATTACTAATGAAGATATAGAAAAGCAGGTTTTGTTAATATAAATAACATTAGTAATAAGAAATGCATTTAAGTTTTTGTTACCCATTGATAATTTCAAAGCCCAATAAAATAGAGCCACCTCATTTGGACTTATTTGTGCAACAAAAGGATTATAGTTTTTGCAGATTTTTATTTCCTCATGAGAATGGAATCTTGTATTTTCATAGAAAATCAGAGTCCTCTCTCTTAAGGAAAAATGATTCATTTTTTTTCTTTTATGCAACGAAAATACTTCACACCAAATAACATAAAATTGTTAACAAAGAAAATTATAAAAATGTGCAATCCTCTCGTTGCACAAATGCACCATTTTTTTTTATTTTCACATAGGCCAATGATCATTTCAATTGCTCCGCACAAATTTCTTCTCCACCCCTTTGAAGTAGCACCAATACTATTTTAGAATTAATCAAACCGTTTTTAAGCTTAAGATTTAAAAAAAATAAAATGTATAAACATCTTAACTTTAAAAGCCATAAATTATGAGCATTTAAGACCACATGCTAGTATTATTTGATCCCAGTAATAATTGGCCCACCTTGGATCAATGTATATATCTCTTAATTATGAGTCCATGTGGGCACACGGAAGTGTAATTTATGGTGGGCCAAACCTAGGGTCATATTTCTATATAATCAGATCAGAAACTGATGCCTATAAGATTCAACCAAAAAAACTCCAACCTCAAAACATTTTTATCACAAGCCCTTCCATGAGGTGGTCTATCAGAAGGTTGAGTCTGACTTTTGTTCGCATTTGACAATCTTTGAATAGAGTAGGGCTCTATTTAGAAACTAAAAGAAAATGATATTTTTAATGAAAAAATTATCAATATGAATTGTTGAAAGGCAGGCCCCAAATATTAAAATAAAAGGATGACAATCTTCAGAAGATGAAAGATAGATGGTGTTGAGAGAGAGAATAACTATGGCGAAATAGAGAGATTTTCGGGGATTTTGATTGAGAGACTTTGGGAGATAGAGGATATGGATAGCAATACTTTTGGAGAAAAAAATAGTGGAATGTGATGACATGGCTCCTTAAATCATGGTAAGTTTTTTTGTGTATATTTATTTAAAAGGAGAACTCCTTTGATGTTGATGTGGCACCCTTCACAGCCCACCTCCCTGTTTGCTTTAATATATATAATTTAGCTTTAATTTTCAGATACAGTATAAATTTATTGTGATAAAAATGAAAATTGATTAATGTCCAGATTAGTGTTAAAGCAGCCCCGAGTCAGTTTTGCCTTTTTTCGACACGTGGATTTGGTAGTTTGACAAGTTATGGCATGGATTATAATTACCAATATTTTCATGTTTGTGATTTACTATTTATGTTTTTTTTATGAGGGTTAAAGCTCTCAAAACCTGTTGTTAATTTATGCTATTAAATTCTCTATAATTTTTTATTACACCGTATTATAATATTCAAACAATTTTGAAGAGAAATCACTCTTAAAACAATCCAATTCAAGTTTAAATTTAAATCTATAATCTTTTAAGAGGGACACTCATGTGCATCTATCCCTCACCATAGGGTGAGGGAACTTTTCCTTTTTGCACATGAATTTTCCTTTTGTACTTCACCCTATGTACTTGAAATCCCCCTTTTATACTTGAAAATTCTCATTTATGGAAGCATCTTTCACCCTATCGTGAGGGATAGATGTACTTGAATATTTGCCATCTTTTAAAATGCCCAAAAGATAACCCCAAATAATCCACACAGTTGCAATCCCAAATAAGCCTCATGCATGAAAAAGGAAACTTTCATTTCGATTTTTAGGGATAACCTCCCTCTCTCTATACGTCTCTCTTGCATTATTCAAGTTGGATCAGCCATTATTAATGCAAAAAATTGAGGCCCATATGATAATTGAATTAGAGTGAAAGAACTCCATCATATATTCATATCTTCCTCTATCTCCACGTTTCTCTTGCATTATTCATGTTGGATCAACCATCCTCTACGTCTCTCCCCCTCATGAGTTGTTCAAGGCATGCTTTTATTTTTCCAGTGAATTATTCATTTTTCCATAGTCACTTTACTTTTTTAATATCATGTGGCCTGAGTGCACCAACACACCCTTGTGATTGGACCAATAAGCATCTCCCATGCCTTTTTCTGTTAGTTAGTTTTTTTTTTTTTTAATCAATCCACTATAACGAATATGTTTGAGATTTTAATCACATTTTTCATCAAACCATCAATCTAATAGTGAAAAAAAAAACTCGAGATCGGTTTTCTCAGTGTTTTTATAGATCTCTGTCATGTAATGGCCATATTCTCATGAATTTCTTTTCAGCAAAAAAAAAAAAAAAAGAACAAAAAGACCTCTTTAGTTGCCGGCAGTATCAATATGCATGCCCTTATCTCTTCACCATTCTTATCCATGATATTTTCCAAAAATATTCTAATCACAAAATCTAACGTTACATTCTTATCTGGACAGTTCATAGGCTAACAATTCTTTTTTTCTTTTTTGTGCTAAAAAATAGGCTGATGCATTAATCCATGGTTTCATAAAAAATTGTAGTCTTTTTGGTCCCACCAACATAGGCTATCTTACCCTTGAACATTTCATTTTTAAAAAGAATAGACAGTCATGATAGTGTTATCAATGCTCTATCATGATGTCATCAATCAAAACTATCTTCTTTATACAAAGAGAAAAATCAAATGAAAAGAAAAAAAAATCAAAACTATCTAAAATCATTTTTTCTATTTTTTCTCTTTATATTATTTTTATAGTATTCTTTATAGTTTATGATTTTTTTTCTTTGTAGAATTTAAAAAATTAATATTTTTGTCATATTTCATTGATTTTTATATTAAAAAAAATCAAAATGTGTGAAATTCTATAAACTCAAATTTGATTTGCAGATTATCAAGTTTTACTATACATTATCCTTTAAAATAAATTTTGATATATAAAATTTTAAACATGATAGATGATATATTCATTTATCTTGGATTTGTGTTCATCTCATTAATTAGTATATAAAAAAATAGCTCCAAATCGAATATATTTCTATTTTGAGCCCGCACAAACAGGCCTGTGATCTGCGTGCATTTCTCATATGGCATTGATGTTTTTTCTCTATGCTTTGAACTTTTCTAGGTATATTTTTCATCATTCGCCTTAATGTCTTTTAGTTAAAGGTCATTTGTCGTAGGTCTCTCCGAAATCAAGCTCATGCCTCCGTCAGGAAGGGCCAAAATCATTACAATTTTGGACCCTATGAAAATTGTCTATGATAAGTGTTGGATTACTGCTAGACCGGTCCTGTGTCTAGCACTAGATTTCAAAAAAAAAAATTAAAAATCAAGTATATTTTCCATCAATCTTACTAGAAAAATGTAATGAAATTAAATAATTTTTTTTAAAAAATAATAATTTTAAAAATGATTAAAATAATTATGTTTTTCTGGTTTGAATTATATTGAGTGGTCACAATTGCAGTTAAGACAATCGCGAATATATGCAAGGACATGATCGGGTGCAATGAAAAAGTCCTGCAATGGATGCGATGAAAATTTTAAACTCGTATGCGCTCCGCCCCGTCTTGAAGTTTTAAAAAAAAAAAACACAAAACAAAAATGGAAGTAAGAAATCTCTTTACAATCCCCTCTCTCTGCCTCTCTATGTTGAATTTGCCCCATCCTTCCTCTATGTTTTTTCTACGGCTCTCCCAGCTCAAACCTCTCTCTTTATATCTCTATATTTCTAACCGAAGGCACATGTCACCCTCTTTTATTGAGACCCTAAAACCTGAGAGAGGATTTTTTTTTTAATTTTTTTTACAACGGCTTCGAGTGTTGGAAAGTCCCACATCCCACATCACCTAAAGGTTGATATATGTCTTAATATACAATGTAATAAACCATATACCAACCCAAAAGCTTAAGCTGATAGATGAAAGGCCCATACAGATATAATGAGACGTGTCAAGCCTGTGTACCCTGCATAAATCTCCACCATGTATCTTCCTCACCCTCTCCCTTCCAAGTTCTACCTCCTCTTGTTATCTTTGTATAAATAGAGTTTTTTCTCTACCTATCTCCCCATGGAAGAGGACTATGCTAAAAAAAACACGTAAAAGAAAGATGGGTCTTGCTTGGCCCCTGATTTGGTTGAGACCCTCGGGAGTTTTTATGGTAGTTTTGCCAGTCTTGGCCATGGAAGAGGACTATTTTCTGTAAAAAGAAAGCCAGCCCCTCATTAAATAAAATCTTAGTGAAACAATGTAAGCATTATAATTCTATTATTATTAGTATTGGCAAATTCATTGGGTATTGGACAAAACTTGGGATTTATTTATAATTGTATTTTTAGTGGGACTGCTCAAAGAAGATGGCTACTTGATTTTTTATGGAGCTTCCTATTATGTGCTCATGTGGACTACCATAAGGGACACTTGGTATCACATGAATTTTGTTGCCCTTCACGTGGATGTATTGTTATGATGTGTGGATGTTTGATGACATCATATCTCATCACATTATGTCTTGTCTTCTGTCATGATGTTGCTTTTGGATTGGAAAAGAAATAAGAAAGTCAAAAATAAGAAAAGCTTTAGGCGTTGTCTTCAACGAGTCGTTGCGTACAATCAATCTAAAGAAGTATGGTGTCTTGGGTTCCATGCAACATATGGAGGTTGCTCGAGCCATTGTTTGTTCGCTCGAGCAAACGACAGATAGAATGTCATCCGCTCTAGTGTACCTTTATTCGCTCGAGCGGTCAATGCGCAAAAAGTCCGTTTTGAATAGAAAACTGCCTTCTAATTTGGTTCAAATTACTTTTTTGAGTCGTACTTGATCTACAAGTATTGAGGCATGAATTAAAACCTATATATAGCCTTTCTCTCTCAACTCTAGACTACCACTCTCCCATCTAAAAATCTAGAGATTATTTTCTTCTCCAAAGCTTCAAGTTGTTGTACTGAAGTTCAAGTCTTTGGAGGTTTTTCTTCTACTTTTCTGAAGTGGATTCGTCTTGAAGAGGCATTCAAGGTAGTTGGTTCAAGCGCGGTAAAGGTGCACAGTGAGCAGTCGGCAAAATCAAAGCAGTCCTTAGGTTGAGTTAGCAACTGGGAAAGGGTTGTGAGTTTTCTTGTAACTTTCAATTTATAGTGCATGGTTGTCTGTTGGCCTAGACGATAAGGCCCGTGGTTTTTTCCCAAGTAGGGTTTTCCACGTATAAATCCTGTGTCCTTCTCTTTGTGTGGATTGCTTGATTTTAATCGGATCTAGGATTAATCACTAGTTTAATCACTGTTATTGAAATCTAGTAGAGATTGGTTGGTTGGGACCCGAGGCTGTGTTAAGGCCGAGAATTTTCAATTGGTATCAGAGCACGTTACACTAATTTATTGTGTGATCTTTTTAAAACTGATCTCTAATAGATTTCAATAGATAAAGAACGTCTACTAATAAACCTCCTCTCTTAGATGGAACCAATTATCCTTACTGGAAAGTAAGAATGATTGCTTTTCTCAGAGCTATAGGCGATTGGGTCTGGGATACTGTAGTGGAAGGATATGCTGATCCCACTGTGGTTGTAGATGGCCAAACTGTCAGGAAACCAAGAGCCCAATGGATTGCTATTGAAAGGACCAAGCCCAACTGCAATAACATGGCCATCAATGCTATTTACAATGGCATCACCTCGGTAGAATTTCATAGAATTTCTGCGTGTTCTACTGTTAAGGCAGCTTAGGACTTACTTCAAACTGTTCATGAGGGAATAGATGCAGTCAAGCAAACTAAACTCCAAAATCTGACCACTGCTTTTGAGACGATCAGAATGAAGGATTCAGAAATGTTTGATGAGTTCAATTCAAAATTTTGAAAAATTGTGAACTCGTCCTTCAATATGGGAGAACCCATTCCTCAATCTAAAATTGTTAAGAAAGTCTTGAGGTCTCTCCCAGAACATTTTCGTCCAAAAGTAGTTGCCATAGAGGAACATCAGGATCTCAATTCCCTCAGTGTGGAAGAGTTAGTTGGTAATTTGCAGACATACGAAGCTAACCGTTGTCTTAGCAAGAATGGAAAAGAAGTTGCACTCAAGTCTTCGAAATCTGTGGACAGTAGTTTTGAATCAGAGTGTGATTCAGAGGACACTGAGTTTGAAAAATATTTCATCAAAAAATTTAGAAAGATGTTGAAAAATAAAAAGGCTAAGAAGGATGGTAACAACAAGGCACCCTACAAGACCAAATCTGTGCTGGAAAAGAACCCATCTAAAGGATACACCGAGCCAATCCAATGCTTTGAATGTTAAGGTTATGGTCACACTGCTGCTAAGTGTGCCAACGGAAAGGAAAAGAGCAAAGGAAAGGCTCCTAATGTGTCTTGGGAAGATGATACAGATGAAGAAAAGAGTGAGCCCGAATCTCCTGATAATGATTTTAAAAACTGTGTTGCTTTCATGGCTTTGTCTACTATTTCTTCTTTGCAGGGTTCATCTGACAGGGAGTCCAAGTCTGATGACAATTCAGATTTTGATAACTTTTCTGATGATGACAAGGACTGGGAAACTACATACAAGAAACTGTTGCAAGATTTCATACGTATGTCAAAGATTAGTAAGAAAAGAGCATTAAAGCTGAAAGAAATGGAAACTCAAGATTCTTCACTTACTGCACAACTGGAAGAATCACAAGCTAAGGTAAGCCAGTTAGAAGATCGGCATATAATCTTGTCTAATAATCTGATTGCTGCAGGTAAGAAGAGTGAATTATTGATGCAACAAGAGCTAATAGCAAAATCTGAGAAGAACAATTTAAAGAAATAGCTAAAGGACTGTAAAGCTGAAAATGAAGATTTAAGAGGAAAGTTGAAGATGACTCTCACCGAACTGGATTCCACTACAGCATCAATCAAGCGGATGAATACTGGATCTAAGAAACTTGATGAGATCCTTGGAAGCCAAAAGACTGACAAGTCTAAATCTGGAATTGGCTATACTCATGGAGCTTCGTCCTCAAACAATAAAGGTAAATCTGTATTTGTTCGAGGTCCTACTGTGTACTCCATGACACCCTTAATTCATAAGGCTCCACCCTTGAAATTTGTGAATGCTATGAATGTGCATAAGCCAAAATTCACCCCCACATGTCACTTTTGTGGAATCAAAGGACACATCATACCACATTGCAATAAAAGAAAAAATCATATCAAAAGTCAGATGAGGAAGAAACCTTCTTCTCCTCAACAGGTCAAAACTAAGGCTGTTTGGATTCATAAAAATGACCTGAGCTGCAATGTGGTCTACACTGCACTGTCTAAATCAATTGAGAATGCTGAGGTTGATCCCCCTCTGCACAAGCCCATAAGCATTGGCCTATGCACCTAATCCTCCAACTGCGTTTAGCACATGCATACTTTTTTAAGCTAATTTTTGAGATTATCTGGCATGTGATACACTTTGATTTGTTGGATTTTCACACTGAATTTTTTTCTCATGATTTAAGGATTTTAATCATGTCCACAAGTACGCGATGACTCACTTGGACACTCACTTACGGGTCAATGAGACATTAGGATTGACAGGATTCACGGTCTTAGTAGTTTTGTACCTATTCGGAGCATCAATTTTGATTTTCCCACTTTCCTATGCTCTCTTCTTAATGTCTTTATCTATATATGTGACCCAAAGTGCGTAGAGATTTCTGTAGACCGACGCAATGGAACTGTATCCTATAGGGTTCCAAAATTTCTCAAAAAAAATAAGCACTCAAACTTGTGCATTATTTTATACCGGGAAGTTCATAAAAAAAAATCTTAAGTTGGGCTAATATATAAAAAAAAAAATCCCATGTTGGGCTAATAAAAAAAAAAGTGTGTGACATTAAGAGGGAGCTTCGAACCTTATTTATGATCGGATCGATTGTTTTTGAAAGGTATGAAATTCGCTATATATCTGATGATTGTTGATTTGTAGTCGATCTACGATTTCTTTGTGTTTTTCACTTGAGATTATCTTACACACAATTAACACACATGACAACTTCCCCAAAATTGTGTTGCCTTATGACTTGCAAATTATAGTGTTTGATCGTTGAAAGTTTTCGATTGTCGACTTGATTGAGTTTTGCATTTGTGCATTTTTTATCGAGGATATAGATTGTCTGATTTAGGGGGAGTATGAGCTTTGTCAATTATGAACAAAAAGGGGGAGAAGCTGAGATAACTCATGAGATTTCATGTGTTGATTAGTGCTGATTAGTTTATGATATTGCTGCTTAACTGCTTAACTTTCAGAATTAATTTTAATTTTCAAGATTTCACGCTTGATCTTTTGTCAAACTTTTGTGAACAGGCGCGCATTGCCAGGCTGAATTGAAGAAAAAGTTCTTGAAATTTATCTTATTTTTTCTGGATAGAATTTTTCTTGTATTTAGGTGTTTTGTTCATGAATTGCCAAAGGGGGAGATTGTAAAGATTATAATTCTATTATAATTAGTATTGGCAAATTCATTGGGTATTGGACAAAACTTGGGATTTATTTACAATTGTAGTTTTAGTGGGCTGCTCAAAGAAGATGGCTTATAATTCTAGTGGGACTGCTCAAAGAAGATGGCTACATGATTTTTTATGGAGCTTCCTATTATGTGCTCATGTGGACTACCATAAGGGACACTTGGTATCACATGAATTTTGTTGCCCTTCACGTGGATGTATTGTTATGATGTGTGGATGTTTGATGACATCATATCTCATCACATTATGTCTTGTCTTCTGTCATGATGTTGCTTTTGGATTGGAAAAGAAATAAGAAAGTCAAAAATAAGAAAAGCTTTAGGCGTTGTCTTCAACGAGTCGTTGCGTACAATCAATCTAAAGAAGTATGGTGTCTTGGGTTCCATGCAACATATGGAGGTTGCTCGAGCCATTGTTTGTTCGCTCGAGCAAACGACAGATAGAATGTCATCCGCTCTAGTGTACCTTTATTCGCTCGAGCGGTCAATGCGCAAAAAGTCCGTTTTGAATAGAAAACTGCCTTCTAATTTGGTTCAAATTACTTTTTTGAGTCGTACTTGATCTACAAGTATTGAGGCACGAATTAAAGCTTATATATGGCCTTTCTCTCTCAACTCTAGACTACCACTCTCCCATCCAAAGATCTAGAGATTATTTTCTTCTCCAAAGCTTCATCAAGTTGCTGTGCTGAAGTTCAAGTCTTTGGAGGTTTTTCTGCTACTTTTCTGAAGTGGATTGATCTTGAAGAGGCATTCAAAGTGGTTGGTTCAAGCGCGGTGAAGGTGCACGGCGAGCAGTCGGCAAGATCAAAGCAGTCTTTAGGTTAAGTTAGCAACTGGGAAAGGGTTGTGAGTTTCCTTGTAACTTTCAATTTATAATGCTTGGTTATCTGTTGGCCTAGACGATAAGGCCCGTGGTTTTTTCCCGAAATCCTGTGTCCTTCTCTTTGTGTGGATTGCTTGATTTTAATCGGATCTAGGATTAATCACTAGTTTAATCACGGTTATTGAAATCTAGTAGAGATCGGTTGGTTGGGACCCGAGCCTGTGTTAAGGCCAAAATTTTTCAAAGAACGAAGGATTGATTCTTCTTGTTATGAGAAAGATTCAGACTTTGGAAATATGGTTAAAAATAAAAATAATAAAAAATGAAAATATAAATGAGAAGATTAGGTAGAATTTATAAATACTATATTTATTTCAGTGCGCTTATTAATTCTAATTATTTAAAAACTTTGAGACATTTTTCCTAATAAATTCTGAAGGAAAACCCTATATTTGAAAATATACTCTTAGTTTTGCGAGAGGATTTAATTGCCTGATAACAATACTTGAGGATAATTGATGGCTTTCTCTTTCAATGTCTTCATCAAGCTATCATTTTACTGCATTTTGACTGAGTTTTGTTTACTACAGGATTGGAGATCTCGACTATTGCAACAATATAATTCTCAAATGGTTCTTCATTTTTTACTGCTCGAACATAAACAACCCTGGTTTCTATAGAAATGCATCCAGGAAGGCTTCAACTCATTATATTTGTAGATGGTGTAAGACCCCGCCCCGAGAGTTTCCTTTTAGTGTTAATTAAGACGTGACTTATCTATAAGTGAGATTAGTGGAAATGGGTTAAATCTGGATTAGAATAGCTTTTTATAGCTTTGAATAATTTTGGGAACTCTTTTGATCTAGTGGGGCCCTTTGGGGGTTCCTTTTATTGTGTCTTGATTAGTTTTGGGATTTATTTAATAATTCTGAAAATTTGTAAATTTCTCCGTTTAATATGATTCCCAACAACTTTCGTATTTGTTCCGTTCCCATTCGAGACCTCTAAACCCTACTTTGCCATTGATAGGGGTAAAACAGTCTTTTTACACAAAATCTGGACACTATTTTCAATGTCTCCGAAACTCGTAAAATATATACTTTTTGGAAAGTAGAAATTTCGACGATCAATTCTTCCTTCTTCGTCGAATCCGTCCGAAGCCCGTAGAACGATGTTTTAGCTCGATTGGACTTTTAAGTTGTGGGACCCATTGCCATTTTCTATATAAGGAGGAGTCCTTTTCTTGTTCCTCTTCTTGCAACTTCTTGAGAAAAAGAGGGAATTCCAGCCCAGCCTAGGGTTTTCTTCAAGCTATCTTGCTCCTTGCTTCTCCATCTCTCAATCTCTCTCAAATCTATTGCTAAAGGCAAAATGGAGGTGGTAATCTTCTTCCCCTCCATGAGAGCTTCCTCTTGGTATCTTTTTTTTTAGAGAACCTTCCATTCCAAGCTACCTTTTGAGCAAACTCTTGCCATTAGAGGACTCTTCATGTAAGTTCCTCTTCTCATCTCTTGGTTGTGTATTCTTCTAGCCATGGAGGTGCTTCACCTTGATTATTGGAAGCTATCTCCATCTATTTCTTGATTTTGACATTCTAGGGTTATAATGAATGTATTTTGGGGATTTTTGTGTAGATTGTAGATTTTGAGCTTGATAGTGGCTTAGAGCTTGACTAGCATACTTTGGAGACCAAGGCAAGTGGATGAATGGATTTGATTTGAATAAGTTCTTGATTTATTGAAAATGTGGAATTTTTGCTATTCCTATTCCTTTGGTTCATTATGTTTCATAATGCTTTTGGAAATGTACTTATTGATATGATTTTCTCTTAGTTAGTTTTATGAGAATATATGCATTCATTCATTAAAGTTTATTTTGGTCATTATAAACTTCTTAAATGATATTTGTACTTGCATTGAATGAGATGTGCATTGGTAGGAGAATTAATGCATTGATGGAATGGTGGTTGGTGGAAAGAATTAAATGTTAAATGGAAGGGAATAGACCCATTCCACGTTAGGAAATGGTTGGGATGGAGGTGAAATGGTTTGGGAAGGAAAGGATTGAAACCTGCACCTGATGTGTAGTTCCCGCAGCTGGGCGGTCAGCGGGCGATCACCTTGGCGGCTAGCCGACAGGTGACCGGCGGCTAGCCGACCCAGATGCGGTTAGAAACACAGAATGCTGTGTTTTGACAAGCGAACCGCGGTCAGCCGCGCGGTCAGCTCGCGGCTAACCGCCAATCCAAAAACCCTGTGACCGCTAGGTAGCCGAGTTGCGCGGTTAGAAACACAGAATGTTATATTTTAGCAGGGTGAACCGCGGTCAGCCAGAGGCTAACCGCCGATCACATCGGCGGCTAACCGCCAGCTGACCGACAGGTGACCGAGTTTCACCCAGAATTCCTGAGTCTTTTCTATTGGTTTCAGATATGGTATTTAAAAGTTTGGATGGGTTGTTCTGATGCCCTACCACCTTGGAAAGACCCAGGGGATGACATAAGGAGATCGTCATAGAAAGAGACACCATTTCGGAAAAAGTATTGAGACTTTTAGATTCATCAACGTGCATAAGGAAACTTGGTATGTCCTCTATTAATTGAGTACCATACTAAAGGTAATATAGACATACAAGATCCTTATACAGGTCGTTGAATATGGATGTCCCAATATATAGTCCCTAATGATATAAGGATTCATTGCATTGTTTTACTCAGACTATATGTATAATTGCCCGATCCTACTGGTTTTATCCCAATTTCGGATTTATACCCCTGATATGTCCCGCCAGCCCCGTTTATGCATGACCAGATAATGATACGAAATGTGTGCTTACGAGCACCATACCCCACCTGCCCGAGTGTTTTATACTGATATGTTTTGTATACGTTTTGATTTCTCATGTAACCTATGAGTCGGCACCACTAAGCTTGGACGTCCTTGTCAGTCTGATCAACTGACTTGGGCCTCCCCCTTGTGCTCCCGCCAGTTGCAACTTGGATCTTGTCCTGTCCCGTTACCCGGTTCCGCGGCCGTGGTCTTGCCTAACTATATGTATATGTATATGTATATAATGTTGGTTCTCGTCACCTCGTGTGCTTGAGCCCAACGCACTGAATGTGCTCTCATCACCTTAGTGATGGAGAGGATTGAGCTCTAGTGTGGTTGCCATCTAGTCAGTTCCTGTACCTTGAATACCCCACATGATTTATATTGCATTTGTACTTTAAATGAATCATGCATCCTGTTTTATGACAGTCACTGTTTTAACAAGATTTCGTTATGTTTAAGATGTACTTTGATTTCTTGCTTGCCACTATCTATTTACCCACCTGCCAGGCCGTCGTGTCTGACCCATTTTTGTGGTACTCAGGTCCAGCTCCCGTTTTTGCCTTTGAGGAGGAGCCAGAGGGGGCGGTTGATGAACCGCAACGATTAGTGGAGTGGCAAGCTGACGATGTCATGTAGACATTCGGTTTAGATTTGAGCTGCGAACATTTTTAGGGAGTTCATAGAATGATACTGATTTATACTTTTGGTTGTACTGGCCTTTGTTGGCCATTTTTTTGGGGGAATGTTAATTTAACTTAATCTTTTGTTTAAACTTTAACTTCATATTTTGGGAATGCTAATGAGATCATTGCTCACTCTGACATCATGTCATATTTGTGGATTATCAGCCTTATTTGATGAGAAGGATTAAGAGTTTGATTTGCTACACGCTTCCGCACCAATATAAATGTTCTATGAGTGTATGTGGAATCCTCACCGCGGAAACCTGTGGGAAATTAAGGAAATGTATAATTATTATTAAGGAGTAGTTCATTATCCACACCACCCGTCGCGGTCTCGGATCCCGGTTCGGGGTCGCAACAGATGGAGAGGTGGGGGAACTGATGCAAGAAGCAGTTAATATATATATATATTTGTTTATTTATAAATTTGTGACCTTTTCCCCTTGTACATGAGTCAGCTGAGCTGAAGACTTCCGAAACTGTGGATTTTGGCTAATTCTTTGATTTCAATCATGGGTATGGTGGTAAATGCTCAAAGGAGATTAATTTGTGGAGTTGGATGCTTCTAGTTGTTTCATTAGGAATGTCTCTTTTGTATTCTTCTTCTTAATCAAACTGGACATTGAGAAGAGTTGATGGGCTGGCTCATTTGGATGTTTTTGTTCATGATGAATAGTACAACATATGAACTTCAGTGAAGTTGATTAAACTTTCCTTTTCTTTTCTTTTCTTTTTTAATTTTTCTAATAACATTAATCAAACTCATAACTACAATAATGTAGTGATGGAACTTCATTTTTAATGTAAATGGGCTTGTATTGTTTCCATTCATCATAACTGGAATGATTGTCATTAGCATAGACTTAATCCCATTAATTTGTGTCAGCTGAAAATGTTCTACCATTATACTCTAATCAAGTTATGACCCACCCACAGACAAAATTGTACGGGTTATGAGGTGATTCTAGAGCTAAAGTGCCTTGATGCTTTTTAAATTTTAAAGCACTACATTGGAATAAAATAACCATGATGTCATTCAATGAAGAATGGTCTCAGTTTATACCACTTAATAACCCATTCAACCTTTATTCACATTCAGACCTTTCTATATTCTCTAGCAAACCAAATACTAACAACTGAATACTACTGTTATCTCTAATAGCTTAATCTTACCAAACATCTCTGACCATGCTTGAAGCCAATTCCGTTTTAATTTCACTTTGATTCTGTGATTTTAAAGATGGTTAGAGGGAAAGCGATTCAGGTCATGCCAGCAAGTACCTTTGGAGAGTGGTTTTGGAAGGTAGCAGTACACAAGCCTTCGTATGGCTGTCTCTTGGTATGCTTGGAAAGCCAGAAAGCATTACCTCTTTGGAAGCCATCCTATCCATCCTAAATCTGTAGTCTACAAATCCTTTGACATGATGCACTAATGGCTTTCAGTTCTAAAACTAATATGAATCCATATTCTATTGGGAAAACCTTGATGAAATTGGTAATTGAAGAGCCCAGTTTTGAAGGCATTCAGCTAACGCTATACAGCTGATGCCATTGCAAAATGGGGTCCTAAGAATTTTACCATGTTTCCTCATTTGCCTTATCTTCTTAATGCTCATTTTTAGGATCTTATGGCCGCTGGCATGGACATCTCTGGTCACAATGCTAAAGGAACTAGTGAAGTTCTTTTAAATTTTGAGAACTCCTTTTGCTTTGTTAACGTTGTCCGTGGCGGTTTTGGATTATCTGTGTTCTGTAGTGAATATTGAGTTGTTAGAGGATTGTTAGAGAATTGTTATGATTATGATAAGAGTTAATTTGAATTTGAATTTGAAATATCTTTGTATATAAATTGAGAGGAGTTCCTCTTATGAAACTTACGCTGAAATTTATGGAAAAAAGTGTTTCTTGAAATTCTTTATGGATGATCCTACTTCAGTTATTATCACCGTAAATGTTTTTTTATTTCAATAAAGAAAATCAGCATTTTTTCCCAACTAACCATGCTTTCACCTAAAGCCTTATGATCTTCGTCAAATTTCCATCTCAATGTGCACGATCAAAACTTCTGGAAGAAATTGTGTCAAATCTGATCTAGTGGACCATCGGCACCGACAGACTCAAGATGAGCGGGTTGCGATAGACGTGGATCAACAGACGGACGGTGATCCCCAAGAAGATATGATCATTTATGCAAAATATATGTCATTTATATTTTTTTCGAGATCAATGGGTTTTATTTTTAATGTCAACAATCACAAATCATTTCCTTGAAATGATCATGTGATTGAGGGGAGATGTTAGAGTGTATTGAGTTGTTAGAGGATTGTTATGATTAGGATAAGAGTTAGTTTGAATTTGAATTTGAAATATCTTTGTGTATAAATTGGGAGGAGTTCCTTTTATGAAACTTACAGTGAAATTTATGGAAAGAAATGTTTCTTGAAATTCCTTAGTTCCTTTGCTCTCTATTTTCTTTTGTTGTCCTCTTTGTCTCTTTTTTTTGGTCAATGAAATCCTTTTCTTAGCAAAAAGAAAAAAACACAAAAAACAAAACCTAATTTGGATGGCTAAAGACACCGTTTCAAAAGGTTGGTTTTTTATTAGGGATGACAAAAATATAATAGAAAATGTCAATAGTGATACTGTATCTCATACAACCAAATGAGAACAATTATAACAACTAGTAGAATCACATATTCAAGACTTGAACCATTACATCAAATGGTTTAGAAATGGATAAAATTAATAAAAAAAAAGTTAGTAAAGAAACAAAAATTTCTTCAAAGGAAGTTAGAAACTATTGATGTTGTTAATTTAATCTTCCTCCTAATTTTATATCGATCTCTTTTTCTTCTGTCTCCACACTTCTCCACAAGCCAACTCTAAATACAAAATACTCGCCATGCATGGAATGACAACTACCTAATGTTTAAGAATTGCTCATGCTACTATTGTCAACTCCTTTCCAAATTTGATAGATTCCAGCATATGTGGCCGTGCAACTTCTAAAACATTATAGCCCTTATCAACTTTTTTTTTATCGAGCATCCATTTACCAATCGTACATATCATCGATCTTGCTTGACCATATCCATCTCTCTTTTACGCATTTTTTGCCTCCATAAATGAGGTGGAGGGGAGAATGTGAGAGAGATACCTGGGTGGGGATTTGCATAGAGTACATCGAACCGAATTGTTTCTCCTCTTCCTTTCATCTATTTTCCTCTCTCTCACACGTTTTAGGGTTTTACGGAGACGTGTACTTCTGGTTGGAAATATCGAGATTGAAAGAGAGGGGTTTGGGTTGGGTAAGCCACAAAGAAGGCAGGAGGGGGCTGATTCAAGAGAGAGAAGCAGAGAAAAAAATGAAAGGTAGAGGGACTTCCATTTCAGTGTGTGTTATGTTTGTTTGTTATTTTTTTTAAACAGTTAGTGAGGGGACAGAGGCGCATCATGAGTTTAAATTTTTCATGGCATCCATCGTAGGTTATTTTCATCGTACCTGATCATGTCCCATATATGCATGCACATTAGATAAATAGCATAAAATATTCAATTTGGAGCAAATTGAACAAGCTTACAAAACGAGGCTTTGATGCTTGAGGCAAGGTATAAAATGAAAAAAGTGGATAGTTCCAATTAAATAAGAGGAGTTTAGCATGCGCGTATCCATGTTTCAATTTGACTAAATTAGATCTTACAAAAAGATAATTCATGTAGAACCATGAGCAGAAGTGAGAAAACCCAATTTCATTATGCTCGATGCAATCATCATTACAATACATATGATTATTACTGAAAAAAAAAATCAACAAAAACCAATCAGAACCAAAACCCACATCACATATTCTGCGATAGAGGCCCATCAAAAAGGCCAACTGCAAAGCAAACAACTAAACTTTATATATATATATGGGGCCAACTCTCCTAAGCTAAAACAGTGCTGGTCCTACAAATTGAAGTCGATTATCATTGTTTTTTGCATAACTATCGTCTTCAAAATCAATATAAATCCAATTGGAATTGGATTTTCCAGTTCCATCATGCAAAAAACATATATAATCGACTTTGATTTGTGTGACCAACACTATTCCAGCTTAGGATAAGGTAAGCTTCAACTTAGGAGAGCCCTACTATATATATAAATGTCTACTTTCTTCCGTGGCAAAATATAACGACCACGAAGGAGGAGAGGTGGGCCCACTGGTATATGTAGAGTCCTAAATGAAAGGAAGTGTGAGTATATTTGGACTTAATATTTTAGTTAATTAATAGGAAATTTTAGGTGTAGACTTAAGATTTGAGTTTGAGTTAGGAAGCTTTATGGATCCCTAAAATCTCTCTCCAATTTAAAATGGAGATAAAATTGAAATCACAATTGAGGCCATATAAAAACCGAGATCAAAATTGAGATTCAATTTCTCAATCAATTGCGAAATTGGACTCTAGTTTCAAAATCGAATCTTATTCCTTTAATATAGCATATAATGGTTGGGCTAAAGTTGATTGGAGAGAAATTCTAAACACTATTAATACATAAGGGGGCAATGGCTTTTAATGGCTTGAATTTCATATGGGGGCTCACTCATGCATTAATAGGCTTGGACTAAAATGTTTTGGATCTTCCTTTCCTTTTACTTTCTAAAGGATTTTATAGAAAAAATCCCAGAATTTGGTCATTCCTAGCGAAGGGTCCCTGCAGATTATGCAGGACAGATGGGGCCGATCAAGAGCTCTTTCGTTTTTTTTTTAAATGTTGAGGGGAGCGATGCTAGCGTCACTCGTGACTGACAGGAGGAACGCTAGCATCACTCTAGGCGATTTTCTTAAAACAAAGAACTCTCTTTATTTCCTCCTCCTCTTCTCCTGCCTATTTCTGTATCTCCCCCACTCTATTTCTCCCAATAATCTTGGGAAAACGATATCACAAGCTTCATCTATATAAAAAGATTATTACTGATTGACATACAATTTCTTTCTTTTTTTCTTTTCATATTCTCAATATTTGTCTTGAGAAGTGAAAGAGAGGGGAAATAAATAAAATAACAAACATAACATGGAACAATGATTCTAATACTAATACAGCGACCCACTATGAAAGATTCAAACATAACCCAACTTCTTCCTCTTCTATCATTCTATCTATCAATAATATCATCCTTTTCTTCTTCTTTGTTGCATGAGAAGAAGAAGAAAACAAATAACAATAAGAAATGGTTGGTTTTTGAATTATGTTGGTTTTTGAATAATGTAGGGGGCAATTCAAGAATTGCCAAGGTCACCTGTAGGGGTGAAGTTCGATCGAGCAACCTAGAGATTCTGGGACATCTGGATAGAAAGGTGAGAGGTAAAAATCATCATCTCTCTACACTTGAGGATGATGGAAGTATTGTGGGTTGGGCGAGAAATAGAGTGCAGGATATGGAGAAATAGGAAGGAGACAAGGAAGAAGAAGACACGAGGAGCGACGCTATCAGCGCTCAGAAAAAAGTACAAAAAAGTGGCCGGAAGACTAAGTTTGTGCTGCACAATCTGCGGGGACCCTTCGCGAGGAATGACCAAATTCTGGGATTTTCCCCGTAAAATCCTCAATAACGTACATAGCATATATGGTGGGACTTTTGTAACACCTCATCTTGGAATTGTCCTTTTTACAATCACATATTTGAGGACATGGAGAGCACTTAATTCTATCTAATCCTTTCACACACACTATCCCCATGAATTGGTGCAAGCCCACACCTTACATATTTTCGAGATTATTCACCGTTTAATTATATCACAAAAAATGTGAATAGTAAACCTCATGAAGTTAAAATTAGGACTAAGATAATTTTATCAGGTTGGTATCCTAAACTCCCTTCATATATGACCAAACATCTTCATCTTTTGACTACCCTTAGATTGTTATTAACCCTTGTGACCCCCATTAAGAGGGGGCATTTTGTAGTCAAGCCCATAGACATATGGTGCGAACTTTGGATATTTTCAAAAATCAACAATTCTTAAAAAAGATTAAATTAACAATCCAAAAAAATTCCAAGGGACACTTGAATGTGACTTTTCAAAGTATTTTCAAATCTTCATGATTTTTTAAAAATCCAAAGTGTTTTGTGCCTTTCAATAAGATGTCTCATGTGCCCATTTGAGTGGATCGATGTGACCCAATTCTAAGGGATGCTTTCCAACTCTATTTAGTGAGACCCAATTCGAGTTCTGAACATGAGTGTTTCTTCACAAGCACAGTGTCTAAGAGTGTAGACATGTCAAAAAGACAAAGGACCACCATTGAGTCTGAACCCTGGAGAACCTTTTTAAAGGAAGAATGGAAAGAATAGTCCACGATGAAGACGGATCGATGTGACCCAATTCTAGCACGAATTCCTCAACTAATTACATTTTTGCTCAGGCTTGCTAAGGAAGTTATCTTCTAATTCAACTCGTTGCCTCATTTCCCATTTTGCCTTGATTTAAGATGTTGCTAAATCCTAAGGTCAAAATAAATTTGTTTCCCAAACTTCAAACTAAAGCTACAATAACAACTCTAATTGGTGTATCAAACTAATCCTCATGATTCCTTAACTATATAGATCGAGACCTATAGGTTGCTAAATTTTTGGTTTGCATCAAACTTAGGCATAAACTATTTCTAACCCACGTCATAACCTTAGTATAGATCAAAGCCTCTTACTTTTAGTCTGTGAGTCCATCACTAGAGTTATTTCTAACATTACTTCTATAGTAAAGTCTATATGTCTAGTAGGTGGTGATTTTAAATATTCCTATGGAATAAAGTCTAGTAAATCTAACAAGCTACGAATAGATTTCTAGTTACCAAAATTGTGTATCCTCTAGAATAAATTATAAAATCATCCCAGCCATTACAAACTAATTCCTATACTTAAAGGACCAAGGCTAACCAGCCCTACCGAAATTCTAAGTAATCAAGGTCATTAAATTAGCTTGCCTTGAGTCTACTAACTCTATATCAGCTCAATCACTAGCCTACGATCATCACTATTAGCGCTAATCCCATCTATTTGAAAATCACTATTTTTCCCTTTGTTTAAGTGTGACCTAATTGAATTCTCCTAAGACTAAATATAATCAAGTTCTCTATCACTAGTTTGGGTAAATACTAGAGTTATCTCTAACATTAATTGGGTGATAAAGTCTATCTTCCTAATAATTGATAGTCTTAGTTCTTTCTATGGACAAGTTCAACAATCTCACAAGTTACAAAGATACCTCCTAACTATTTAGGTCGCTTAACTTTCAGGATAATCTACGGAATTTTAGGAGTCGCTACAACTAGTTCCTCTGCCTCGAGGCTAAACTAATTGGATATTCAAACTATTTCTAGGATCCTCAATTCTACACCTGTACTAAATTCACATATTTATAGGTCACTATCTTTTGAAGTAATCTATATTTGCTCGATGGTTTGCTAACTAATCATGTATTCGAGCTCTTCTTAGGGAATGCCTTACCAACTCACAACTACTAAGATCTTTTCTAGCTTCCTAGGGTGCTTAACTTTTCAAATGAAAACTAGGGAACTCCTAATCACTACGACGAATTTCTTTATCTTAAGGGTTAATAAAACTAACCTCTTCGACTTAAGAAACGAAACTAGCTAAGTATCCAGACTCTTCCTAGACTCCATCAACGACCACATCTACATTAATCTCATCTATCATGAAAACCGATGTCTTACATAAATAATCTATTAGAGTACTACACTTTGACAATGAATCTATCCCAAAGATAACCATCAAAATAATGTATTATCAGAACTATGGACCTATAGATAATCAACTCCCTAATCTAAATCTCATGCTTCGAAAAGATGTCTCGCACACTACCACTTACCTATCAAAGATGTCATTGGAAAGACAACTTGCAGTTGTATGGTTTACCTTTGGAAAAGTAACAGAGTGTGATGCAATGATAGAGTGTGTGAAATCAAGAATCAACAAAATATTAGACTTATAATCAATAATTACCGTCTTACCTTCTTCCACAACGTTTGTCACTTCAGCCTCATCCTGAGCCATAGCGTACATGTGTCTCGTCATCTGTTGAACCGGTCTCTACTGAGTTGGCATTTGCTGGCCTTGAGTTGTATTTTGGAACTGTCGTGCTAAAGGCATTGGCCATCTAATCGGCGACGGTTGGAATCGACAAAAAACTATGGCGGTCTTATGCTCATTCGTGAGGTTCGTTGCGGTGGCATCTTCTATAATTCGATTTTATTTATTACACACCCACATCTTAAACCATGTAGTGATGCATCGCAGAATATCACAAAACCTTCACTACCAAAAGGGAGGGCTAAAACTGAAGCTGTAGTCAGTTTATCTTTTAGCATCTGAAAACTTACTTCACATTTATCATCCCAAATGAATGGCATATTCTTCCGAGTGAGTCTGGTCAAAGGACCTAGTATAGAGGAAAAACCTTGCACAAATCTTCTGTAGTAACCAGCTAACCCCATAAAACTACGGTTTTCAGATACAGTCGCCGGTCTCTTCCAATTTGAAATAGCTTCGATCTTGCTGGAATCCACAGACAACCCTTCACCTGAGATGATGTGGCCCAAGAAGCTCACCTATTCTAGCCAGAAGTCACACTTACTCAGCTTAGCATAAAGCTGGTTTTCTCTCAGCAGATTAAGAGAAGTGCGCAGATGGTCCTCATGTTCTTTGATTGACTTAGAATAGATAAGTATATCATCTATGAATACCACAACAAACCAATCTAAGTATGGCTTGAAAATTTGATTCATAAGCGCCATGAACACCGCCGGCGCATTGGTTAGCCCAAAAGGCATTACTAAGAACTCATAATGTCCATACCTAGTTTGAAAGGCTGTTTTAGGTATATATTCTTCTCTTACCCTTAGCTGATGATATCCTGACCTAAGGTCGATCTTCGAGAAATATTTCGCACCCTGCAGCTGGTCAAACAGTTCATCAATGCATGGGAGCGGGTACTTATTCTTGATAGTAACCTGATTCAACTGACGATAGTCAATACACATTCGTAAGGACCCATCCTTCTTTTTAACGAATAAGACTAGCGCTCCCCACGGGGATACACTTGGTCTAATAAATCCTTTTTCCAATAATCCCTGCAATTGTTCTTTGAGTTCTTTCAACTCGGCAGATGCCATACGGTATGAAGCTTTAGAAATTGGCGCAGTCCCTAGTACCAATTCTATAGCAAAGTCTACTTCCCTAACTGGTGGTAGACAGGGCAAGTCATCCTGAAACACATCAGGAAATTCTCTAACTATGGGAGTTTCTTCCAGTTTAGGCTTCTGCTTCTCTTCTGTAACGAAGGCTAGATACCCATCACATCCACTCTTCAATAATTTACAAGCCTTAACTACTGAGATGACTCCCGTGTATAGTGACCTTCTCCTTCCTATTACACACACATCCTCGTACCCTTCTAGACTAAAGCGGACCGGTTTGTTAAAACAGTCTAGCACTGCTCTATACTTTGCTAACCAATCCATTCCCAAGATGATGTCGAAATCATTCATAGGTAACAATATTAGGTCAACTGGCATATTGGTTTCCCCGATGATTAGTGGACAACCGTGAAATACAGTGCAACTGCGCATGTGTCCTCCAGTGGGGGTCGATACTATAAATGTCTGATCTAGTGTAGAGGGTGGCTTGTTCATCTTGGGAGCAAAAGCATGTGACACAAAAGAATGTGTAGAGCCATAATCAAATAAGTATAAGCTTTAACTTTGGAAATTAGAACCATACCCTCCACAACATTATTTGCAGCCTGAGCTTCCTGCTGAGTAATAACAAAGACTCTAGCATCAGGTTGTTGTCTCCTCTGCTGCCTGCCATGATTGGGTCGCCCACGATTGAAATTCTGCCCTTGCGGCTGGTTAGTTGGTCCCCTTGGCTGATTCTGTTGGTTCTGAACATTGTACAGATTCTTTGCTGGTGGATTCTGCTGATTTGTCGGGCGGGGATTGTCTTGGTACCCTTGCTGTTGATTCTGTCGTGGTGATTGTTCTCGTTGCTGACGCCTATCCATATCCTGTTTCTTTGGGCAATCTTTGATAAGGTGGCCAACCTGACTGTATGCAAAACACGTGCCCGTGGACCAATGGCATTCTTTTGTGCTATGGTTCCTTCCACATCGCTAGCATTTTATCTTTTTATCCAGTTTCTGCTTTTTTGATGGCGCAGGGTTACCTTGGTAGTCCCTCTTGGTTCCTGTCGCCCTAGCTGAGAGTGTCCCATTCATTTCACTGATCGTTTCCTCCAATATAAAGGATCTTTTTAAAACAGCTGCGAAGTTAGCAGGTTCGCCCAGTTTCACATCCTTTTTGATATCTGGCCGCGACCACTTGATGAATTTGTTCCGCTTCATTGCATCAGTGGCTACTAATACTTCTGCAAAATGAGATAACTCAGTAAATCTGTTAGAGTACTTTGCTACGGTCATATCCCCTTGTACCAAAGTCTGGAATTCCCTCTTCTTTCTTTCTCTAATATGCTCCGGGATAAATTTTAGTACGAACTCTTTCTTAAAGAATGCCAAGGTGATTTCATTTTTCGGACCTTCGAAGGTTTTCTTAGCGGCTTTCCACCACTTTTCGCATCTCCTTCAAGCTTGAAGGCAGCTAGAATTGCTTTCTGTCGGTCCGAACATCCCATCACTTCGAATACCCCTTCCATGTGTTCCACCCATTTGTTAGCATCCCAAGGATTGGTGGTTTCCTCAAAGTACCTAGGTCGAAATTCGTTGAACCGTTTGTATAAGGTGTCTCTTTCTCTGTCTCTGCCTCCAGTGACATTTCCACCTCCCTCTCCACTAGGACCTACATGTACATCATTATTCCCACCTTGACGTGCTGCCAAGGTTGCGATCTGCTCCTGTACTTGATTGTAAGCCATCATAAACGATGCGAACATCTGCCGAGCATATGCCGGCAGCTCAGCTTGCTCCCTAATAAGGTTAGGGTTTATGCCTTGATCGCCATTTAGGTTCGCATTCTCGTGCCGGTCATCATTGGCGTTCTGAAAGTTCTCTTGATTGTTCATATTCCTTCCCCTACAAAAAGGTTCATAGCTTAGCACACAATCATGGAGAATAAGTTTCTATCAAACTAATCTCCCCCTTTACAACACCCTCACCACGTATCCTAGGGGTTGCTAAGTCTTTTATATTTCCCCAAAACCATGCTTTGATACCGCTTTGTAACACCCTGAATCCTAGAGCTCATCAGATTTCGGGACATTACTATAAGTAAGTGGAGATCACCACATAAATCAAATTATGACAAAGAATTTTGCAATGCTTCTAATTTATTTAAGAGGCAATTTAAATAGATGAGAAGTGATAACTAGTCCAATAACAACAATTCCTAATTCATAAGAAACCAAGTTCACCATTATTGAAAGGAATAATTCATTTCTAAAGTTCTAAATCTCCATTTTCAATACGATTATGACGCTTTCTCATCAGCCACGCAGATTGAAATCCAGGGGCTGATCCCCCATCGTTGCCATGCTCCCCTACGTGACCCGTACCTGAAGTGGGGCGAACCACTTGTTAGAAAACTGGTGAGTGATATTCCTAAATTAATAATTCGAAATATAAATGCAGATCAACAATTTCAATATAAACGAGTAAGATCAAATGGTAAGAAAATGTGACTTATGGAGTCTCTTATATTCTTATAGTTTTTCTAACATTAAGTTCATAACCGCGCCATAGCACTAATTAAGTTCGAGATTCTCAATCGATGGCTCCAATGGGTTCAATAAAACTCTCTCATAAGAGAGGTTCAATGGTTCAGATCTTCAGAAAAAGAAGTCAGTTTCATATGTCAGATGAAATCTCCCACCGGGGAATTTGTTCAATAATCATTCAAATATTCAATCCATGTCCAACCTTATCCTCCAATTTCTCAAGGTTTCACTATTTGAAGTCACTATTCAGAGTAGTGATTATCATTAAAGATCAGCAAGATCATCATTAATCTGTAAAGTACTAGTGACGAAATAATCACATTCACTATTTATTCGTATTGTAAGGGAACAAATCTGCATATAACCACTCATTAAAGTAGTTCGATAATAACTTATGAAAATTTGCAATACTATTCATTTTCATATATATATATATATGGCCAGTCCCACATAATCCAGGGATTTATCATCGCCTCATTTCAATCAAAATTGGTATCCGTGTATGTGACATTAGCCATATGAGAAGAATCTATAATTTTGTTTTCTAATAATTCTTTTATGTGATAAAAGGGGTGGCTAATTCTAATGAAACATAATTTCTTAATTGTTAAAGAAAAGTCAAAGTTCCAGGTCATGATGTGGCTATTCACTATGAGACAGTACCATCCCATTCTAAGAGTGTGATGTCACCCTACTTAATAATGGCAATCGTGTCCTTTTATAATCCAAAGGAAAGTTGAAAAGATTATCAGAACTGCCCCTAGCCTTATCATCTACAAGAATTCATTACAGTGCTTTGCACTGTACGTGAGTGACCCAGAAAATGTCTCACGCCTAAGGTATCTTAGGGAAGGTGATGGTGGACCCCCAACGGACAAATCCACCTGGGACCTAGTTCATCGTAGTCGCCCATCAGGGACCAAGCAGATGGATGGTCCCGATCTCCGATCAGGTGGACCAGTGGGTCCCACAAGTCTGAATAGCAAAACCGACATGAAATCCCAAAATCCCAGTTCTAACTATAAAAATTTCTGGATGGTGGCCAAACGGGGCCCATATCAAATGAGTCTAGCATCATGATACTCGACTAAAGGAACTACACCAAATCCCCAGTTTTGATCGTGGATCAGATGGGCCAGTGGATTTACAAGTCTTGTCGACTTTGAGATGTAAGGCATATTTGAAAGTTCTTTCTTCTTCCCTGTTTGTTCATTCCTTTGAACCGTATTTCAAGAGATGTATTCTCCAGGCCAATTGAAAATTCCATTATATTACAGCATAAAGAAAAATTCCAGAAATCCAAACAATAAACAACACTGTTAACAGAAACTAGTAACAAGTTTCACACACTCAGACACTGGGTGCTCTAGATGATGAGTCCTCTATGGTCCAGCCCACCTGGGACTTAGTCCACCCTGGTCGCCCAGGGGCCTACTTTCAGATCCCTGGCCAGATCTATGATCAAGTGGGCCACATGGTCCCACTATTCCAAATTTGTTTCTGTGGACCTGGTTTAGAAAAACTTTCGTCTTGCTGCCTTGGATCTACACTAGACTATCTTCTCTGTGTACAGAATATTATCTTGGTTAGAAAGATCACTCACCTCCTTCTGTACAAAATCGTGGCTCGGTCGATATGAGGCCTCGTGTATTGCATCGACTAGATCTTCCTACCTTTTCTTCCTATGCACAAGTCTTGCGCTTCTATGCTAATCCTCAAAGAAACTCTTCTGCCACTCTGTTTTCTCTTCTCTTCTTTAACCAAAAGAGATCACCAATAGACATTACAAAGAAGCTATAAGAAGAAAAAGGCGTGTGGAAATATATGGGGATAACCCCAAATTTCATTAGTTGGAATCACCTGGGTTCTATGAACAAATTCCCTCCTCAAGGGGATGTCATCGAACAGCTTAGCTATTTGATTCAAATAATTAAGTCTCTTCATGGGTTGAGACCAGGTCAAATAAGTCCTAACCCAACTCATTAACTTAAGGCTTGGAAGAACTTGGGCCTAACCTGGCCCAAGGTATTACACCAGCATTCCAAATGCGTGGGGGGGGGGGGGGGGGGGGGTTTAAGAATTTGGAATTCCACTTTGGGAGACATCATTTGGAATTCTCAGAATTCTCCCATACATAAATTCTCACAATTCTTCCAAAAAAATAGACCCTAAGATTAATGCAGTCCACTTCTTTTATTAAAGCCTAGAGTACTTATTTTATTTGATGATTTGGTGAAACCAAGTCCTTTGAGTATATGAGGTTAAGATTTTGCATGTTTTGATACTAATCCATCTATTTTTTGGACATGCTATTATGGTCTAGTGGTTTTTGATTCATTTGCGATGTATAGGTTCATGTAAGCTATCTTGCATCATCGATTTTATGTACTCATGTACAACTTGAAGCTAACCTATGTGTTCAGTTATTAATTAGAGAGTAAAATAAGATTTTTCTTCTCATGTTAGTATTTTTATAATTATCCAAATCTCTCTCCATCTCTCCACATCCTCACCAAACGATGCAGCACCAAATGATCCAGACGATGAGAATAAGAGTGGAGTTACAGGTTTTGACAAAAATGGTGAAATGGATAATGATATCGTTAGAGGAGTAATTATGTAAATATATATGTATATGTATATGTATATACAACACCCTAATCTGTCATTTTTTAAATTTATTTTTGTACTCATATCTGTTTAATCAAAGTTTAAACATAACTTTTTTGTAAGAATACCTTATTTTAGATATGATTTTAAGGGTAATTCCATATTTTTCTGATTCTAGTTTGCAAACTTCGAATTAGATTTGTGCGTTGTATCCTAGGGATAGAACTTCATTAAAACTACCTGCATGAGAGAAATTGTTGTCTTTAATGAAGAATCTTAATTGGTGTGCCTTGGCCATTTTCTATTACTTTCTTAATTCAATTTCTCGCATTCACTTTGATTCACTAATTATTTATTTTAATTGTCAATTTATTTTTCTGATTGTACATTTTTCGTAAGTAATTTTTCCAACAACGAATATGGTGCAACCACATTAGATAGTCACAACCGCTTGATTTATGATCCTCAAGTTAAAGGTTTTAGTTGATATCATTCGTTTGGATTTAAATCCAATATATATATTTTTTTTTGGTAAAATTTCTTTTTGGTAAATAATCCAATGGTTCATAATAGTTAAATAAGTGTCAGTTTAGGCATTTGTCAATTAAACGGCAGGCAGTGAATGTAAGGGATTTGGATTAATCATAAGAGGTAACAAAACAAAGAAGGTGCTCTGAGAGTCGCTCACTGGAGGGTTTTTCTATTGTAATAACTGCCTGAGCTTGTAAGAACGACTTTTTCGTCAGTTCTTATCTGGCTGCCTGGGGTTCTAATCTCGGTACGTTACATCTGCCTGCTTATGCGGGCTTCTTCCCATTTGAGTGGGTTACTTTTCCGTATATATGAGGGCTTTCTCTTGGTCCCAACCTCCTTGGCTGGGGCAAAAAAAAAAAAAAAAAACTGCCGGAGCTTGTGAAATGCGGTACCCTCCTTGGCACCTTTCTTTACTATCCTTTCATGTCGTAGCCATGTGACACCATGTTCTTTCAAAATTGGAAGTTAATTATGCATTTTACCATGATCCATCAATGACGATAACACCCCCATTGAAAGTGATATTTTGCCAAATGTCAATCAAACACTTAGGATCTGATATAATCATTCAGATTTAAAAGATCATAACTTTACAGAAGGGGCCCACCAGCTGATTCAAACTTTTCTCTTCCTAGGATACTTATTTTAGTTATTAACTAAAGCTCCATACCAGTTTGGCAACTCTACTAATAGAGTCAAGTGAAGTAAAGTTAATTTTGAAAAAATAATAAAATATAAGTGGGTTATGATGGTATTTTATTTTTAGTTGTTTGTTATAAAATCTTTTGAACTTTTCTATGGGAAAGTGGAGGTTTTTTTTTTTTTTTTTTTTTTTTTTAAGATGAAGAGAGTTTTGAATTAAAATGCTTATGATATAATATTTATTTGAAAAAAAAAAGCTTTATTTGACTTTTATTATATTAATAAAGTACTACACTAAGGCAATCTGTTGGAAGCACCGGTGAGGTACCTCCTTCCACAAACACAGACAAAAGGGGTCAACACGTGACTATAACACTCATATTGAGGGCCTTGGGCAGGGTAAATGGATAAGCGGGTCTGTGAGTATTTACCGCAGAAGCCAAAAGAAACATATGAAAATTGTACAAGGATTAAAATTTATACATAAAGATGAAGGCGCAATCCTTGTGTACCTCGGGTGCGACTGACTGTTGGGCCCACCTGAGGATGAAAGGGGAGATGGAAAGTTCTTGATGTGCCTTGCCTCTCTACAAACTTAAGGTCTGTCTGATCCATGCTCACAAATCCAGTGATCTATAATAATTTTTTTTTTTTTTGAGTTGATCCGAAAGTCCAATGCGTTTGGGACTATGGGTTGATATAAATCATGGGATCAATGACTATTAAGGAGAGTCCCACTCTATGGTCCACTTAGATGGGTGATCAGGTGGGCCTCGGACAGCCTGAGCACCTCATGCAATGAAAAAAATGAGTGCATGTATATTGATTATAATATAGGGGAATGATCATATGTATTTTTTCTCGCCATACGGTGAGGGATACTTTTATTTTTGGATCTTTTTAAGTACAAAAGTGACTTTTCAAGCGTATGAGATGAGTTCTTTTATACTTGAAAAGACCCAAAAATAAAAATATCCCTTGCAGTAAAGAAACGACGCATATGAATATTTCCCCCTAATATATAGGGGAAAGAAGTGTAACAACTAACAATACGTGCCTGAATGACACAAGAAAATTTATGAACCGCAAAAAAATTTGAAACGGCAATGACACGGGCTAGTGCGGTCAATGAAACCTCCAAGTCCAACAATGAGAGCAGTCAGCACAAGCGTGACAGTTTCAGTGTCCCGCGGATTACAGAAGGAGCGCCTTCGTTTTGTGTAGAGCTGAGTCACCATCCGGGGTTTTCGTGGGGATAAGATTAAGAACTGAGATCCTCTCTGACTTTCAACCCTTAATTTCCCAAAATACCCCTCATATGGCATTTTAATTACAACTTTATCTATTTCAACTCGCTGAGTATCTGCAGGTCAATATCGGACTAAAGATTCGGACAATCACGTGCAACCGCTTCTTTGGGACTGTGTTTCAAATGGGTTGGGCTGGACCCTTGACCTAATAACAGGGCCCAACTCAAAAATTACCTGCAAACAAAATAATATTATAGTGGATGTAACTGATACTCATAAAATTATAATATCATCCATGATAGGATTTTATAGTATATTTATGATACTTGACTTAGGTCATCCTAACTTATAAACCCAACATAGATCCGGCCCAATCAAACAAAAGAAATGGATAACAAGAGTCAAGTCGCAGCTATAACTAACGTATTGAACCAATTTTTATTTTTCTTTTGTGAGTCAATGCAGTGGGTTCAAAAGCCCATGGTGGTTTTGCTCTATTTGATGTGAAAATTTGCGATACTTCTGCATGCATGGTTGTGTGTAGGGGTTCAAGTGCAACTTCTGACCTGACTCACAATTGTCTTCCCACATAAACCAACCCAAAATATAGACAGGGCAGACAGTCACGAGAATCTTACCCAAAGTAACCCCTTTTTAAAATGGGTGAATACTGGTTGGACCTGCTAACCGGATCTGACCCGCAAAAAAATGGGTCAGTCGCGAGTCTAGAGAACCTGACCCTAAGTTACTCGACTCGTTTTACTTCACCTTGTAGACGGGCTTTATCATCCGGACCCCTTCTTTCCCTAGTTAGTGTGATATGGGTGATTCAGTTTGTGAACAATATATGGATTTTAAAAAGTGAGAGCAAGCTTCCCATTAAAAGAGAGAGAGAGAGAGAGAGCTATAGGAACTCTTGGATAAGTCCTAACCAGATCCTAATAAAGTTTATAGATCCTATTTTTGGATATAGATCATTTGACATCCCTAAATTCTCTATCCATTTGACATCCCTAAATTGAAGTAGATGAAGTGGTTTTCTTTCCCAACGGTCACGCCCATCGTCCTACTTGAAAGGGTGCCAAACCTTGTAGTGTCTCCCTCTCACTTTCAATGGTAGCATGATGTGGCAAAAAAAAAAAAAAAAAAACCTAAGATTGGCACAAAATTGTGAAGATGTCTCTTAGATAAAGTATGCTTTTGAGAGGAGTCTTTGTCCAGATCCCCTTGATAGCTCCTTGCAACAGCCGTATGGAACACCCACCTCCGATCCATAATAAGATTGGGCGGATGACTAATAATAAAATTAAGGTATATGATTAAAAGGAAATGCTCTCACAAAGTTGATGAGAGATGGGTGTGGACCCTCACATAAATATTTAGGGTCATTGCATTTAAGTTGGTGATAGTGGATATTTATGTGAGGACCCCCACAAATCTCTCACTAACTTGGTGAGAGTGTCTCTCGCGTGAGCATTTTTCATGATTAAATATATTATCATTTGTCTTTAATTTTATGGTGGAGTCAACTACTATATAAATGAAACTTGTAGATATGTAGATTGGCTGTGAATATTATTATGTGGCCCCAAGTTGGTGAATTTTCAGCCAAACAAACATGATTGATCATTCTCGAAAGTGTGGTGGGCTCGCATTGGAGCTCAGGCCAGGTGGGGCCCATATATGCTGGACTGTCCATTTACCTGAGGTTGAGTGGGGACTTGGGAGGGAGTGGTAGTTGGAGGACCAATACAAGAAAGGGAGTGAATTGATATTGATATTTGATATGTAGGGACCGAGAGGGCCTTTTTGGAAACGTAGTCGTCTTTTATTGAAATCCAAATCCATCCACATCACCTGTGTCTGCCAGCCAGCCAGCCAGTGCCCATCTCTGCCTTTTTTTTATTTTTAGCAATTGAAAAAAAAAAAAAAAGAAATTTATTGTGGGTCTATAAAAGGAGAGTCATCCTAGCCGTCGTGGTGGTTGTTTGTTTGGTACAGCAGTAGCAGTTTGGATCAAGTCGATAGATTTGGAAGAAGAAGAAGAAGTAGAAGAAGAAGAAGAAATGTTTGCAGTTTTTGACAAATCGGTGGCGAAGAGCCCAGAAGGGCTGAAAAGCCCAGCCTCAGAGACCAAAATGGTGAAAGATGAGTGTGTGGTGAAGAGCTTCTGCTCTCTTCATCCGGGATCTGTCGTCATTAACCTCGGACTTGCTGGTTCCATGGCTTACACTTCTGATAAACAAAACCCTCTCCTTCCCAGGTACTAATAATAAATTTACTCTCAATCAATCAACCCAGATCCAAAAGCCCCCACTTTCTTCTTCTTCTTCTTCTTCTTCTTCTTCTTCTTTCATCTTATTGTTGGATTACATGATGATGATTCATTATTATTATAAATTTTTTTTAAGATTAAATGATAAATGTTCTAGACAACCCCGCCATGTTGATCTTTTTTTGTGTGTATTTTATTTTATTTTTATTTATTTAAAATGATTAATTTTCTGGAGGTACCTGATTGGCTTTTTTTTTTTTAGTTAAATGATCAAAGATGGAGACAATCCTAGATTGATTGAATTTTTTTTTTTTTTTTAATAAATGATCAATGTCCTAGAGTGATGACTCCAGATTGATTGATATGTCCTAGAGTGATGACTCCAGATTGATTGATTTGGATAAGACTGAGTCTGATGATAATGATATGAAGAACTCAGATTCATCTTATGTATTGTCTATATTATTTCTAGGTGTTTGTTTTTTTTTTTTTTTTTAAATGTTTGTGCTACAATACCTCCATATATCATCAGGCATTATTCTTTTGACTGTTAATGAAGATGTGATCTAGGGTATCTGGATGGATGGACATGTATGATGCATCCCTTTGTGGAGTTTTTCCAATGTGGGGCCAACCTTTTATGGATCTAACTTCCTCCATTGATACATGTAGATGTAGGACAGATATTCATCCTTGGATTGAATTTGAATCATGCCTCAGAAGGATACTTTCATTCTCTGGAGATAAATCATTCCTCCTAGCATGATTCAAGTTCAAGAGTGAATATTGCTCTAGAGTGATATTAGGTCCCATTACCTATCAACTATATAGGGAGAGAACAAGAACCATTTCCAACGGTTTGTCTCCTTTCAAGGTGGTTCTCACTGTCCGCAACCTCAAAAGGTTGAAAAAGGGGATGCACATATCATCATCTATCCCTAAAAAACATGAACTATGAGGTCCATATGGAAGTAGGCTATTCAATAAAAACTGCATCAATCCTATCACCTGTGCGCTTCACTTTAATTAGACATTAGCCAAAGATTGGGTTGGTTGTGCAGCAATAAATGTGCTATGAAGTGGACTTTTTTTTTTTTTTTTCCTTTCTCTAACAATGAACATAATGATTGCTTGTATTCATCAATTTATTTGTAGTGACTAGAATTTTGTCCAGTCATCACATTTTTCATTCATGCTTCCTAGTGGATTAATGAATGGTTATGTTTTTGTTAACGTGGATGGATCACATCTACAGCTGGAGGTCTTGACAGATACCATTTCACAATCGTGTCATCCTGGGCTAGTTGATCCAACCTAGAATATTATTGCGATATTTGTATCAGTATGATGAATTGTTAAGGGAATTCTTCCATTATCTCATAGCTGTTCTTTCTAACAATGCCAAGAGAAATCCCAAGAATTCCAGAAAAGTTTCATTTAGTCGATTTGTCTTTATCAATCAATGTTCCATTATTATTTTTTATTTTTTCTCTTCTGTAGCAAAACCTATTCAAATTATCTATTATTATTATTATTTTTTATCATATTTCTCGTTTCTTCATTTACAAGTCAAATCGCTTCCCTGGCCAGTTGGTTGGGATGAGTCGCTATATTGATCACGCATCATGGTCTAATCTATTGCAGGTTGGTTGCTGTGGTAGACGATATATTTTGCCTGTTTCAGGGGCACATTGAAAACATTGCTCTTCTGAAACAGCAGTATGGGTTGAACAAGTCTGCAAATGAAGTAATCATTGTAATTGAAGCTTACAGGACTTTGAGAGACAGAGGGCCTTACCCTGCAGACCAGGTCGTGAGAGATCTCAACGGAAAATTTGCTTTCATTCTGTTTGATAGCACTTCTAAGGCTACCTTCATTGCTGCTGTAAGTAAACCTTGAACGTTGTTCTTTTTTTTTTTTTGCGCTAAAAAAACGTCGTTCTTTGTTTAATGTGTTTTGTGTATGATGATGATAATAATGTGTTTTCATGTGTATGACCTGGTTTTTTATTTTATTTTATTTTTATAATTTTAAGATCTTAGCATATTTTGTCTAGTTTCTGATCATGTCTGCTTCTGTCCGACTCTTCTCAGCAAGGTTTCTTTTTACCTGATCATCGTGCTCTGAACTTTAGGAAATCCAATTGATATTGGTTGTGAGTTAAATTTTATATAAACTCCTTTCAGAATATGGTTGTTTCTGTTGTGATATATCCAATCCATGTTATAGCTCAGTGGTTAGGCATCTCTCTTTCCACAAAAACAACCAGGGGCCCAATCCCCCGGTTGCGCTGGCGGCAGACTTGGGTAGTGTGTGTGGATGAATGAGTATCTACCAGAGTGAAAAAAAAGAAGTTCCACTGTGATATTATGAGTTGCTTTCTATGGAAACATCATGTAGTGCAGTCCTTACCACAGGCAAGTGTAAGAAGCAGATGATGGAGTCTGTTGACGTGGTGGACCACCGTGTGGATGGCCATAAACCATGTCCAACCATTATTAGCTCATTTTTTCTTTGTGAGACTTAACTGAATATTTATATATAAGAATACAAAAATGGGCACAACATTAGGTGAATGGGAGATAAGCTAGACTAAAACAAGTGAACAACGAAAAAGAAGTGTGACTGTGTGAGAGAACTAAGCCATTGGCATTGGTAATGTTATCCCATTCTACTCCGCTTTCATATATTTCTCCACTTCACTATTTTTTTTAATAAAAAACTAGCACTTCTAGGGACATTTGGTAACTCTAAAAATACGCTTGTTTTTTATTTTTATTTTTTTTTATTTAGAGCTTATTTACATATTAGAGTGTTTAATAAACCTCTATATGCTTTTTCTATTTTTAGAGATTATTTACAATTTAGAGCTTTTGCCTCTAAGGAAAAAAAGCTAACGGGTATTGCTTATTTTAAAATCTTTTTAGCTAAAGTGCACTTAATAATGTGTACTTGGATTTGCTCCACGTGAAACATACCCACTATAGGCTTGTTTATTTACATGAGAGGGAGAGTAAAATGAAAGTAGGGGTCAAATCATGAATAAAGGAAAGAGGAGGGGGTTAAAGTAAATAGTACTAGAAGACAATTCTTCTTCTCCCCAACTTATTACACTTGGGGAGAGTAAAAACAAAAAGTGGGGGAAAAGTGGGGTAAAAGACTTTCTTTATGTGTCACATCGAAGTTTACTCTGCCTTCCCCTCTTTCCATCCTACCAGTAATGAAGTAAGACATTCATATCACCTTTTCTCACTCTCCTACTTCCATCCAAACAGCATGAAGTAAAACTTTTTCACATCATGTACCTTTTTATTCTCCTTTTACTCCATGTTAAACAAACAGGACACGAGTTCATTATCTTGGAATCTCTTCTTATGTGAGGTAGACCGGACACCCTAATAAGGGGCTTTGAGTCTTTTGAGTGGATAAGTTGGCTTTGAATACCTTCCTTGCTTACATGTGAACAATATTTGTCTGAGTTGGAGTGTTCTTAATATTTCTTCAACTATATGTGCACCTGTGTCTTTGCAATAATTGCATCACTTTTTCTGCTCCAGTTGTTGAAAAACATTAATAGTTTGTCTAAAATAGAATTTACTGCTATAATTGTGTTGATGTATTTTTTATTGTTAAACATTCAATTAATTGCTTGTCTGGATTTCTTCTTTCGATGGGGATTGGGATCAGCCACATTGGTTAGCTTGCTGATTGGCTGATTACAGAGACCATTATTGACTGCTTGGTTCCCGAGTTTTGAGGTATATCTGGAGGCTCCATTGTTCATAATTGGAGGGAGGTGGCCCCCTCATAGCCTGGACTGTTTCTTTTCCAAGCCCTCTTTTTTGCCGTCGTAAAGGCGGAGTTCCTTTTAGCTTTTCCTTTTTTGTGTGGTGTTTGTTGTTTTTTTATGGGTCTTTCCCTGTTGCTTTCAGTATAATCCTTTTGTACTGTTAAAGCTTTTTCTCAATACAAATTACCACTCAATTTTTTATTTTTTTGACTGCTTGGTGGGTGAATTTGTCCTTGGAGTTTTATATTTACAGCTGCTGGCATTTATTAAAGATTGCTTAATTTAATTCATTAAATGGACCACAAGTGGGTGAATATTCAGGTTTGTAATCTTACAAATCTGAGTCAATGTGAAGTGTGAACCACTTCTGAGTATGGTCTGAACTGACCTTGTCTTCATCAAATTGGATTGGCTGCCATTCTTTTTTCCATCGAATTGCTGTGAAAGCAAGTCTGATCCAACAGGGACTGTGGAAAAAACCATTTCTGGAAATGTGTCATTTTAAGATGAGTTTGCCAAGTGGATGCCTGAATAGAAGAATAAGGTTGTAGATTTTTTTTTTGTTGGGGTAAAAGAATAAGTTAGTAGATTTAAGCAGAAACATACTTAGTAGATGCACCTGTATTGGACTTCCCGGCCAGACACAGGTAGAATTGGTAGAAGTCCCTCCAAATGGTGTCAAACAGTAAATCAAGCTTCCAGGAGCTACCTCCAGATTTGGGAGCTATCCAATGAGAATCAAGGAGATTCAACTGCTAAGGTAAAAATTGGTGCAAAAATCTGTTGAATCGCAAAATGGATTGAAAACACAATTAAATGAGGTCCGAATGGGTTCAAATTTGAGCCAAAACACAATTAAATGAGGTCCGAATGGGTTCAAATTTGAGCCAAAACCTGTTCCAATATGGGCAACCATCTGGGTGGAATCTCTTGAGATTCTGTATTCTAGGGTGGGTCCCATCAGTTTATAGACAGTCCCTGGCAGCAGGTCAACTGTGAAGTTTGTCAATTGAGGGTTCTCTGGATGATTTTGAGAGATGTGGAAGACATAAGGTTACCACGAAGCCTTAAGTCGGAGTTTGTGCTCCCTGCTGTTGATGGGATCAAATGTGTGTCCCACAGCTGAGAATAACTTACCACTTCCAATATCACTTGGATATAACAGAGAGCCTAGTCTTTGATACCATGAAACAACTCAAGAAAACATAGGGAATTTGGAGAAGATGTTGTGTTGGGTTAATGTTCCCAGCTACTCTATTTATAATGGGTCTCATGTACAACAAGCTTATCTACTCAAGTCAATGAAGTTCGACTAAATGCTTGAATCTAAGAAAATGCATGCTACATGTGAGACTATGAAACAAAGATGACCCTCTAGATATTATGGTACACTGAGGGCCATATGCAATTAAGTGGTTTTACAGAAGTGTTTTGATGACTCAAATAATAACCTTCCTGGAAAGTGGAAACTGTATCCATGAAAGAGATCTTGCAGTGGAAGATCCAATTGTAGTAGAACGACAAATTATAGAAGAAAATATAGTGGAAGATCAATCATAGCAAAACACTATCGTAGACCTCTAAATAGAAGAACTCTCAAACGAGATTCTACTGTGCATTCTGAGGAAAATCATTCAGCAATGGTAAAGGGTAATGGATCTAAGGCTCTTGCTAATACAATAACCAAATAATGCAATGAGGTCCATTCTGTCATATTGGGAGGTCCAAAAGGAGTTGGTTTTGTCATTAGCTATTCGGAATGACAGTTTATTTGTCCAAAGGCATCCAAATCATTTCTGTTGCCAGACATCTAAAAGTTGGATGGGCACAACATCCGAATTCAATGGTTCATTGGATGCAGCTTTTGAGTCAGATGGTTTGATGACATCAAAGGTAAGATCTACGATGGACGCAAAAAGATTTTTCTGCAGTTCCATCATTAACAGAGATTCTTCAATGTTAACCCACTCAGGAGGTTAAGTAAAGCTATTCCAGTTTTGTGCTTCTTTTGCCTCGCAGTTGATCTGGATGAGAGCAGTGTATCTACAGAATCAAGGGCAAGGGTGAATTTCCTTCAACCTAGGAGGAAATGATGCATTCATGGGATGAGGACCCACAAGGGTGCCCATAGTCGAATCGAAAAGCCTGAAAGCCTTGGGCAAATACTTGTTCCAAAACTATGGAATGATAAATTTTATTACTTTTTTTCCCTGTTTAATGAGTTGTTTAGAATCTCAATTGGATGGGACTCGGTGAAAAGTATTTGCGGCTTTTATTTTATAGAGTTTTGTAATTATTAGTTTTTAGAATAATTAGGACTCCAGTTTTTTATATGTTTTTCTTTTTCTTTTTTTAGTGTAAGCAGTGTAAGGGATTGATATAACTCGTTATTGTGGAAATTAAGAAAGAATTTTTGTTGAGTTTTGTAGCTACCAAAGGAGTTTTGTTCAACCAGGGAGGAAATGATGCATTCATGGGACGAGGACCCACAAGGGTGCCCATAGTCCAATTGAAAAGCCTCAAAGCCTCAAAGCCTTGGGCAAATACATGTTCCAAAACTATGGAATGATCAATTTTATTACTTTTTTTCCCATTTAATGAGTTTTTTAGAAGCCCAATTGGATGGGACTCAATGGAAAGCGTTTGTGGCTTTTAGTTTATAGATTTTAGTAATTAGTAGTTTTTTAGATTAATTAGGACCTTAGTTTCTTCTTTCCTTTTGTTTTCTTAATATAAGCGGTGTCAGGGATTGATAAAACATGTTATTATGGAAATTAAGAAAGAATTTTTGTTTAGTTTTGTAGCAACCAAAGGATTTTTCTTCGATACCCCTAATTTGTGCCAATATACAACCTGTGCTACATTTGTTAATGCTTGCTGTCCTGCTTTCGCTTCATATATATATATATATATATATGGGGGAGATGCTCATATGAGAGATATTTCTCACCTTATACGAGAGATATGGGTGGGGGCCCTTACATTTAAGTTGTTGGCATTGGATATGGATGTGAGGGCCCCCACACAATCTCTTATTTAAGGTGATAGATATATCTCATTGGAGCATCTCTCTCTCTCTCTATATATATATATATTGAATGGTAATGCAAATTTATTAGAAGCAAAACAACATTGGAGACATACTGAGAAGCAAAAAGGGAAGCAAAAGGAAAAGAAAGCCAAACCCCAAAGTTGATACCTGAGTTTGAATGAAGTTGTTGATTGGTGTTCTTTTATTTGGTTTTACTATTGTCATACAAATAGCTAATTGCTACTTCATATTGATCATTTGAGCAATTTGATTAATGATCATCATCATCAATATCATCAAAGCTTGTCCAAACTATGTTGGGGGCTTAGGTAATTCGTATCTAACATGTTTATAAAATGGGCCGGCTTCCTCATGCCTCGTCCCATCCTTAATTGATGCAGGCCCTAGGATTAGGGAAATTCAGAACAACAATGTGCATCGTCATCCATCCCTCCAATTAAATTCAGAACACAACTCCTCGAAATAGTTAATACCCTTCTTCTGGATGATTTAGCTGCAAGAATTAGAGAAGAAACTCTATCTTGTCAGATAATGGAGCGTTTAATGCATCAAGCATGCTACCTTAGATGGGCCACTGGATTTCCAAAAATGTTCTTACCAGCGGAGGAGTTTGATATTTCTTATATCGAACAAGGCCTAGTTCATCGATTTATTCTAAACATAGATAATCTTGCTATAATTAAACAGTTGCTTGCAATTGTCAAATATGCTCTCAGTTGCATCGGCATCACCAAGAGAAATATTCTCATAACGATCTCTTATACTCTTGGAGAAAGAGATGAATTCAGATTTTAAAGACATATCAATTATGGACCTTAATGAATTATGAAGATAGAGATTTGTTATGTAAAAAATACAGTATTCCTATCAATGACTATGAACATCTTCCAAACAGAAATCGGAATCAAACATAAAGATTTGAATCTTTAGATGCTGTAACCTTTAGCTACAGCTTGGAGCGTCTACAATTCTATAATATTCAAGGACATCAAAATCAAAGGTTTATTAATTTAAAAAGACATCTCGAATTTGCCCGCACTTTTAAGGGAATTTGGAGCAATGGTCGTTGTATTGTATGTCTAGATAATGACCTTGCATACGACACTTTTGTGTATTATGATCCCCTTAGATCAGGACATACAATTCTTGATGACATCCTCGATAAATTCAATGCATCGTCTCTTGATATCACTGAAAGAACACAGAGAAAACTCATCCAGCTATTTCAAAGAGAAATTGATTATGGTGTTTTGACTTCTAGTCCTACTGATCCAGATCGGTACTTTATCGAAGATTCCTAAAAAATCCAGCACATACAACAATCATCATCAAGGTTACCGACATACAGCAATGCCTAATACATCTAGCAAATTTCTCGCAAATTCCAATGCATAGTTATTTCTTCAATACAGGTATCATATGCGGTATGTAGCAGTTTAACATGTAGACCCGCAGTCAGCAAGTTTTACTCTATGGCGCCAAGTGTTCCGTAGAAAATCCATCCATCAGCATCAATAATTGCTTAAACCATAAACAATTATTTCCATGACAATCCATGTCAAAAGAAGCCTTTAATGCATTTATAAAATATTTCTCCACCATTTATTCCATCAAAGCCTCCTACGTATATGAATTCATAAATTGAATCCAAAGGTGACTCCAAAAGTCAACAATTGTAGGCTATGGTGATCCTTGTAGAAGATAACAAGGCTCAGGCCCTAGGCCCAGCCCAACAAAGGCCCATTACAGCCTCCCACACGTGGGTTGATTTAGTCAAAGATTGTATAATTATGTTTAGCTGATTTCTCTCTATTTGCATTCCTTGTATAGATTAGGATTGATTCTTTTACTTGTTCTAATTTGTACTCTTGACATACTTAGTGCCTTGATTAAGGCCTAACATGATTATAAATAGAACAGTCGATCATCCAAGGAGGTCAGACTTTCTCTCCAATCTTCTTCTTCTCTTTCTTCCTCACTTTTACATGGTATCTGAGCCATAATCTCTTGAAGACGTCATCTACATCATCTAAAAAATACAGATCACGCATCTGTGTCTTTTGGAAGCAAAAACGTGAGTGAAAACTCACTGTTTTCTCATCATGATCATAGTGGCCCACCTGCGATCATAAAAAAATCTACAAGTCTCTCTCCAGCCCTGGTCGCCCATCTCGTCTTTTTGGGGATTTTTTCAGAATTTTTCAGAGATCAGAGCCGCACAAAATCCTAGATTCTGAATGGATTTTGATGCGACCTCCACTGCTGGAAAGGGATTTTGATCTTGGTTTCTAGCCTCTCATCTGATTATCAATCAGATCTCTCTGTGGGCCCCACGAAGAAATCCAGCCATCCAAATCCAGTTCGTCTGGACTGGTTCTGGACTTATTTTTTGCACCTGTGTGTGCTCTGTGTGATTGGAAGCCTCATCCACTACTATTGAAGCGCTGTCTTGGATCTGGGGATTGTTTGAACTCCTCACCAACTACTGTTGGCCTGCTGCTGGTTGTTTTCTTCTCCAAACTACTGCTGATTCTTCTTATCTTCTACCTTCTGCCATGGAAAAGTGTGATGTTATCCCAATTAAATTTAACGGGCAGAATTATATGTCCTAGTCTTTCCATTTAAAGAACTTTGTTGAAGGACAGGGGCTTTTTGGTTATCTTGATGGGTCGATCACTAAGCCACAGCCTATAAGTACCACTGGCACTGATTCCAAAAACTTAGCCACTTGGTCCAAAGAAAATGCTAGAGTGATCATGTGGATCCTTAACTCCATTGATCCATCTCTTGTTGTGGCTCTTCAAGCCTACACTACCGCAGCTGACATGTGGGCTCATCTTAAGAAGGTCTATCATCAAACCAATAAGGCCCGGACGTTTCACTTGGATAGTGAAATTGCAAAGTATAATCAAGGGGATAAATCTGTGCATGAATACTTTAATGGTTTCCTCACCTTATGGACTGAAAGGGATTCCATGTTGATCAAAATAGTCTCTTCCGGATTTCTATCCGAGGCTCTCAAGTTGCAAGAAGAAACTCATATTAGCCAGTTTCTTATGAATCTGCAACCCGAATTTGAATATGTCAGATCGACTCTCATGAATAGAGAAAATTCTGCTAATCTTGATACTTGCTTTCAAGAGGTCCTTCGAGAAGAACTTCGTCTCACCTCCCAGCGTACTATTTTGGAAGAACCAAAAGCCTTCCTTGCACCTCTTCCCGCTGACTCGGCTCTTTTGGCAACCCCCACTCCGAAGCAGACTCATTGTTATGAATGCAAAGGCTTTGGACATATTGCCAAAAATTGCCGCAAGAAATTGGTTTGTAGGTATTGCAAACAGACCGGTCATCTTATTGAGGACTGTCTCAGCCTACAGCGATGGAATGAGACACAGCCTAAGAAGCCTCCCTCCAATATGCCCAAACAGAACACTCCAGCAGCATTTCAAGCTCAAACACCCTTATCTGATATAGGAAGTACCTCATCCGGGGCTATATCTATGACTCCGGCCCAGATTCAAGACCTGATCCAAAACACAGTTACCTTTGCTTATGCGTCTATGGGCTTTTCTGGTGGTCGGTATTAAACTCATTTGTTTATAGCTTTTCCTGCATTCCATTCTTTTGCCTCTCTTCCTTCTCCTATCACCTCATCCACATGGTTCTTAGATTCAGGAGCTTCCAATCACATGACATCTGTAGAACATAACTTTACTGATTCTCATCCTTATCTTGGAAAAGAGAAAATAACCACCGCTAATGGTGATCAACTACTCATTTCTAGAGTTGGTACGATTACCTTATCTAGTGTCTCTGGCCAATCCATCACCCTTCCCAATGTTTACTTTGTTTCAAAATTATTAGCCAATTTACTTTCTGTAGGACAACTTATTGATGATGGCTATCTTGTTCACTTTTCTTCTTCTGGTTGTGTTATACAGGGGCGACAGACTGAGAAGGTGATCGTGATGGGGAGTAAACATGGACGCCTGTTCTTGCTGGACATTGGACACCATTCTTTCTTTGCTTCTTCTTCTTCTAAAAATAACTTGTGGACTGTTTGGCATAACCGTCTTGGTTATGTGAACAATGCCCATTTGCTTTCCTTATTTAAGATTGGTTGTTAGGATTCTACAATTGATAATAAAATGATGTCCTCTTTTCTCTCAATCTAAGTGTGAAACTTGTTGCTTAAGTCACATTTTACCTTTTACTGTTCATAATTCTCGTGCATTAGCATCATTTGACATTATTCATTCTGATGTTTGGGGTATTGCTCCTACCTTGAGTAGGACGGGTTTTCAGTACTATATGACCTTTATCGATGACCATTCTCGGTATACTTGGATTTACTTTATGCGCTTGAAATCTGAGGTCTTCTCCATTTTTCAAAAATTTTATAACATGGTCCAAACCCAATTCCAGAGAGCTATTAAAATTCTTAGATCAGATTCAGGTGGAGAATACATGTCTCATGAATTCTCTACCTTCCTTTCTGATAAAGGGATTCTTCACCAAAAATCTTGTCCACATACCCCTCAGCAAAATGGAATTGCGGAAGGGAAGAACCGACATATTCTTGCAATTGTTCGTACGCTTTTAATTGCATCCTTAGTCCCTTCCAAATTTTGGTGTGATGCTGCACAGACTGCTGTGTATTTTATCAACCGTCTTCCTAGCTTTGTTCAGGGAAAGACTACTCCTTACGGAGTTCTCTTTGGTCATACCCCCTCATACTCTCACTTACGTGTTTTTGGTTGCTTGTGCTTTGTTCATCTTCCTCCTACTGAGTGCTCTAAGTTATCTCCACAGGCGGCCAAGTGCGTTTTTCTTGGCTATAGTAATGAACACAAAGGTTTTTTGTGTTATGATCCGTTCGAGAAATGCATGCGCATATCTCGCAATGTGATCTTCTTGGAACAGATTCCTTTCTTTTCTTTATGCTTGGATCATCATCCTATTGCTGTGTCCTATTTGCCACAATTTCAGGAATCGGCTTCTCCATCATCTCTTCCCAAAGTCTATGTCCGGCGCAATACGGTTCATCCTATGGTGACTCCCTCTCTTGATCCTCTCCCAGTGCCGCCTCCTGAACCAGTAGGTAATCATGCTCCTTTTGATAATACCATTTCTCTGCGATGCTCTAGTCGTCCTTCTGTGGCCCCTAACCGTTATGGTTTCTTGCTCTCTTTTCATCTTTAGATAGTGCTCCTATCCCCACCTCATATTCACAGGCCTCCAAAATAGCTTACTGGCAGGATGCTATGAATGAGGAATTGCTCGCTCTTGAAGCAAACCAAACATGGGACTTGGTACCGACTCCTGCAAACGCATCTGTGATAGGCAGCAAATGGATCTACTCTGTAAAAGTTAACTCTGATGGGAGTCTTGATCGCTACAAGGCCAGATTGGTTGCGCAGGGTTACAAGCAGGAGTATGGCATCGACTATGAAGAGACATTTGCACCAGTGGCCAAAATGACCACCGTCCGTACTCTTCTGTGTGTTGCTGCAGCCCGCAACTGGCCTCTACGGCAAATGGACGTAAAAAATGCATTTCTTCATGGCGAGTTGAAAGACTGTCTACTTAACACCTCCTCCGGGGTATGCTTGTCCTCCTCAGCATGTTTGCAAATTGCGAAAATCTCTGTATGGCCTCAAGTAGGCTCCCAGGGCTTGGGTTGACAAATTCTGGGCAGCAATACTCCAAGCTGGATTTCGTCAGAGTCATTCTGATAGCTCCTTATTTCTCCGGTGGACACCAAAGGGCTACACATTCCTTTTGGTCTATGTTGATATGATTATCAGTGGCAATGATAATGCTGGCATTATGGATCTCGAACACCATCTCACTCGTCATTTCTGAATGAAGGATCTTGGTCCTCTCACCTACTTTCTGGGGCTTGAGTTTTTGCTTAACAAATCGGGCATTCTGGTTCATCAGCGTAAATATGTTACTGATTTGATCACTTCGGCAAGACTTGATGATTCTCACACGTTTGATACGCCTACAGAACTGAACAACAAACTCGGTATCAATGATGGTCCTCCTCTGGAAGATCCCTCTATTTTCTGACGGATAGTTGGGAGTTTGCTTTACTTAACTATGACTCGGCTTGATATTTCTCATGCCGTTCATACGGTTAGCCAGTTTGTGAGCAATCCTCACAAACCTCACCTTGCTGCTGCTTTGCGCATACTCCGCTATGTTAAAGGCACTCTTAACCATGGTCTCTTCTATCCTTCTAGATCTTATCTGCGCCTATCGGCTTATGTGGATGCCGACTGGGCTAGTTTCCCTGATTCTCAGCGATCTAGCACTGGCTGGTGTATGTTTCTTGGGGATTCTTTGATTTCGTGGAAGTGCAAGAAGCAAACTACCGTTTCCAAGTCTTCTGCAGCGGCCGAATATCGTGCAATGTCGTCTGCTAGTGCTGAAATCATCTGGCTACGCCGTCTCCTTTGTGAATTCGGTGTCTTTGTTGGCAGTTCTACACCTCTTCATGGGGACAACACCAGTGCTACTAGGATTGCCAACAATCCGGTCTTTCATGAAAGGACAAAGCACATTGAGATTGATTATCACTTCATCCGCCAGCATGTTGTTACTGAGAAGATCACTCTGCCTCACGTCTCTACTCTTAACCAGTTGGCAGATATCTTCACTAAAGCTCTCCCTAAAACCCGTCATCATGATCTTACTAGCAAATTGATGTTTTCTGCCTTACCACATCAATTTGAGGGGGAGTGTAGAAGATAACAAGGCTCATGCCCTAGGCCCAGCCCAACAGAGGCCCATTACAGCCTCCCACACGTGGGTTGGTTTAGTCAAAGATTGTATAATTATGTTTAGCTGATTTCTCTCTATTTGCATTCCTTGTATAGATTAAGATTGATTCTTTCTATTCTTTTACTTATTCTAATTTGTACTCTTGACATACTTAGTGCCTTGATTAAGGCCTAACATGATTATAAATAGAACAGTCGATCATCCAAGGAGGTCAGACTTTCTCTCCAAGCTTCTTCTTCTCTTTCTTCCTCACTCTTACAATACTCACCATATGGTGCTCCACATGTGCATGCAAACCATGCCAAATGAAGAATAATGCCTCCGGTACTCCATCTCTTACTATTCAAAAGTCAATGCATCTTGTCAGAAGCAATTGCATTTGCAGCAACTATAGTAATGCAAATCATGTAGCTGTCAGAAGCAATACCGCATGCAGTAGCTACAGCAATGCAAATTATATGATCAAATGATACAGTACAAATGACGTGTACATCTTATCTATACACTGTTAGACGTTTTGGCACATATCTCGAGATATAAGAGGAATTAACGGTTGAAAATTGGTCATCTTGCCGTGTTTGACCATGACCGGTTTCGATCTTGATTGTGGACCCCACATAAACCGAAAAATTTGGAAAAACAGACTATTTTCAAAATTAGTGTAAACAGTCAGACATTTTGGCACATATCTCGAGATATAAGAGGAATTAACGGTTGAAATTTGGTCATCTTGCCGTGTTTGACCGTCTAGAACTGATGACCGGTTTCGATCTTGATTGTGGACCCCACATAAACCGACAAAATTTGGAAAAACGGACTGTTTTCAATAATAGTGTAAACAGTTAGACGTTTTGGCACATATCTCGAGATATAAGAGGAATCAATAGCTGAGATTTGGTGAGGTGGCCGTTTTGGAGTTGTTAAAGGTGACTAACGGTTTGGATCTTGATTATAGGATCCAAAAGGTACATTTTGAAAGAAAAAACGTATTAAACCCACATTACCACCCCTAGTTTCTGTTTAGGACCGTTGCTCTGCCTTTCTCTCATTCCCCGGATTCTACGCATCCATAGGAGGGAGGTCCGACTGCAGTAATGACTGGTTCCACAGATTTCTCCCGTCCACCCTCTAAAAATCAACGCCGATCCAAACATACAAAACCCATCATCGCGCGGAAAAGGGTGAGGAATCCCCTTGCGCCGACCGTTGCCAAATGTGCCCTTAGAGTAATCAACACTCAAAATCAGGAACATAATCCATCCAATTAAGGAAACCAACCCTCCAGCACTAGGTTATAACAAACAGTGGGTCCCACTGATTTTGTATATGATCAGATCTGATCTCTAGGGTCACCTAGTGCCCCACAAGAATTTTTATGGTTCTGATTCCCCATCAAATAGCCTTACTAGGTCCCACAGCCTTGACAATCACAGAACACTTCATAAACAAGTCTCACGATTCCCAGAATTGGAGGTTCTGGATAACTGTGCAGATGGGGTCCACTCCACATGGGACCACCACCAACCTGGTCGTCCTTGGGTCCCCTTCAAGATGTGGGGTCCTGATCTTTGATCAAGTCAAACAATGGGTCCCAGTTTGAATATCGACCAAACTGTTATGTTTCATCAAAGTCACGCCTGTATGAATAAAAACAATTGGATGGTGGCCTAAACAGGGTCCAATCCCTATGGGACCAGCACCATCATGGTTGCCCATGGGTCCCCTTTAGGATCCATGGACCAGATTTTTGATCTAGTGGGCCAAGTGGTCCCCCACAACAGGTGTCGACCACCTGCCCGATTTTTCCTAGAATCACGCCTCCGCTGCTATAATCATGTGTATGGTGGCCCACAGGGGTCCCATGCCCCTTGGGTCCATGACCTTCTTGGTCGACCAGAAGTAGGCTGCCCACTCCATGGTTCAGATGACAGATCCATCATACAGTGGGCCAGGGGGTCCCACAACCCCTGACGTGAGAAATTCTCCTCATGTGAGAGTAACAGTAGTGCATAATTTGCACAGATTCATCATCTGATCTTCTTTCCACATGAATCATCATCCAAGGGCAAGATTACTAATGGAAATTCAACTCTTCTATTTCACCAAGAAATCAACCTTTTCTACCACAACCCAGAGTCTGGGTGTGCCGATTGTCCTTGAACTATTTACACAAATAACGGTTCTACAAAAATCTAAGTTCCTCAAGTATCTCACTCATCAACTAAATCATGGATTGAAATAATTAAGGAAGATTCACTCACCTCTGGTACGTGATCGTTGCGTTTGCAATATGCGGGCACGAATAGGACATCTGTCACTGATTGCCTTCTTTTTCTTCTTCTCCTGGATTGCAGTCAACAAGATCCTCTCAAATTTCTTAAAAGGAAGAAGAGAATAGAATACTAACCTAAGGGGTCGTTGGTTTGCTTAAATATACAAGGATGAGGTAGAGTCCTAATCCTTCTCTTATACTTCCTAATTAGAGTTGTTATTCAACTCGTTCCCTTTCTAAAAACCATTCACGTGATTCACTTCTAATTCAATAATAAGTAATCGACTAAGGCCCTACCTGGGCCAAACTAATCCTGGGGCCCAGGTAACTCAGGATATTACATACTCCCCTCCTTGGAAAATTTGGTCCTCCAAATTTAAAACATACCTGTGGCGAAAAGATGCGGGTACTTCTTTTGGACCTCGTCCTCAATCTCTCATGTAGCTTTCTTTTGATCGTGATGTGTCCATAGTACCTTGACTAGTCAGACTGTTCGTCTCCGTAGCACCCTTTCCTTAGTGTCTAAAATTGCAACGGGTCTCTCCTCATAGGATAAATCTGGCTGCAGATCCATTGGCTCGAGATCTAGCACATGAGAAGACGGGTCTGGCTTGTACTTCTTCAACATTGATACATGAAACACCTTATGGACTCCAGCGAGCTGTAATGGTAGTTTCAGTTCGTAAGCGTTCCCATCGCTCACACGCCCCGTAATCTTGAATGGTCCAATGTATCGCTGGCTTAGCTTCCCCTTTTTGCCGAATCGCATTACTCCTTTTGTCGGTGAAACTTTTAGGAATACAGAATCACCCACCGCAAATTCTAATTCCCTTCGATGTTTGTCTGCATAACTCTTTTGGCGACTTTGAGTAGTCTTTAATCTGTCCCTAATTTTCTTAATATTTTCTGTAGTAGTTTGTACCCATTCAGGCCCTAATATCCGCCTATCACCCACTTTTTCTCAACAAATCGGAGAGCAGCAGCTCCTGCCATACAAGGCCTCAAAAGGAGCCATTTGGATACTCGAGTGATAGCTATTATTATAAGTAAACTCTGCTAGCGGTAACTGCTCATTCCAACTGTCGTTGAAATCTATAGCACAAGTTCTAAGCATGTCTTCTAGTGTTTGATTTGTCCTCGTAGTCTGCCCATTTGTCTGGAGGTGATATATTGTGCTAAAATTCAATTTGGTACCCATAGCCCTTTGTAAGCTTTTCCAAAATTGTGAAACAAATATAGTATCCCTGTCTGATACGATCAATGCTGGGACGCCATGCAACCTTACAATCTCCCGAACATATGTTTTGGCCAGGTGTTCTATTGTAGTTCTTCCTTTCAACGGTATGAAGTGCGCCGACTTGGTCAACCGATCCACAATTACCCAAATTATTTCATTTTGTCTTGAGATTCTGGGAAACCCTGAAATGAAATTCTTAGTGATATGTTCCAATTTCCATTTTGGTATAGGTAACGTCTGCAATAATCCCCCCGGCTTCCTATGATCAGCCTTCACTTGTTGACAAGTAAAACAACGTCTGACAAACTTAGTAACATCATTTTTCATGTCAACCTACCAAAATATGATTTTTAAGTTCCGATACATCTTGGTGCTCCTTGGATGGATAGTATATCTTGTGTGATGTGCGTCCTTCAAAATTTCATCTTTGATTTCCCGGATATTTGGTACATAGAGTCTGCCTCTGAAATATAATACGCCACTAACAATTGAGAAGTCTGGTTTATTGTCCATTTTGTTGAAGATTTCCGCCAATGCCTTGTCGTCTCGCTGATGGTCCTTTATTCTCTGGATTAACTCGGGTTGAACCTTGAAGCTTCCTAATAGTACTTTTTCACCAATAGGCCATAAATTAACATCTAAGTCCTTGATCTCTTCTAGTGGTCTCCACTTGGCGGGTAAACAAGCCATCTATGCTGATTTCCTGCTTAAGGTGTCGGCTACAACATTCGCCCTTTCTTGGATGATAAAATATAGAGAAGTCATAGTCCTTTCAGAATTCCATCCACCTACGCTGTCTTAAGTTCAACTCCTTTTGTGGAAACACGTACTTGAGGCTCTTGTGATTTGTATACACCTCGAATTCTTCACCGTATAGGTAGTGCCTCCAAATTTTTAGTGCAAAAACTATAGCTGCCAACTCAAGGTCATGTGTAGCATAATTCTGTTCATGGAGCTTTAGTTGTCTGTAAGCATACGCAATCGCCTTTCCATGTCGCATGAGAACACACCCTATCCTTGCAACGACACATCACAGCAAATAACAAATGCTCCACTTCCAGCGGGCAAGGTGAGTATTGGTGCCGATGTTAGTTTACCTTTCAATGTTTGGAAACTATCTTCGCATTTCTCATCCCAAGTAAACGGAACATCCTTCCTTGTGAGTTTGGTTAACGGTCCAGCAATCTTAGAAAATCCTTGTACGAACCTCCGATAATAACGAGCTAGGCCTAAGAAACTTCAAACTTCTGAAACATTTACAGGTTGCTTCCAACTCATAACCGCTTCTATTTTAGTAGGGTCTACAGAACTAAACCATTTAATTATGTTTGGAAAAGCTTTATTTTTGTTTGAGAAAGAACTAAACCATTTTTCTTAATGATCCACTTGAAAGTTTTTAAATGCTTCCAATGTTCATCAATGGTTTGAGAGAAGATTAAAATATCATCAATGTATACAGTAGAGAAATTTTTATAAGGGTGAAAAATATCATTCATCATTTCTGAAAAACTGAAGGAGCATTTTTTAGCCCAAAAGGCATAACATTCCATTCATAATGTCCAAAAGAGATGGTGAAGGCAGTTTTATAGTGATCATTTTCTTCAACCTGTAGTTGCTAAAAACCTGACTTAAGATCAAACTTTGAAAAGATAAAAGCTTCATATAAGCGAGTAATAAGATCTTGTTTATTAGGAATTGGATATTTGATTGATTGAAGAACTTTATTTAATAAGATCTTGTTTATTAGGAATTGGATATTTGATTGATTGAAGAACTTTATTTAATAAGATCTTGTTTATTAGGAATTGGATACAAGGTTTCCTTTCCAGGAGCATTTTCAACATAAAAAGCTGCACTTCTCCAACGAGAGTGTGATGCAAGAATTAAGGATGGTCATCGTCATCTATCCCTCCAATTAAATTCCCTTAATCTTGTAAGACCCTAGGGTTAGGGCTTGCATGGACGTGCCAAAATACGTGTCCGCAGATACTATCGCGACGCATCCATAGAGACAATCAGTGAGGACACACCTTAAAAGGGATAAAACCCAATTCTATTAATCAATCAACTCTGAGAATTCCTTATCTACAATGCCATATAAATGAGAAGAGTAAACATGGTGGCTAAGAAGCCTAATCAAACTAGGAAAGTAAATAAAATCAAGGGAAATTTTCAAAAAAGCCCTTAACTTTTGGGTGATTTTCAAAAAAGGGTCAAAAGAATTCAATATTTCAAAACCGTATGAAAGTTTACAAGACTTCTTTCACTCAAGTCCCATTTGGCAATCCATACCCACTGCCAGTAGTTTTGTATAAACAAAAACTCAAATGGACAAAAGTGCCCTTAGTGAGTAGCAAGGAGGTAAAAATGAAAATTTTAAAACGGTCCTAAACTTTTTAGGTGAGCACTCTAATTATTAATCTAGTTAGTAGTTAATTTCAATTTTCACGTCATGGTCAATCCAATATTTGGGCACTCTAATTATTAAGGTAAATTTCACTGGAATCAATGCATTCTATTATATAAGTGACTTGGAACAAGCAAAAGTGATCTTATAGTTGGTCCAACATTTTGGAGAAGGAATGAATCAAATGGATTTTTTTCATTTTAAATTAAAAAAAAAAACTGCCAATGGTGGATGGAGATCTCCCAACAAGACCTAATTGAAAGAAGTTTTGAAAACTTTCATACCTTTTTGAAATATTCAATTCCTTGGTCCTGTTTTGAAAATTTTCTTTTTACCTACTTACTACTCACTAAGGGTGCTTTTTCCCTTTTGAGTTTTTGTTTATACAAAGTTGCCGGATTGGACCTGATTGAAATAAATCTTGAAAACTTTCATACGTTTTTGAAATATTGAACTCTTTTGACCCTTTTTTGAAAATCACCCAAAAGTTAAGGACTTTTTTGAAAATTTCCCTAAAATCAACTTAGAAAATAAGAAATCTAATCCTAATTACAACTCATTAACAAATTAAAAATCTCATAATAAGTAATTAGGGAAATAAAATTCATCCTAAATTATGTTGCACATGACGTCGTGGGTCTATTTTGCGTCATTATTCCTTAACGTTATTGGGAAGGTACACAATCGATTTCCAATAAAAAAGAGTACCTACTCATGCAACATAATGGACACATTACCTGTTTAACTGCAGGTCATGTTCTCTTGATCTGCTTCTGATCCTGTATCTTGGAAATCCCTTCTTTCATAATGTTGCTAAACCCTGTATTTAGCTTCTAATCATTTACTTCATGACGCCTCTCTCCTCCCCCAGATATTCACCACAATTTCAACAGTAGTCAATTTCTAATTTGAATGTTTCTGATGCCAACTCCCTGTTTTCTGTTTCCAATTCACTAAATGAATCTTCTTATCACCCACCAACCTCATGAAAAATCAAGTTGCAACTTTTCAGGCAAATTCACTTTTTCAGAAATATTAAATGAAGACGAACAATAAATTGGTAAATTGGCTAGGGGGTAATTTGATAAGAGTTTTCTGACTACCCATTGATAAGTATGATCCTTTTGCCCGGCATTATAAGTCTAGTTTTCTCTTCAACTTCTCAATGATTGGCTGTGACATGGATGGGGCTTTAAATTTGGACCTAAAGGTAGACAAAAATAATTAATGGAAAACACGCCTGCTTGCTCTGCATTGAGGTTGCTGGTGCTCGAAGAAAAGCTTTCTTCAGTGCAGCTCCATTTATTCTGGCTTTCCTAATTGACCCATAAGCTTGACAAGTGATACGGCCTCAAAACACTGCATATTGATCTTATCTTGAACTATTGCAGTGAAGCGTGGTAGAAGAGAATTGATTGGAGGGGGGGGGGGGGGGGGGGTGGTGGGGGCGGCATGTCTATTTGGCACAAGTAGCCCACAGCTGGTCAGCAGGCTCAGCCCAACCGTACAAAAAGTCAATGGGATCAATAAAGCAATAAAGGATTTGTGCTTGGATATCTCTATTTGAATAATCATCTTCCTAAGTATTTTCTTTCTTTTTTTTTTTTTTTAATTTAGTTTTCCTATTTTAGTGGAATCTAGATTTAATTCTTTACGATTCTTTAGTGGCCTATTTAAAGTCCTCATATGTATTAAAAAAACCATTTCAATAATATTTTAGAATTCCTCCTCTTAGGGCAAAACCCTTAAGTATTTGTGTTGGCTTCAAGGTGCCTACTTTTGGGCAGATCCCTCCGCCAATCCGGCTGCATCAACAAATGGTGTTGTTTGTGAAATGAACATGAGATACTTCCAGATATGAGGATACAATCTGAACAGCCTTGAATGATTCTGATCGCTTGCTTTTTTATGAATGACCTACTCCTACTCAACCTGGTTGTCACTATGGTAAAAAATGAAAGGAGAAGATAGGTTGTCTTATTTCTAGTCCCCTTGAACAAAAACAAAAGTGAAAAAAGAGGAAGAAAGAAAGAAACCTTTTGTGGAGTCATTCACTAGGATTGAGAAATAAGTTTTTTAACATAAAAATATACATATAATCCCTTCTTGTCCCGCTAAATCTTTTTCTACGAAGCAAGTACATAAGAAATACCTGTGGGCAGGGTCCTATGTCTTTCCAATTGAATCTGACACACCAATCCAAGCTTACTTGATTTTTCTATGCTACTGTTGAATTCATTGGTTATCACACACACACACATTATTTGTTTACAATAGTATACATAAAGATTAATGCATGAAGTCAGGCACTAGGGTTCAAATTGTGTAAGTTAAGCCAAACGCGAACTTGACCTGAATTCCATGCAGGTTTCAAAACTCAAACTTAAAGCCTGACCTAAACAAAACAAGTCCCACTCAAATTTCACTTTTGGCTAGGAAAGTCCATGTAGGTTCAAATTTGGCCCGACCAAAGTTTCACCCCTTTATAATTCTGTTAACTTCTGTTTGGAAAAATGCCATATTCTTGTTCCCTTCTTTTAGGGTCCACCAGTGCTTCCTCCAATATAAGTGTGTGTTTCAAGATATATTAAGTTCATCTTCATTTACTCTCTTGTGATAGCTGCCTTGAATACATTTCATCCATTCAATCTTTGGCACCTCTCTTCGTTGAATTTGATTCCTTGAGTTGTAGCCAAGGATCAAAATAGTGGTTGCAGCGGGCGCAGCAGCCAGTGGCCAAAACGCTACTTAGCGAGCGATAAGTAGCAGTTGCGGCGATACGTAGTGGTATAGCGGTGTGAATTTTAAGTAGTGAAAACAATTTAAATATGGTGTAGTAGCCAATCTTGTGTTTTTTTTTAGTGATTTAGAACCATATAAGGGTAGAGACAATTTAGCAGAGGCTATCGTGGAGAATAAATAGGAAACACAGTTTTTAAATTAAAATTGCTTGGCTTTACTAAGTTTTAGACCGTTGCGCCCCTATTTTCAAAATAGCGTAGTGGGCCCCAACCACTGCGGTTGATAATGTGGCAGCTACGTCGCTATTTTGAATCATGGTTGTAGCAACTACTCATTTGCAGAGCAGCATGATCATGACTGTTATCATATCTACTCACCTGTGGCATATCAATGTGATGCACGCTAGTCATGGTCTAATTCACTATACTTAAACATGTATGGATGAGATGCTTTGTTGCATGCTATATGGAATTTCATGCAGTTGAGTATTATGCTAGTAGTCCTCTTTGGTTACATGCTTAGAAACTGGTCAGTCTTTTTTAGCCAGCAAAGCACAGACAGAGAAAACTAAAGTAAATAGTTTAGTGGGTCATTTGGATGTGAGGAAAGGCAGGGCTGATATGATACAAAAAATGATCACACAATTTCCCACCAATGCGTCACCACCTTCTCCCCACATCCAAACACCCCCTTTGAGGCTATATGACAGTTTAATTCCTCAGACTAGGATTATTTATTGTGCAAATGATAAGGTCTATAGTAAGGTGATTGACAATTGGTCAATTACAAGCTGATGACCATTCTATTTTTCTTTTTTCAGGACGCTGATGGAAGTGTCCCCTTCTTCTGGGGAACCGATTCAGAGGGCCATCTAGTTCTCTCAGAGGACGCCGAAATCGTAAAGAAGGGTTGTGGGAACTCATTTGCGCCATTTCCAAAAGGTATTGAACAGAGAAACTGTGGTGCCCAGTACATTCCAAGTGCCCACAATGTACCTGTGTATCACTCTTTTTTTTTTTTTGGTTATGCTTTTGCAGGCTGCTTCTTCACTACGTCTGGAGGATTGCAGAGTTTTGAGCATCCTCTCAATGAGGTGAAGCCAATGCCCCGAGTTGATAGTCAAGGCCAGGTGTGTGGTGCAACTTTCAAGGTTGACGCAGACTCTAAGAAGGACTCTGGCATGCCAAGGGTTGGGAGTGCAGCAAATTGGTCTTCACACTACTGATCTAATCACATCACTACTTGAAGAGGAGACTCTTTATCTTAGTCAGGCTTCTCTTTGACATTTTCAATCGTTCATCATAAGTATTTATAGTTCGTTCTTACTGAAATTTCTGCCATACATATGCATGTGGATCATATGGCTTTGTAGCACATGTTAAAAACCATATGAAGCCTTTGTGCTTCGACGTGGGTCCTCTGTGACCCCTGATGAACTTAATTTATTGTATGTTGTGTCATTGTATGGAAGAGCTATTTCTCTAATTAAGTTTATCATTTAATAGATATGTCTTTGCAATTAGATCCTTTAGTATGGCTACTGTGGATAGGACAGAGATGTTAGATGCTCAGTGATTGGTATAGATGTAATACCCTACAAGGGAGTCTCTTGTGAGAAAGTTGACAGTTTTGTGGGGCCCACATTGTCCTTGGAGGAGGCCTTTTACTTGTTGGTTAGGGGTAGACCAGAAATTGTCCCTAATAAATCCTCTCTTTTAATGTTTATAATGGGGTGGATGTCGATACATGCAGGGCTAGGTGTATGTGAAGGTTTCAACTCTTCCTAGTCGCCTTTTTTTTTTTTTTTTTTGGGTAAAGACTTCCTGGTTGCTTTTGAAGGAACAGGTTTTAACTCCTCTCATTGTAGGTTTATAGCTATAGCAAACAGATCCTCTATGCAGTAACATTACAGTTTAATATGTAATGTTTGAGTAGAATTGCTCAGTGTCCCTTTTTTTCAGCCATCAAGAATATCTGGTTAGGTAGACCCTTGCAAGCTGATGGGCCTAAATTATATTATTTGTCAGTGATGGGAAGTTGAAGTCAAAATGCATTAAGTTGGGTCATTCTATCCTACTTTATACAATAAAGTTTATTTTCAGAAATGAGATTTTTAGGTTTTGAGATAATCTTTTTCTTTCTCGAAATGATATGTTAATGAGAACAAGAATTGTGGCAATGCTCATGCATCGCATTATTATCGCCACCACCACCATCATCCACCAAATTCTCATAAGCTTGGGGTGGCTAGGCGTCGCATTGCATTCTGATGTGTAATAGAAAGGAAAATTTGTTCTCAGGGGAAGCTGGTTGAATATGAAATATTACTGCAATGCATGACTAGAAACTCATAATTTTCCAGTTGGTCCTCTGTTCTCAACACAAAACATGCTGTTCATGTCCAGAAAGTGATCAACTACTAAAGCTGTATTGCTGAGGAGAATAGATCTGATAAGCGTGTTACAAGTTTTAATCGAAGTACAAGTTTCTGATCTTGCCGGTCTTCACAATGAATGAATTCTCCTATTGATATGATACTGATATACTAATCAAAGGGAAAAGGAAAAGGAAATCTAAGGACTTGAAACTTTAGTCCTTTGCATCTGCAATGTCTCATCTCACTTGAAGGAAAAGATGAACCGGGCAACTTCCTAATGTTAACTTCAGTCTTTCGCATCTGCAATACCACCTGGAGTTATCTGAAAGACGTGCTTTTGTTAAGGAAACCACACTGAAAATAACATTACTACTCCCATTTCCATTAACGTTTTAGATGCCTATAAAGGGCATTTCTCCGGTCCGATTCTTGTGACATAAACTGGAACAAGAGGAAAATAAAAAATAACAATGAGTCATTTGGGAGGCCGACTGGTGGAAAAGAAAAACAGAGAAATTTATGCCTGGGTCTACAAAACAACCAGTGAAGTCACGACTCCTTAAATCTGAATATAAAAAAATGAGTAAGTTTAGAAACAATCCAGTGTACTTTCTTTGTGGATATCTTTGAGTTTGGATTTCTACCCATGAAATATGCATATCTAGGTGCAGTGATGGAGAGAAGAGGATGGAGCACATATTTTCACAGATATTTTTCTTTTATAATGTCTGATCCCTCTCCCTCGGACTTCGTAACTGACTTTTGTCAAAAACAATAAAAAATCAAAAAAAATTTATGCACCAAACATTTAGGATATTTCTGCAGAAGATTTTGATTTCGGCTGAAATGTCACTACATAAAGAAGCCCTAATAAGGGCCTGTTTGTTTGCCATGAAATAGAAGAAAAATAGATTAAAATAAAATCCATTGGTTGCATCTTTTTTTTTTTTTTTTTTACTAAAAAACGTGTTTGTGGAATTTGAAAGTGACATGCAAGGATAGCTTGGAACTTCATTCCAAAAAGAGTTCGGCCATCATGAGATTAATCAGGTATAAAACATTTGATTTCAATCCCATGCTTTTTTTATTTTAGTTAAACTGTTTTCCACATTGTTAGTCTAACAGTAGGCCCAACTCGTATTGGACTGAAACTTGCCCCCTGAGATTACTCTGAAGTTTGAACTGTTTGATTTTTCGTGTTCGTCCCACTGATGAATTTTTATCGGGCTATCCAACTAGCCATGCTATTTCTTTGATTCCCACCTCAGTGAGATTGGATTGGATCTCTGGCTCCCCTTCCAGCAGTACAAGCCAGGGGAGTGTTACAAGCAGGCTAGTAACAACCATGCTTTCAGATTAGCGGCTGGTGGATTAGACTATACCTTGTCCCAGAGCAATAGCCCAACATGAGTTTGCTGCACTCACACAGGTGAGGCCCGCTTTTGAAAATTCAACTGTTAATCAAAGGCCCCTATTGCTCAAGTTAGCCGAATTTCAGTCCAATTAGAGTTGGGTCTGCCATCAATTAGATGAAATGGGCCTAAAGAGTGAATCACAACCTCCCAGTGAGGTGACTCTTAGCTGGTGAAATTGTAACTGTGAAAACCAGAGTGAAGTGATTTTGCAAAGTTTGGGTTTTGACAGGGTAGCACTTGGGCGACCACACAAACTCCTTGATCAAGGTTAGGTTGTGATAAGACTTTGTTGACGACCCTTTTCTCGCTAAACCTAGTGTCTAATGATTTTTGTATCTTCCCCACTGATGGATTTATTTTCTCTCAAGTGGTGAGAGAATCTGGACTGGAACAGTAAATACAAGGAGCATGAGAATTCTATGCGGATTGCAGAGTGGTTAAAAACTTTAGAGAGGAGGATATAGCCTCTGCCTCGGGCAGATTAGGGGCATCGAAGACCTTGCAGACACGTTGCTCGCCTTTGCCTTTTCTAAACATGAGTCTGACGGTGGATGCGTGGGCCAGCACATGCCCTCCTGCCGGTTTCTTAGGATCCGATATGAAAACTCCTCCACCAGGATCAGCAATAACTGCATCCAACATTACAAACGTCAAAAGATCACAGATTTACTTCAAATCTAAGTTCCCATGGTAGAAATGTGAGGTCACATGTAACTTCACAAGTGCTGGATTGATAGGAGCCTAGGGAGCTCTATTTGGCTAGCACCAAATAACACTTAACTAATAATGTTCAGTTGCATCAGCTTACCTTGATTGGTCATATAAACTGCTACGTTGAATTCCTCGGCTATCTTAGTTATCCGGGAGAGCATCTGAGCCAGCTTTTGCTGCAAGCATTTGGAACAGTTAGCTGAGTGAAGACAAAGGCAATGTTAGGGTGGAAAATTCCGGAAAAGAAACGTAATATTTCCAATTCCCCTAGAACGGATGATTGGGATTGGAAAGCTTATCATGTAAAGAAAGATGAATTTCTTGAGCTAACCTGCCTCTCTGCAAGCTCTCCTCTTCCCGTAAAATCTACTCGAAATAGAGCAATCACTGAATCTACTATCTGAAAATCCATACAGGGTTCATGACTCCTTTTCCCTTTTCATTTGCAAATGACATGTGGAAAACATGGTCAATCAGAAGATGACTCACCAGAAGTCTGAAAGGCTCTTCAGACATTTTGGCAGCGAGGCCAAGAAGCAAGTTGTACTGGTGCTCGTAAGTGTAAGCGCGTGCATAGACAATCTTCTCATCAACAGACAGACCATACATCGATTAGTCATTCATAAAACTAGAAACTGCATAATGTGAACAATCCGGTGGCATTAATGTGGATAATGATTAAACAGTCCACACAGTATGGCTCACAGTGACAACTATTGCCTTGGATTTCAAAACTTAAAAGCACATGATAGGGTTGCAATTGGCCACAATAACTCAAGATTGGGACAGACGGGGGTAGATTTGAGCAGATAGGGGAACAGATCCAATCTAATTTTGTGGCTTAGAGTGGGTCAGGACTGGGAAATTTGTCTCTGTAAAGGCCTAACTCTGACTAGAAGGCCAAGCCAGGCAACAGTTTTAGTGCAAATGGCCAAATATTTTGCTACAGATGTGGTCTAATCTAACTTTCAGGCTAATGAGATTTGCAGCAGAATATTCCTGTAGTAAAATGTTTGGTCTTTTTGATATTCAGAACTGCCCATATTAGTCAAAACACACTAGATGAAGAGTCCTCATTAGGAAAGAGTCTGCAACCGGCCCAGTCAGTACTGAGCAAGCGACTTGGTTTATGGCCAGAACCCAAACCTGTTAATGATCATAAAAGAAACTGGTAGGTTGGTTCGCATGACCCAATCCTTTTCCTCTACAATATTTGGAAATTTGTGGTTTTATGCTCGTTGAACATGTTTATGGTGCTTGACTATTCATGCGACTCAGGCAGGCATTTAGGCCCATGATATGGGCCAGACATTGTAAGTAGATGAGCTGTGCTAGTTATAGCCCAGCAGGGTTCACCGAGACTATATCATTCATCATCACAAGGCCAGATATGCGTGGTTGTGACATGAATGGTGATGACTGAATTCATCAGGCGAACTCTGTTCCTCTTTGGTCTCTACTGCTTTACTCTTTCATTGCACCAATATGGAAAGTTGGCACATGCAATGCAGCTTACATTGTCTAAGACAGCTCCAGCGTCCATCCCAAACCTTTCGGCTATTGGTATAATTCGTTCTGGTCGACTGCAAATGTACAGAGTTGAGAAGAAACAAAAAGAATGTTTTGCATTTGTGTCATGAACAGATATGTAAACAGAAAATGCTGGTTATGGTTTGACAACTCATGACTTGCCAGACTCGGTTGATTCAACTTGGCTAGGTAGGAATTGAGCTGTGTAAGCCAGATGAGTTTGCCCAAGCACTTAAGAAGACTCACATGAGTTACTGGACTTGGCCTTCCATATTATTAGGCTGGCTTATACTCGGATTCAGGGCTGGACATAGCACATGTAAGTCCAGCCCAGCTCTGGCCCCTCATTGACGGCCCTTTCTCATCTTGATAAAATAAATGATATCACCCTTCCTCATGTTAGGCCATTGGTCTAACAGTCAGCTGTCAAGAGTAATGTAATCACTCCACACTCTGGACGGAACTCAGAGCATGGTTATCATGATGGACAACCTAGTCTGCTGAAATCACTAATGGGACCTATTGTATGGATATCAGTTTTTGTTTAAATGAGAAAAAAAAAATCAATGGTACCAGGCTGTAGATCAGCTGGTCAGTGACATGAGTGTGAGTGGGAGAGTGCCCGGGTTGAGTCCTCCACATAGTAAATTAAAAAAAAGAAGAAAAACAAAATCAATGGAAGGGAACAATCTTTCATGCCCTAGTGTGAGCTTTTAAGACTAGTCATGGGCTAAAATGCTTTAAAGGATACAATGTTCCCTCTGTGTCGATGTAGGCAACCTTCCCGTTACCTCCGTGCATGCTGGTTGGAAGCTGCAACACAGTAGTTCTCAGAAAATTAGCTGATGGATCTATCATCTGTAATATTGCTAAATCTGTGCATGCCTCAAAAAGCAAGTCAATCGGTTCACCAGGATGTAAATGGGTCAGTCTCAGATCAAATCAGGGTGGATGAAGACCTGAATCAAGTACAAATCCTGGGTTTGGGATCTGGAATAGAATAAAATTTCCACATGAAGATCTGAATCGGGCTACAAATTCTAATTTCGGGCGGATTCATATTTGAAATGTGTAGACAAACCCCAGTCCCAGTATTACTCAGGTCCCTGAAATAGGTTACATAAGCTTTTTGGTTGGGTAGCTACTTAGCCGAACTGAACTGATTATTTGAACAGGCACAGCCTGTCAGGCCTGGTCAGACAAGTTTAAAATCCAGGCTTGCTGGAACACAGGCCCGGTCTGTTGACATCCCAACCATGCTACTTCATTTTCGTCTTTTTAAATACTAACATAATCCCACACTCCCACTGTACCAGTCACCTACATCCAATTTGCTAATACAGAGGTAACTGTATATAAACACCAAAATAATGTAATTAAAGAAAGTACCTGCGTAGAGACGCAGAGGGTATGTGCTAGCTGAGTCTTTCCGGACCTGATACATGTAAGAAACCATTAGAAAGAAAATGGATTTATTTCATCAAATTGAAGAATGTGAAAACTATCCAGGCTCGTTTGGATGCAGAGAAGTGGAGAAATCCAAAGGAAGCCCTAAAACAAAAACTGGTTACATACCGAAATTCTCCAAAAGCTTCTGTAATGGCCAAAGTCTCGATCCCGCCTTTGCAAATTCAAATGCAATTTCATCAGAACTGTGTTAATCAAAGCAGAAGAAAAATTTATGAATATTTAGGGAGAGTTACCTCCTAAAAGCTCGTCTAGGGATTGGCTTCCTGTAGTAATTCTTATGATCGACTTCCTCTGAAACAAAAAAATTAAAAAAAAAGAAGAAGAAGAAAGACAACGGTTCAGATTCTTCAGAGCACTCGACGAGTCTCTACCAAACTATCTGCTCGCTTGAACATTGAAATCCAGCGCAAAATGCACACGATCAACTCTAACAGAGATGCAGAAACAGGACAAGAAAGTAGAGATCTAATCCAACGTCTCAGATTGTCCAGTTCGATTTTCGGGCCAAAATCTACCAGGCGCACGTTAGAATATCGGAGCGTACCTTAAGCAGAACATCACTCCCTGTAACGTAACCGAAATTCTGAGAAAAAAAAGAAGATCAAACGACACAAAGATTTCAGATACTTGAAAATCAAACAAAATGCAAGCTAGAATTCACACTTCCAGAAACATCGCAGCTCTTACCACGAGCTTTTCTGCAGCTTCACAGATCTTCTCCACCTTTGCCTCTGATAATCCTTTGATTCCCGTCAAGCTCTGTAAACAGCAGATAAGAATCGATCGGAAGTTCATGGAATTGATCTTCAGATCTGGAACTCTTTAATCGAATTACCTTCTTCGTATGCATCATCAGTCCGTTGCAGGTGTAGATCCCTGCATCTTGAAGCTTCTTGACGTCTCCAGCGTTGATTCCCTGAGAAATCACTGCAGAAAATGAAGAGACAGTAAGGAGAACGAAGAAATCGAGTGAAATTAGGCGAAAGTCGTTCGCGTATTGTCCATATGATCGGATTTCTACGGATTTTCCTTGTAATGGAAGTAGTTGAATCATGAATTTTAAGAAAATGATCAGAGATTCAGCTGAAACTTTCATCCTGCGAAAAACTAAGAGCGAATGGAGCCACAGATCTCCGATCGAGCTGATTATCGAAGCATAACATGAAAAAGAAATCGAATCGCTCCGATCAAAGAAAATGAAATGAAATTAAAAATCCGATGAGAATTTCTCGCTTGATCCATTGATTTTCCACCCTAATCGATTGAAATCAAGCGCGAAATCCAGCGAGAATCGATTGAATTCTCATCTGAACGTTGAAATAAAGAGAGATGAGCAGTAAAGGTTTACAATCAGGTGGAAGTTTCTAGTAGGCAAGAAAATGAGATGAAACACAGATCAAACTGAAGAAATGCAACTGAATTAGGGAAAAACAAGTGAAGAAGTTTAAGAAGCTTACGTTTATCAATGGATTCGAAGCAATCTTCTTCGTCTTCGACATCATCACGATCGACGAGCAGTAGCTGGCCGCTTTCCTCAGATCTGAGCTCCGGCATTTCGGAAAAGTTCAAATCCGTTTATAGAATTAGCGTGCTTTGATCTGCCGTTTTCGAATTAGAGAAGAAAAGGAGACGTTTACTCACTTCAGATCGATCATCTTTCGTCGTCTGAATTCGTTTTATAGAAAGAGCGAGAGAGTCGATTTATGGGAAGTGAAGACAAGGAACGAGTACTTATAGAGGGAAGAGAGGCTGCTTTCCCCTGCTGCTGTTAGCATTGCGCGGCTATTTTGACCTCTTTAAAATGGGAGATTGCAAAGCCATCCTTTGTATTCACTGATTTTCGAAAAAAGGGCCTCACATATTGGTTATATGTTGAAAAGAGTAAAAAAAAGTTTTCAATGGTCTTTCAAGCGGGTTCTCTCCGTTGGTCTCCACCACTTTCGTTCTTTTTAAAAAGCAGAAAACAATTTTTGAGAATGACTAAGCTACTAAGCTGCCATTTTTAGCATTAAAAATTAGAACTTTCTTCATTTCGTTTTACCCCTTCCTTAATTTTTCCTCTTTCAATTTACCTTTTTTTTTTTTTATTTTTTTTTATTTTTTTTTATGACATGGTTACCCCGAGGCCTTTGACCTAAGACTAGAGGACTAAACAATATAATGAGATTTAAATAAAATATCTTTATTATACTGTTTCTCATGCAAAATACTGTAAGTATAGTTATAATAAAAGATGAGAGTTTTGATTACATGAAAGATAACGAAGGAGAGATATTTGCACAACCATTGGCTGCCTTGTGTTCAAGAGAGGAGAGAGTTGGTTATGTCGGCGTTAGATGCGAAGCACGAAAACCTCTCGTTGCTTTTAACTTAGGGGGGCTGCTTCGCATTGTTGGTCCGGATAGCTCTTCACATGGGACATCTTACACAGACATTTGTAGGAGAAAATTTCGGTTAGTTATTAAATTTAGGTATGATCATTACCACATTCATTCGTTTCTTTCACAATCCCAGTAGCCCCTCTGTCACTCTTTATTTGCGGTGAGTATGATATGAAAGAAAGTCAGATTGGTGTGTTGAAGAAATTAAAGGGAGAGAGAAAAAGTGAAAGAGGAAAAATACCATTCAGCAGTTTCAGCAGGCTGCTCATTGCTGGCTGGTGTTCTATGGGAGGAGGAAGAGGGAAAGATGGATTGGGGGAACAAGATGGAAAAAGGGCAGTTTCGTCATTTTAAATATTTTGAAAAGTGGTCATGTTGGTTTTAACCATAGGAGAGGGCCTGTTATAAGAACACCATAAAACTTCTAAACTTCTTTGAAATACCAATACATGACCCTTCTCTGAAAATTGGTAAAAACATTAGAATGTTCATGAAAATTTCCCTTTTTAAAACATACTCAATGTGAGCACAAGAGGGAATAAGAATCTAGCTAAATGGAAAAAAAAAAAAAAAAAATACTCATTAGAGTAATAGAAATGAACTGCAAGATTATTTAGGCCATTTTATGGCCTTTGAACCTAATTCATTGGATATGGATCATCCCAAGGCCCTCTTACATCGATTGAACTAGGTGAATCCCACATAGTGCTACGTGTTCTATTTTGGAATATTGTATATAGCAGCAAACTACAAAAACATAGATGATTGATTTTTTTTTTTTCTTATTCATTCTTTTTTTTCAAACTGGACCATGTAATAAATCTTGTAAGACTAATCCGACCCTACAAAATACAAGGATTGAAGGATTAGCCATCTTGAGAAAAGGAGGATGATGCATAAGGCCATGAAATAGATGTATCATCAATACCCAATGGACTGATTAAAGAGTTTCTAATAATAACTCATTGATAAATTATCTTTTCTACATGCGGCACCCAGCTTTTGGTAACCAGAAACATTCATAAGACGCATAATTTACTATGAAGTTGAAATTATATTCACTATAGCATTCGAAAAAAGATGATTTAGGCTAGCCATGTTTTTCACATGTCAAATCTAGCACTGTCTTCCTTCAATCAACCTGAAAATCGGTTCACTTACCTGTTAATGAGGATATTTAATGGTCTAGATCCATTTTACTTTTATATGATATTCATTGTTTAGATAATATTTGTTGTTTCATGAAACATGATTATTTTTTTTTTTTTTTTTTGTTTTTTAAAACCAGTCTGACAAAAACGGTGATTACTGCAGTGAATCATGGCCGAGTGCTACAAGTATTAGATATTTTAAAAATATTGTAATAATATCTCATAATTTACCTAAAATATGTCTCTAGGTAATATGACTATATTTCTTTTCAAAATATACTAAAAAATGAATACCTTGTGAGAATGCATTGTGAGAACAGTGAGAAAAACGGAATAATAATAGAAAAAATGATTATTACAAAATTTTAAACGGTATTTTATATTTATTGTGTGTTTATTTATTATTCTAATTATTCAAAATCAGTTTATCTTTTTATCTTTTTACAATAATATAGCTCAAAAATCCCTAAATTCAAAATATTGTTCCAAGTGAACTTCCCCAGGAAGATATTAGTGGCAACTTTTAGGTGGAATTTTCTCTTGCAAACATGCCCAAATGCATATGTCCTTATCATCACGATGGGTGCCTCTGGAATTGAGGAGGGTCCTGTTTTTTTAATTATTTAATTATTAATTATTATTTATTATTTTTATTTTATTCGGGCCACCTCTTAAATGTCTAGATCAGAACATTCTCATGCAGACGTTCCTATAGGAGAAAATTGATTTCGCTCACGGATTTTATGGATAACATGGGTAATATGGGTGGGTGGGTGCTTCTTGCGATCTTCATGAGTTGGCTGACATATAAAGATTTTATTTGATGATACTGTCAATTTAAATAGGAGTAATTATAAAAGATTTACATTGGGTTAAGTCAAATTAAATCTATAAAAGTGGGCTGCCTAAAGATTTAGACTGTTAAACTTGAGTTTTCAACCTATTTACATATACATTTGATGTAAATCTCATGAAAGAAAGTGATTTACTGTTGGAATGAAGAAAAACATGATTAAAATACTAATTTATAAGCAGTATTTCTTGAACGGTGATTATAAATCCTATAATTAAGGGGAAGTGAAACTTCATTTAGTTATAGGGAAGGAATTAAACAGTTCCAGTGACAGTCCAGATCACCAAAAAGGTGGGTCTCATTGTTCATTATAAAAAATAATAATAATATAGGTCAAATATTAGTCAGTGCTCTAATAAGATTTTTGATCAGTCCAGTGATTGACATGATTTTTTGTAGACAAGAGCTCAATCCCACCAAAGGTAAAGAGGGTTATGGATAGATTTGATTTTAGCAGATTATTTAATGCCGTCCCTTTTCCTTTTTAAAACCTTTGGAGCATGCACTCACGTTTTAAAATCATTGACCTCCTGCCACGTGTATCCATGAATTTGCACATCCAAAATTTTCACCAATTGGAATGAGCTAGACTCTTGGATCTTTTAGACCTTGAACCACAATTTCATTTAGCAAAAGCCATGTTTGTTCCCATTAGAATACGTAAGAATTTATAATCATAAGAATTACTCAAGAGGTGATCTGTGAAGGATGTAATGTACAACCTTATGTACGTGAGACCTTGACGTTCGTAGGATTTTAATTACTAGAGTAATGACTTGGTATTCATTTTCTATCTTTCATCCAATTACTTTCCATTAAAGGGAGGTTATATTGATGGTTGTCTTTATATATTCATCTCTAATCTTCATTTTTAATCACTTATTATGGCATGAATATGTATTCAATTACTGTACGTTCTATCCAAACAAATGGGCCATGTTTGTTTGCATTAAAACGCATAGGAATGGTCCTATAGGGGTGCTCATGGATCGTGCTAGCCCAAGCCCAATCCAGGCCCATCCCAGTTTGGGCCAGGCTTGAGCCTTAATTTTTGGTGCACGAACCGGGCTTGGATTAAGTGGAGAGATCCTTAAGCCAAACAATATCTTTGCTAAACGAGTACTTGATCACATACACTTTCACACGCTGAAATACGAACCAACCAGCCGAGCCACGGAGCAAATATTAGACCTAGTCTCACCAATGACATTGACGATGAATGTCAAAAAATATCAGACCTAGCCTCACCAGATACTAGAACAAATATATTGAAGTTGAACTTTTGAAATGGGCCTACAACCATCGAGCTTATCTATGTTATTTAGTTAAGCAATCAATTTCCATTAACCCAAGCTGATTTTGATTACATTTGATCTTTGGAATCTGGTGATGAACCGAGCGAGCACAATGTCAGATGATCAATCGACAAAGTGCAAGATATAGGATGGGAATTTAGCCTAGGTGCTCTGCAGTTTTTTCATCTAGTCCCATCTCATCAAGAGGTGCTCATTGAAGCCTGCTTGGGGCCAGGTTTGAGATTTAGGATTAGTACTCAGGTGGGGCTTGAATCTAAAATTTGGTCACTTTAATATTTGGGCCAATTACGAGCCTTAGGTTCTAGTTATCTGGTGAGGCTAGGTCTAATAGTTGGACTGAGTTTGGATTAAGTGATAGAGAGCCGCATTATCCAAATAACCTACTTGACTATATGCATGGGTCAAGCCTAATATGTTTGAGGCTGGCCGGGCTAGAGCCAAGCACTTAAATCGTGTCAAAGAAGGTAAATTGTCTAGGGTTTGCTTTAGAATGCCTTTGGAAGTTGTCAAGGATGTTTAGGGTGGAAGAGATTAGTCTATTCGAATTTTTGTTTGGAGCTTTTTATACTTTTTATTACGTTCATCGGGACTTGTTAAAGCTGGCAATTATTTGTTGTGGCATGAGTTAGACTTGGTGTAGGTTTGGTCTCGGGCTGCTTTGTTGTGTTGGGGTAGACTCTGGTACAGCGACGCTATTTTTTCTCTTTAAAGCTGTATAGTGGTTGGGGAAAAAAATTCAATTCTGAATTTAGGAGAAGCCACGTTAGGTTCTTGAGGCCCATTTGTGAATGTGTCTTTCCAAAAACACATAGGTACCTTTTCAAAAAAATGTGCCCCTTCTTGGGGCCCATTGGTGAATGCCTTTTTAAAAATACATGTGTATTTTCAATAAAATGTCTCTTGTGCCCATTTGAGCGGATGTGACTCAATTCAAAGGGATGCCTTCCAACTTTATAAAGTAAGATTATTTTCAAAGTTTTTATATAATATTCAAAATGAGCAGAAATGCATACAAATCCTTTGTTTTGAAGATAAAACGTGTATACTGACATAGATTAAAGGAAGAAATGTTTGATTTTCATAATTTTTTTGTTGATTTGATTTTTTTAATTATTTTATTATAAATATATTTATATAAAAGAGATATCAGTTTTAATATATTATTCAGGTCGTACAATACTTAACCTGTGCATCAGACGGGCTTCATGCTAGTATCATAATACCATGTATCTTCCCCCTCCTCGTATCAGCATATGCCACGTCAAAACTTCAAGAATTTTTATGACGAGTTTCAAGAGCATTTATAGCTTCTTTGGACAATAACGAATTGCTATTCTATTTATATGGCCTCATTGTGAATAGGCCTATGTTTGTTTTCCTTTTGGTGTCTGAGTCTTTTTGTGTATTGTAGCTTGTTTGTTGCTTTCTTCTTCTTCTTCTTTTCTAATGAAATCTCCCTTTTACCAAAAAAAAAGAGTTGCTATTCATAACGAGTTTCAAGAGCATTTATAGCTTCTTTGGACAATAGTTATTTCCCAAATTACCTTTAGAATTTGTATGGCTTGCCAACTGAGCTCAATTGATGACGGCAAATGGGAGCCATTACTATATGATACCATTGTAATGGGCCAATTTTCCCCAAGCAATGTACCGAAAAAATATATTTTTCTTGCTATCCTATTTCAATTGGAGCCCACTGAATTAGATCATGATGTGGATGCATAGATGCATAGCTTGGCATAACGGTTATGATCATAAATTTGAAGTTTTAGAAAAATAATGGGCCCCACTAGTTCATTTTTTAAATAGTCTCATATAGTAGTGGGGCCTATTGTTTTTCCAAAACTTCAAGAATTATTATTGGATTTGATGTCCCATGCCATACATCTATTTTAAACCACATCATGGATCCTACCCGGTGGGCCTTGATTGAAATAAAACGTGTTGAGTTTGGAAAGAAAATAAACCATCCCATTCGGTTGTATTTAATACAGTCCATTGTATAGCTTAAATTCCAAATCAAATAAATTATCTTAGAATACTAAGCAAACTAAATATTCTAATAAGTGAGTACAAATTTGATATTCTTGGTGTCAAATGAGCACTTAGTTATTTTTATTATTTTTATTTTATGCCTAATTCTAGGCTTGAATTATATTTCTTCATTAGCAATATGTTTTATTTAGTTACTATTATGTTTATTTATTAAAAATAATTCATCAAAAATTGAAAGGAGTTTTTTGTACGAAGGAAAAAATATTTAAAAAATTAATTTGTAAAATCACATTTATGTCATTTTTATTAACTTTCACAATTAGGTGCATTCTTAGAGAAATAATTAAGAAACAAGAAATTAAGTACATCAATTTGATTGATTCTGAAAATTAATTTGATTTTATGCAACTTAATTTTCAAAATAGCACATTTGTGAGGCGGGCTCATAACAATGATTTGAAAATTAGATTGGTTTTTCTCAAAATCAGATTGTACAATGATGACTTCTCTTTTTCTAAGTAAGGTCCGCATAAAAATGATTTTAAAAGTTAGGCGGGCCCACATTAGATTATTTTAAAAATCAAATTACATAATGATGGTTTCTTCTTTTCTAACCAGAGCTCATATTAGAATGATTTTGGAAATTACATTTTTTCTATATACTTTAATTTTTAAAAGAGCACATCTATGAGGCAGACCCCGCATTAGTTTGATTTTGAAAATAAGGTTGATTTTGTGCAATTTGATTTTCAAATTAGCATATTTGTGAGGTGGGCCCACATTAGCTTTATTTTTAGATCAGATTGGGCAATGATGGGTTCTCTATTTTTTAGGCAGGCTCAAATCTAAAATTACTCATTTTTTTATTTATTAGTTTCCATAATTTAATGCATAATTAGAAAAATAACTATAAAATAAAGGGGGTCCGCGGATTCCTCGTCATAAAAAAAAGGGTGAGAAGTGATGAGAGATACAAGAGAGAGAAAAGGGTAGATTTTAGTCATAAAAAAAAGGGAGAGATGTGATGAAAGATGCACGAGAGAGGAAACGGTAGAATTGGAATGACCTGAAAAATGTGTTGTGTTGAGTTTAGAGAATGTAACCCATTGCATCCTCCACTTGAGTAGTCCACGTGACAAGTTTTAATTGGAGGGGCAGGGTGCTGTGTAACACCCCGAATCCTAGAGCTCATCAGATTCATGGACATTACTATAAGTAAGTCAAGATCACCACATAAATCAAATTATGACAAAGAATTGAGCAATGCTTCTAATTTATTGAAGAGGCAATTAAATAGATGAGAAGTGATAACAAGTCCGATAACAAAATTTCTAACCCATAAAGAAACCAAGTTCATCATTATTGAAAGAAGTAATCTATCTCTAAAATTCTAAATCTTAATTTCAATTCGATTGTGACGCTCTCTCATCAGCCACGCAGATTGAAATCCAAGGGCTGATCCCCATCGTTTCCATGCTACCCCAAGTGACCCGTACCTGAAGTGGGGCACACCACTTATCAGAAAACTAGTGAGCAATAATCTAAAATACACGAGTCACTTAACAACATAATTCAATGATAGAAGATGAGAAAAATATATCTTATAGAATTTCTTATTTATCTTATGAGATTTCACATTCATCTCTTAGCATGGGCAAGTTCAATATTCCCAAATATGGGTCCTTATAATACAGTAGAACTCTATCGTATGAGTTTCAGTGTTTCAGTCCCTTCCAATAAGGAAGTCCTTTCCATAAGTTAGTCAAAACTCTCCATTGGGAGATCGGTTCAATAATCATTGATTTAGTCCCTGTCCAATCTTATCCCTCCATGCCCAGAAGGGGTTCACTAATTGATCAGTAATCAAAGTAAGTGCCCTCACTGATGTTTAAGATAAATTGTCACTGTCCTTCATAACATTTATATTAAAATACTCTAATTTCTTTGGAAAGTGTCCATTAGTTCTTTTATATTTATTATGCATGCTGTAGAACCATCATAGAACATATATATACTAATTATTTTGATACAGGGCTAGTTCCACATACCCGGGTTTATAAATGCCCCACTTTAATTCAAAATTTGGTACCTGCCTATGTGGCACTACTCTTATATCTTTAAGTGCTAAGTCTTCATTATAGTCTAATTATAGAAGGAATTGCTATCAGTTGAGGAATTGTCCCATTGACTTGGACTCTTATTTCATAATCCTGTACCATAATTCAGGTTCGCTAAACATATGCCTATAATATACAACTCTAAGTTATATAATTCAATCAGGGTCCACACTAAAATTACAGGCCCATAACAAAATTTGTAATGGTAATAATCAGTTTATAAATTCTGAAATAACATAGGGTTTAAATGGAAATTTCTATACCTAATAATCATAAGAGGTCTTGGGGAAATTCTGGAAATACTAGGGTCCTTTTCTTAATTTCCAGAAACTCAAGCCAAGGTAAATGATTTAACAGAACTCTTAAGTTTTGTGGCATGAGTGGTGTCTTCACTTTCCCATACACCCCCAGATCACCATACTAAAGATACAACACAGCATACAAAAAAAAAAAAAGGGAATTAACACTGTATCGTTACTTTCAGAAAGATGGGTCTCGTCTCACGCCCAACACTATGGAGGAAGAAAAAGGTGGGTTCCTAGTGGCCAGATCCACATGTGTCACGGGCCATCCTGCTCGCCCATCAGGGACCAGGCAGATGGGTGGTACTGATCTCTGATCAGGTGGACCAGTGGGTCCCACAAATCTGATTGTTCAAAAGGGGTATTTACCATAAAAAAATCTAGAATTTATGCATTTCTCATCAGTTTGATCCCTCCTCTGGATCATATCTTATAAGGTAGGATTCCTCACACTTACGTTCTGATTTCTAAACCAAGATTCTGTTTTGGGGAGGAAAAACTGACATTTATGCAGTGGAACAAAATAGTAGAAACAGAGGCTTCCGCCACTGTTCTCTGGGATAACCAAAAGGTGGGTCCCCAATGGTCCGATCCACTGGGGACCAGCCCACCTTGGTCGCCCCTCAAGGCCCAGCCAGAAGGCTGGTCCTAATCATCGATCAGGTGGACTCCCGGGCCCCACAGGATCTGTCGACCCTAAGATGTTGGGAACGTTTGAAACTCTGAAAAATGCATTTTCAGATCTATTCCTCTATGCAGGATGGATTCTTGGAATGGATTTCACAACTTAGGGATTAATCAAGATAATGGGGACAATTACTCAAGTTTAATCACAAAGTAAAAGAAAATTATACTCCATTTTCTTTTCTTCATTCGGCCAAGATGAACAGTAGATTCATGTAGGTCTCCACCCACGTACGATGAAAATAAGCAGGAGAAAGACCTTGCAGACAGTGTTCATATTTTCTGTCTCTTAGTCCCTTTTTGGGTCTGATCATGGCGACGAACAATAACAGTCCAATTTCTACATTATACACAACTGGAGAATATTACTCACCTCCTAGTGCAGCAGATTGTAGCCTGGTTGATATGAGGTCTTTCAGTATTGCATCCACTAAATCTTCCGGCCTCTTCCTCTCTGTGATTCTTCTCTGTTACTTCCCAAGAAAAATCCTTCTGCACTCCTTTCTCTCTTCTCCTCTATAACCAAAATGAGAAAAGAGTTCGTTAACTTTGGGATAGACTCGTATCTCTATCCTTTGGGAAATTCCCCTAGTTATCCAAACGAAATCCTCCCCCCCAAGGTAGTATCGTTCTAACAACCCAGCAATAAAGGGATACTATTGGGTTGTTAACAGGTTAGAAACAAATAATGCAACCCAACCCGACCCAATACCTTATGGGTCGGACGAATCTGGGCCTAACCTGGCCCAGGTTATCACATGCTGCACTATAGTAAAATGCAGTGCCGCTGCAACATAGCCCAACCCTTGTTGTGTTTTCTTTGTCTCTTTTTTTGTTTTCTTTTTTACCCCAGCCAAGGGGCTGAGACCCAAGAGAGAGCCCATGGGAAGAAAGCTCACATAAGTGAAAAAGGAGCCCGCACAATTGAGAAGAGGTGACATATCCGGGTCAAGCTCAGGGCAGCAAGGTAAGAACTGACACTCTTCTTTTGTCACTTTGTTAGTTTTACCTCTTGGGCGGTTCATGAATGCTTTATGTTTACCGAAAAGAAAAGGAAATCGACAAGAAGTTTGGACTAGAGGTGGGCCTGTGTTTTATAGTTGGTCGAGGTTGACATTCCTGAGCCATGCCTGATCGGAGCCATGGACACCCTTATTGTCATCACCATCCCCAAACATCCCATCTAATTTTGTCTCATTTTTTTTAGTTCAGTGAGATGTTTGAGGGAATGTTGGCCGCATGGCAGCTTTGTAGAAGTTGTTGTCTCGACGGTTGATTTAGAGAGGCCTTCCTTGATTCGAGCCCATTATTCATTGATTAAGGCCAACACATCACACATGCATGGTGTTTGGTGTTTTCTAAAAGCTCATAATTAAAAATAAATTACAAGAGACAATTGAGTGTGTCCTTTCAAGATCCTTTTAAGTTTTCATGTGTTTTTAAAAAACTCAAAGTGTTTTGTGTCTTTTAAATAAGATGTGTCTTATGCCCATTTAGGTGGATGTGACCCAATTCTAAGGGATGCTCTCCAACTCTATTTATGTAGGCCCAATTTAAATTTTGAACATGAGTATAATGCATTATTTTCATAAACACATTGTCCAAAAGCATTTTCTTCTCATTTTTTCTTTACTTTAGCTTTAAGAGCAATTCCATATTTCTAATTTTGGTGGATAGACTTTGAATCAGAGTTGGACATTGTATCATGGGGACAAAATTATTGGCAAAGTATATCAGAAATCTGTGATTGTATTCACATCTTAGAATAGAAAGAGATTAGAAACTACGGTTACAGTGATTGTAAACAGAACGCAATAAACTGTAAACTTACAGTGATTGTGTAATCCGGTAATCTGAATGCAAACTGGAGATCGGAGGTTGATCAAGGCTAATGTTTGACGCTATGTCCTTAAGACAGATTCGCCTTTGCTACGTTGCTCATGATTATGAATGTCTATCTTGTAGGATACAATGATAACGCAGCCCAGAAGCAGCACTACAGTCTGGGTGCACAGCGAACCAGAGTGTGAAGACTCTCTCGACTTTGACTGATGACACATATGCACAGATGCAATGCAAAACACGAACCAGAGTTGCAGGAAAACGAATGACCAAAAATAGGGACAAACGAGGTTTAAATAGAGCTCTCGAGACTGTTCATCCAGGGGGCGCATCTGCTCTGTTCATGACTGCTCATGGTGAATAGACAGAACACCCCTTTGGAATGGTAACGTTCTTTGGACACACCTCTGGGACACACCTTTCTAGAGTTAGGCCACACCTCTTGGACACACATTCTTTGGAAAAGAAATTTTATTAAATTAAATTTTTTTAAAAAAATATATAAATATGAAGTGGGCCGAGCCTGGTCCAGCTCACGTGCGTGTGGTGGTGAACCCTCCTTGGTCTAGGTCTAGGTCCTCCCTCATCCACAAAAGTGGGGTGCCCCTTGGGGCCCAACCTTTACTACCAAGGTAATTACATATATATCGAAGCAAAGTTTTGTTCATTCAAGCTTTCCACAAGCTTGTGTTACCATGTGTTACCATGTTCAAGTAGTGATGTTTGGAGCTATTCCCTCCTTAATGGATTTGAGCAACCCAATATATAGTCTTAATCTACTCATAGATTATATCACATTCCTATATAGTCCCACCTAAAATAATAAGTGGGGCCCACTTGTATTTTGGCTCAAACTAGACAAAGATAACATACTCAATCCATTTTTTCCAACACAAAATTCATCAAAACCACTTGGATGTGGAGGGTGGTCAACTAAACTTTATTTTTTATCTACTTGATCTTTAATTTATGTGTTGTTGGCATCCTATACCTTGCATATTGTGTTTAGTGAGTATTGCAAAATGTGTTAAATATATGGAATCACATACATCTATTATTATTATTATTATTATTTTTTATGATGCCAAATTGCCAAGGCTATTTGTGGATGATGATGAATTTGTAAACATTGGAGAATTCTTTTATTCACTGGTATAATGATGTATTCTCTTCTGTTAGTTTTTTTATTTTTATTTTAAATGATGTATAGTAGGTATCTATGATCGGATGATATTTTTGTATTGTGGATAATGCATCATCAACATCATCCATTAGATCAAAATAGATAATGTACATGCATCATCCATTAGGTCACAGATGATGGATATTACATCATCATCCATTGGATAAGAGTATAGATTGTGGATATGAATGATAAAAGAAAGTATGATACAACCAATCAAGGTACTTCATCTATCAACAAATGTCAATGGACACATGTAGAATTGAGGTAAATGATGTACAAATTGTAGTGAATAACCCCCTAATTTCTCAAAGTGATGTTATATCACTAGATTGACATTAAACCTTGAGGGGATGGGTTTACCGACATATAGAGATGGTCCTGACTGTAACCACTCTTAATTTCTAAGTTAGATCGTTCAAAGGAAATTTGGTCAGATGAAATATCCACCAGAGGATATATTGAAATATTCCTTGCAGTGTAGTGAAATTAGATCGTTCATATATTGAGATATTTTCAGAAGCACAATAATTTCTTCTCATTTAGGTTCACTTTATTTAGGCAATTCCATATTCCTGATTCTAATGTGAAGACTTTGAATCAGAGTTGGGCATTATATCCTCAGAACAAAATTTCATCAAAACTACTTGCATATGGAAAATTGTTATCTTAAGAAAGCCTATTAATTGGTGTGCCTTTCCCATTTTTTTTATTACTTTCTTATTCAATTTCTTACATTAACTTTTATTCACTAATTATTTATTTATTTTTCCAATTGCACATTCTTCGTAAGTAATTTTCCCAATACATATACCAAAATGCTGCTTATCGGGACGGGCTGAACCGAGTTTATTATTATTATTATTATCAATTGTGAAGCCTTTCTAGCAAATTCTTTGGATAAGTTATCACTAAATTATAATCGTTATTCGGGCTAGGCTGGGTTGATCTTGGGCTTTCCATCAATCCAAGCTTGACCCAAATATTGAATGGGTTTAGATTATATATCCAAGCCCTTCCCAAAGCAGGCTAAGCCCCGGCTGCCTTGGTCCATGAGCATCCCTAATCCTACTTGGTCTTTGTTTAATTTACTCCCCATATGTTGATATGATCAATATTAATCATAAAATACCGCAAGTGCACGGGTGTCTAGATGAGACAATGGCAAGAACGGGTCGAACCCACAAGGAGCTAATTAAAGAAACTTTTAGATTAAGAAAATTAATTAACTACAATCAAGGAAAGTTTTGAGTTTTTAGATATAAAATCAAGCAACTAATTTAGAAAGATGAAAAACTACAAATTAATGAAAGTGATTAGAGCATAGGAATCCAATAAGCATCCGCAAATTATTTATCAAGTAATCCTAATTTGTCCCAATTTTTACTTCAAATCAAAGACAAATCAATGTTTTTAATTTGGAAAATCTAACTTTTAAAATCGCTTTTCAATCATAAAAATTTAAAACTCAAGACTTCCTTCATCTCATAAAAGAATAAAAATAATTTAAGAACTACCCATCAAAAGTAAGCATAAACCATCAAAGATCTAAATCCTAAGCATGGTCTATCAAACCTAAGCATGAATAGTCAAAAACCAAATTTTATTTTCAGAATTGAAGAATGGAGATTTACCTAGGGCACGAAGACAAGCCTATTAATCATTAAGCACATAATCATGGAACACAAATTAGAATTACTAAATAAATAAAAAGAAGTTACTTACCTTCATCCATAGCTCTAATCAAGAAAATCAGCCCGCCATTGCAAAGAATGCTTCTTGATTTGTCATTAAAAATTTCATCTTTACAACTTCTCCTTAACAAAAATTCTCCTTCAAAATAAATCCTTGGACATGGCCCAAGGCTACCAAAATAAAATAAAAAAAGAAAATACTAATGGAAAACAAGAAAGGAAGAAAAGAAAGAAGAGAATTGGAGAGAGGGCTGGATGTGAGATGCCTCCATCCCCTTTTAGGCTGGTTTTATAGATGTTGATGCCTCCTTTTTAGAAAAGAATCTCCTCTCTTTTAGGACTTGTTTCCTTATTTGAAGAGATTTCTTGCTTAGGACTCAAGTCAGTCTTCACACTTGGAAATAGTTTGAATTGGAGAGATTTGCTACTAAGTGTGGTCTCTTGGGCTCCAAGTCTTGCCAAATTGAACTTCTCAAACACCTCTCTTGTTGCCAATTTTGAGAACTTTTTGTAATTCCCGCAGAGAATTATAACAGGTAACTTCCCGAGGTCATATCTCCCTCAATATAGCTCCGATTTATGTAATCTTGGGCTCCACGGATATCTACTCAAAAAGAGCTTTCCAACGATAGGTAGATTACACCAATCCGATATTGAGTTTGAGAGTTATGGCCATTTCAATTTGCTGCCCCTGAAAAATCCGAGAATAATTGTGCAATTAAGGAAACTTCTATGTTTGGCATGCTATGGGATGTGTGGGACCCATGTTGGACGTCCAAGGCATGCTTGGACTCTTTCTTTGCTTGCTTATTTGATTCCTTTTCCATTTTTGAGATTTTCCAATCTTTCCAACTCCACCAAGATGTCAAGATATGTGGGCCCACCATGCAGCGTTTCCCGCCTTTGATCTCTCTCAAATTTCACCAATGCAGGTCCCACTCTTGATTTATCTTACAAAAATAAAATTAAATGATGTCAACAATAATCAAGTGTGAGGAATCTAGATGGACTATGCATGGGACCCTACATGCCTAATTAATGCACCAAAGATACCCAACTTTCCAAAAATAGCACATGGTGTCAAAATTAGAAGGTATGCATTAGTGAAGCCAAAAGAACTAATTTTTGGGTGATGAATGAGATGAAAACCCCTAATTTCACAAAAGCCATGCAATGTAATGAATTTTGACCAAATTTGACTAAGATTCCAACTTTGATGCTCAAATGCATGAAATCATGAAATTAAGTGTAATTCTATGCAATTAACGTAATTAAGTTCACAAATGCATATGAAATGATGAATGAAAACTACAATTTTGTGGACTTATCATATGTTTTTATCCATGTGCATCTTAACACTTGCACACCTGTAACCAACTTCTCCTCTTTTCCTCCCATCTCATTCCACCCATCTTTTCCTCCCATCCCGAGAAGTTCTTGGGATGGCTGACCCACAAAATAAGGGATTTATTGATACATCCTTACTCCCTCGGTTCAAGGATGATTGGCCCAAATATTACTTGTGGACTTGTTTGTTTTACATATAATACATACAAATTGAATATAAGGGTTTTTACCGGAAAAAATACTTTATGTGGCTAGTGCACCAAACATGGAACATTAGGCAAATATGCACCTAACAGAGAATCTGTAAAGAAAAACCAATTTTTTCCATCATTTTTTTGGGTGGTCACTATTGACCTTCATTTTATGTGTTGTCGACCCTCACTATAACAAGTGAGGGTCGCAGTCGACCTTGAGTAGGCATAAACTCATATTCTTCTTTCTTCCTCTCTTCCCCAAACTCAATCCAATGATGAAGCATATACAAACACACTCAGAGGTGTGCCTTTCTGATGTTGAAATGACTTTTGAGGTCCATTTGAATGTGTGCCAGTTCATGAAGGGTCGTGAAATGTTGGGGAGATCATAGGTGTGGATAGATTTTACTGTATCCAATTACAATTGCCCCTTATATAAGTTGTTGAGGCTTTTACATCTTTAAAATGGACGAGAAAATGGCCAATTTTCTCTTATATTCAAAGACTAGATTGGAGTAAAACTTCATCCAGTACCTATCAAAACATTGATCTACAATTCCCATCCACCCCCTCCCCTTGTGTGGACCCGGTGTGCCCCACAGAATCATCATCAGTATTTGCTCAAGTTGCATATTAATGATGCAAGGCAGGCTCTCCCATAGAAGAGTTGTCACAATGCTCCTTCCACGGCGAATGTTTTAAGTTGGGGCCTTGCCATTTGTAGGAAAAAAACACTATATCAGTTCTAGTCATTGGAAGCGATTCAATGCAGAAAGTAACTTAAAAGATATCCACAAGCATCGACTATAATCGTCTTATTGAAAATTTAATTTTTTTTGATGTATTGGGAGATTTTCTTATTTATGGTTATGATTTGGAAAAAATCAAAGTATCTTGAGCAGCACAAAATAAATCTTGATACTAAATTATATAAAAATAGATTAACTACATGTCATTTGCGCCACCCTCACTGGAAAAATCTATTACTTCACCATTTTTTCTTGTGAAGCCCATATTTTAATATACCAAAAAGTATAAAACAAACCTCCTTTGAGGCCCACCCACAAGTCTCGATCAACAGTCCGAATCATGACATGCTATTGACATAGCAAGAACAAAAACATGCGGCCAAGCTACTTAACACGTCTTCATGGGAATAAATGCGAACACTGGACAAGTGAGTCTTCCTTCTCTCCATCATTGGATTGGGTTTGGAGAAGAGAGGAATAATGAAGAAGATGAGTTTATGCATGCTCAGAGTTGACTGAGACCCTCACTTGTTATAACAGGGGTCGCTGTCAACCCTCAATGCATATAATGAAGGTCGATAGCGACCACACAAAAAAAATGGTAAAAAAAGTTTGCTTTTCTGTTCGGATTCCCTATTAAGTGCATGGTTGTCTAATATTCCCTGTTTGGTGCACTCGCCACATAAAGTGTTTTTTTGGGTAAAAACCCCTTGAATATATATAACTTCATGCCTTAAGCCTTAAAAATGAAGACCAAAGGTTCATGAAAATCAAATAACTTTTCCTCGATGAAATTGAATTAAGAGAAGATGAGAATAAATACCCAACCATTACCCAAGTAATTCAATGCCTAAGAAAGTCAATGTCTGATCACCATCGCTAACTTATATACTTCAACCCTCACCTCATATTATTCATACTTCACATCTTTAATAATCTTTTGGTGGAGCTGATTTGACTATAAATTCCTAACTAATCTAATTTCTAATGCAAACAAATAGGCCTTAAGAGGACATTAAAAAGTTGTTGGAAATGATTTGGGGGCCATATATGATGAATAACTACTAAGAGTCATGAGAAGTATTTGATGCTCCTATGTTTCCAGACCCTCTCTATCATTAGTACATTAGTTGAGTCAATTGGTTCTCTGGTGGACCTGTTGTCCTTCCAAGAACAGTAGGTCTGAGTCTAAACAAGTCCATGATAATAAAGGTCCCCAGTAGTAATAGTTCTCATCAAGCATTACAGAGGCGTATCCACGTACTTTCGAACCGGGGCGGTCGCACCTGACGGAATTGGGTCCGCATTTAAAACTCGCATGAAATCTTGGTGTCCGCCTCCATAATCCACATGAGAATTCTAGAACTGCCTCAAAAAATTACATGAAAATCCTAAGTTTGTCCTTAAAACCTAACTCCCTATTTGGTTCGGCCCTACTCAAACAAAAATCCTAGTCCACCACTGCACAAGTAACAATCATTTTTCTTCTTTGCACAGAGCAGGACATATGGAATATGTCATCAGCAAACATGCATTCCTTAAACTCGACTTCAGCAGTTTTTTCCAATCAGATTCTGGATGTAATTTGATCAGCGGCAACTAAAAAAACCTTCATTTCCATCAAGTGTAGGCCGCACTTGCCCCATGGGTCATCTCTGCACGTGTGCACATCTACAACATCCAGTCCATATTATCCAATAATGGCATCTCTATTTCATTCATATATTCAAGAGTAATTTGCAGGGAACAACTTCATAGGACCCCATAATATCGTTGAGGACCTACTAGGACGTTGGATGCAGGAGGAGTCCTTTGGTCTCAATTTGTCTTTTTTCTTTCTTTTCTGGAGATGGTCGATATCGAGCAATTTGCCCATCAGATTTCCTTCAACCTGTAACTGCTTTAGTTTTTTAATAGGACAGGATGGTTGATATCGACCATCACAACTTAGCCTTGATGGTCGATATCGACCAATCTGTCAATTAGATTTTCTTCACTATGTAACTGTCTTATTTGCTAAAAATGACAGAATGGTCGAATATTGTAAAAAGACAAAAAAAAAAAAAAGAATAAAAGACTGAAACGCAACAAGAGGACCCCTCTCGTGTCCAACTTCCTACTAGGTCCTCACCCATATTATGGGGTCCTATGGAGTTTTCCCCCGTAAATTTCTCTATATTCAAAATGGCTTGATGACATCTTTCAATCCTTCAGACCCACAGTTGACAAATCATAGATAGCCTCTGGCAATTGGCTTACCAGGGTATGATTAAAAAGAAAATGAACCAAGCAATCACTCAAATGCAAGAAATCTACTAATTAGATGAGTGGGTTTCCATTGGAGGAGAATTTTGTTCGACCGCTGCGACATCTAATGAACAATTATTATATATATCAAAGCCAATTATTCACTGTCCCAATGTTAATTTTGATCTCTCAATTTCTTTTTTGACTGGGTTATGTCAGTTTTGACTGTTAATTAAGAAAGTAGAGTGCAATGATTTAGTTTCCTTTTGAAAAAAACAGAGTCAATTAGGAAAATAAAGTCCTATTTGATTTAGTTTCCTTGATCTTTTTCCGACAATTGGAGTTTAGTGTTAACACGAATAGTCTCTCATTCTCTAAGTTACTTCTCATATTCAGCTCAAAATCCCTATTGATTATTTTTATTTTATTTTATATGTATTCATATCCATTTAGGGTTAATTAGGCTTTCTAAATTGATCTTTTTTCTTCTCTTAATTTGGCCACACTATCGTCTCATCTCTTCCTTTTGATGATGCCTACTAGCAGATGAACAAAACCAATCCACCACCTTTAATGTGGTGTTGTTTTAATCTTATAACATTGGAGGTTTTATACCTCTTTTCTCTGAAAGGGCAGGCAATCAAGGTGGTTTTGGTGTTTCCATTTATAGAGTGGACCCATATTCCAAATGGTAGCTCTTATTTTTATAATGTGTACTTCTAATATCAAGATTGGCTTGATTGATGCTGTTTTAAGGGGGACATACTGTAGCCGATATAAGATATTGATTAGATGTAAACATGATGATACTTCTGCATTGTTTTGTAATTACGCATTGTCATTAGGCTTACTTTGGTATTCATAAATGGTTCTCTCTCTCTCTCTCTCTCTCTCTCTCTCTCTCTCTCTCTACCAGGCCACACTTATCATCTCACCTCCTTTCTTTTTGATGGGGCCCCACATTCAGACATACTAGTCAATTCTGTTCCCATTCCCATTCTGGTTTGGCCATCTGGCGATCAAGTCAATCCCAGAGTTCAGTTCTGAAAACGATGCGATTCATTGTCACCACCAAAGCCTTATCCCAATTTAGGGCTGGCTACATGAATTCTGCTTCTTCATTCTAATCTATCTCGAGTCAAATCCATGGATACAATTCAAAAATGAAAAAAATATAAAGAAAATCTAAAATTGAAAAAAAGTAGAATACTAAAATAATATTAAAAATTCATATTACATCATTTAAATTAAACTATGCTGCAATTAACTATTTTCTTGTTTTCACTATTAATTAATAAAAGTACGGATTATTGGTCAAAATTAGGATCGGAACTATTGAAATGAATGATCCGAATGGGCCAAAATGGGGTAAAATTATATATATATATATATATATTTGGCATGTTAAAATAATGGACAAGTACGCCTTCAAATGAAGCAAACCTATCCAATGGCTCTCATGTGGACATTTTGTTTTTAATCCTCTAACCTTCTGTCCAAGGGATTGACAATCGAAGGTGGTCTTAGTGTAACTAAAGTAGACCCATATTCCGGATGGTCCTACTTGGACACACAAGATTTCTGTGGTGCTCATTGTCATATGATCCAAGCACATACCTTATAATTGTCATGCTTCGTTAAATATCAAGATTGCTTTTATTGATGCATGACTATTTTAAGTAGGACATACTGTGGATTATCTTGATATTTGTATACATTTTTTTTTTAATGGTTACTTTCATTACAAAAAGAAGCAAGCAGTACAAGAAGAATATACTGACAAGCTAAGACAGGAAAAGGAAACCAGAAAAAGAAAAGTAAAACTGTGGAAACCAGAACAAGAAAACACCCATATTTTAAGTAGGAAATACTGTGGATTCTCATCTCCAATCCATTGGTCTCTCCAAAAGAGAATCCTCTCTCCCGACCCGACATGATATCTAATATTCTCCAGAAGGACCTTTTTAACCGAAAAGATTCCTCTCCAAATTGCTGACGACTTTGCAGGAGCGTCTTTAAGATCCCACCCATTTCTAGGAAGACCATATTTTTCTTCCAGAACCTGTCTCCATAGGCCATCTGTACCATCTCCAATTCTCCACAACCACTTGCCCTAAAGCGCTTCGTTCATTTGTCTAAGATGTTTGATTCCCAAACCCCCCTTCTTTCTTCGGTCTACAAACAAAGCCCCAATCCACCAATTGAAACATCTTTTGCTCGTTGTTTCCTTGCCATAGGAAATCTCGCTGCATCCTCTCTATTGTGTTAATAACTGAAGCTAGGCATTTAAAGAGGGAGAAATAATAAATTGACAGATTTGACAAGACCGACTTAATTAGGGCAACCTTGCCTCCTATGGACAAGTAGGTGGCTTTCCAGGAGGACAATTTCCTCTCCACCCTCTCCACCACCGGATACCACTGCGACTTGATGACCGACCCCACACAGAGGAAAAAAAAAGATGGCAAATCACCTACTTTGCATCCCAGAATTTTTGCATAATTAGAACTCATTGATTCCTTTGTTTTTATCCTGATCAGCTAACTTTTGAAGAAGTTGACTTTAAGGCCCGACACTGCTTTGAAGCAAAGGAGGATCGCTTTTACATTCCTAATCTGCCCTTAGTCTTCTCCACAGAAGATGAGGGTATGAGCAGCATACTGCGAGTGATTGATTGCATTTGTGTTTCTGGCCACTCTAAAGCCCTCTAGTAAGCCCACATTCGCTGCCCCCTTTAACATTCTACCCAGAGCCTCCCCCACTATTAGAAATAAGAACGGGGAAACCGGGTCCCCTTGCCTAAGCCCTCTTCCAGCTGGAAAGACGCCCTTAGGAGAGCCATTTAACATGATAGAAATTCGTGCTGAAGAGACGCACTCCTGGATCCTCCTAAAATCCCATTTTTCTAAGCATGATTGAAGAAATTTTCAATCCACTCTATCATAAGCCTTTTCCAAGTCCAACTTGTAGATAAGCCCCGGGAGTATGTCTTTGTGCCTTGAATGCACACACTAATTTGCCACCAGGATATTGTCTAGAATCAGCATTCCTTTAATAAAAGCCCCTTGCTCTTTGGAGATAATACCGACAAGACCTTCTGAAGTCTCCCTGCTAGAACTTAAACTAGAATTTTATAAATGCTTCCTAAAAGACTTATGGGCCTGTAGTCCCTGATACCAATCTCCCTTGACCTTTTTGGAATTAGGGCTATAAAGGAAGCCCCCATGATGGAATTCATCTATGAAGGCTAGAACATCCTTTTTCAACATCACCTAGAAGCGTTGGAAGAACGCCAAAGGGAACCCATATGGGCCTGGGGCCTTATCTCTTGCTAGATCAAACACCGCTTGGAGAACTTCTTCCTCTTTAAATTTTCTCTCTAGCCATTGAGCCTAATGATCCCCATTACTGTCAAACGCCATGTTGTTTAGCGTTGGCCTCTCCCAGCCCTCATCGACATAAAGAGATGCAAATAACTCTTCTATGTGGCTTATAATCTCCTCTTTCGTCTCCAATCTTCTTTGCCCATCCATAATGGATAAAAATCATATTTTTCCTTCGTCACGAGGATGCCATCCCATGGAAGAATCTCGTATTTTTGTCTCCTTCCTTAAACCACTTGCATCTAGACCTCTGTCTCCACTTAATGTCCTCTCCTCCTGAACTATCTCCCTCCAACGAGCACTTTACCGCCCTTGTCTTGGCTAGTCGATCGACGTCGAATAGGCTATCATCATCTCGGCTCCTGTCCTGTCCATCGGAGAGGCTATCGCTGCTACTTCTTGAAACTGCCTCTGAGTGCGTCTCCTCCTCTTTTGTTGAAGCAATCGGCTCCCAAGGAGATCGGGATTGAGCTCTTGCTCCGCCAACGAACCCTTTCCTCGCTCCCTTCTTCCATTTCTAGACTCCCCTTTTTCAGCCCTAGCTTTAATTGAAAATTATCCTTCGGTTTGGGCCTTCCGGATCCAACACGACCTAGCCCATCAAACTGCCATGGATCTAGGCCCATCAGATCACATGGGCTTCCCTCCTTAAGCCGACCCTTTTAAGGGGGGCAATTTGAAAATTGAAATATGAGGGATGACGTCATCATCGTCTCCCATTCTCCCCTTTGGCTTCTAGAACTGCCTTGCCTAACCATCTTCCTTTCGCCCCGCCTTTGCCTGCCTTCTTGTGAACCTTCTTCCTCTTTTGCAAGCATAACGAGAACCTCAAAACTCAGATCCTCCACCTAGACATGAGATTTGTCAAGCAGGACCTTTATTCTTCCTGCCTTTAGGAGCTCCATCTTCTACGTTCTCTCATCCACCTCCACCGGTCGACCGAAACAATCCCCTATTAGTCTGAAAGTATCTTCACGCCATGCCTGGAGAGGCATCCCTTTTACTGTAACCCACAAAAGGCTTGGGGGAGACCCAGAACCTCTATTCGTCTCTCTAGCAATGAAAAGGGAGATGGACCTTTTCAATCTGCTGCCGCCGGAAGCACTTCTCCTGCCTCTGTGAGGAAAACTGCATCCAGACCACCTGATCTTCCAGCAGTTGAATATTGCCAGGCCTTTTCCCCCAACAGTTTTCTAGCCAACTTTCTGCCTGCTTCAATCCATCAGATTTTGAATTCAGAAATCCCACTAGGCTAAAGTAGCGAGAAGTTTTCTGCTCCTTTATCACCCATGGTGCCACCCTAACCCCTCTTCTTGTCCCTTCTTCCACTATCCAACTTGCAGCTTTTGAATGGAGCCTGTGGAACTTGCCCTTTGCCACTCTGACATTCTCTTCTCTGGGAGCAGTTCTACCTGGAAGGACAACTGTGAGGTGGCTTTCCATCCATCACTTGGCCTTGCCTGTACCTTTGTCATTATTTTGTTGGAACTGAACTGCGCTATGTTTGCTTAGGTTTTGCTGCCACCCCCCATGTTCTCCCATTTGCTAGCTCAATAGCCTTTTCTGCCTCTCCATGAGTCGCAAATCTGATGAATAAAAATCCTCTATTGTTGTTGCTCCTCTTGTCAATGGGGATGAACACATTTGTTTTCCTCCCTGCCCTCCAAACCATTGCCTCCAGTTTAGCTTTGGAGATCTGCTGTGGTAGGTTAGAAACATAGATTGAGTAGGATTGCTCTCTGGTTTTCCTAATTTGCAATGGAAAAGGACCCCTAGAAGTTCCTGCTAGTCTCTCCACCATTTTTCTCTTGATAGGATGTTTACATGATTGATTTTTCTGCTTTGTTTTGTAATTTTAGTCTTTAGGGATTTTATCTTCATATTGTTTTTATTCAACTAATGCATTCTTTCTTCTTTGGGCAATGTTCTACGAGCAGACCGCATATAGCTTATATGCAGTCTAGCGTGTAGGGTCCACTTAGATGCAGGTTTATCAACTAGAATAGGGTAGATGGAAAGGTCCCCATATGGAAGGGGATCCAAGAAATCAGCCCTACCAAATTATCCTAGCCCTTGATTTATTAGCATCTTAACCATAGATTTTCTTGAGATTTAATCCAATGGTGAGTAAAAATTTAATGAGTGTAAAATTGGCAAGGAACAGATTTTACACAAAAAAGTTAAGTATCACATATGATATGACATGATATGTTGCACATTTTGAAATATCCGCGCGTCATAGCTCACAATATATATATATATATATATATAAGAATTTCATTGATTGAGAATACTAATAGAAGAACTGATTAAGACTTACTAATAGAAGAACTGATTAAGACTTGTGACATGATTTTATTTAGAAAGTGTTTTCTGACTCAGTGGAGTTGGCTTTAAATTTAGCTGTTCGATTTTTCATTATGTATATTTTCATACTTATTATTTTGCTCCCTTTTGTGTATTTTAGTAGTATGTCATTCTAATGGTTGGCCCAACAAGAACTGAAAATAAATTTCTCCTAGAAGATCTTATGAAGACGTTGCACAAACATGCACTTTAGTCTTTAAATTTTAGGCACATGTCAGTAATGATAGACATATCTTTTTTTTTTTCCTCTATGTTTTGGGAATCTGTCATTATTAGAAGCTGCAAACATTTTTCCCTTTCTGTTTTTTGGCAACTTTTTAAATGTGTAAGGAATACTTTTTTCTTTTAATTTCAACAAGTTTTACTTTAAATTTATGCTAGTGTCTCATTTTACATAAAATTTAAAATATTTTATTAATTATTATTTTTCCCATTCTTGAACACTAATGCCAATAAAATCTTACTCACGATTAATTTAAAAACTAATTATATTTCTAAAAATTTGACCCTTATCAAAACTATTATGACTAATTTTTTATTTTTTTTTACACATAGCTGTCCATGCTTTAAGCAAGGGTGGTCAAGCTTGTATAGACCACCTGTATGATAGATATTGCATTCTAAATGTAATCTCCATGTAAACAATATAGTAATCTCAATAAACACAATATTAAGTTTCACAATTAACAGTTCATCTTTCATTTCTTATTGATGATAATGCAAATATGAAAAATAGATGGTTGCTACTGTGTACTCAGTTGAATTTCACTCTAAAAGAGGAAGTAGTTTCTAGATAAGGGAACAGTTGTCACCGGTGCACATGAAAGAACCTCACCGTCAGCTGTCACAGTATATGTCTCAGGGTCAACCTCAATTTTGGGCAGTGCATCATTGAGTTTCATGTCGAGTTTCGTAAGGCCACGCACATTACGAACAGCTCTCACCCGCTTTTTCAGTCCATATTCCTTCCTGATTTTGGCAGCTTTGGCAGCCTGGTTTTGATAAAACAGCAGTTGTGGATACAGTCGTTTATTGTTTAGAACTAGAAACCAGTAGTAGAAAGAGAATGACTTGCCTTGCTGATGAAAGCAAAGGCGTTGGAGCTTCCAGCCTTGCCAAATGCACTGAACATGGGCCTCATTATCACCTGCACAAGCTTCAGCTTCAAAGTTCTTGAACAAGATGAATTAGGGATGACATTGGCTACAAACCGTAGATTGCATATGTGCACAGATTGTGGGGAGTTGTATTGGAAATAAAGTTCGTAGATTGCATGTGCACGATTGTAAGGAGTTGTATTGGAAAAAAAAGTTGTTAAGCTCTTAGCTTCAGTAAAAGGCCTATGTCCAGCTCAAGTAGTTCAATGCATGAACTTTTCGTGCTGCTTAGCTAGTATTAACTTTATCTACATACGTACTGTTTTTATTTTTATTTTGAAAGGTATCTACATACATACTGTTTCCATTAACTAATATTGAGACGACTTGTATGCTAGAATTAGAAAAAGGACAAGTGGTGTCAGTCACGAAGAACACTCATCACCTATGATGCCCAGATACGGCACGAATAAGATAAAGACATGCCGTAGACACAGATTTTACATGTAAAAACTGAAGTATCTATGATAAGACACAATATGTTATCCATTTTGATGTATCCGTGCATCGTAGCTCATCACATTGACCTAATATTGAGACAAGGACTGTATGATAGAATTAGGGATGTAAATGGGTCCTCGATTCTTCGATTACCCGGAGGTTCTGACCCTTTAAAAATTGGGTTTGGGTCCTTATTTAGGCCCCGATAAGTAAATGGGTCCGGGTTCGGGTCCGGTTCCGCCTTGGTTCCAACTCGTGGACCTGGGACCCGACATATTACCTCATATTTCGAGAATCTCTCCTAAAAATTAAGATTTTTCCCATATCATTCTCTACCTAGACCAGGACTCGGACCCAAACCCGTCCCATATACGGTTCCAGTTCCGGTTCTGAAATGGTTCCGGTTCCGGTTTCGGTTTCGGTTCTGGGTCCACCTTCTCATTAACGGTTCCGGTTCTGGGTCCTAACCTGGACCAGAACCGACCCATTTACATCCCTAGCCAGAATTAAAAAAGGACAAGTGGTGTCAGTCACGTAGAAGAACAAAGTTTTAAAACAATTAGATACGATGATAATACACCTTGTATCTCCCTTAATTCCAAATAGACCCAAATCACAAAAAGACTCAAATATATTTCTACACTAATTAATCATCATCATCATCATCTATACCAATTGTTCCACTTAAATTATCTGAGAAATGTATGAAGCAGTAACGAGTGTGAGAAACGTGCATGGGGTGCTATTTAATTTTCTGATTGGGGTTGGATTGCACCTAGGATCCAGATTGAACCCCTCTTTATTCACCTTGGTTATGGACAACTCATCATATATCTAAGATGAAGTTCCATGACGCATATTATTCGCAAATGATGTGTTACTAATTAGTCAGATAAGAAAGCAAGCAAATGAGTTGAAACTTGGGAGAAAAGGTGTTTGAGTCAAATGGGTTGAAGAATAGAATATTAAGGACAGAAATATAAGAACTGCAAGTATAATGAACTTGAAAGTACTGAAAATGAGATCATCAAAATTGAAAACTTGGAAGGCTTGGATAACATTAAAACCAATTGTTAACATTGACAATAGCAGAAAAGAGAGACATCTCATTAGAAATGATTTGTTTTCCTTGAATATGAGTCCTCAAATGATAACTTTCAACTTTTATATACAATAAAAATGAGTCATCTAAGCTCTTGATCTTTTTTTTTTTAGCCAACCTGGGTCAGGCATGTTGTCTCACATCTACTGTCTAAGCTCTTGATTTGAGGATTACTATCAAATGCAATTTTATGAGATTTAAGAGATGGTGCACCTCCTAACTACGTTACGGAATGATACTCAGTAGGAATGTAGTACAATGTCTTCAAATGGCTCAATGAACGATTGACTCGCGTCTGTTATGCATGTGACAGATTAAAACAGAGCATTGATGCCTGGAGGAATAAAAAGGTGATCAACACTGATTTCTCTGCTCTGGTCAATGGATTTTGAATATCATTGGATACAATCCATATCTAATCAAGACAAGCAACAGTCCCATCATTAAGACTTTTGAGAAAAGAAGAAAAATTTAAATACAGATTACCGGTTCAGGAGTAGGAATGCTAGCATTTGGATCGCCCACATTAGCCCATGCAATTGCACCACCTTTGATCACCATTTCTGGCTTTGCCCCAAAGAAAGAAGGTTTCCACAAGACAAGACCAGCCATCTTTCCTACCTACAGAAGAAATGGATATTTATAACATATTTTTAGTTCCTTTTGAACTTCGTTCCAGCCTGGACAAAGCACAATTTAGTCTACAAGTCAACTTATTTTAAGCCAGCTTTCGCATGAAAGAAAAAGGAACATTTAAACAAGTAGTCATCCATACTTGTGAGTTCCTTTTGAACTTCGTTCCAGCCTGGACAAGCACAGTCTACAAGTCAACTTATTTTAAGCAAAGCTTTCGCATGAAAGAGAAAGGAACATTTAAACAAGTAGTCATCCATACTTATGAGCAAGGAAGCATCTGTTTGACACAGAAACTGTTGACAATGGACCCACCTTTTGGAAATCAACATCATTGCCTCATATGGTCTGCATGGTGGATATGAGAAACCACAAACCAACATAAGGCAAATGGATGATATTAACAATCCATCAGGGTTGCTGTTTTTTAATGTAATTAAGCCAAATATAATTGGGCCCGCTTTTTTGGGTCAAGCATAGTTTTCAAAATTGGAATCGTATCGCAAATCGTTCGTACCCATGAATCGAATTGAATTGCGAATCGTAGGATATTTTTTATTTTTCTAATAAAAAATATTTAAAACTTAAGAAAAGAAAGAGAAAAGTAATTATTCATAACCATCCATTTTCACATTTATAGCAGTATAAATATAATAACAAGTGTGTGTGTGTATATATATATATATATATATATATAGGGAGATGCTCCTATGAGAGAGATCTCTCAACTTAAATGAGATATTGGGTGGGGGCCTCGCATCCATACCAATGCACATAACTTAAATGTGAGGGCCCCCACCGCTATCTCTCATATAAGGTGAGAGATATCTCTCATAAGAGCAACTCCCATTAATATATATATATATATATATATGGGGAAAATATTCATGTGCATCCATCCCGCACCATATTATGATGAGGCATAGTGGGGCCGACTTTATGATACATCCGAACCATCTACATGCATGGGAACTGTTTAAGTACATTAGATACATCAAGTTTTCACCTATTCAAATGGATTGGACTGTTGGATCGAAGGTCAATTTTTTTTCTTTAATATAAAGTCGTTAAATTTGTGGGCCACGAATGAAGGGGTTAGAAGCATGGGATTGCCCCAAACTTGATATATGGGCCCATCCAAGAAGTCTTTTTCGATCCCCGCCCCCTCACACCCCAAACCCCCCCCACCCCGCGAAACAAGTCCCATGATTAGTGGGGCTCTACATGGGCCCCACTAAGTTTGTCCCTCACCATATGGTGAGGGAAGGATGCACATGAATATCCCCATATGTATGAAATAAATGATTTGAAATAGTTAAATAAGTTTAAAGTATCAATATTATATTTTATTATCTTTAAATCAAAATATAACAATAAAAATAAAATCCAAACCGTCTATCATTCAATCTTCCACAGTAGGATATCTCTTGAAGTTAAGAAAGTGTTTCATGGAGAAAAAAAACAAAATAGATTACAAAAAGACGATATAGACAAGCACCATATGTATAATCGAATGCTTTAGTTTTAAATGCATGTTGTTTATTCTATTCATCTTTAAAACCTTATCAAAGCTGCAAAAAATTCTTAGGAGTTTTCGTTAACTGCTAAATAACATTTTAAAAATAAAAGCGCTAAAAGAAAGGATAAAGAAAGAAAAAGATAAAAGATTACTAATATTAACTTATTGGTTGTAGCTATTCTCGCTTGCCGAATTGCTTGAATCATAAGATCCGGTGAAACGAGTATCAAATCATAGGATTTACACCTGAATCCTAAGATTCATTTGAAAATGAGATTCGTTACATAGATATGAATTGTTTTTCTTAAGACTCGGGATACGAATTGGGATTTGGGATACGAATCACAGGATTTTGATAACTATGGGCTCAGGACAAGTTGGGCCTATTTAGTTGTGTGAGTCATCAAAGTATATCGTGTATTCTAGATACGATTATAAGATCCCTAAATCAATGGACTCATACCTGTAAAATCTTGAAAACAAGGAAACCAAAGTAATATAAAGAGGCGATTGACTACAATGGTCGACACACAATTCTGGGGAAGGAAAATCATGGTTTTTTTTGCTATTTGAGTGTCTTGAGATGGTATTAGAGCCCAGCCATAAGAAAAGTCGTTCTGTGTCTTTTCTTCTTGTATGCATATTCTGGTAATGGTATTTCAGTTTGACTGTATTCGACCATCTTGGCATAGCAACAATCGAGGGCTTTCTTCAAAGAAATAGAGGTTCTATTCTGAACTCTTCTCTACAACATCCAGCCGATCGACTGGATCCTGGTCAATACACTATTTTGTGATAAAGTGGCCCACTTCGGATCATATACAACTTGATACTTCTATACAAGGTTCGGTTGGCTTCTTCAACAGCAGCGAGCAAGATATCGTGGATCCCAGTCTCGCCAAAAGGCAGCATCGACATACTCTGCAACTCATGATCATGCCTCTGCAAATCAAGTGTGAGGCCCACCTGGATGGTCAAAGAAATATTCTGGGAACATGGTCGACTCTATATTCTAATATTTCTGAAGATTTTTAAAGCCTCCAGGTTGGTGAACTTTGCAATTTTCTGGTTGTCATTTTTTCGCATATGATTTTTATTTGTACTGTCCAAAATCGTAATTAATGGTCCGATTTGGATAAGGTTCTGCCGCTAGCTTGTCTGATTAGTCATTCTTGCTGATCTACTTCTCTGATTAGAGAATCAGTGGCTGCTTTGTTGACAAAGTGCACTTCTTGTGCTATTTTTTTGGTCGACTAAGCCATTTAAAAAAAAAACAAACAATATTCTATTTTTTTTTCTGAAAGAGTGTTCTGTTTTTAGTATATAGTCTGCCCTTTGGTTCTGAATAACAGACATCAATTGCATTGACAGCATGGGTGGTAAAAATGAGTGACTGCCCATCAAATTCAATGGGAAAAATTATTTTCCTGGGAATTTCAGTTTTGCATGTTTTGATTGGAAAAGACTTTTGGGGTCACATTGATGGGACAACAGTCAAACCAACAGAGATTACAGACACTGTCAAGTCTGTGCAATGGGTGAAAAATGATGCAAAAGTCATAAGTTGGATCCTGAGTTTAGTTGATCCACAAATTGTGCTAAACCTAAGGCCTCATAAAACTACCAAAAAGATGAGGGAATATCTGAAGATATATAATCAAGATAATTCCACTAGGCAGTTTCAATTGGAAAGTGAAATCTCTGAGTATTGTCAAGGAACTAAGTCTATACAAGAGTATTACTCCGGATTTATAAATCTTTGGACTGAATTTGAAGATTTAGTGTATGCGACAGTTTCTGATGCGGTCTCACTACTCTACAACAATATCATGAAGTTACCGAGAGAGATCAATTTCTGATAAAAGTCAGAGATGAATTTGAAACTATTGCAGCTGGCTTATTGGTTCTTCAGCCTATTCCATCTCTGGATGAATGTCTTGGAGAATTACTCAGAGAAAAACAACGATGCCTTGCTAAGACAGCAATGGGACAAAACGGATCTGCATCATCTCCTTTGGATGTCGCTTATGCTACTCAAGTTCAACCAAGATCTGCATCATCTCCTTTGGCTGTCACTTATGCTACCCAACCTAAACCAAGAGATAAAAGCAAAATCCAATGCTATAGCTGTAAAGAATTTGGGTATATTGCGAGCCAATGCAAGAAGAAAATGTGTAATTTCTACAAAAAGCTCGGGCATATTATTTCTGAATACAGACGTTGGCCACAAAACGGACAACCACTGCTCTTCATGCTACAACTTAAGTTACTCCTGGCACTACTTTCCCTGTCATGCCTCTTGAGCCTACTCAACCTTCCCATCCAACACTTCCTCTTACCGCAGAAATGGTTCATCAAATGAATTAATCTGCTTTAAATCTCTCTGGTAAGAAACTAAACCCTACTGTCTAGTTTTTAGATTTCGGAGCATCCAATCATATGACTAGTAATTCCGATCTTCTTACCAATGTTCAAAAATACGATGGTGCTCTCCAAATCCACACTGCTAATGATTGACTACACATTACTTTTGAAAAATGTCTTTTCTCCATCCCATTTAGCTACAAATCTTCTTTCTGTGGGACAATTGGTAAAAAAATCATTGCAATGTCTCATTTTCCTCATCTGGTTGCATTGTGCAGGATCAAGCATCGGGGAAGGTGATAGGGAAGGGGCCTCAATGCAGACGTCTCTTCACACTTTCCATACTGGTACCTAAGAATAATGTCTTTTTTTCTTGAATTACTCTTCCATTGAATAATAAGTGTTAGTTATGGCACAAGCGTTTTGGACATTTAAATGATACAAAATTGTTATTGATGATGAATAAAGGTTATTGTTGAATAAATCCTCTTTTTCTCTTAAGGATGTTTCTTTTGATTGTGCTGCATGCAAACTTGGAAAAGTAAAACTTTACCTTTTCCACACCATCCAGATCACTACTAGATGTTTTGACTTGATTCACACTGATGCATATGGGGAATAGCTCTGACTATAGCACATACACATCATAAATATTTCCTTACATTTATTGATGACTATGATTAATTTACGTGAGTGTAATTTCTTCATGCCAAATCGGAAGTCCTTGATGTTGTTAAGCAATTTCTCGCACTCACTGAAAATCAGTTTGGCAAAAGCATCAAAATTCTTAGATCTGACTCTCGAGTGGGGGGCATATGTTTCGAAAAAACTCCAACGTTATTTGCAAAATAAGGGTATCATACATGGTTTAAAAAATCGGTCGACTCGGACTTGGCATATACCGAGCCGAGTCGCATGCGACTCGGACTCAATTCATGGGACTCGGCCGAGTCGCAAGGGACTCGGCCATGCGACTTGGCCGAGTCCCATGAGACTCGGTTGAGTCGCATTAGGACTCTGCCAAGTCCTCTGATGTTAGGACTTGGCCCGACTCGACCGAGTCCCATGTGACTCGGCGAGTTGACTCGGACTTGACCATGAACGAGTCGGGTCCCGAGTCCGGTTTTTTAAACCTTGGTATCACATCTCAAAGAACATGTCCTTACACACCTCAACAAAATGGGGTGGGTGAGAGAAAAAATCGGCATCTTTTGGATGTTGTTCTGACCTTGCTTATTTAAGCCTTTATTCCCTTGCAATTTTGGGTTGAAGCCCTTTCCACGGCTGTCCACATTATTATCCGTTTGCCTTCCCCTTAGTTACAAAATGAGTCTCCATAATTCCTACTATATACTATGGAACCCGCGTTGAGTCATCTTCGAACATTTGGGTGGGTCTATTTTGTTCAGCTTCCCAATCATGAACGAAATAAGTTGTCTCCTTAGTCGGTTAAATGTGCCTTCTTTGCATATCCATCTCATCAAAGAGGATATATGTGTTATGCTCCCATTGCAAAACGTCTTCGCATCGCTCACATTGTTATATTTTTTGAAAACCAATATTTTTTTCCTCAACATTTGGACTCTTCTCCCATTTCTGTCCTTGTTTTTTTTTTTTTTTTTTTACTCATCTACAACAAGATTTAAACTGGGGTTGGTATATATGCGTAGGAACAATTCTAATGATTCTAAAGATAGGCCTTTTGCTCTGGAACCTAACTTGGAAAATGATCCTGCTCCTTCAGTGCTCCGTCGTTCAACTCGCCCTACTCGGCCTCTTGATCAATATGGGTTCTCTCACTCCTTTTTTCTTGCCACTTTATCCAATATTTCAATTCCTAACACCTAGTCGTAGACTATAAGGCATGACTGTTGGACACAGGCCATGAATGAAGAATTGGATGCTCTTGAATAGAATCATACATGGAATCTTGTTCAGTGCCCTCCTACTGTGACGCCGATTAGTCGTAAGTGGATATATTCTATCAAACTATAGGCAGTTGGTTAGTAGTCTTGTGAGCCAATTCATGCATCAGCCTACCGGTCTTCATTTTGCTGTTGTTAAACGGATTATACGATATCTCATTGGCACACTTGAACGAGGGATGCAAACTGGGCAGGTTCTCCAAACACTCGTCGATCAACGATAGGTTGTTGTGTTTTTCTTGGCGATGCTCTCATTTTGTGGAAATGCAAAAAACAGGAATTTGTGTACACATTTTCCACAAAAGTGGAATATCGTTCAATGTCTTCTGCTTGTTCTGAAGTTGTTTGGTTGCGTTGTTTCCTTACCGAACTTGGTTATCCTCAATCTCAAGCCACTCCACTACATGACGATAACACAAGTATCATACGGATTACAGAAAATCCGGTTTATCACGAACACACCAAACATATTGAAGTTGAATGCACTGTATTCGCGAGGCATATGATGAGAAATTAATTAATCTTCCACATGTCACTTCTGATCTCCAAGTTGCAGACATTCTTACTAAAGCTCTTCCCTGTGTCAAACACGAATTTCTTGTTAGCAAATTGTTGTTGGTTGATTCACCAACATCAATTTGAGGGGGGGTTTTAATGTAATTAAGCCAAATATAATTGGGCCGGCTTATTTGGGTTAGGACAAGTTGGGCCTATTTAGTTGTGTGAGTCACTAATGTATATCATGTATTCTAGGTACGATTATAAGATCCCTAAATTCTTTACCAAAAAAAAAAGATCCCTAAATCAAGGGATTCTTTCCTTTAAAATCTCGTAAACAAGTTAACGAAAGTAAATATAGAGGTGATTGACTACAATGGTTGACACAATTTTGGGGAAGGAAAATTACTTTCTTCTTTGCTATTTGAGTGTCTTGAGAATGTTTAATGTCGGCTGTTGATTGTAAACTTACCCATTTTCCATTACACATCTAAGAATGTCTAAACCAGCAGAGATTGTAAATTTCAGGTCATCCAGCAGCTTGATTCAATCAAGCAATGAAATGATTTCTTGCTTAGCATAGTAGGGCACTACTGTAAGACCCCGCCCGAGAGATTCCGATTAGTGTTAATTAAGTCGTGCTTTAGTTCTAAGTGAGATTAGTGGATTTTGGTTAAGCTTGGGATTAGAATAGCTTTTATATAACTTTGGGATATTGGGGAACCTTTTTGACTAGTGGGACCATTTGAGGGTTCCTTTGTAGTGTTTTGTGTGACTTGAGGAATTATCTAATGTTCCGAAAATTCATGTTTTAGCTCCGTTTGATTGATCTTATCATACTCTACAACTTTCGTGTTTACTCCGTTCTCGTTCGAGGCCTCGAAACCCCACTTTTCCATTGCTAGGGGCAAAATAGTCTTTTTACACAAAAGCTGGACACAAATTTCCATGTCCCCGAAACCTGCGAAATGTATACTTTTTGGAAACTAGAAATTTCGACAAACATTTCTTCCTTTTGCGTCGAACTCATCCAATGTCCGAAAACCATAGTTGTCAAGTTCGTTTCGGACGCCGTTTCGGTTTGGTTCCAAAATGAAACATCTCGGGTTATTCAGACATTTCGCTTTCCAATTCGGAAATTTATTTCAGAAAATATAAAAAATTACATAAATATATATAGATATATATTAAAAATATATAGAAAATTTCATTCTACCAAGCCTCACAAATATAATTTGCAAAAGATAAGGTTCAAATACATCCCCTCAAATATCACAAAATAAAGTAAAACGTCAACTAACTATGCATCACAGCAATAATGATCATCGTCTTCATTTGCTCCCAAATCCTCTCCTATAGGGCCACCTATTTCATCACCCCCATCAAAATCAGGGATACCCTCTTGCACTTGTGTTGGTTGCTCCAAAGCCGTCCAACCGTCGACATCCTCTATGGTCAAGAGAGGTGTTTCTTCAGCAACCCAATCCGCCAAAATATTAATATTCTCCAAATTGATTGGGTCAGAAGTAGCAATCCCAGTCCTTTTGAGCATATCCCTACAACTTACGTAAGTTAATATTTTGCTATGACAATTAATAATTTGCAAAAGAATCAAGTACGATTAACATTCAGCCTCTGATGTTAATATACCTTTCACGGAGCTTCAAATTATAATGCAAAAAAACTAGATCATTCAGCCTCTGTTGTTCTAGCCTATTTCTCTTAGGAGAATGAATATGTTCGAAGATACTCCAATTTCTTTCACAACCACTAGCACTGATGCATTGACTCAAAATTTGAATAGCCAATTTTTTCAACTCAGGGGTACCATTTCCAAACCGATCCCTCCATTTATCTGTAAAAATTTATATGAAATATTAAATTATATTTTATGAACTAGAGTCATATAATAAGTTAATGAAAACTAAAAATACTTTCATTTACCTGGAGACATTTTCTCTCGATTTCGTATTGCTGCTGCGAACCGAAGTCAAAACGGGAATCTTTATAGGCATTACATTGTTTGAAAATCATGTCTTGAGTATCAAAATCAGGAACTAATTTCTCTATGACATTATTCAGACCCCTTATGACTTCACTATGCTTAGAAAAAGTAGGACTAAAGAAAAATACTGGATTCAAATAGTATGCTGCAGCGTGTAGCACACTGTGAAGTTGATTTTCCCACCTAAGATCGATAATCTTCCAGTATAGTTGGTAGTCCTTATTTTTTAACCTCTTTTGAATCACCTCTTTTGCTCGGTCCATTGCCTCGTACACATAACCCATTGCATGCGAAAATGGATTTCCTCACCTCAAATGAGATCTGATTAACAGTTTGATCAATCTGTGGAAGACCCAAATCAGATCTAGTGCAGAAATCAAGGTTGTCAGACCTGTTCTGGGATCTGTTACTCATCCGATCATCTCTGGACAGCGAGAGATCACTACAGACCTCCAAAAACTAATTCCCTACAGTTAAGCGCTATTCCTAGAAATTATGGATTTTTTTTCGGAACATTTTGAGCACCAGAAATAAATTTGTTCACTTTGCATACTGAATATACATATCCTGGACAGATCTTGGCTTAAAATTGGTCTGCTACTCTTGTAATCCAACCTGGATATACATCAAAATTCTCTATAGCATCGACCAATTCTTGATTTGGAATCAGACTCTGCTGTGCCCACGATCCCCTGGTTCTGGGATTTTTCTTAGAAATCCTTTTCTGCAGTAATATTTCTGTTTTTCTTTGCTGATTGACTTGAGGACAGCTACTAAAGTGGTCATCATGGACAAAAGTGAAATATCACTGGTTAAGTTTAATGGGTCCAATTATTCATCATGGGCCTTTCATTTTCAAATATACCTTGAAGGAAAATAATTATGGGGTCATGTAGATGGTATTGATCCAAAACCTTTAAAAGATGTGAAGGCAGTCTCCAAATGGGACACCAAAGATGCTCAAATAATGACTTGGCTTCTGGAGTCAATGGACCCACAAAACATCTTGAATCTCAGATCCTATAAAACAACAAAAGGAATGTGGGACTATCTAAAACAGATATATCAACAAGATAACTCTGCATGATGGTTCCACTTGGAACATGAGCTTTCTCAGATTACTCAAGGGACAATGTCCATTCAAGAATATTATTCTCATTTTATTCGCTTATGGATGGACTATACTGAGATTATTTACTCCAGTCTACCTGATGTAAGACCCCGCCCCGAGAGTTTCCGATTAGTGCTAATTAAGACGTGCTTTAGTTATGAGTGAGATTAGTGAATTTTGGTTAAGTGTGGATTAGAATAGCTCTTTTTTAGCTTTGGATTATTTTGGGAACTCTTTTGATTTAGTGGGACCCTTGGGGGCTCCTTTATCGTGTTTTGTGTGATTTTTGGGATTTATTTGATACTCGGAAAAATCTGTATTTTGCTCCATTTGATTTATTTTATCATTCCCTAAAACTTTCGTATTTGCCCCGTTTCCGTTCGAGACCTCTAGACCCTATTTTTCTAATGATAGGGGTAAAACAGTCTTTTGCACAAAAATCTGGACACTATTTTCAATATCTCCGAAACCCGTGAAATATATACTTTTTGGAAACTAGAAATTTCGGCAAACAATTCTTCCTTCTTCGTCGAACTCGTCCGAGGCCCGAAACATGAGGTTTTAAGCCCAATTAGTTGACTAAGTTGTGGGACCCATATCCGTTTTCTATAAAAGGAGGAGTCTTCTTCTCTTCTTCCTTTTTCTTGCAACTTTCCATTGAAAGAATAGAGAGTTTCAGCCCTAGGGTTTCTTTCCCTTTTCCTTTCTTCTTCATCTCCAAGCTCTCATCAAGGCATTGCTAAAGGAAAAATGGAGGTTGCCAACTTCTTCCTCTCCATGAAGGCTCTCCATTGATGCCATTTCTGATAGAAACCACCCACTCCAAAGCCCTTGTTGAGCAAGCTTAGTGTATTTGAGGACTTTCCATGTAAGCTCTTCCTCTTATCTCTTAGATTTGTGTTCTTCTAGTCATGAAGATGCTTCATTAGATCATCTTGATTATTGGAAGTTATCTCTTTCTATTTCTTGATTTTGACATTATAGGGTTTGTGATGGGTGTCATTTTGGGGGTTTTTGTGTAGACTGTGGAATTTGAGCTTGAGAGTGTGCTTAGAGCTTGATTAGCTATTTGGAGCCAAGGCAAGTGGATGAATGGGTTTTCTTTGAATGATTTCATGTTTTAATGGAGTTATGGATTTTTTTTTCACTATTCATCTTGCATGTGTTTTATAATCCAAATTGATTGTTAGAAATGTACATAATAATGAGCTTCTTTCTCTTTTAAATGTTCTCTTAAATTTTGTACATTAAAGTTGTATTTTGATATGTATGGACTCTCATTATTGGTGGTTGTGCATTGAATGAGATTTGAAAGAAGAATTGATGTGATTTTGGTTTTAAATGGATGGTTGTTGGAGGATTTGAATGTGGTTGGAGAAGGTGGAAAGAGGGCCATAAATGTTGTGTTAAGTGTTGGCTTCAAAGGTGTTGAGAAGTGAAAGAATAAGGGGACCCTTCACAGAACTTAAATCGATCGAGCTAACCACATACTTCGCTCGACCCTTCCTGACTCGGAGTAGTTCGCTTGAGCAAACTCAACCTCGCTCGAGCGAACCCCTCATAGAACCTTGGTAGCTCGAGCCTCCTGACTCGAACCAGTCCGCTCGAGCTAACTGTACAGAATTCCTGGGTCCTTCCTATTGTTTCAGATATGGTATTAAAGGTTTGGATGGGTTGTTTTGATGCCCAACCACCTTGGAAAGACCTAGGGGATGACATAAGGAGATCGACTTAGAAAGAAACCCTGTTTCGGAAATGTATTGGGAATTTTGGATTCATCAATTTGTAAAAGGAAACTTGGAATGTCTTCTATCATTTGGGTGCCATGCCAAGAGCAATAATAGACATACAAGACCTTTATACATATTGTGTGAATACGGAAGCCCCAATATATAGTCCGTAATTGTATAAGGATTCATCGTACTGTTTACTCGGATTATACTTGTACTAACCCGATTCCACCCAACATCACCAGTTTTGTCTCAAACTAAGGATTTATACATTTGACATGTTCTGGCTAGCCCCGTACATGCATGAAAAGAGAATAATGTGTAATGTCTGCCTATGAGCACCATGACCCGCCTGCCTGAATGTTTTACACCGACACAGTTATGTATATGTTTTGATTTCTCACGTAACCTATGAGTCGGCACCACTAAGCTTGGACGTCCTTGTCAGTCTGATCAACTGACTTGGGCCTCCCCCTCGTGCTCCCGCTAGTTGCAACTTGGATCCTATCCTGCCCCGTTACCCGGTTCCGCGGCCGTGGTCTTGTCTAGTTATATGTATATGTATATACTGTTGGTTCTCGTCACTTCGCGTGCTCGGGCCCAATGCACTGATTGTGCTCTCATCACTTTAGTGATGGAGGATTTAGCTTTAGTGTGGTTGCCATCTAGTCAGTTCCTGTACCTTGAATACCCTACATGATTTATATTGCATCTATATTTTGAATGAACAATGCATCCTGTTTTATGACAATTATTGTTTTAATAAGATTTCATTATGTTTTAAGATATGCTTTGGTTCCTTTATTGGTATTATCTATTCACCCACCTGCCAGATTGTCGTGTCTGACCCATTTTTGGTGATACTCAGGTCCAGTCCCCGTTATCGCCTTTGAGGAGGAGCCAGAGGAGGCGGTCGGTGAGCCGCAACGCCTAGTCGAATGGCAAGCTGACAATGTCACTAAGACATTTGGTTTAGCTTTGAGTTGCGAAACATCTTTTGGGGGGATTATTGTGTCACTTTTGGTTCGTTTGGTTGTACTGGCCTTTGTTGGCCATTATTTTTTTTGGGGATGTTTAAATTAACTTACAATGTGTTTAAACTTCTAGCTTTACATATTTTGGGAATGCCAATGAGATAATTGCTCACTCTGACATCATGTCATTTATATGTATTTATCAATCTTGTATTGTGGAATGGATTAAGAATTTGATTTGCTACACGCTTCCGCACCAATGTAAATGTTTTGTGAGTGTGTGTGATATCCTCACCGTGGAAACCTGTGGGAAATTAAATGAGTGTAAATTCATGTATGTTTATCATCATTCGCGGGCCCAGATCCCAGTCCGGGGTCGCGACAACCTGATGCTTCGATTGCAGTGGTTCAAAACATTCATTCCACTAGTCAGAGGGATCAATTCTTGATGAAACTTAGAACCGAATTTGAACAAGTACATTCAAATCTGATGAGCCGTGGCCCCCTCCAATCTATTGATACTTGTTTAGGAGAGCTCCTTCATGAGGAGCAGCGTATTGCAACCCAGGCTGCTATTCACCAAGCAATTTCCACCGGTCCTACGACTGCTACCTATGTTGCACGACCTAAACAATAGAATAGGGATATGACCAAAGTACAGTGTTATTGTTGTCAGAAGTTTGGACATGTAGCCACTCAATGTACTTAGAAGTTTTGCACTTACTGCAAATGCAAAGGTCATGTGCTTCCCGAATGTCAGCGACGTCCCAGGGTCCATCTTAGAAAGCTCACATGGCAACCTTAGATGATTCCTCTTTTGTTCACACAATGATGCATGCAATGCCTAATGCCAATGCGATGATGCCTGCCATACCTACTCCCTCCTCTTCATCTCTTACTCCAGAAATGGTCCAGCAAATGATAGTAAATGCTTTCTCAGCACCTGGCCTCTCAGGTACCACCAAAAAATCAGCCACCACATGGTATATGGATTCGGGTGCTTCTAATCATATGACAAACTCTTCCAAACAATTATCTAAACTCAAACCCTATGATGGAAATCTCCAAATCAACACTGCAGATGGTGGTAGTATACCCATTACTGCCATCAGCGAAATCTCTCACCCATTACCTTTGAATCATGTTTTTCTTTCTCCACAATTATCTACAAACTTATTATCTGTTGGACAACTAGTTGACCAAAATTGTTCTGTCTCCTTTTCTCGTTCCGGTTGTGTTGTGCAGGATCAAGCGTCGGGGAAGGTGATAGCGAAGGGACCTAAGCATGGACATCTTTTTCCGTTATAACTGTCTATACAAGATAGGCACTTAGTTGCTTCTACTTTGTTTTCAGATTCTAGTTTAAATAAATGTCAGATGTGGCATAATAGATTAGGCCATCCTAATTCGCGAACTTTGCTTTCTTTATTTAAATCTCGTTTGTTAATTGACAGTAAAGTTTCTCTTCAAGATGTTTCCTTTAATTGCTCTAGTTGTAAAATGGGCAAAAGCAAGACTCTTCCTTTTCCTATTCATGCATCCTTAGCATTGAAGTGCTTTGATCTTGTACACAGTGATGTATGGGGAATAGCACCTGTGACATTGCGTTCTCAATTTAAGTATTTTGTCACATTTATAGATGATTATAGTCGATTTACATGGATTTATGTTTTACATTCCAAATCTGAAGTGTTTACTACTTTTGAAGTCTTTCTGGCATATGTCGAGAATCAATTTTCTACTTCCATTAAAATACTTCGCACAGATTCTGGGGGTGAATATATCTGAAAAGCTTTTCAGAATTTCTTAAAACACAAAGGGATAATTTCTCAAAAAACATGTCCTTATACACCTCAACAAAATGGGGGTGTCCGAGCGGAAAAATAGACACCTCCTGGACATTGTTCGTTCACTCCTCTTAAAGTCATCGGTTCTTGCAAAATTTTGGCCTGAAGCTCTCTCCACAGCTGTTCATGTTATGAATCGACTACCTTCACCTCGAATTCAAAATGAAACACCTTATTTTTGTTTGTTTCAGCAGCCTCCCACGTATTCTCATCTACATACCTTTGGCTGTATATGTTTTGTTCTTCTACCTTCGGTAAAACGAACTAAACTCTCTACCCAATCCTCCAAGTGCGCATTTTTAGGTTATCCAAATGACCAAGAAGGCTTCTTATGTTACGATCCCAAAGTAAATCGCTTTAGGGTTTCTTGCAATGTGGTGTTTTTTGAAAATCAATATTTTTCCCAACATCATCATGATAATGACATATCTCCTTTGATTTCATTTGTTCCTGACTTTGATGAGGCTCCTATTTCTTCTGTGGATAATACTAAGCCTATTATTGTGTATGAAAGACATAGACGGGAAAATACTACTGTGCCTGAGCCTCCCGACAACATCATTTCCCCCACCCCTGATCCTGCTCCTGCACGGTTTGTTCAACTTCGCCGCTCCTCATATTTCTCAGCCTTCTGATAGGTTTGGTTTCACCCACACATCTTTACTCACTACTCTTTCATCTATTCAAAAACCTAATCATTTTTCCTAGGCAGTGCAACATGAGTGTTGGCGTACAGCTATGCAGGAAGAACTTGAGGCACTAGAAGGAAATCGTACTTGGGATATTGTTCACTGTCCTCCATCAATCAAGCCCATTGGATGTAAATGGGTTTACTCTATCAAGTTGAATCCTTATGGGACCTTGACTCGTTATAAAGCTCATTTAGTGGCCCTCGGCAACTGTCAAGAATATGGCATTGATTACGATGAAACATTTGCTCTGGTTGCCCAAATGACAACAATACGAGTCATTCTTGCTATTGCAGCTTCACGGTCATGGCCACTCTATCAAATGGATGTGAAAAATGCTTTTCTCCATGGAGATCTTAAAGAAGAGGTTTACGTGCGCCTCCCTCCGGGTTCAAATTCTACTTCCAAAATTCAAGTGGCTCGACTGTGTCGATCCTTATATGGTCTCAAACAAGCACCCAGGGCCTGGTTTGAGAAGTTTTGATCTACTATGCTTCATCTTGGCTTTGCCCAGAGCCCCTATGATCCTTCGTTGTTCACAAATAATACTCCTCAAGGTACTACATTACTTCTAGTGTACGTGGCTGATATCATCATCACAAGCACTCATAGTACCATGGTTCGTGATCTACAAAAGTCCCTCCAGTTTGCATTCCATATGAAGGATCTTGGCCCATCAACATATTTCCTGGGTCTTGAGGTACAACAATCCAGAAAAGGACTCTAAGTATGCTACTGATCTCATTGAACTTGCTGGACTACATGAAGCAACACTTGTGGACACTCCATTAGAGGTCAATTTGAAGCTCCGAAAAGATGATGGCGATCTCTTCTCTGACCCAACATCTTATAGATGCTTGGTCGGAAGTCTATTCTACTTGACTATAACCTGGCTTGACATTGCTTATGTAGTAAATGTGGTAAGTCAATTCATGACGGAACAAACCAGGGAATAAACCCAATTAGAGCATTCAAATAGTCAAGAAACTGAAAGGGAAATTAGGGACTTCGTACAAAACATTGGGATACTTGAGTGAAACAGAGGATTAGACCTGATTTTGTAATAACATGAGAGAAAAAAATTCTGATCTGTAATCATTTGGTTTGTTCCCTCATTGTAACCAGAATCTCGGTGAAGACCTAATTCAATTTCTTAACTATCAGACCCCAGTCAGCCAAGTGGAGCAAACTTACAAAATTAATAGAGCGTTATGAGCACATGGCGAAGACGACCCCCTTCGTGCGTCTTCTTCCTATTCGTCTCCAATCTCCCTACAGCAATATCCAAGACAGAGCTCGAAGCCATGTTTTGCAGGGCCGGTAAAGTGATTGATTCTTTCATTCCGGTTGAACGATCTTCAGGCAAGTAGAGAGGATTCGGTTTCGTCAGATTCAAATCGGAAAGGGAGCCTAAGCAGGGGATTGAGATTGTGAATGGCAGATCTTGGAGCGGCAGGCGGATCCAAGTTGATTTTGCTCATCCTCGCACATCTAACCCTACTGCAACTGCCTCTGCCCAAAAACAGATTTCATTCTCAAGCCAACCATCAGCCACAGCCTGGGGTCGTCCTCCTACTTAGCGCAGGGTGGATTGTCAGAGATGGCCATGCTAACTTCATCCGGGTGGCCCCCTGGGTTGTAGAATCAGAAATAAAAACCCTCTCCTGTAGCCTGATCGGTTTTCTCAGACCAAATCAAGGAATCATTGATGTAGACAACTGGCTCAAGAATTTGGGGGGAAATCAGCTGTAACCCTAAAATTACTAGAAGACGACATCATCCACATCTAGCTTCTCTCGGAGGATGATCTTTGCCATGTTTTGAGATCCGCCATTGAATCACCTTCCTCTCCATTCGTCGCCCTAGAACGATGGATGGAGGTCATCGGATCTCCTCCGACCCCCAAATGGATTCGCTTCCATGGTGTTCCTTTGCATGCCTGGCATGAAGGTGTCTTCCGTCTGCTTGGGGACTTCATTGGTTCAACTATTGAAGTAGATCGTCACACGTCAGAGAAGGAGACCATTGCCTACGGCCGCGTTAGGGTTCTAATCAGCAGGATTTGCAAGCTCCCCATTGAAATCCCTCTTTCTGTGGGAGACCTGGTCATATCTGTTCGGGCAGGAGAGGAAGGCGATGTCTCTCCCACCTCCGGCGTCGCCACCATTGATCCGATCGCTGAAGGAAATTTAGGGCCAGCAGGAGAGCTCCCTCCATCAGTTCGATCGCCTTCCTTAGATGATAGTCTTAGGTCAAATTGATCTAGGGCTCGCAGACGAGCCAAGGTTCATAGAAGGGCCAAGGAGCGCAGTTGGGTCAAGAGTCAGAGGCCCACCTCCTCGGCCTCATCCCAACAAGAAGCTTGGACCTGGCCCACGGTCAAAAGTGTCCATGGGGGCCATGGGATTCTTAATGAAGACAGCCTCAGCTCATTCATAAGCCATCTGGGTCGGCCCAGATCATCGGCCCCAACCTCCAGAAGCTCGTCTTCTGGAGAAGAAGGGGAGTTTGTCTTTCCTTGGAGATCATGTCACTCGCCTAGAGCACCCACTGTGGACAATTCCTCTAGGGCCACGACGAGCCGGAATCTCCACCCTAGGGCATCAATGACCTGCTCCGGCCACTCCAACAGTGCCACCCACCATAAACGACGTGCGGAGACAGGCGCCCTTCATCTCCTTCTAGGCTGTTACGCCTCAGACACTGACCCTGCCCCACCTGGCTGCGTCTGCTCCTCACCGTCCACCTCTTGCTATGTGCCGACCACTCCTCAATTTGTCGCAGCGCCTGCTCCTCCCCATCTGGCAGCGGATGCACCTCAGCGTCTGCTCCTCACTGATCCTTCCCCACCTGGCAGCGTTTGTTCCTCACCATCCATAGAGGCCAATTGTAGGGCTACGAATCTCCCTCCTTCTGAGGACAGAGTCAACATGCCCTCACCCGAGACAGGACCTGGCGCAATATTTTCTCATTCCAATCACTCTTCTCCGAATTCTTGGCTATCCCAGAAAGTCAGGATGTGTGGACAGGCTATAGGTGTATCTGTAGACAATGTCAAAGAAGGCTGGGACACTCTTGTTGCTTTTGCCAATGAAAGAGATATGTCTAACAAATCAGTCAGTCGGAAAAAAGGGTTCAAGAGGAAGGGAGGAAGAGAACTTCAAAGTCTAACGTGCTCCATTAACTACGACAACTGGCGTTCGCAGAATTCATCCTCTTTCAATGCTGCAAATCGAGTAAGAGATTTCGTCAATAGTCATCACTGAAAGCCCTCTCATGGAATGTTCGCGGTTTAGGCAGTACTGTGAAGCGGGTTATCATCAAAGAGGTAGTTCGTAGATATAAGGCGGACATTCTGCTCCTACAAGAAACAAAGCTTCCTTTAATGAATCAAGCTACTGTCACAGATATTTGGGGTAACAGTCACTGTAGCTGGATCTCTTTGGATGCTCAAGGATCTTCTGGGGGCATTCTTCTCTGTTGGAACAGCAGGCTCTTCCGCATAAAAGACAATTTTAAAGGTGTTTTTTCCCTGTCGGCAGTGCTTGAGGACACAGATAACGGCCTCGCTTGGATTATTTCTTCCGTCTATGGCCCTACAGATCGCAGCCTCCAAAGTAGCTTATGTTGTGAGCTTGACTCAATTCGTAACAAATGGGCGGGTCCCTGGTGTATAGGTGGCGACTAGATCATAGATTCCCTTCTGATAGATCTAGAGGTGGCAACACTACAGCTCACTATCATTCTAAAGCATAGTGAAGCACAGAGATAGAACGGGAGAATGGTATGAAGTAGAATGTATTATCTTGTGTGTTTTCTCTTGGAGAACAACCATCAACATATAGAAATATACATGCCTTAATCAAGGCTCTTACATAGGAAACTAGCCAATTACATTAATCACTAATCTAAGTTAGGAAAGCAATAAATTACTAAATTATGTACAACTGTCTCAACATTGATCAAATCAAATCCACGTGAGATGTAGCTTGCTGGACTGGATTGATTGATGGGTCTTGGGCCCATGGGCCAACTCAACACCCCCCCTCAAATTGATGCGGGAGAATCGACGAGCATTAGTTTGCCGACCAAGAATTGATGGCGTGGTCGGGGAAGACCTTTAGTAAGAATATCAGCAATTTGAAGCTCAATGGAGACATGCGGAAGGCTGATGACATCTCGTTTAAGCTCATCTCGTATGAAATGACAATCAACCTTGATGTGTTTAGTGCGTTCATGAAAAATTGGATTTTCAGTAATCCGAATTGCACTTGTATTATCTACATAGATAGGGGTAGCTCCTTCTGCTGAAAATCCAATGTCAGAGAGTAGACCTCGAAGCCAAAGAATTTCATGGCACGCAGCAGACATAGCTCGGTACTCAGCCTCGGTAGAAGATTTGGAAACTTTGTCATGTTTCTCGCATTTTCAAGAAATCAGACTATCACCCAAAAACATGCACCATCCTGTCGTTGATCTGTGAGTATCTTGACAACCAGCCCAATCAGCATCTAAATAAGCTTTGAGAGATAGAGGATTGTTGGATGGAAAAAACAACCCACGAGTCGGTGTGCGAATAAGGTACCGAATGATGCGGCGAACAGCAGCCAAACGAAGATGACGATGAGCAGTCATGAATTGACTCATTAGGTTGACTGCAAATGAGATATCAGGACGGGTGATCGTGAGGTAGATCAAGCTACCCACTAACTGGCGATATGCGGTAGGATTTGAAAGAAGGTCACCCTCCTCTTTACTAAGTTTGACATTTAGTTCGATCGGCGTATCGACTGGAGCGGAAGCAGTTAGGCCAGCCAAGTCAATGAGGTCAACCGTGTATTTGTGCTGATTTAGAACTATACCTTTAGGTGATTGATGAACTTCAAGACCGAGGAAATAGTGCAAGGGGCCGAGATCCTTCATTTGAAATGTCTGATGAAGAGAAGCTTGGAGTTCATGAATCATTTGTGCATTAGGACCAGTAATGACAATGTCTTTCACGTAGACCAGTAGCACAGTAATCCCGGACGGAGCATGATGTAAGAACATAAAAGGATCATACTGGCTCGGATGAAAATCCAAGCGGAGAAGAGCATCCCGAAATTTCTCAAACCATGCGCGAGAAGCTTGCTTCAGACCATAGAGAGAGCGACGGAGCTTAGCAACCATACCCTTCCCAGATGAGGGCCCCGGAGGTAGGCGCATATAAACGTCTTTTTTGAGATCACCATGAAGAAACACATTTTTGACATCCATTTGATAGAGAGGTCAGGACTGAGATGCAGCAACAGCAAGGATTATGCGTACGGTGGTCATCTTGGCGACAGGAGCAAAAGTTTCATCATAATCAATGCCATATTCCTGCCAATTTCCGAAAGCAACAAGGTGCGCCTTATATCGATCTAGAGTGCCATTTGATTTTAACTTGAGAGAAAAGACCCACTTGCAGCCAATAGGTTTGACACCCTCAGGAGGGGACAATATCCCACGTATGATTTTTCTCTAAAGCATCCAATTCATCTTGCATAGCCTGGTTCCAACATTCGTCCTGCACAGCCTGAGAATAGGATTGGGGAATGGAAGAAGAGGACAGAGTGGCCTTTAAGGAGGTATGGGAGAACCCATAGCGGTCGGGTGGTACCGAAATGCGAGTGGAGCGACGCAATGTAGTAAGTCCAGATGGACCAAATGCCGGAGGTGGACCGGATGCTGGAGGAAGATCGGGAGGGGGATCCCTGGGAGGTGCTTCTCTGTTCCGTCTCTGATACACAAAGTTGGGATTAAAAAGAACAACTTATGTGTTGTCAAAAAAACCAGGTAAAGACACCAAGGAGGAGGCAGGAGGAGGATCAAGGTGTTTTTGAAAATAATACTGGTTTTAAATAAAAAACCGACATTTCTAGAGGTCCTGAAGCGACGAATGTGAGGATCGTAGCAAAGAAACCCTTTTTGGAAGGGCGCATAACCTAAAAACACACACTGAGCTGATTGTGCGGTAAGTTTGGTTCTCTCAGAAGGAGGCAAGTGCACAAAGCAAATGGAGCCAAAAACATGAAGATCATCATATGATGGAGATGTCTGGTACAAATGGTAATATGGGCTCTGATTGGCAAGAGAAGTTGATGGCATACGATTTATAAGATGAGTTGCCGTAGCCAGTGCCTCAACCCAAAAGCGGGAAGGAACCGATGATTCAAGAAGAAGGGAACGAGTGACATCAAGGAGATGTCTATTTTTCCTTTCAGCGACTCCATTCTGCTGTGGAGTATAAGGACAAGTTCTCTGAGAAAGAATGCCTTTGTTTTGTAAAAACCTTTGAAAATCAGAGGACACATATTCCCCGCCTGAATCAAATCGCACGATTTTGATGCAGGTGGAAAATTGATTCTCAACATAAGCTAAATTTTTTTTAAAAACATTGAAGACATCAGATTTGGAATGCAGAAAGTAAACCCATGTGAACCGACTGAAATCATCAATAAAAGTCACAAAGTATTTATAGTGAGCGTGAGAAAGAGTGGGAGCAATTCCCCATACATCAATATGAACTAAATCAAAACACCGAGTGCTGTGAGAAGTGGAAATAGGAAAAGGAAGAGTTTTGCTCTTTCCCATTTTACAAGTAGCACAATCAAAAGGTACACAAGATGATAAGCCAATAGATTTATTTAATAACCCAGAATTTAACATAAGGGACAAAGCCTTGGAATTAGGATGTCCGAGTCTATTATGCCACAATTGGCAGTTATCTTGAATAGTAAAACAAAACACATCACTGGGAAATCTAGTCCAAGAAATTTTAGAAAAATCCAACGGAAACAAGCGTCCACACTTAGGCCCCCTCGCGATCTCCTTCCTGGACATCTGGTCCTGTACAACACAACCGGAAGAAGAAAAAGAGTTGTTACAATTATTTTCTACAAGTTGCCCGACGGATAATAGGTTTGAAGTTAAATTGGGACAAAGGTAAACATTTTGCAATGGGAGGGGACCAGGGATATCTCCGAGAGTAGTAATGGGAACATTACCACCGTTAGCAGTTTGTATTTGAAGATTGCCATTGTATTTTGTCACATTGGATAGAGGGATGTGGGAATACATCATGTGATTAGACGCCCCGGAATCAAGGAACCAAGTAGAAGAGGAAGGGGAGTTACCTGAGAGACCAAAAGCAGAAAGGGCATTGACAATCATTTGCTGAACTAATTCAGGAGTGAGAGAGGATGAGGTCCCAAGCTGTGAGGGTGCAGATGTAGGAGCAGGCATAACCGAAGAAGACACATAAGCATGCAGAGTCTGAGACCGTGGAGTCTGATACTGTGATGATGGACGTTGTGGGCGGCGGCGACATTCAGAGATGATATGTCCCGACTTTTTACACTAACTGCAGATATTGACTAGCAATGTGCCCAAATTTTTGGCAACTGTAACATTGCGTTTTGCTCAAGTCTCGAGGCGGAGGCTGAGAAGCCTTATTTGCTGAGAATGTGACCGAATAGGTCTCAGTCTTCTATTGAGCCATATGGGCCGAGGTCGCAATGCGCTGTTCTTCGCGGAGGAGTTCATTCAAGCATACATCCAAGGAAGGTAATGGCGTCCGATTCATCAAGACTATACTGTTTGGAGAAGCCACTTGCTAGTCAATCAGAGAAGAAAAAACTCAACACAGAACATTATTCTTAAAAAAAAACACCCCTGACGACCGGAAATTTTGGCTGAAAAACCTCTATGTGGGCCCCACTGATGGGTCTGGACCAAGATCAGATGAGATTGCTATGGAAGCACATAAATTTGGCTTCTCCTGAAAAAAGTTTGATCCAATTCCACTAAAAATCCAGGATTCTGGACGGTCTAGATGAAACAATTATTAAAAAACTGGAAATTTTCAAGAATGAGTAAAACTCCAACCTGGAAGTGCTGAAAAAATCTAAAAAAATCTCCAATATTCCTAGAAAATCCAGGCGACCATGTCTGGATAGGTTGCTGAAGTTAGTCTTGATGATCAGAGGTGGGCCACCATACAGATTCGTGCTTTGTCTTTCTTCACAAGAGATATTGTTTTCTCTCTAATCTATTGCCTTGATGCTATGTAAGATCTCATACCCAGATTTCTTAGAACTTGGCTCTGATACCATGTCATTCTAAAGCATAGTGAAGCACAGAGATAGAACGAGAGAATGGTATGAAGAATAGAATGTATTATCTTGTGTCTTCCCTTGGAGAACGACCACCAATATATAGAAATATACATGCCTTAATCAAGGCACTTACATAGGAAACTAGCCAATTACATTAATCACTAATCCAAGTTAGGAAAGCAATAAATTACTAAATTATGTACAGTTGTCTCAACATTGACCAAATCAAATCCACGTGAGATGTAGCTTGCTGGACTGGATTGATTGATGGGTCTTGGGCCCATGGGCCAACTCAACACTCACATGGCAGCCTTTTCCGATTGGATTAATACCCACTCTCTCATGGACCTCCACCTTGGAGGGGCCAACTTCACTTGGTCCAATCATTAGATTCCACCTCTATCACGTCTTGACAGATTTTTGGTCACCTGTGATTGGATTGATTTGTTCTCAGAAGTTACCCAAATTGCTCTCCCTAAGCCCACGTCAGACCACTGCCCAATCCTTCTTGACTCCAAAAACGAGAAGTGGGGACCCTCTCCCTTTCGATTTGAACTAATGTGGCTGGAGGACAAGCACTTTAGAGAATCAATTAAGACTTGGTGGAACGACTTCGATGTTAGCTGTCGGGCTAGCTATCGGTTATCTTCGAAGTTGAAAAGAATGAAACTCAGTATCAAAGACTGGATCAAGAATAATCATAGACCTGTGGATTCTTATAAGGCAACTCTCCTTGAAGAAATGCAAGCACTCAACTTAATGGAAGAAAACCAGAATTTGCCTGACACGGACATCGCCAAGAGATTTAACCTTAAAGATCTCTTTGAGCGCAGAGTCCGTGAAGAAGAAATCAAATGAAAGCAGAGATCGCGGTGTAGGTGGCTCAAAGAAGGGGACAGAAACACTAAATTCTTCCACAGCATGGCTACAGTCAGAATGAGGGGAAACAAAATCAATTTTTTGACAGTCAACGGCAACAGATTAGAGGACCGAGAGGGGATCACCAGCCACATAATTGGCTACTTTCAAATCATCTACAGCAAAAACAGTAGAGTTAAACCTTCCGTTGACAACCTTCAATTTTCCACCATTACTAGGGAGGCGGCTACATGGCTGGAAGGAGAATTTCTTGAGGAAGAAGTTAGATCCACAGTCTTCAACCTCGCCAGCGATAAAGCTCCAGGTCCAGATGGCTTTGCAATCTCCTTTTTTCAAAAGCATTGGGATCTTCTAAAAGCTGATTTTATGGCCTTCATGACAAAATTTCACTTAAAAGGCAGACTGTCACAATCCATAGGTGCTTCTTTCATCACTTTCATCCCAAAAAAGGCTGGGGCTGACTGTATAAAAGACTTCAGGCCCATCAGTCTTCTGGGAAGCATCTACAAAATCTTAGCCAAAGTGCTAGCTTCCAGGCTTCAAAAAGATTTTGCCATCGATCATTTCACCTTCTCAAGGTGCTTTTGTCCATGGAAGGCAGATCTTAGATAGGGTCCTTGTAGTCAATGAATGCATCCACTCCAGGCACAGAGAGAGATATCCGGGCATTGTTTGTAAACTTGATATGGAAAAAGCTTTTGACATGGTGGACAAGGATGAAAATAGCGGTAGCGGCGGGCGTAGCGGCCTGCCGCCAAAACGCTACGTAGCGGGCGATACGTAGCGTAGCGGCGCTACGTAGTGGCATAGCGGTGCGATTTGGAAAAATCGTCAAAAAAATATTAAAAAATTCTAGAAAATCTAGAATATTGGAAAATGAGAGAAAATGTATTTTTGTTTGCAAAAGTAACTAAGGTAAGGGGGCGTAGCGGTCCCCTCACTATATGAGGTCCTGTATCGCTGTACAAATAGAAAATAATAGTAATGATCATTTTTTTCACATGTGTTCATGTTGCTTGATTATGCTAACTTAGAAACTAATGAAAGGCTCAAAAAAGAAAAAACTATATCATGAAATCAAGATTTAAGAGTACCTAGAGAAAAAAATACATCTACCAAAGGGGGTGTCTAATAGGATGTACTTAGAGAATAACTCTCTGTATCGACTGTAATTCGGCGAGATCATGTGCTTTTTGGTGTTCTTTTAAACATAAAAGGGTAGAAGAGTTGTGTAGAAATGTTATTTGAAGAGAAGAAGAAAAGAAATAATTCTTATTATGTATTTTAAAAAAAATTGAAAAGTAGGAATTTTTCTCACTCCATAGTGGCCCCGTAGCGGTCGTAGCGGCCGTAGCGGACGTAGCGGCCGTAGCGGACGTAGCGGCCGCTACGGGTGCGGCGGCCGATAAATCGGCCGTAGCGTAGCGGTGGCAGCCGCTACGGCCAATATAGCGGCCGCTACGCTACGTAGCGGCCGCTATTTTCATCTATGATGGTGGATTGGGAGTTCTTAATTTATCGGATGCGTAAGATGGGGTTTGGATCTAAATGGAGAGATTGGATCAAAGAATGCGTCTCTTCTGCAAGCTACTCTATAATCATTAATGGCTTTCCAAAGGGATTCTTTATGGCTGAAAAAGGCTTGCGTCAAGGGGACCCTTTATCTCCTTTCCTTTTTGTCATAGTTGGGGAAGCTCTCAGCCGAATGCTCTCCAAAGCGGAAGAATGCAATCTGATCAGAGGCTTTAAGCCGTCTCCAAATGCTCCTTCAGTCTCTCACCTTCAATATGCAAACGATACCCTACTGTTCTGTGATGCCATAGATGACCAAGTCAAAAATATGGTTGCCATCCTCAGATGCTTTGATGCTGTCTCTGGTCTCAACATCAATCTTTCTATGAGTGCAATTATAGGGGTTTCTGTCGATGCCTCCTCTCTTCTTCACTTGGCTGGCATTTTGGGGTGTAAAGTAGACTCATTTCCATCCAACTATCTTGGTCTTCCGCTATGTCTAGGAAGGGTGCCAATCTCTGTATGGAATCTTGTCCTCGAGAGGATTGAGAAAAAGTTGTCTTGGAAAGCTAGGCACCTATTCTTGGGCGGCAGGATCACCTTGATCCAATCAGCCCTTGCCAACCTCCCAATCTACTACATGTCCATCCTCAAATGCCCCGCTGCTATCATTAATCGCATCAAGAAGATTCAATGCGACTTCCTTTGGCATGGCCGCGAGGATTCAAAGAAAATTCACTTGGTTAATTGGAAATCGGTCTGGTCTACTAAAAATTCTAGTGGCCTAGGATTAAGACCTTTTAAGGATCATGAATCAAGCTTTGTTGGGAAAATGGCTTTGGAGACTAGGAGAAGACTCAGATGACTTGTGGAGAAGCATCTTGATAGCCAAATACAGAGTAAGGAGAAACAAATGGGACACTTCCCCTCCTTCCCAAGGTTGTTCTACCTTTTGGAAAGGGATATGCTCCACTAAAGTTAACTTCGGTCAATCAATTCGCTTCCGTGTTGGCAATGGGGGAGATAATCTCCTTTTGGCACGATGTTTGGGTTGGGGAATCCTCTCTCGCGCTCCAGTTCCCCGGATCTCTACATATGCGCAAGAAACTGCAATGCAAAGGTTAAGGATTATCTTCATAAAAATCCTAACAGCAGTCGCTGGTGGCCAATTTTTAGAAGGAACCTAAATGAGGTAGAAGAAGTTCATCTGTTTAACCTCTTCGAGGTGCTTAATGGGATAAACATCTCTGGCGAAGGGCAAGACAGAAGGCTCTGGGCCCATTCTCGTGATGGCATCTTCTCGGTCTCCTCCCTCTTCTCCACCTTATCAATTGGCCCTGACCCTTCTGGATTTTGGCACTCCCTTTGGAAGATCAAGGCCCCTCCAAGAGTCACCGCTTTTGCATGGCTAGCTCTTCAAAAGAAAATCCTAACTATGGATAATCTCCGTCGATGGAACATGGTTGTGGTCAATGCTTGCCCACTTTGCTTAGCTGACGAGGAAACGGTTGACCATCTTCTTCTTCATTGCAAGATGACTAAAGCTCTTTGGTCTTCGATTCTTAAGAATTTCAATTGCTGTTGGGTCCTTCTGGAATCCTTACCTAACTTGTTCCAAGAGTGGATAAGTCCGATCAATACATCCAAAGGGAAGACTATGTGGCGCCTTTCCTTTTTGGCTTGTATCTGGACAATTTGGAAAGAGAGAAACATGAGATGCTTCGAAGGGTCCACTTCGTCCCAAGAAGACTTAATCCTCAAAATGAAGTTTTGTGTTGCCTCTTGGGTATCCTTTCTTCCAGATCTCTGGGGCCTAGCCACCGATGCCATTATGTTTAACTGGAGGGAAGTTATTGCTGGTTGATCTTATTCTTTTCTTTTCTCTTTTGCTTTGAGGCCTTTTGCTTCCTTGTAAAGCTCCCCTTCCTTTGGGTGGTGGCTGTGTTTTGGGGATTTTTCCCAGCTGTTTCTCAGTATAGTTCTTGTATACTGTAAAGCTTTCTTTCAATACAAATTACCATTTCAAAAAAAAAAAAAAAAAAAAAAAAAAAAATAAAATAAAAAAAAAAAAATCATGACGGAACCACGCCATCACCATCTGGTGGCTGTCAAACGGATCATACGATACATTCTAAGTTCTCCTACTCGCGGATTATATTTTCCAACTGGTACACCGCTTGTATTGAGTACTTATTCTGATGCAGACTGGGCAGGTTGCCCCAATACTCGCAAATCTACTACTGGCTGGTGCATTTATTTGGGAGAATCACTTATTTCTTGGAAATGCAAAAAGCAAGATAAGGTCTCAAAATCCTCCACATAATCTGAATATCGTGCTATGTCTTCTGCATGTTCAGAAATTCTATGGCTTCGAGGTCTCCTTTCAGATCTTGGCTTTTCTCAGACATCAACTATACCTCTCCATGCTGACAATACAAGTGCCATTCGAATCACTGAGAATCCAGTTTTTCATGAACGTACAAAACATATTGAGGTGGCTTGTCATTTTATTCGAGATGAATATGATCGTAAGGTCATTAGTCTTCCACATGTTTCCAGTGAACTCCAACTTGCAGATATCTTCACCAAAGGGTTACCTCGACCTCGTCATGAGTTCCTGGTTTGCAAATTGCTACTGTTTGATCAGTATCAATTTGAGGGGAGCTGGTCCACGAGGCCCATGTAAAATAGGCCCGATTCATAACTGACCCAGTATAGGAGATATTAGTTGACTCAATATATTTGTAACCTAAATATAGGATTTTGATTTGTATACTTTACATATATAGCAATTGTAATTGGACTGTAATTACCTTGATTAAAGGCTGAATGAGTTCTAAATGAAAGGAGGATCGATCATAGGATCCATCCAAGTTTTCCACAAGTCTCGGTTTCTCTTGTATGCTTCTGTCACTATGGAGGGTTTTGATCCTAGCCGAGCCCTTTCTTGGGAAATTTTTACTGAAATTCTCCTTATTATGTGTATACTATAGACTTGATGCATGACTTCTTATATCATTGTGACTATTTGGGGATTTTAAATGCGTTAGTCTGCCTATGTGTGTAATTTTGGCAGTTATGAACATGCTGATTTATTAAATATATGCTCCTAGGTAGACAGTTGTAGTGGTGTCGGTGCTTGTATCTCCTTCACAAATTGCGTACATGTGAATCCGTGTATGTAACGGTAGGAAAAATTATATTGCACTTGTGTAATTAACTCTCAACTGTATATAGGTTGGGTATGGACACAACTTTGCACATGGTTGGATACCAATACCAATTGAGATAGAGGCCGTATGCAAATCCAGAATGTTTAAGGGACTGTCTACAAATCCAACTTGTTATAGGTGTTGAGTGTAGTAAGAAATAGAACTTTTTTAAGATGAAATTTTGAACTTGGTAAATGTTAAAAAGATGAAAAGACTTGGTTTCAATTTAGGATGGACCTTTTGGCACCATTAAATTAACAGCACAGTAAAGTGGAGACGTCCCTGTACAAGGTCCTTGAACTCGTGATCCTACTGATCTGCAGTACTATTGGTGATCTCGATAACCTGGTACTACCTTGAGAAACTTATAATAGATATGCACGTATGAAGAGGGAATAAGAAGTTTGGAGGAAAAATGTGTCCCCCTTATGGTTGAGTCCCTCTTATTATATAAGGGTTTATTACCCTCTAATTAGTATCCTACTACAATACAAGTTCCTATAATTAGTATCTCAATACAATACAAGTTCCTAAAATAAAGCTCTCTTAATAAAACAAGAGCCCTGCGCAGATGGGCTGGATTGACACCCCCCCTCAAATTGATGCGGGGGAGTCATAAAGCAGCAATTTGGAAACAAGAAATTGATGTCGAGGCCGATGACGTCCTTTGGTGAAGATATCAGCAAATTGAAGGTCAGTAGGGACATGAGGTAAAGAAATGACATCACGCTTCAATTCATTCCGAATAAAGTGGCAGTCCACTTCAATATGTTTGGTACGTTCATGAAAGATGGGATTCTCAATGATTCTGATAGCTCTAGTATTGTCCGCATGCAAGGATGTAGGAGATGTTTGCACATAACCGAGTTCTGAAAGAAGTCCCCGTAGCCAGAAGATTTCTGAGTAGGCGGAAGACATTGCCCTGTATTCAGCCTCTGTGGAGGATCGAGAAACACGCTCTTGTTTCTTGCATTTCTAGGAAACGGGAGAATTGCCAAGATACATGCACCAACCAATAGTAGATCAACAAGTATCCTGACAGCTTGCCCAGACAGCATCCGCATAAGCGGTCAACAGAAGCGGATTATCCGTGGGATAAAATAAACCACGAGTAACAGTTCCCAACAAATACTGGATAATGCGCTTTACAGCAATTAGATGCAGATATCTAGGAGATGTCATGAATTGGCTCACAAGATTAACAGCATATGATATGTCTGGGCAAGTGATGGTGAGATAGACTAAGCTGCCTACCAGGCGCCTGTATGTATGTGGATTGGGAAGAAGATCGCCATCATCTTTACTCAATTTGAGGTTGACTTCTACATGTGTATCAACAGGCGAAAAGTCATGTAGATCAGCAAGCTCAATAAGATCAGATGTGTATTTGTGTTGATTAAGAAACAAACCTTTCGGAGATTGATGCACTTCTAAGCCCAAAAAATAATGTAAAGGGCCCAAATCCTTCATATTAAAATAATCCCGGAGAGAAGCTTGGATAGACTTGATCATACTATCATCAGTGCCAGTGATAATAATATCATCAACATACACAAGTAGAACACTAATACCAGTAGATGTTATGTGCAGGAAGAGATGGATCGTAAGGGCTCTGAGTAAAGCCTTTTGTCCATAAATGCCCCCAAAAAGTTTCAAACCATGCCCGAGGAGCTTGCTTTAGACCATAAAGAGATTTTCGGAGGCGACAGACAAAATTTTTAGATGGAGAGGTGACGCCCTGCGGTATCCGCATGTAGACCTCTTCTTTCAAATCCCCATGAAGAAATGCATTTTTGACATCCATTTGGTATAACGGCCAATATTTTGAGGCAGCAATGGCAAGAAGTAACCGAACACATGTCATTTTTGCCGCAGGTGCAAACGTCTCCTCGTAGTCAATGCCATATTCTTGCCTGTTGCCAAGTGCCACAAGTCGAGCTTTGTGTCTATCCAAGGAGCCATCGGATTTTAGTTTCATAGAGAAGATCCATTTGCAACCGATTGGTTTAACTGTGGCAAGACAATCCACAATGCCCCATGTGTGATTCTGATCTAAAGCATCTAATTCCTCCCTCATAGCTTGGTTCCAAGTATCATGTTTTACCGCCCGCAAATAAGAACTTGGTATAGAAATAGAGGAAAGGGTTGTCATCAATGAAATGTGGGTAAATCCATACCTCTCAGGTGGTCTAGAAGTTTTGGAGGAAAAACGTGCCCCCCTTATGGTTGAGTCCCTCTTATTATATAAGGGTTGATTACCCTCTAATTAGTATCCTACTACAATACAAGTTCCTATAATTAGTATCTCAATACAATACAAGTTCCTAAAATAAAGCTATCTGAATAAAACAAGAGCCCTGCGCAGATGGGCTAGATTGACAACTTAGACCCTTGAGGTCAATTTGACTAAGTGCATAATAGAATCTCTAAGGTAACCCTGACCAGTCTTGAACCCTTGTGGTGTAAGATCCTTGTTTGGCCTGTGTTAATAAGTGGTTTATATGGTTGCCATTATAACTTACCTTGTGTCATTTTGTCACGGATTGTGAATTGAGACCTCGCTGGAAATTAAGTTGAACATTTTGGGCCTATACATTATTCTTAAGAATTATTTTGTGAATCCATGTTTAATATAATAATTGTATGTGCAGGTAAATAAGATTATCTTGTCACTCAGTTTTTACTGATCCCTATTTTGCCCCTATCAGGTAACCTGAATTCTGAATTGGACAATAGCTTGGATGACCAGGAACCAATAGGACTTGACATGCACTCTTAAGAGAATGGAATACATCTAGACAATGAGAGGCTTAGCCTCAAAGTGGTTCATGTCATTTATTTTGTTTACTTTGGAATAAATGTAGAGAGTAGTAGTTGAATTGTTTTGAGTTTATTTCAGTAATGCCTAATTTATTTATTTCTTTTATCCTTGAGTTAGATTCTAATCAATGAAACTCAAATTATAAGTTTTATGCCTCAAATTCCGCTTATATAATTAATTTGATTTATGCTTTTGGGAATGATATTAAATAGTCATGAAGAGGAATTTGCGGGCCCTGAATTTTGGGTTGTGACACCACCCGGCAAATTACACAATAAGCCGCCAACCCAACCCAAAACCAACCACCAAACCCTTTAACATACAGGTTGATTTTGGGTTGTCTGATTAATATAAGGTCATGTTCAGGTTGAGCCTACACATGTTACCCACAATGCTCAATGCTTCAACCTGACCCGAACTGATCCACTGATGCCCCTAACTCCAAACATGAAAAAACTGAAGTTGGAAAAGTACATTGATAAAGAAGTTTTAGCATACCTCAATCGAACCAACATATTTAGAAATTCCATTAGCTATTGCAGGATTTATGGTGTACTTTGCAATGTACCGTTTGATCCGAAAATTGTCATTTTCAGAACCACTGGGCTCAATAGAAGTTCCTCTTTGCACCTTCATCTTGTGTGCAGTTTGCCATGTCCGGGTTATCACCTGATGAGAATATTGTCCAGGTTCAAGCTTAAGAATTTTCCAAAACAAGTAGTTTAGCATAACTAATTGCAAAAATCACCATGAATATATGAGATGACACTGCAGTTTCAGTGGTACAATTTCCAGCCCTTCTACATGTGCAAGGACTCCGCCATGTGCCATTCCTAAGGACACTCATACAAGGATTCGCATATGATATAAAACCAGCAACAAAATCTTGCTAAATCATTGTCATCAGTAGTTCATTAACAGTTCCTACTTTCACATTGGAACAGGGCACAATTGTGAGTTGGAGGCAGAAGGGTGGGAGGGGACGGATGAAAATAGGCTGGTTTGGGATGGATGAAGTATGTAGTTGGACCCAAACCCAAGCCAGACACAAAGTGGGTCTAGGTCGTAGGAACCATATTTGTACCAAAATTGAAATTAAAGGTGAGAGTCCTGACTTGTACCCAGACTCAACTAAACAAGGCCTGGATCTAGGCCTAGTCACAATTTTTTTTAATATATATATATATATATATATCATATTAATGCTCCACTAGAGACAAGTTTAGTGTTATAAGTCAGAGATTAAGGCTTACATGTAATTTATATTACATTAGGAACATCGGTTGATGAAATTAGAATAAGTCATCAGGCTTTTCTATTTTAAAACTAAAGTAATAATGAAAGAGGTGGTCGCCCAATCGTAGGGTATCGACCATTCTCACTTTTTCCTTCGAACTCCCTCTGTTTCTTCCTCTTTCTTATTCTTCTCTGTATTCTACTATTTCTAGGCCTTTTAGGGCCTGTTTGTTTATAGGGAGTAGAATGAAATAAAATTAAGTGTCTAATCAAGCTAAAAAGAAAGTGGAGGGCTTTGGAGGGAAAATCACAAAATGGCAAAAAAGGTACTTTTAGTTGCACAATATGATAAAAACAAGTACTCTTAAACAACAACAAAATGACAAAAAAGGTGATTTTCCCTCCCACTTCCTCCACTTTCTTTTTATCTTGATTTGACACTCAATTTTATTTCATTCTACTCCACTCTACAAACAAACATGATAAAACTTTTGGGAAAGTCCTACATCCCTCATCGCCCAATTAATGGGTTTGACAAGCCTTGATGTACCTGTTTGGGCCTTCCACCGATCAGCTTAAGCCTTTGGGTTGGTACATGGAATCTCAAATCGTATCAAAAGTAGTGAAGTGCATATTTGTAAGGTACTCCAGTTCCCAGAAAGGATGGCCTAGGAAAAATAGTCGAACATTTGTTATGATGGATGTCACATTTCATGAAGACATTCCTTACTATTCATCAAGAAGTAAGAGATTAGTTCAAAAAGAAGATGAGGGGAGTATGTTCCTCTTCTTCAGTCCATATCTCCACCATCTTATCAAGAGAAAACTAAAGAGGTGAACCAAGGATCGCAGACTCTCGAGACAAGCAAAACAACAGAGTTGCTGATGGAACTGCTGCATGTGTTGTAATATCCTGGGTTACCTGGGCCTCAGGCATGGTTTGGCCCAGGTAGGACTTTAGTTGTTTAAACTATTATGCATGTAGAAGTGTCCCACGTGAATGGATTTTTAGAAAGGGGAGTAGCTGTACAGTAACTAGAATTAAGATTAGAATTAGAAAGTATAAGAGAATGAAATAATAAAATTAGAAAGAGGACTTTGGGAAAGACTCTGACTTCTAGCCTTTACATATTAATCAACCCAGAAGCCTAGTTTAGAATTAGCCTTGAAGAAAATTAGGAGGAGGAAGAACCAGCTCTAGTTAGCCATTAGGTAACCAGAATTTAGCGACTCAGGAAAATCTGGATGACCATGAGATAAACTTTGGGATGGGTACTTGAGCGCCGAAGCCACATAGATGAAGAATTAGATTTAATAAATTGCTTAGATTATTTCATTTGAAAAACATTGCAATCATTTTATTTTATTGGTCAATGTTACATTTGTTTATTAGATTTGGATTTTTAATACAAGTTGGTTAACATGGTAAATGCCTGAATATTTATGTGGTCTTTGATTTAACCTATGTGTGTGATGCTTACAAGTCTCGGCACAGAATTCGAAGGGCCCCGGATTCCGGGTCGTTACAAAGTGGTATTAGAGCATAAGATCTGGGCAATTAAAAGAATTAGCAACCCTAGGATACGTGGTGAGGACGCTACAGTGGGGTATAACACTTGTTTAGATGAGAATCGTTTTGTTGTCTTAAAGTTCCATGTGTACCCTTTGCAGAAAAAGAGAAAAGATGGTCAATGATAGTGGTAATGGTAACCCCAATCAGAATGGAGGACCTGTTGAGATGCCATAATATGCCCGTTTGATGTTTGAGAATTTTATGAAGGCATATGCGCAGGTCCAAGAGCAGATCACTGCTATTCATACCCACCAAAGCGAGAATGGCGAAGGACACATCAATATTAAAGATGGCTCAGGTGGGGGTAGTAATAATGGGGGCAGGGATCGTGAAAGAGATACCCTATATAAGAGATTCAATGAATTCCGCCCCAAGTGCTTTGAAGAAACTACTAATCCTTGGGATGCAAACAAATGGGCAGAGCATATGGAGGGTATCTTCGAGGTTATGGGATGTTCGGACCATCAAAAGGCTATACTTGCAGCATTTAAACTCGAAGGCGACGCGAAAGAATGGTGGAAAGCGGCTAAAAGGTCGTTCAACGGGCAAGAAACAGAGATCACTTGGGCTTTCTTCAAGTGGGAATTTATAAAGAGGTTTATACTGGATCATAGATGAAAATAGCGGCCGCTACGTAGCGTAGCGGCAGCTATATCGGCCGTAGCGGCTGCTACCGCTACGCTACGGCCGCTGCAAGCCCGCTACGGGCCGCTACGGGGTGAGAAAAATTCCTACTTTTCAGTTTTTTTTTAAAATACATAATAAGAATTATTTCTTTTCTTCTTCTCTTCAAATAACATTTCTACACAACTCTTCTACCCTTTTATGTTTAAAAGAACACCAAAAAGCACATGATCTTGCCGAATTACAGTCGATACAGAGAGTTCTTCTCTAAGTACATCCTATTAGACACCTTCTTTGGTAGATGTATTTTTTTCTCTAGGTACTCTTAAGTCTTGATTTCATGATATAGTTTTTTCTTTTTTGAGCCTTTCATTAGTTTCTAAGTTAGCATAATCAAGCAACATGAACAGATGTGAAAAAAATGATCATTACTATTATTTTCTATTTATACAGCGATACAGGACCTCATATAGTGAGGGGACCGCTACGCCCCTTTACCTTAGTTACTTTTGCAAAAAAAATACATTTTCTCTCATTTTCCAATATTCTAGATTTTCTAGAATTTTTTTATATTTTTTTGACGATTTTTCCAAATCGCACCGTTACGCCGCTACGTAGCGCCGCTACATAGCGTTTTGGCGGCAGGCCGCTACGCCCGCCGCTACCGCTATTTTAATCCTTGTACTGGATCATATTAGGGCTCAGAAGAAGAGAGTTTGAAACCTTAGTGCAAGGCAACTTGACAGTAGCCAAGTATGCTCTCAAGTTCACGGAACTATCACATTATGCGGAGACATTAGTAGCTATGGAAGGAGAAAGGATGGAACGGTTTGTGAATGGTCTTAGACCGGACATTAAGAAAGATGTGAAACTGCACGAGCCAAAGACTTACGCCGAAGCACTGAGGAAAGCTTTTGTGTCAGAGGAGGCAATAGGAGACATCAAATGAGAGACACAATTAGTGCCGTTAGGAAACAGGAGAGATCATGCCCAATCAAAGAAACAGAAGGTGGGAAGTGGCATAAGGTGGGACTTTTGTGGGAGGGGTCACGTTGTTAGTCAGTGTCGCAAGAAATGGGGTACCTGCTTCGAGTGCGGACAAGAAGGCCATAAAGACAAGGATTGTCCGCAAAAGCGCCGAGAAATTCCGTATCAGCAATAGGCTCAACATCCGCAACAGAATCAGTACCCCCGACAGAATACACAACAAGGTTATCAACAGAATCAAAGACAGGGGTACCCATAGAATCAACAACAGGGAAATCAACAAAATCCTCGGGCACGCCCGCAAGGTCAAAATCAGTATAGAGCCGAAAATGTTCAAGGTGGGACTCCTCAAATGAATGCAAGGCTATATGCGATGACTCAACAAGAAATGGCAGCAACCGACAATGCGGTAATAGGTACGTTTCTGTCTCTAGTATGTGATAAATTTGGAGGACCAAATTTCCTAAGGAGGGGGCGTATGTAATATCCTGGGTTACCTGGGCCTCAGGTATGGTTTGGCCCAAGTAGGACTTTAGTTGTTTAAACTATTATGCATGTAGAAGTGTCCCACGTGAATGGATTTTTAGAAAAGGGAGTAGCTGTACAGTAACTAGAATTAAGATTAGAATTAGAAAGTATAAGAGAATGAAATAATAAAATTAGAAAGAGGACTTTGGGAAAGACTCTGACTTCTAGCCTCTATATATTAATCAACCCAGAAGCCTAGTTTAGAATTAGCCTTGAAGAAAATTAGGAGGAGGAAGAACCAGCTCTAGTTAGCCATCAGGTAATCAGAATTTAGCAACTCAGGAAAATCTGGATGACCGGGGGATAAACTTTGGGATGCGTACTTGAGTGCCGAACCCACATAGATGAAGAAGAATTAGATTTAATAAATTGCTTAGATTATTTCATTTGAAAGACATTGCAATTATTTTATTTTATTGGTCAATGTTACATTTGTTTATTAGATTTGGATTTTTAATGCAAGTTGGTTAACTTGGTAAATGCCTGAATATTTATGTGATCTTTGATTTAACCTATGTGTGTGATGCTTACGAGTCTCGGCACGGAATTCGAAGGGCCCCGGATTCCGGGTCGTTACATGTGTACTCTAGGAGAAGAAAAGAGACCAGAACATTGCTCTCATTCGTGCCATCATCAACTGAAGCTCTGCACCCAGATAGCCAGTCCCATCCGGATCCCCAGACCCAAACGACGGTTGATACACAACCAGGTAATATTCCCAATCGTGATTTCCCAATTTCTTTGCAAAAAGGAATTAGAACTTGAGTGACTCATCATCTAATTCAAAACTGTCTCTTACCATCATCTGCCACCTGGTTTCCTTGCCTTTGTAACAACATTATCAAATTAATGCATGCCTAAGCATGTGTCAAAGGCACAAACTCATCGTAAATGCAGGGAGGCAACGATTGAAGAAATGCGGATCCCTTGAAAAAAAATTTGTCCTTAGCAGCAAATTTGTCTTGCCTGTTGTATCAGTTTGATGTGAAAAATGCAATTTAACATCAAGATTTAAAAGCACGGTGAAATGTGATAAAGTCAACCCTCATCCAAGTAGGGTTAAGAGGATGAAGGTCTTTACTGCAAGCTACTGTTTCTCCACATCATAACGTGGGTTGGTTTGGCAACTCTACTAATAGAGTCAAGTGAAATAAAGCCCCCATTTCTGAAAAAAAAAAAAAAGTCACATCAAAAGCACTTTAATTCAAAATTCCTGCCATTTTTTCCAAAAAAAAGTCAAAAAGCAACCTCCTTTCTCCACGAAAAGAAAAGAAAACTCCTCCTTTCTATACAAAAAGTCAAAAAGATTCCATACCAAACAACTAAAAACAAAATACCATCATAACCCACTTATATTTTATTCTTTCTCCAAAACAATCTTTACCTCACACTACACTATATTAGTAAGTTTCCCAAACAGGCCCTAAAAGCATGGTGAAATGTGATAAAGTAAAGTCAACCCTCATCCAAGTAGGGGTTAAGACGATGAAGGTCTTTATTGCAAGCTACTTTTTCTTCACATCATTTTGGTTTGTTTGGTAAAAATACTTGTAGGGTGAAATGAAGTTAAGTGAATATTGAAGAGAGAATACAATATTAGGGGGTTTAATCATAGTATAATGAAATTTGATTTTAGTGGCTTGATAAGGAATCTTTTTAACTTTTTGTGTAAAAAGTAGATGGATTTTTGTCATTTAGTGGCATGAGAATGTTGCTTTTTGACTCTTTTTCTTGAAAATTAAGGGAATTTTGAAATTTTGTACTTTTGATATGACCCCTAGTCTTTTCTTGTCTGGTGATAGGAGGCTTTACTTCACTCTACCTTACTAGTGAAGTGGCCAAACAAGCCCTAAAAGGAAGAAGTATATATGGACCCTCCACCAGGACTTATAGTTAAAGGAAAGGAAGACAAAATTTGTCTTCTCAATATATATATATAGGGAGATGCTCCTATGAGAGATGTCTCTCACCTTATTCTCACATCCATATCCAATGCCAACAACTTAAATGTGAGGACCCCCACCACTATCTCTCATATAAGGTGAGAGATATCTCTCATAGGAGCATCTCCCATATATATATATTTGTGTGTGTGAGAGAGAGAGAGGGCCCCCACCCCTTACTCTCACGGTACCGTAAGAGTTACTCTCATAAGAGCATCTCTCTCTCTCTCTCTCTCTCTCTCTCTCTCTCTCTCTCTCACACACACACACACACACACACACACACAAATATATATATATATATATTTATATATATGGAACACTACAAGCTTGGTTTGATAGATTCAGTAAAGCAGTGATCAAATAAGGGTTCAGGAGGTGGTATGTAGATCATATTGTGTTTGTCAAGAGAAACATATAAAAGTAGTCATTTATGTTGATGACATTGTTGTCACAGGGAGAGATGATGATGATGATGAGATCACCAAACTTAAAGTTTCTTGAGGACAAAATTTGAAATCAAAGATCTTGCATCAATGAAATACTTCCTAGGGAATGAAGTAGCAAGGTCAAATGATGGGATTGCCATCTCACAGAGAAAATATACGCTTAATCTTCTCAAAGAAATAGGGAAGCTAGGTGCAAAACCAGAAGATACTCCATTAGAACAAAACCACTACTGCACGGGGAAACCGGAGAACTACTTTATGATAAAAGGATGCATCAGATGTTGGTGGGGAAATTGATTTATCTAACTATTATCAGGCGCGACATATCCAATGTAGTTAGCTTGGTTAGTCAGTTCATGAATGCACTAGGACCAATGACTAGTCTTTCTACCAAAAGAGCCAAAGTAATCATGAGTTTGGGACCTGGGTACATTCATGCTAATTTTTTTGGAGAGTGTCATATATCAACATGCAACAGGATTAACGAATACAAATCAATTCTTTTACATTATCAATATCATTTAGCCGTCCAACTGGCCATGGCTAAAATTGATGCGGCTAGGAAGGTTGTATGTAGTTGTCACCACATCAAGACATATACCATTCATTGTGGTTAATATTTCTGAGTTCCACTCCAACAGACCACTGTTGGGTAAATTAGACCTAGAATCAGGATGGTTTTAAAGTATAACTTATTAAGAGGATTTGACAGGATTTGACAGCCGACTGCCTAATCTTGTGCTAACCTCAACCTGATTTGCGACAGGCACATGACATACCAGCACATTTGTTGGGAGGTTGCACATATTCCAATTGAAAATTTCATATAACAGAAGAAGCTCTAGTTTTTGTAAACCTCTCCAACACGACCCACAGCTTGTGAATCAGATGAGATGATACTGATAGCTCCCATATCATGCAAAATGTCCTCTGCAGCGATTGTTTCTGGGCGTATCCGGGATTCAGCAAACGCTACATCTTCAGGGATGTTCTTATCAAGGTGATGACAGATCATCTGGATAGAACTAGATCAACTTTAGATAGAGATTATTGAGCAATGCAAGTACCAGTATTTATTTTCTTTACCAGCATATCAAGGTGCTCATCCACTGTATTGGTAGTATATGGTCGAGTGGGATTTGTCGACGAAGGCAAGACATTTTTCACGCCACAAACTTTGATGATATCTGGAGCATGGCCACCACCAGCACCTTCACTGATCAACAAGATAACAATATTTGAGTTTGTAATACAAGAATCCAAGAAGAATCGAACACATAATCATGCTTGAGATGTGTTTGACACAGGTATGTTGCTCATTTCAGAAAATCCATGCAACATAAATAAGTACACACTTTTTTCCCTTTATGCATTTTGTTCTATTTTAATATGTACACAAACATTTCTTTGTTTTCTCTTTCTCAGTTTTCTTTATTCCAAAAATTGTACATGAAATAAGTTAACATGTGTAGATGAAATAAGGTAACTTGAGTGTAGATCTGTGAGGATGCTTCTTTCCATCAAATAGTAGAGCAGGGATAGGTTAAAATAGTGAGACCTGGTATTCACATTGCTTCCACCAAACTAAAACGAAATAATTCTGAGGGTGGCTATTGTAATATCCCTGAATTTAGAATTGGGGTTTGGATTTTTATGATTTTTATGTTACTCCTGGATTATTTTTTTGATTTCCCATGATACTTATTTTTTTATTTATTTCTTATCTACTTATTTAATTTCCTATGCAATTGTGACATAGGACCCATTAATAGTATGAACTAGAAGGACATTGGGACCCAGTAATTTTAATAAGAAGATTTTAGGTATCATAGGATCCATCGTTTTAGGATTATTAGACCATAGTGGGACCCTCGAACTTATATTAGTAAGTCTCATGTTGAGAAGAGGGGACCTGTGAGCAGGATACTCATGTTACAACAAGAAATACGTAAGACTTCTTCAAGGAGCCCAAACTGATATCAATAAGGCGAGTGAGAGTATAGGAAGTAAAGTTCGATAGGAAGAAGGGAACTGAGACCCATGAGCAGGATATTCATGTTACAACAAGAAGTACGCAAGACTTCTTGGAGGATCCTACACCGATATCAATAAGAAGAGTGATAGTATAGGAAGTGAAGTTCCATAGGAAGCAGGGAACTCTTTATAAACTTGTCGCATGCATAGAAGCTCTCACATGACTACTTCTGGCCTTCAATGCTTCTCAGCAACCAGAAAACTAGTTAGAGATTCAAGGAGAGAAGAAAAATCAGCACTAGGAGCATTATTGATGTCATATAGTATTCTGCACATCACAAAAGCCACGGTCTTCTATCAAAGGTGAGTAGATTTCTAGGTTTACTTGTATCTATGAGATTTTATTCTTGTAGCAATACGACTCGAATTAATCTGGATACATGATAAGCTGTGATATGGAAGAAACTCAAACTGATTTATGTTGTGTGGGTCATAACAAGGTCAATTGATATGCAGATATAATTTGTAAAGGTCGACAACTGAATGCGTATGTGGAGATAGGTTGACTGATATCTTTAAGTTCTCTGGCTGATGTTTTGCTGGGTTTGGGACTAAATCCCATAGTCGACTGCTGAATTGGGTCAAAACGCTGATTGGTTGGAAAAATTAAAATTCTGAATTGTAGCACACCTTCCACCTCGTTGTTATAATGCTGAACTGGGGCTGATTGAATGATTTTGGGGATCCTTAGTCGGCTAGGGTTTGGGGATTGGAGTAGTGGGCGACTGTTATTTGTGGAGAATGGGGATGATCAGAAATGGGTATATCTTGATGTCTTTACACAAGTGGTTGTGAATTTGTGATTCACACCCATTTCTGATTGTGAACTGAGCCTGATACTCATGGCTGAATGTAGTATAGGAATTAAACATCATGCCAGACTCTGGTAAAATGATAATAGATGTGACTGAATTCGGTTTTCTGAATCAACCCCAAAACTGAAGAAAGATTTGGCCCAACACACATGTGGTTGTGTTATTTTTGGATCCAACATCATATCAGATTGATTTTTTATTAATGGTTATGGCAAAACCTCAAATAAGGGTTTATGGCTTCACTGAATCATGTTTGGATCAGTATTATATGTACTTTGCAATGGAACAGTCTAATACTAGATTATGTGATTTATATATTAGTAGGTAATCGTTAAATGTTGTTAATTGTTGATATTGGACCAGTTTAAGGGTGTTAGGAGTGGAAAGAAAACTGGAATCCCAGACTATGGATGGATTTATAACATTACAGTAGCACGCCTTGATTCTGATTTTGTATATGTTAAGTTGTGACTGGTATATTGATGGTTGCTATATGGACACTTGTTATATGATTTTGAGAAATGTTTATAAATATGTTGGTAGCACATTATGATGTCAAATGATGATGCACTATGTTGAGACTTGTTTATATCTATATTGATGTTACATGTTGCTTATAACATACGTTGGTTTGAGACGGTCATGTGGAGATTGTGAAAAGTCTCAAACTTAGCAGGGTCGTTATGTGATCACTCGTACACAAATCAGGTAACCATTATGAGAAGGACCGGGGCATATTAAACCTGTGAAACTGTTTAAGAGGCTGACTTCGAGACCACCTCATCACAGTTTTTATGTTAACATGATAAACTGTAATTAATTGGACTGACCCCTGGGTCACCCTAGATCACTAGCACGGTGTGACCTTGATGTCCTTGCACTAGAGCCAAGATTTTGTTGATGCTGGTTATCAAACCAGTCTCTTTTATTGACAACAGGTCAGCTCTCTTAATATGTGATTACCTGGCTACTAGGATCAGCGATTTTACCTGACTAGTGAGTCAAAGGTTCACTAACAATAGGTCGGCTGTTCGACTGACTATAGAATACCTTCATGTGTGGAGCATCCATGAGATGCAAGAGATGGGCTAGTGCATTTGGATGGTTAGGTGATTGTCCCAAGGATAGATCTAGTTACCCTCTCTAAACTTTAAATATCACTTTATTCAGATACATTGAAACCCTATCACAATGTTCCACACATGTAGTTTTAGATTTCTATTAACCTAGTGTTACTGATTTGTGTGTTTTCGCCCCAATCCCAAGTAACCAGAATGTAGAAAGACAGGAGAATCCTGACAATGAAGAAATAGGATTCGATGTATGCGACTGAGAAGAGACAAGTCTCACAGATCAGCAGATCAAGATAGAGACTTTGTTTAGATGATTTAGCCCATGTTTGGGAGGTCTATTTCAAGGCTTTATTCCTCTAAATGTCTAAAACAACCGGAGGATTAAAAAATTAGAGGTGTTTGGCATGGGATTTTTACCTCTACCAACTTTAGACTTTTAGAGGCAAACCCTCTAATTTTGAAATGCTCCAAAAGGGTGCACTTGGAAAGTAGAGGCTGTATCTCTTAAAAATATAGAGGTGGAGGTATTTTTTTGGACAAAAATGCCCTCAGATGCAATTTTATTTCCACCGAAAATTCTTGCTAGAAAAATGTTCGATGGTTGCCGTGAGACTCCTCCCAGACGCCCTTCTTCTTTTCCCTTCCTCCTTCCTCTCATTCCTGGCCATCGCCAGTTGGGAGCCTCTCCATCCCTCTGACAGCCGTGCCTGTGCTCATGGAGGATCGTCTCCAGTAGTGAGATCATCAGAAGCAGTGAGTGATTCTGGTTTTTTGTTTCCAATTAGGGTTTTGATTCTCATTCATTGGATTTGAATGTTTCCCCTTTGAATTGCTAGAAGTGAAATTTATTTGAAAGGGAGTTTTTTAGTTTTAGTTAGGGTTTCTGTTGCGCTATTGCAATTTTTTAAAATGGTTGAAAGGGCTCTTCCGATTGTAATTGTAGATTATAAATCATATGTTTCGAACTGTTTTGGTTTTATATGCTTCTATGTTTCGTGATTGGGACTTGAAAGCTCTGTTTTGGAAGAGATTCTGAACATTTCATTGATTTGGCTTAGACGTTGGAAGTGATTCTGAGCATTTCATCCAATCCTCACTCAACTCCAACACGGCTACAACCCCAATATCACAGTGTCGAATCGATCCAACCAAACACTGTTGCACCTCCAACCAAACACAACGAACATGACATTGTAACATGCAGGAAAAGTATGCTAAAATGGTGAGCTCTGATCTACATTTTCACTAAGACCCAACGGGGATTCTTTTTATCACTCTAAGCTGCTGGACTGTGACTGACGAAAAGGAAGAAAAAGAAAGAAAATAGCAACAGAAGTAGCTACCTCTTGGAGCATTTGTGCATTGCAAGCACTTCATTACAACTAAAGGGCCTCAAAGAAGAATCTTGCAACTTCACTGCCTGCATCTCACTTCCAAAACCCATTTCTCCAAATGTTCTGAAACACCCGAGATTTCAGCTAGATTCACATCAGAAAAACCCAAGTGTTGAAAGAAAGAAACACCCAAATGAGATCTTTAGTCACACAGTCAAATGCAAGAAGAGCAAACCAATCAGCCAAATGGGTTGTTGAGAAATCCAACCTCACCGTCGAACTCACTATCCAAATGGGTCTAAGAAACCTCTCACTCCCATCAAAATCTCATCTTTCCATCTTCAATGCAGCAACTCGGACCCCCTAAACCTCACAAAGTCATTATTGATTCCAAGACTATGTAGAATACCTTGACAGAGCTAAAAGCAGGAAGTTACATAATTTATACCACTTGACCATGTTGTGTTAAGGCAAAAGCCCCCCTACTCTCCCTCTATGCCTTTTTGGCTTTTCCATTAAAATATAAAGAAAATGAGAAATCAACCTCACCTTTCAATTGATTGTCTTTTGGTGCTTCAAACAAAACATTGATTGATGGTGCTGTCATGGAGTGGGCTAGGGTTGTTGCAATGGGCTGGGCTAAACTGGGTTCCAACTGAGATAAATGTGCTTGGATAGCATTTGGGATGACTTTTAGGCCTATGGACTTACAACAGGTTAATGTTCTGAATTGATGATCCCAGGCTCCATGAGTATCCACATTTTTTTTTTTCAAAAAATAAATAAATCCGAAAATAAAAAATAGAGAAAAATCAATGAACATTCAAAATGTGATGGATTGATCTATGTGAAACATAGATCTATCATTTAGAATGCATTTCCAAGTGGTTTCATGGGTTGTGCATGAGTATTCACATTTTTTTTTTCAAAAAATAAATAAATCCGAAAATAAAAAATAGAGAAAAATCAATAAACATTCAAAATGTGATGGATTGATCTATGTGAAACATAGATCTATCATGTAGAATGCATTTCCAAGTGGTTTCATGGGTTGTCCATGAGTATTCACATTTTTTTTTTCAAAAATTAAATAAATCCGAAAATAAAAAAAAGAGAAAAATCAATAAATGTTCAAAATGTGATGGATTGATCTATGTGAAACATAGATCTATCATTTAGAATGCATTTCCAATTGGTTTCATGGGTTGTCCATGAGTATTCACATTTTTTTTTTCAAAAATTAAATAAATCCGAAAATAAAAAAAAGAGAAAAATCAATAAATGTTCAAAATGTGATGGATTGATCTATGTGAAACATAGATCTATCATTTAGAATGCATTTCCAAGTGGTTTCATGGGTTCTCCATGAGTATTCACATTTTTTTTTTCAAAAATTAAATAAATCCGAAAATAAAAAAAAGAGAAAAATCAATAAATGTTCAAAATGTGATGGATTGATCTATGTGAAACATAGATCTATCATTTAGAATGCATTTCCAAGTGGTTTCATGGGTTGTCCATGAGTATTCACATTTTTTTTTTCAAAAATTAAATAAATCCGAAAATAAAAAATAGAGAAAAATCAATGAACATTCAAAATGTGATGGATTGATCAATGTGAAACATAGATCTATCATTTAGAATGCATTTCCAAGTGGTTTCAAGGGTTGTCCATGAGTATTCACATTTTTTTTTTCAAAAAATTAATAAATCCGAAAATAAAAAATAGCAAAAAAAAAAAAAAAAAACCAAAAATATGTGTGCATCATCAAAGGAAAACATAGATGTAACAATATTACAAGACAATGAAGCATTTATAGTAGTTAGAAAGAGATTATTTGAATGTGATCTCAAATGTCAACTTACTAAAAAAAATCTAAAAGGAAAAAGTACATACCTAGAATCTTGATTACCTTGTTTTGATGTTTGTTTTTCAGTTTGTTGTGGTCCTTGTGGATTTTGTGGGCCTAAAATTGTAAAATCTTGAAAATACAGCACTTTGGGAGGTTTCACAGCAAGGAGAAGATGTAAAAAGTGAGAGAAGTGAACAAGTGAAGGGGAAAGTGAGCAAGAGAGACGAATTGGGGGGGTTTTAAAACCCCCCGCTACGTGGCAGCCGCCACGTTGCGTGGCGGTATGTATCGGCCGCTACACATGCGTAGCGGCCGATACGGCAAGTTCGCCGATAAATGCAAAATAGCGTGGCGGCCAATAAAACGATATATCGGCCGCTACGCTTCGTAGCGGCCGATATTTTGATCTATGATCCCAGCCATGAACCATTGCTTACTGCTTTTCCTTTCTTTACATATAATTTTTTCTATTGTAGAACACTAGAACCCTTTCTTTTACATTGAATGTGAACACCTGTCATATTATTCTCTTGACCCACCGGTGGGCCATGAGTTAGATGGTTGGAAAGAAAATGACAACGGTAAAGATGTGGTTCATGCAATGAGATGATTTGCACTACTATGGGAAATTAAAATTGTATTTAATGTGTTCAATGTTTGTTTTCATTGCCAAATGTGCTTTCATTCAAATAATCTCAAATTAGGTGTGGTTATCATGACGGATAAAGGAAAGGCACCCTTGTACATGCCATTATCCAACCAGAGAAACAAATCCCTTACAGAGGTAGAAAGGGGGATTGCATGCAACAAGTTATGGCAGTATGTTTGTTTGACATGCTCTTTACTTATGTGGTATGCCGATGAGAAGGTACAGCTCATGATCAACGGATTCTCCTTAACACCATTTCTGATAAAAAGCTAAAGTTTCTACATGCCCCACCCAGTAAGACAGCATTGAAAGTGCTTTAAATCCCATCAAATGATTGCTACAACAGGTTTTGACATGATCTTTAACATATATATATTTTTCTTTAGGTAAATATTACTTGGTTGATGCCGGTTACACAAATATGCGAGGGTTTCTTTCTCCATTTCGAAATGTTCGTTATTGGCTTCAAGATTTTCAAGGTGTTGCCATTCCTCGTACTAGAGAGGAGCATTTTAATAGATTACATTCATCCTTGAGGAATGTAATCGAGCAAAGCTTTGGAGTATTGAAGGCTCGATTTCCTATCCTCAAGCGGATGGCTCGTTACCCATTTCCTGTACAACGGAGCATCGTGGTTGCTACAATGGCGATGCATAATTTTATTAAGAACGAGGATGTGGAGGATCAATTATTTGCACAATTCTCAAGTGAAGATACTCAAGTAGAGTGTGGCATTGACTTTGAGGAAAATCTTGGAGAAAACACATACTTTTGATATCACGGATAGGACAAAGATGGATGTGAAAAGGAATTCAATTGCAGATGCCATTTGGCGAGATGCATTTTCTTAAGTCTATTTTTTTTTTTTTTTTTTACATTTTATTAATTGAAATGTGTTGCAACTTATTTAGTTGTGTCTTTATTTATTTTCTTGATGGATTGCTAGTTACAGCTGATTGCAGCTGTGGTAGCATTTGATTTTATAGGATGATTTGATAAGTATAAGGGTATTCCTTCTCTATGCAATCCATTTTACTAGGACTATGTTCACTTCTACTTATATTTGTTTGTTTTGTCTTCCAAGTAATTGCAAAAGCAGTGGGGGGTTTCTATATAAGGTCATTCAATTGGCGAGATGCTTCTTCACACTTATGGTCATTCAATTGCATTTTATCCGTTGAAATGTTTCATTATGTTCGTCCATATGAATAGATCAATGCCCACCTATTGGATTGTTATACGGTGACACTAGATCCAATCAAACGGAGAATAACACTCAACTGGAGAAAGGCTTCACTGGGTGATAGATGAAGTGACTGCATCTCTCTGCCCCCATCTCATCTCAGGGCATCACATCATTTTTCTTTTTCTTTTTTCCCTTAGTGTTTGTATTCAACTGAGATGCAAGCCATATTGTTTGTTTTTTTTTTTTTTCAACCCACCCAGCATGTTGAAATACTAACATGTTCGCTGTGATTCAGTTCAACCAACATTCTCTTTCCTTCTTTAAGTCGGCCCTACATTTTCCTCACTGCACTCAATTTTAAATTTATTCTTTCTTGCTCCATTCATCTATCCTACTGTACAAATCTGAAGCTCATGTAATGTGTTATTAATTCTTTGTATTCAACATTCATCTTTAAAAGTAGTGTGAATCTCAACAATCACCACAGGTAAAACGTGGAGTAACTGTCACTCTTGAGGTTAGCCAAGTGCATCATCATCTTATTATTGCCGTGCTCGAACTGATTAACCATGCATCTTGGTAGGTCCTTTAGTTGTTACTTTTGACTTATTTAATCTGTTCAACAAACTATGATGAGGAATAATAGCCTCTCATTTGATTGTCCCTTATCCAATGGCTACTTTCAGTGTTGATAGTTCTGAGCACGCCCCATTTTAGGGACTCCTTCGATTATCCCATCACATTGGATAACTCCAACCATTTGCTGTGCTCTTACAGATTGTGCTGGCATTAACCTATTCTTCATTGCCAGCGAAAGATTATAGCTTATATGAGTGATACATTAATAGGGATATTTTGAATGTGGAAATAATTTATTAGTTACAGGTTTTGAGTTAAAATTATGTTACACATAATCTATACAGCTTTATGTTAAATATTATTTTAACGTACCAGTGATATTGGTTCTGCCAAGATGCTTTAAATCCCTGGCTTTAAATAGGGGCTTAAATTGGTCTTTTGATGAATTCTACTCTAGCTGAGTACTTGGTCATGGCCAGGGATTCATGCGATTTCAAGATACGTTCCAAGTGAGACTTTACATTTGAATCCCATCTGCCCATTTTGGTAGACGCCTCTTGAGTGGAGGGGTTGATTAACAGAACCATCTGTTGCTGGGGCCCACAAGATTGTTTGTAGTGTAAATGTGTGATACATTGTTGCAAATGTTCCACTCAAGCATTTCACCAAATGATATAAATACCCTTCTAATAAGAGGCAAATCCCTCTAAAAAGAGGCAAACAAAAGGGCATACCAAACGCTCTATTTAAAATAGATTTGTGCATTACCAAACATGTTTTTTTATTTTAGCCTCTTCTTTGTATGGCTCTTTTTTTAATGGCTCTATTTTGACTAGATCTAGCAAAAGAAGAGTAGACCTCGCAAACATGGCCTTAGTTTAATTCATTATAGACATCAATGACTATTTCATGAAGATTGTATTTTTTATTTCTTATTCTGAATTACTCTTTAAAATTGAAATTTGGATTTAGTACTTAATTGAAAATGGAACTAATTAGGTAAATGCCGGGTTATTTATGCTTATGATGATTTAATTTATGATGACATGTTACTATTGGGGATGATATGGAATCCGACAGGGCCCCAGATCTCAGGTCGTTACAGCTCTTTCCATTGCTGCAAAATTTTCTGGCTCTTCAATGAACTGTGGATATAAAAGGCCTTCTTAGACAGTGATCTACAAGACTAAGCATTGTAACAGTGATTGAGTAGTTGATGCATGCAAAAGGGGAGAGATACGAGACAGCTTTAAATGCATAAAAAGTGGGACTGATTGAGATTGAGGAGAGAGTAACTCCTCTTTCTAACACCCCTTCTTCCAATCTCCATCATCTACCTTGCTTCTGCAAGTTCTTTTTTTTTTTTAATAATCTCTTTCTCATTAAAACCTTTTGCAAGTTAGTACTTTGCATTTGAAGAAAGGAGCGGGGAACCTCTGAACCAGAGATCCGGATTCACCACACAGCATAGAGTCTGTGACCAATGGATGATCGTCTGCAACTATGCTGGGCATGAGATTATATAGGCATTTTGACTATTTGAGTTCTACTCTTTCTAATCCTATTTTTCTCTGTTTCGTCCTCTGTTTTAACTTTCTATAATTTTACTTTCTATTTTTATTTTAGCCTTAGTCTAATATAAATCTCTCTTCCCTTTGTAAATTTTTTGTAGAAAATAAATTATATATTTTTTAGAATGATTTTGATTTCCATTAGAAGTCTTCCTCTCACCAACTTAAAGACTTTCCCATTTTAGAAAGTACTGACATGGCGAACTGCGACAAGTCGGGTTTTTTTTTTTCAAAAACCAAATAGGCAGAATTGAACAGCGATTTGTTCGATCCAATCTGTACGGGGACTTGGATCCCTTTTAACCAAACTAGATAACTATGAGAAGGGCAAATGTTAGCATTATGGATTGCTGACTTCAGCAGTCATACTAACACCATCACAGTGGTATGGGGCGGAAACAATATAAGGCCTGAATCTTCATGAAGTCCTCATTTTGATTCCCAAGTAAAAATTGAAGAAACAATTGGTTTGCTTAATCCGGGTACCAAATTGCTGGCCCGTTAGGCAATTTACTAGTTTAGTAGAAGTAATGTAAAGCCTCCATTTTTCAGACAAGGGGTCACATCAAAAGTACACATCTAAAAAATTCCCTCCTTAAAAAAAAAGAAAAAAAGTCAAAAAGCAACCTCCTTTCTCTACTAAATGACAAAAACACACCCACTTATTACACAAAAAGTCAAAAAGATTCCCCACCAATCCACTAAAGACAAAATACCATCATAATCCCCTTATATTTTATTCTCTCTTGATTTGATGCTTTACATCACTTTTACTTTAATAGAAAATTGCCAAACAGGCCCTAGGGTGTGGATGGCTGGACTTGTCACTCATATGATGTTAATGAAATTTTTACTATGCATCCCACCTGATTTTGTGGACATTGGACAGGATTGAATTTTGATGTAGTCATGTAGAGAATAATGTTCCTAGCCAGCATGTGATTCCAAATGTGTGATGTTGGAATGATGGGTGTGTATTTCAGTTCTAATATCACCCTGAAGGAGAAGAGATCTCTCTAATGGTCATCTTTTGACCAAGTTTGAATGAGTTGTGTAACTCGTATATTCAGCAATTTGGGCATTGAGATATATATATATAGCTCTCCTAAGCTCAAGTGTGTGGTCGGGTGCATGTGGGGGGGGGGGGGGGGGGGGGGTGTGGTTTGTTCAAGGACTCCCTGGGATCCTCCTCTCTGCAAAAATTCATCCCCAACTGTGATTTCTATTATCTCCATACGGGCCTAAAAGTTGAATGGTCAACGGTCCTTTTGAATCGATTTGGGGGGGGGGGGGGGGGGGGGGGGTTGTTCAAGGACTCCCTGGGATCCTCCTCTGCAAAAATTCATCCCCAAACGTGATTTCTATTATCTCCATACGGGCCCAAAAGTTTAATGGTCAACAGTCATTTCGAATCGATACATAGTCGATCTAACGGTCCAGTAAATTTGGATTTGACCGAAAGTTGGTGGACATGGGTCATGTGTTTAGTCCATTTGAGGTGGGCCCCACGAGCACGAGCTTACAAAATTTTATCCTAAGCTCGAGCATAGGAGAGCTTGCCCCTATATATACATATATATATATATATATATGGAAGGTGCTCCTATGGGAGATATCTCTCACCTTATATGAGAGATAGGGGTGGGGCCCTCACATTTGAGTTGTTGGCATTGGATATGGATGTGAGGGCCCCTACCCAGTCTCACATATAAGGTGAGAAATATCTCATGGGCAAGCTCTCCTAAGCTCGAGCTTAGGATAAGGTAAGCTCAAGTGAGTGGTTGGGCCCACCTGGGGACAAACATGGGGATAGAGATGGGGGAAATTTCAAGGAATCACTAGGGCCCTCCTCTCTGCAAAAAATAGCCCCATCGTGATTTCTATCATCCCATCTAGGCTCCAAAAGTTTAATGGTCAATATATATAAACACCTCTTTTTCTGCCCCTCTTTTTTTTTTTGGTCATGAGGCCCATATTGAGTCAATCTAGTCTTTTCACACACTAGCCCACAAGACCAAGTTTGACACTCATCTAACTTTTCGTCACCATTGGATTGAAATCATAATAAAATGATGCCTCTAAACCATTAAATTTTAGGGCCATGGATGAAAAGGTTATGATGATCTTATGGACTCGAGATTTTGCATATAGATAGGCCTCATATGGATCTTTCCATCCAATGGACTTCCATGATCATCATGCAAGCCAGTAAGGGGCGTTTTCTCCTAAACAACGCCCAGGCACCTGGGCACTGTGTAGCGCTCCATATATATAAAACCTATCTTTAGATCAAAATCTTGCCTTACATTGCTTTTATGCCATCAAAAGTTATTATCAATGTTGTCAAATTTTGGTTCATCTTGGTTGAACAGAGAGACACTATTTACTTTTGTAAGGAAACCATACTGAACAACCCTAGTATAAGATTGATAGAAAAGAGGATCTCACCTATGGTAAGTATGTATTGTTCTCTGTTTGAATGCAGCAATTGTATGCTCCACGCACCCAGATTCATTTAAAGTGTCAGTGTGGATATTAACCTGTCCTTTGAAATAGAAGCAAAGAAAAAAGCACAGTTAACAAAGGAAAGATGCAACAGTTTTTGGATTTCCAGTTCGTAAAAGTAGGATCCATGATTCAGCAATCCAAATTCATATTATGGTTGCAATCATGGTTGCAATTATCCATTCTATGGAGAGCAAATGCATTCTTCTTAGTTATCTAATTCTGGCAAACAGGATCGAAGCCTCCACAATCAGGAAGACTTTCTGAGCATATATCAACAATTTGATCACTGTACCATGGGCCCCCACTTGCATAACCTGAAAATCTGTGCAAATTGCACATATTTTTAGGCACGTGTTGTAGATTTTATTTGCTCTATATATGTGTAAACAGGACAAAATAACAATAATGGAAACAATAAAGCAGAACCTGAATATCGTATTGTTCGGCAACAGTCAAACAATTATCTATTGCAGCAGGGGTGCTTCCCCAGTCTTCATGCAGTTTCAGACCCATTGCACCTGCCTTGATTATTTCAGGTAATCCATCTTGTTTGGCACTGTTCCCCTAATTAAGCATAGGATAATTCATGGCAGAAAGATGAGCGGAGAAATACAAAAGACAGAAGTCCTGAACTATCCAATCTGCATACAACAGTTTTGGACACAATGCAAGAGCATAGGAAACAAAGGATGGGCTTTAGCTTTTAAGAGACGATTATGCAATTCATTGAATTTAACTTTTGTTCATGTTAAAACTGAGAAGAAAGTACCGATTCCGGAAGACTGGTGGAGCATGATATCTTTACAAATGCGATTCCCTCTAGATCATTACTTCTTGAGTCATCCAGTTTGGTAATAGATCCATCAATAAAACCCCATAGTTCTTTTTCTTTCCCTTCTACAAAATTGTGTAAGTGGAGTTCCCAAAGAAAATAATTCTTTCCATCAAATTAAACTGGTAGAAAATCAATTTTATTGGCCATTACTCTAGTGGAGGAAAATTAACCAAGAGGAAAGAAAATACCAAACCTAGGAATAAATCAGAGGGGGCTCCAAAAGAAGATAGAACCAATAAATGTGAGATGAAGAAGCCCGGACACTAGCGGCAGTAGCTTTTATCTGCCATTGTTCAAATCCAGGAATGCAGCTGGACACGAAATCCTAGTGGAACAAAGTACAAATTTAGGGTTCTTGACAAAGCCCATTGAGCAAAGTGGAAAGAAACAGTGTAAAAGTCGTTTGTATCGATCAGAAGCTGAGGGTTCCCCAGTAGATCTATGAGGGCACGTTTGGTAAGCATAGGAATTATCTAAATTGTTCCCCGGGAATCAAGCTATCCTCAAAGAGGATTTATGAGGAGAGTTCCAGGTTTCACAAACAATGAGGATTTCATCTTTTAAGCTCTGGACTTTTTCACAAATATATGATAAATCTACAGACAAAATTTGGCATCCTAGCTGCGTTTGGCCTTCTAGAGATGATGAACCACTTGGATCGTGATATAGGGGCTTAAAAGAATAAAAAAATTGAAACAAAGGAACTCCAAAAGATCCCGCTTTTCACATTAGGATAAATGAACGGTCTGGAGTTTTTTGCAATTTCCTCGTGATCCATGATCCAAATTTGATCCCAAAGCTGTTTTTGCGCTTCTAAAGAGAATTTATGAAGAGAATGAACAGTTCGGATTTTGCAAAAGGGGCCCACAGAAGTCTAGAAATTGTTATCCAACAGTCTGGACCTTTTTTGTAAATATCTCAAAATCTATGAAGAAACAGTGGCTAATTTTTTTTGTTCCCAGCCATTTGGGGCCTTTCAAAGATGATGAATGGTTCAGATCTTGTTTGTGGGGCCAAAAAAACTAAAAATCACTAAAAGAATCGGTGATGACTAACATGATGCCAGAAGCACTGTAGCTCCATCTTTTCCTTCTATGCACAAACTTCCAATTTCCAAAGGGAGGAGGGAACTGTCCTTGAGATTTGGAAATACGAATTTGGGACATCTTCTCTGCAGCTATCCTCACGTTATTAAATGTGGATTTTCCTCGGAAGCAAGGAAAACCACGGGGATTCCTAGTCGAGGATTCTTACTAAGCGCGCCCAGAAGAGATCCGGGAATAAGGAATCTGTGCTGAAAGGGGATCTTTGAACAACTCCTTGTGGTGGACAAAACGTTAGATTGTATGTCCTCAATCTAGTGGATGATGTGAATAAATTGATTTATTTCCTTAATTGATTAATTATTTCATGCTTCATTTGTGAGATGAATGAGATTTTATTCTATGATTGCACATAACTAATACAAAATAACACGATGGTTCATTAGATGAACCGGAGCCCATAACTATATTAAATGTGATCCATGTGTGTGGATGAGATTCACATGCAGGAGAGATGGATTACAACTCTTATAATTGAAGTGTTTTCACAACCAGTAATGAGACTGAGCATCTCATCTAAAACGGTTGTAGCGCCACAATCACTATGAGATAGTGTGGTTTGTCTCAGCCATCACAGTGTAAGACTCTAGGTTGTAGACTCTAGGTTGTTGTGCTAGTACATTGGATGTACTGAAAGACCATGAGTAGCACCTTATGCAAAAGTTGTCTCTAATTAAGGAATGCTCTCATAATTTCTAAGCAATAGGCTCTTAATTCTAAGAGATTAATGGACTGAAGTTTCTGCTATACATTTACTTTGAGCTACCAATGAGTGAGGCCAAACTGTAGGTCAACACCTCGGTATCTTGGGTAGATGGTAGTGGGCCTGTGGGAACATATATTCTCAAGATGGAATCTATCCTCCAAGTGAGTAATATCCCCTTGTGCCAATTAATGAAATTTATCATTGGGAAGTGCGCACTTGTCTTAAATTTAGAGTTAATCGGATAGTACTGATGATTAGTGTGATTAATTGGGTAACAAGGATAATAAGAGGTGGATGGATCCAATCTGTTTGGACAATTTAATTCCAATAGATCCATGGATATAATTGATGGAGGGGCTGCTTGCAGTAATTGGAAAGTTTAGGGTCTTCTTGTAAATATTCCTAAGATTGGAATGCAATTGCATTTATTTAGTGGAGATATTTGCAATTAACTGTGGGTCCGGAGGTCACATGAGATTTGGGGTCCAGATGTTACAGTTGGAGCCAGATTCTAAGGAATCTCAAGTGGTCCCCATGGTAGCCCTAAGAAGAGAAAGTTTTATTCCAATTGGAACTCTTAAGGAAAGAAGGAGTAGGACACATAATAGAAATAGAAGTGAGACTTCTAATTTTTGTCTGAGAGGAGGTTCTCCAAGTTCTATATATAGAGAGGACTGGGGTTGGATGTCCGATGCTTGGGACGACCAACACCCAGGACGTCCAAGACTCTCTTCTCTCTCCTTCTCTTTTCTCCTTTGGTTTCCTTCTTGAGTGCCTAGGGTTTCTTCTCAATTGCTATCCCAGCATTCTCTTTGAGAAATTCTCTACAAGAGGGTTAGAGTGTGGAAGAACACAAGGCTAAGGAGATCAAATCTGCTAAAGAGTTTCGTGCAGAATCAAGAAATCAAGTTCTCGATTTGAGCACAACCAAGTTCCTCAGGCATAAGATCTACAATCAGTTCTTTTAGTAGATCTTCTTGTTTGTGTTTGCCTGCTTTGATCTGTCCTTTGTTGATAGATCTCTAATATTAATACAGGAGATGAGGGTTTTAGACCTTGGGATTGGGTTCTTGGCCTTTTGGGTATTTGATCCCTATTTCAAGTGGGTCAAAAGTTTTGAAAAACCCATCTAGAAGGCCCACCAACTTCCAACACAAAAAAACCTTAGAATGATGAAGATTTCATGGTAGAAACTTCAAACTTGAACACCTAGGTTTGAGGAAGACAACCCACTCAGATGATGAAGACTTGATGCCGAAGCCAGAGGATTCGTAAGACACTCAGCAGGTTGAAGAATACAATCCACTTAGTAGATTCCTTTGTTGATCAACAGAAGTATGTAATAAAAACTACAAAACACACAGAAGAGGTGCTTTGAAGAACCTGTGGGTCGATGGAGAGATCTTGTTCGAGGAGAGTTGGGGTTTCATCTAAAGTAGATAGAAAACCTAATAAAAAATCTTTGGGTGCCTGAGAGGGGGCCAAACCTTCTCTGAAGTCTTTTGCAAAAGCTGAAGTTATTTTCAGTAGAATTCCTTGAGGACTGAGGTAAGATCACAAAATGATGCAGTCAAGATTTAACACAATTGGACTGTCTAGGGCCAAATGAATCCAAAGACCAGAAAATCCAGCAACTACCACCGCTTGCAGTGAATAGCAGAAATTCCAGAATAAAAAATAAGCAAGGAACAGTGCATGTCAACCCCAACTCACCACAAAAGAGCCTTCCTCAATCTCTAGCATCCACGTGATACAAGAGAGAGGAAAAAATAAAGCCAAAACATGAACTACTGAAAACAGTTGACTATTCTACATATAAATGAGCATAAAAACCTCTAGAAAACCCTAGATTTCCTACAATATTAAAGTCCTATTGTATTTGAGTATCTTAAATAAAGTTTCTAATTCAATGAGTAGCAGAAATTTCTAAAATTTATATCAAAATCCAGAGATTTTGTGACTTCTGGTCGTCTGTGATACGTCTGAGGTGATCCACTGTGGACCCCACATGCCCATCAAATGATGGAATGGACCACACCAAGTTGTTTTACACCTTTGGGCGACCCTCCTGATATAGAGTATTGATGGGTTGGGTCTGATATGGCACACCAATCAATGCTCCCAAAATTCTGCACGAGAGGCTGTCTTTGGGTTTCAGAATGTAATGCCCCCAGACCCTGTTTAGGGGACAAACTATTAATTTATTCATTTATGTTTAATATTCTTGAATTTATTATTAATATGGAATATTTATATAAGTATGTGCATGCATAATTATTGTAGGATCCATGATTTTCCGGATTTGGGAAAGGAAACTATAGGGACCCCACAAGGCTTAATCTGTGTTTTAATAAGACAACGGCTTAAGGGGTTTTGGGTTGGAAACATTGGCTCAACACATATTCATCAAATCCAAGTAGGGACCTATGGTACCCTTTCTTATTAAGGACCTAGTAGTATTGAGTGGAATCATGAGTAATCAATTTGTAAGTATAAATTCTTAAGTCTAGTAAGACCCATTAGTTAAGTTAAAAGAATTAAGTCCTTCAGAGATGGGACTCTTGTTTTAACTTTAAGTGAAGCCTCTTTAGAAGATGGGATCCATGTTTCATTAAGGGGAAGTCAACTTAGAGGAGGATGTGGGCTGCGCATGATTTCCACTTGAATTAGAAGTGCCGCACGCATCCCATGATTGATTTAAGGATGTGTGCACAACTCCTTGGAGAACAACCAAATCGGCAGCGTTAAGATCTTCTTAGCCTCACCATATCTCTTCCTTATTGCTTATTCCTTTTAGTAGAAAACCCTAACCCTAATTCTAGACCTAGAAAATCTTAAAAGTTCTTATGGAGAATCTAGGAAAACTAGAAGAGAACTTGATGGAATCTAGGAGGAGAAGAGAAGAACCAGCCATTGGAGATCAATTACCATCTGAAGGTGAGTAGACATGCAAACTACTTGTGAATCCATAGTTGTTAATAGTTGGTTTTCAGGACTTTAGAAATCTCTGTGCGATTTTGACTCGATATGAGATGGCAAAAAGGGTGCCGAAGCACGTGTCCACAGACACAATAAGAGTCTCCGCAGGGACAATAACATGAGGATGCACCTCAAAAGGGATAAACCCACAATCTATTAATCATCAACTCTCTTAATATTCCATGTCTACAATCCCATATAAATAAGAAAACAAATCTTAGGGGCTAAGCCACCTAAACAAACTAGGAAACTAAGCAAATTAGAATCCAATCCAAATTACAACTTATTAAAATAAAATAATAACTAATAACTATTAATTAAATAAAATAGGAAAATCCCTAAACTATCTCTGGCCCTACACATGCGGGCTTCGAGGTCTATCATGCATCATTCTATCTATAGCCCTAAAGGGTATGAAACCCTTGACTGAACCCTAGCAACTATTTTACTCACCTACTGTATTCCATCTATGGAGGATCTTAATTGGCCGAACCTTATAAAGGGGCTCCTCTTGGTCGACTTCTGTGTTAACTTTCATTTGTGTTTTATTCATTAAGAGATCCTTAGTAATTAGTGATGCTTTGTGTTTAGATTCTTCGTGATCAGAATTTCTGGGCAAAGTAAGCTATGTTGCAAGTTGGAACAAATGATAATTGCTGGTCATTGATTGAAAACCTACGTTAAGGGTTTTGGAGTTAACTAAAGCACTAGACGTCTTTGGTGATGATTGTAGGTGTTATCTACGATGCCCAAATTGCATATTATTGAGAAGTTGACGTTTTGTTTCATGAATGTCAATCAATCCCTAGGTAACCAGACCATGACCTTTCTCTTTGAGTAATTGAACTAAGTAGAATGAAGGCATGCTTTGACTGAACCCTATTTGGGAATAGGCCTCGACCAATTGCATTGGAACCCTTGTTTCGAAGTGGTTTTGGTGTAGTTGGAATTATGCAGTAGTCATGATTGGTGATTGTCCTCTTCTTTTATATAGTTTACCAATTTTCAAATTGATTTTACCACTCTACTGTTGACATTAGACTAGAGTTGTAATCTAAGTCAAAGGCATCTCATGCACCTCACATAATATCCTAAACCCTAAACCCTAAACCCTAGTTTTTTAAATTCTGAATGTTACAGATTCTTGAATGGTCGAACCCTTGATTTGGACCTTTTCGGTGTTGGCCAAACCTCATAGGGATGTTCGGATTGTTGAATGCTCATTCATCTTTCTATGTGAATGTTTATGGAGTTCAATGATTGAAATATGGATCTTTAATGTTGATAGCCTACAATATTAAATGCTGAATGATCTCTATGTAATTATTATTGCTAAATTATGAGCAAGATGAGAATAAGGTGCATGTCTTGGCTGAATGTAGGGACCTGATTCCTGATTTAATATTGTATTGTTTTACATAAATTCAGTCTGATTTTATCTATGTATAAATCTGATTTTTGAAAGACATGAGAGATGACTGAATTTTACATCTATAGAGGGATGGATATATGCTCATCCACATGCACATTGGACACCAATACCGAAACGGATAGGGGCAGATCAAAATCCGAAATTTATGCGTGGGGCTGATTGTATAAGCCAACTCGGTTATAGATGTGCAGTTGGATAAAGAATGAAATTTGAATTCAAAATGCAATAAAAAGATCGCGGAGTGCTGTGTAATATTTAAAATTTTTGAATCGCCTGGAATTTACTGTTGGACACCCTAGACCACTTAGACCGGTACAAAGGCCCTATGTGGATGATACTGTCTGACTTTGGTCAGCTCCGTGATGATAATACCGTTTGACAGAGGTCAGCCTCGTGAGGAAGATGACTGTCTGAAAGTCAGCCTCGGGAATGTATTGTCTGACTTTGGGTCAGCCTCGGGAGAACTAAATTTTCGTTGGTATCGTCATGACAATGCTGGCCTTGTTGGTCACCTAGGGTATATGCGCATGAGTGGTAAGAAGTACCATGCTGATCCTGTACCTCCGGGTAACTGATCCTCATTGGCCTGTGCTACCTAGTGGTTAGGATGTCCTGTAGAGATGATACTTGAACTGGTGGTATGGATTATAATCAGGACATTGTGACTGCATGCATCTCTTATATATGTGAATTCATTTAAACTACTTTGATCTAATTTCATGTTTATATATGCAAATGGAGTTGTATGTTTATTCACTCAGTATCCACCGACTCCTGGATTGTCCCTTCCAGCAACCAGGGTATTGCAGACTAAAGAATTCTGTGACGATCACGAGATAGGCTTTGGCATGCGTACTTGGGAGGACAGAATCACCTAGAAGATTGAAGAGATAATTTCCTTTGATTGATTAAAGAGAAATAATTTCCTTTTCTTGATTTATTTTATTTCCAGTTAGAGCACTTAAAGATTGTAATGGTTTTATTTTAGTCAAACATAGTTGATTTGTGTTGATGATTAAAAGGTGGATTGTGACTTTAACACATGATCAAGTTATTTAATAGGGTTGCCTAATTCCTTATTTTGCTAAATTATTTGATTCATGATGGGAATGTGATACAATATGAGTTGCGACACGGAATTTGAAGAGCTCTGGGTTCCGGGTCCTGACCCAATATTTCTGATTTTTGCAAACACCTCCCTGTTGTTTACTGCTATGCCAAAACAGCCCCTGAAATTCATATTTAGACTTAATTCCAGGCTGTTTTCAATCAAAGCTTGTTGGGACCCCTGCTGGCCCTCTTGGGATGCTCCATCCAAGCTAAATAGGCTTCAATTACAGAAAGAATTCGATCCTCATCAATTTCTGCATCACAACTCAAAACCTTACTTGCTCTGACACCATGACAAAATTAGGGTTTGCATAAATCTGCCGCGACCTCCTAGAGTGAGGGCCTCATATTTATATTGATGTCCATAGTACAATTAAAGGAGTATCCCTTCGAAAGGGTTTAAAGAGAGGATATATACAAGCGTAGTCTAGAGAGTTTTAAGTAATTATCTAGAGGGGCGATTTCCTTGTAGAGATATCATGCTCATATATACAAGGGTAATCTGGGAAGTTTATAAGTAATTATCCAGAGGGACTTAGATATCTTTGTAGAAGTATCCTGCTCTGCCTTTGTACTGGAATCGATACTCTCTTAAAAAAAAAAAAATTTCTTAAATGAAAAAGACAATTCATCAGTTCATGCATTTTCTTATCAAACAAAAAACAATACCTTCCCAGTGAAGCCAATATTAAGTGGCAAGTCATCAGTAGCCTGTAGCATTAATCGCATTTGTAGTGGTGCAGGGGTGCAAGTAGTTGCACATGTTCCATGTGCAGGTCCTGTCCCGCCTCCAATTATTGTTGTGATACCTAAATTGTTAAAACAACAGCATCCAGTCTTAGAATCACAGAATCCAACTGGTGAAGAGAACAATACAAGCAATGGATGGTCCTATTAATACAATAAGCATACTGCTTTAATAGAGGCATACACTTTATATGTTGTTAGATTAGTTGGTTAAATAAATAAAGTAAATACATTTCTAGGTCAATTTTTTTTTTGTTTAAATGAAGTAGGGTCCGGTTTAAAAATCCTTACAATGGCACTGCCATTGATAAATACGAACCACTCATCATATGCCACACCAACCCAACCTAAAACAAATTGGCAATCAAAATTAACTATATTTAGAGTAAGACCATCTGTTGGAGTTAAGCACGTGTTTTTCATGTGAACAAGGATCTCCCATGGTGAATTGCCACCAAATCAATTTTAAACTATCATTGGATTTGAGCAAACAAATTATTTGATGGGGTAGCATATCTCTGTAGAGATGGGGACCATAAACACTAAAGTGGCCTGATCTATTTGAAACTTCAAGTACAGGTTCAAAAATTGCTTATCTTCCTAAACTAGCTGATTAGAAATTAAACTGGTTTGCTTATCTTCCTAAAATTGCTTATTCTAGCGAGTACAAGGTTGGTCATCCAACTATGCATGAATTTTTTTCCGAGTTTGATGTTTCTTCATTTAATCACTGTTGAATCTTCATAGTCTATGTTGACTATTCAAATGGAGAAAAGTGATATCATCCATGTAAAATTAAATGGTAAAAATTACATGGGTTGGTCTGTCTTTCCATCTTAAGTGCTTTGTGAAACGCCAGGGCCTTGCTAAAGACCTAGATGGGACTGTTCCAAAGCACATTGAAGAGAAATCCATGGCTACTTGGAGTCATAATAATTCTAAAGTGACCACATGGATCTTTTAACTCTACTGAGTCAAGTAAAGAAGAAAATAGTGGTTTCGGCGGGGCCACTGGCCAAAACACTACATAACGAGTGATATGTAGTGGCGTAGCGGTGTGAATTGAAAAGGTGATAAAAAATTTTTGAAAAAAACATCTAAAAATTCCAGAATATTGGAAAATGTTAGAATTTGATGGTTCCTTTTTCCTATAGTGGGTGTAATGGTCCCTTTAGTGCATAGAAGTTTTCCAATCACTAAATGAATGTTAAATAATAATATTGATCTATTTTTCACATGGATTCATGCTGGTTAGCTATATTGAGTTAGAATCTATTATGCATTTCTAATTTCAAAATTCTTAACAGTACATAACAAAGGATATATAAATTATAAAGTAATGCTTAAAAATATTTCAAAGTTCAAACTAAATAATAAATTAACTTTCATCAAAACAAACAATGTACTTTTGTTGAGAGTTGAGAAAAGAATACCTTTATTAATACCCTTTTTTTTCCTTTTTTTAAAGCAAAGATGGGTAGAAGAGTAGCGTAGAAATGATGTTTGGAGAGAAGAAGGAAAGAAAGAAGCCTTAATATATACTTTAAAAAATTATGAAAAGTAGTTAGTCTCACTCCCAGCGGTCGCTACGGATAAGAGCAGCACTAGACAACCGGTACGCCCGATATAGCATAGCGGCCACTATTTTGATTCATGGAGGCAACCATTGAGCTATCATTGCAGTCCTTTTCCAAGGCTTCGGACATGTGGAGTCATTTATCTAAGCTATATCGTCGGACCAATACGGCACAAAGCTTTTACTTGGACACTGAATTAGCCGAATCTTGCCAAGGGGACAAGACAGCCCAAGAATATTGCAATGGTTTTCTCACTCTGTTGAATGAAAAGGATTCCATGTTCCTTAAATTTAAGTCAGTTTGAGCCACTTTAATGAATGGGGAGGTAACACCAGCGTTCAATACTTGTCTCTAGGAAGTTTCTTTCCAATTCCATCTCCACATACTCTAAATGAGGAATGTAAGGAATGTGTTGCTTCTCCCTCAGAAAGTATGGCACTGATTATCATGACCTGAAACCCGGATTTCTTAGAAGTCCACATTTTGCGGCGCATATAATGATTTCCGCAATGTGAGAATGGGCCAAATCATTTACAGATATATATATGGAAAAACCTAAGGTGAGACTGGGGCCCACTCGGTGATGCATCTGAGTGGACCGCGGCCCAGTCCATATCCATAATGATCCATCACATGGGATACATCAGTTGACTTGTCCTACTGTATAATGTCCACTTTCTATGTTGGTTACATTACATCTTTGTAATATATCTCATTTCCATGTATATAGATTGAAACAGATTGTAATTGCCTTGATTAAGGCTGAGAAGATATTATAAATACAGCAAAGGATTGACCAAGGGATCCATCTAATTTTTCGGCCAAAATGCATCATTCACTCTTATAGTATCATAGCTCTGTCTTGGTATTAGAGCCAATAGATTCCTAGCATCAACTTCGATCTTCAGTACTTGTGACAGTTAGGCCTGTATCTCACTCAAGATTAATCAATACAAATTCAGATCTGTATTCTTGGAGTTTTTAGTCATTTGGGACGAAGAATAACCTGCCGATCAGCAAGGACCAACTGTGGCCCACCTGCGATGATCAAGATACCCTCAACAATCCTATCTATGACAGTCGACTGTTTATTCTGGTGATTTTTAAAGAATTTTCCACTGCCTCGAGGTAGGATTTTTGAACACCTTTGTGGATTTCCTGTTTTGCACATTAGTTTTCATCTCAGCCATCCAATTTCTTGGATTCTCATCCAAATTGGGTGAGACCTGGTTCGTTGGAAGCAGAAAATCATTCCCTTACATCCCGGGAGATCTGATTGCTTCACTGGAACCACTGTGGTCCCCACAATCAGATCCAGTGACGGAAAATAGGGTCGACAGGCATCCATTTCATCGACTGTCCAGTCCATCGCTGGCCCACAAGTGATCATCAAAGGCTCAAAAAATTTTGGTTCCAGCATGGTCGCCTGATATTCCTAAGAATAATAGGGATTTTTTCAGATTTTTTTGAACATCAGAGGAATATTTTTTGGCCCACCTTGTGCATTACAAGTTTTCTGAAACTGTTTTGTTCAGCACCATCCAAGGTTGTAGATATAAGTTCGATTTTCTTGTAATTTTGTCTGGGGATAAGCACCCAATCTATCTGGCCTAGGCACATCTCTGATCAAAGATCAGGTCCACAAGTGGACCCCACCTTGGGTATCGACCTTAAAAAACAAGGTCGCCTGACTGCAATTTTTTTGCAATCTGTGCTGTTTTTTTCTGCTGATTGTGTTTGGAATTACTGCTGGGGTGTTTTTTACACCACGAATTCTCTTCGAAAATTTTTCTGAGCACTTTACTATAATGGAAAAGAGTGAAATCTCTCTTGTTAGGTTTAATGGGTCCAATTATACATCGTGGGCCTTCCAATTTCAGATCTACCTCAAAGGTAAGGAATTACGGGGACATGTGGATGGGTCTGATCCCAAACCCATAGAGGACACCTCTGATACAAAGGTAGTAACTAAATGGGAGACCAAAGATGCCCACATCATGACCTGGCTTCTAGGGTCTGATGATCCACAATATATTCTCATTCCTAGACCCTATAAAACAGCGAAAGGAATGTGGGACTACTTGAAACAGATTTATCAACAGGATAACTCAGCCCGACGGTTTCACTTGGAACATGGGCTTTCTCAGATTACTCAGGGGACCATGTCCATTCAGGAGTATTATTCTCATTTCATTCGTTTATGGACGGATTATACTGAGATTATTTATTCCAACCTACCTAACGCTTCAATTGCGGTGGTTCAAAGCATTCATTCCACTAGTCAGCGAGATCAATTCTTGATGAAACTCAGATCTAAATTTGAACAAGTACGTTCAAATCTTATGAGCCGGCTGCCTCCTCCCTCCATTGATACATGTTTAGGTGGACTACTTCATGAGGAACAACGTCTTGCAACCCAAGCTGCTATTCAGCAAGCTAATATCACCAGTCCAATGACTGCTGCATATGTTGCACGAGCCAAACAACAAAATCGAGATATGACCAAAGTACAATGTTATAGTTGTCAAAAGCTCGACTCGAGGATTTTTTTTTTCCAATTGGCACACCGCTTACACTGACTGCTTATTCTGATGCCGACTGAGCAGGATGCCCTGATACTCGTAAATCTACTACTGGCTGGTGTGTTTATTTGGCGAAGCACTAGTTTCTGGGAAATGTGTTAGACCCCGACCTGAACTAATCATAATTAAGGTTAATTAATCCAAATTAGTGTTACTTAAGCATGATTAATTGTGCTAATTGTGGTTAACGAACAAAATGAGATGGGTTAGTCTCAAATGATTGAATTAAGCTTGATGAAGTGAATTTGAATGGGATTGAATTGATTAAAATGAGTTTAAACTCAAACAAGGTAAACTAAGGACCTTTTTTGTAAATACGGGTTTTCACGTATTTCGTCAAATGCGGAAATTCTTGATAACAACGTGTATCTCGAAGAGTACGTCAACTTTCATAATACACTTAATTCCATTTAACCTAAGATTGATCAAATGGGCCTTCATTTGACTCAAAATGTAAATAAAAGAAGTGGAAGAGGGTTTAAGTGGAAAAGTCCACTTATATAAGCTAAGAGATGAGTTCATTCCCCATTTCAGCAAACCCTAGGCACTCTTTCTTCCTTTCTCTTCCATTTTCTACATCAAGTGTGAAGATTGGGAAGATTTGCAAGTGTTGAAGAGAAGACTTCATCTTCCCCATCAAGCTTCCTCCATTGTTGAAGAACTTGGGATTTTCTTTGGGGAAGATTTGTGTCAAACCAAGCCAAAGAGAGAGGGCTTTTGTCTAAGAAGCTTCAATAGAGGCAAGTATAAGCATTTACTTGTGATTAGTATTGATTATTGTAGAAGATTCATAGTATTCCATTGATTGTAGTTCTTCTGCATTTCCATTGAATGTTTAAATGGATTTGTTGTTATGGATTGATGGAATGAGTAGAAGGAGATGGTTATTATGTGTATTAGATGATAAATGAGGAGTGGACAGGAGGTCCAAATCTATTGCAGGTTGTGGAAGTGTAATGGAGAAAGAAGAGTTGAAGAAGAGAGAGAGTTGCAGAATTTCGGAGTGAAATTCTGAAGCGTTTGCTCGAGCGAACAAGAGTTCGCTCGAGTGACCCACTCTCTGGATGAATGCGCTCGAGCGGATATGAATTTGCTCGAGCAACCACTTTCTGTTTGAGTTCGCTTGAGCAAACTTTGGGTTCGCTCGAGCGACCACTTCTCTGTCTGGGTCTGCTCGAGCGAACTTGAGTCCGCTCAAGTGAACCTGATGCTGGACAGGGCATTGATGGCGAACCAGTTGGTTTTGGATTTTGTAGGGAACATGGATGCTTTTTGGACACTTATATGTCCTCTAAATTAGTTTTGTAACTAATTGTAATGCAAATAGAGATTGGAGGGAATTGTGAGCAATGAAAGAGAATTTTAAGACATGAACCCTTGGATTAATAATGGGTTAAAGTGTCAATTGATTATGGACTAAACCTCCATAGGTGATAATTACGGGGACTCCAACGCACATATAATATACAAATGTGATGTCCATCGAGAATAACACGTACATTGGATAACCAACTATTACACCTAAATGGTTGGTTGGAACTGAAATAGAAATGAGTAGAATTGTGTGATTAGTGATTCTCTCATTGTATTGTATTCTGTATCGTATCACTGCATTCCAACATCATAAGATTGATGTTACTGTTTATTTCCTTTCCATTGTTAAGAATGGAATCACTGTATAGAATTGAATCTAGAAATGGATTGATTAATAAAATGTATTGACTCTTGAGTCTGGCACTACCTAGCTATTGTGTTAAGTTCCAAATGAATTAATAAATGAACAAATGATTCTTTTCATGAGGCCGGGGTCATGAATGGTGCGCCCTTCCGCCCTGAGCCAAATGACTATTCCTACTGCAGTAGATGGATTTGGGGCGTTCCGGAGCTCCGTGGTGATGCTAGTGTCCCTGGCCCAGACACTGGTAAGTCCCACAAATTCTTATCGTATCTATGGGTACTGATTGATGCCTTCCATTTGGAAGATGAATCCTTCCTTTGAGGGAAGATGGTAAATGAAATGTAATGAATGAATTGAGATGATTGCTATGGTAGTTCCCATCTTGCACATACCTATTGATTGATTTAGTGTGCTCAACCATTGTCATTGTAGGAATTATCTAGACTTGTCTAGAATTGAGATTATTTGCTAAACTGATTACATGAGTTTAGTATATGTACTAACATGTGCTATTACAAGTTCTGTTTATACATTGTTGAACCGTTGTGTTCATTAGTGTTATTGATGGCATTACAGGCCCGATTGCCCATGCCGGTCCAGCAGCGGCCCCAGCGGCAGCGGAGGAGACGGCTCCGGTTCCTCCAGGAGGACTAATTGAATGGGACGGTTGGAATACCATTTGATATGGGTATTCGAGTGCGCGAATGGACTAAGAATGTTTTTGGAAATTCTTTTTGAGGATTTATTTTGGGATGTAATATTTTGAGAACATGAATAGATATCAGCCTGCATTGTATTTGAATGTGCAGTGATTGATGTAAGAAAGCAGAGGAATGATAGAAATGATACATATATAAAGAACTTTATTTTGTATACATGTAAAATCTTAAAGTGATTTTGTCAATGTTATCCCTTGTGAATTCTGTTTTAACTTCGATTAATTCAGAGTTTACGGGAGTAAGTATGGATCGCGGCCTTGGTCTATCGTAACTCGAGCCCGGGTCATGACAAAATGCAAAAAGCAAGATGAGGTCTCAAAATTTTCCTTAGAATCTGAATATCATGCTATGTCTTTTACATGTTCCAAAATTCTTAGGCTCCGTGGTTTAATTTCAGATCTTAGTTTTTCTCAGACATCAGCTACACCCCTCCATGCTGATAATACTAGTGCCATTTGCCTCACTAAGAATCCATTTTTTCATGAACATACAAAACATATTGAGATGGATTGTCACTTTATTAGAAATGAATATGATAGCTAGGTCATCAGTCTTCCAAAGGTTTCCAGTGAACTCTAAATTGTAGATATCTTCACAAAAGGGTTACCTCGGCCCCGTCATGAGTTCATGGTTCGCAAATTGCTACTGTCTGACCAGCATCTATTTTAGCGGGGGTGTTAACACCAACTGGCCCACAAGGCCCATGTACGATAGGCCTAGTCCATATCCATAATGATCCATCACGTGGGATACATCAGTTGACTTGTCCCATAGTATAATATTCACTTTCTATGTAGGCAACATTACAACTTTGTAATATATCTCATTTCCATGTATATAGATTGAAACCGATTGTAATTGCCTTGATTAAGGCTGAGAAGATATTATAAATAGAGCAAAGGATCGACCAAGGGATCCATCAAATTTTTCCACCAAAATTCATCTTTCAATCTTAGTATCATAGCTCTGTCACTGGTCACCATTTCTGGATCTGGCACCTATCCGAATGAACTGACCCATTGGATTGACTACGTACTCATTCAAGAAGGTGAAAACTTGTCGGTTGACCAAGTGGTTGGGATCATGATTTGAGCCTCACCCTAGGTCCCATCCCCATGTGGGCCCCACAAAACCGAAGATCACTCGGGTGAAGGGGGCATACATACATACACACACAAAAATATATTTGTGTGTGTGTGTGTGTGTGTGGGAGATGCTCAAAGGAGAATCTCTCACCTTACAATGGGAGATAAGGTGGGGGCCCTCACATCAATATCCACCAACAACTTAAATGTGAGGACCCCCACCCTATCTCTCATAGGAGCATCTCCCACACACACATACAGATATATATATATATATATTTATATGGCTAGCCCTCTCCTCAGCTCGAGCGAATAGGAGAGGGCTGTCCGCTGCCTAGGGTGGGGCCCACTATTTGGTCCATCCAAATGGACCACACATAGGGGCCCCATGAATTGCACATGTCCACAAACATTTGGCCTCGTCCGATTAAACTGGACCGTTGGATCGAGTGACACCCATCCGTATGGATTGTACACCGTTAAAACTTTGTGGCCCAGATGGAGATGATAGAAATCAACACTCCTTTAAAATTTGACCCCCCCCCCCCCCCCCCCCCCCCCCCCCCAATCCAACGGTCCAATCCATTTTGACTCAGAAGAGAGGTTTTTGGGATTTTAAATAGTTGAAGCCTCCCAAAAAAAAAGTCATTACCCAGTGTGGTTCCCACCCAACCAATGTCCGGGAGGGTCCAAACTGGAGACAAACCTAGCCTTTGGCAATTTTGCACAAAGTGGTTGTTTGCATATCTCAAACCTGCGTTATCACGCATGGCACCCGAGACTTTTACCATTGCACCAAAGAAATGACTTTTACCATCGCATATGTCTGAGCCCGGGTCCTCAAATCTTAATTTTGATTGGTTTTTACTATATTCAATTTACAGTTCAAAATCCTTTCTCATGATCTCATGTGATCTCATCTCACAAATGATTTGGTCAATAGGGAAGTCAAGTGGAGAACTTTTACACATAATCAATTTGAGTTCCTTTGGTGGATCTTCATTAAATCCATATGGGCCCAATCCTTGGACGCCTCCGCCGCTCGGCACCATAAAGCTTAATTTTGATGGGAGTGCTCTAGGTAACCCGAGTCAATCAAGTATAGGGATGTTTTTAGATATAGTGTACAAGTTAAGCTTCCCTCTTTTTTGGGACCTTCTGATTTCAGATTGGTGAATGAGGCTGAGTTGCTTGCCCTTTGTATAGGTCTACAAGAAGCTAACAAGATGGGTTTTAGGAACTTCATTGCGGAAAGGGACTCGTTAATGTTATGTGCCATAAGATGGGCTTCTGCTTCTTCGGATCCTCATTGGCCCCTAGCAGATTTGTGTGACGAGGTGGTGGTATTGGCCTCCAAGCTTAAAGATTCCTTTGCTCTCGTTAAACGGTCAACGAATGGGGTTGCTGACGCTCTAGCTAAAATGGGGAAGTGACTATCATGTCAATGAAAATTGTATCTCTCTATCTTTGTGAGCAACAAAATGGGGTTTGACTTTTCCTTTTCTTCCTTTTTTGGTTGCCTTTGCTGCTTGTCAGTATGTCTCTTATGCTGATTTGCTTTTAATAAAATTGTGCTATCATAAAAAAAAAAAAATCCATATGGGCCCATCTAACCAATTTCAAAATTTAGAATTACTGGGATAAGCCGCATCCAACCTTGTGATGTAGTGTTTGGATTTATATTCATGGCATTAAGAGTCTTGGATAATCACTTACCAACCTTGATTTTTCTCTATCTAAAACTCAACAAAGCCTCTAAAGATGTGATAGGGGTCCCTCAAACCTTTAAAATGCAATCCCAAACACTTTTAAAAGCTATGATAGGGGTCCCTCGAACCTTTAAAATCGACATATTTCCCCAGATTGACATGCATCTATGTGGCCCCCAGTGAAGTAGGCATTTCTTAGACAAAGCACCGGCAGTGTATGCCCCGTTTTTTATCTCATTTTTTTTAGAAAAAAAACTCTCCTTCCTCTCTTGGTTCTTTGAGAAAAGGTTCTCCTCTCTCTATGCAGTTGATGAGAAGGCTTTCAAGCTCTCATAGATTACTGCATTCTACATCTAATTTTTGCTACTGTTTTCCTCATTTGAGGGTCAGTCTTATTCTCTTTCTTCCCACAAGACTAGGCCTCTCCTAACCCAATCCCATCATCCCCAATGTGCTCTATTTTTTAACCCAAGTGCACAATATCCTCATTAAATAAATACATCGAACAATTCTTGAGTTTTCCTTACGAGCTAGTACATGTACTTAGGTGATTCTCTTATTTCATGGAAAGTGAAAGAGCAAGACAAAGTTTCCAAATCATCAACTGAGGCAGAATACTAGGCCATGTTTGCAACATGCTCAAAAATTCTATGGCTTCGTGGTCTACTCGCGGAACTTGGCTTCCCACAAAATCTCACACACCCCTACATGCAGATAACACCAGTGCCAATCGGATTTAGGAAAATCCAGTGTTTCATGAAAGAACTAACCACATCGAGGTTGATTGCCACTGTGTCAGGGATGAATATCTACGCGATGTTATATCTGTTCCATTTATCTCCTCCGACCTCCAAATTGTTGATATTTTTACGAAAGCTCTTCCTCGACCACGCCGTCAGTTCTTGATAGACAAATTGATGCTTGTTGACTCATTGGCATCAATTTGAGGGGGGGTGTTAATGATTCTGGATCTATTGGGCCAGATTCACTTGTAAAATAAAGCCCGGCTCATTTTCTTAGTCAAACTGTAATATACTGTACAGCTACTACATACTATCTTAGGATATAGCTTACTAGACAATGACTAATTTGTAGCCCCAAATCAAGGCTTGTACATTAATATACATCGATATCAATCGATCCTAGGGAGATCATCCCATTGCAATCTAATTTCTCTACAGTGCTGATTCCCTTTACATATATGTTCTCATCAACATACTTCTCGATGTTCTATGTATTCTATTATATGTGTCTGTGTTTTCTGATGTTTTTTTCATCCCAATATACCCTATCCTTTCCTAAAACTATATATATCATGGTTTGCTCTCTCTCCCACTCAGTTCGCTTGCACCCCTATCGTTTACTTTTTTCCTTTTTTATTTCTGTTTTTATCATCAGTGGGCTCACAATATACTTCTTAATGTTCTATGTATTCTCTTATATGTGTTTCTCTATGATTTCTAACGTTTTCTTTGTTCTAACATAAGCTTTCCTATCAAGACTTGCTCTTTCTCTCAATCAGTTCACTTGCACCCCTATCTCCCTCTTTTTTCATTTCCTTTTATCATCAGTAGGCCCACTTTGCATTTGGCCAGTTTGAATTTGAGAGGTGGGCCCTGCATGGGTGAAGATAGGAGATGTAAACGTGCATAGGGTAAATTCTGCTGCTGATCCAATTGTGAGACCCACATGTTAGATCCATGTTGTAGAAAATTTGGGCCCACTAATTGATCATAGCTGGCTTGATCCTGTGTTTCTTCACCAATCCATGGGGCCCACTGTCAAAGCCAAATGTCTTTGTTTATTTTTATTTTTTTTTCCTTTCTTCCTTTTGAGTTTCAACGATTGGTGGGGGCAATTGTGAAACCAATTGTTTTGGGGGTGGGGGTGGGGGGGGCTTAGGCCCTATAATTTAGGTCTTCTAGTCTTTGTTCACCGTAAACCGAAATAATCTTCTAAGAACATGTTATGTAGAAATTTTAGATACTATCTAAAGGGCTATGCTTCATTCTACGACAACGACAATGATGATATTTGAATTTATTTATTTATTATTCTTATCTGTGCTTTGTTTTGTGGCCTCCACATATGAGTGAAGGGACTCTATTTTGAATCAATTTTTTAATTAGCATATTTTTTTTAATAGTTCCTTTTACATTAAGAGACTAAATTCTCAGTTGTTTATATCAACATCTGCAAATCTTCAGAAATAGAGTGTGAAGGTTAGGGATTTTTCCTCCATAGAGGTTACTCAGGTTCAAGCTTGAAATAGAGATTATGCCAAAGAAAGTTGGTGAAGCAATGAAAGATAATGGGTCATTAGATGGGTTAAGACATTTACAGTGACAACATATACAGATCTTCAGAAATCATACAAGTTAATGATTTGTTATTCGCAATTTACTTGTCTTAAGAATTCACGATCTGATTCCGCAGCCGCCCCCCCCCCCCCCCCCCCCCCCCTACAGATCTTCAGAAATCAAACAAGTTAATGATTTGTTATTCACGATTTACTTGTCTTAAGAATTCACGATCTGATTCTCCCCCCTCATGGCATGAGATCTGAATCATCTTAATAACATAATGTTCAAGTATTAAAAATAACAATTTCCCGCATACTACTGGGAATATGTTTTTTTACTCATCAGTAAAGTAAAAATCTAACCACTTGATATGGATTCTGCTGCAAGTTGCGGGCAGATAAAATGAACATGGCAATCAATTCCCCCTGCAGTAACAATCAGTCCTTCTCCAGCAATGACTTCAGTATTGACCTGCATTTAAAGAAAAGCTATAAATATTAGCTAACCACCCAGAGGCTGATGACCATGAGGTTTGCTAATCCTGCTAAACACATACATCCAGCCTATCCACGCATAGTGATACATTCCTTCGTGGAAACATTTGTGCAAAAGCTCTAAAAGGACATCCATCAGGTTGGTCCCAACTTGTATTGAGCCTTGGGTAAAAAGAAGCCAGTCTACTCATCAGGCGGGATACACAAGCAGACAACAACCCATAACCAACATGTGGATGAAACCCAGATTAGTTACATGTGTGGTTGGCTGTGGATCCATGTACACAGAACCACACAAGACCTCAGATAATCATTACTCCAGTACTGTGTACCATTTTTAATCAGAAAGAGGAAATTACCCCAACAATCATTTTCTTATTTACACCATCCATCATATCTGGATTCCCTGCTTTATCAGTGCAAACAATGACTCCATCTTTGATACCAATATCTGCTTTATATATTCCTGTATAATCGATGATAACCGCATTTGTGATAACAGTATCCAAGGAAAGAGAGGCAGGATGTCCAGCAGCCTGCCCCATCCCATCACGGAGAACTTTTCCGCCCCCAAATATACATTCATCACCATAAACTGCGAAGTCTCTTTCGATTTCTGCATACAAGTCAGTATCACCTAACCGGATTTTGTCACCGGTTGTGGGTCCGTACATGTTGGCATAGGCAACACGAGAAACTTCTCTGGTTAAAATAGCCGTTTCTCCAACAAAACCTTCACTGCAGAAAAAGAGAAAAAAAAGAAAGGAAAAAAGTACACTTGAAGTGATGCTTGTAAGATTTGTGACATTTAAAGCAAACACAAGAAAGCATAATGAGAACCTATGGAAAAATGGAGAGTGTCTAAGTCACAATTGTTTTGAGAAATTTGGGTAAAATGGATCTTTAACCCATTTTAAGTGCATTCGGGGCAGTACAAGAAACATAATATCAATGCTAATCCTGATTACTGCGCTTCCTCAAATGCAAGGAAAACTGAATAAACAATGTTTGTTGCAAAACAAAACAATTTATCAGCGTTAATTCCAGAAGCCAAACAGAGTGGAGCCAGTACACATCAAAATGTGAATCTTACTCCCATATCTAGAAGGGCAGAAGAAACCAAACCTGACTTCAGCTTGAGGATCATTTCCAAAGCCATTAGCAGTTATAGCATCCATCACCTTCTCAATCTGGGAAACATCCACAGGCCCATCTGCGATGCCATTCCCACCTCTAATCACCTGCCCACCTCCAATGCTGACAAGAACAACCATTTTCGCATCACCTGGCTGGAGAGAATGCATGCACGATATATCACTGTTATGAAAACAAAGATGGAATTTGCAGTGTGCACCGTTCACCCACATGGAAAAGCTCACATGCAAACTGTTTTTCTGGCAAAATATTTTCTTTTCCGGTTGAGGTGAAATTGATATGAGCAAACGATAATAAAAAAACACCTCATGAGAATCTAACTTTATATTATTTCTTTTTTCCGAAAATCCAGGCTCAAATTGCTTGAATACTTGCAAAACAGAAACACTGATTGGAGCTAGGATCAGCAAACATGAAATTCCAATATTTGTAAAACAGTGTTTATGCGAATGGAACTCCTGATTTCTATTTTTCTGGTTTCTCCAGCAAGCTGCAAATCAATAATTTTAGGACTTGCACAGAATCATCATTTGTACGAGAACCCTCACCAAATTAGTAAGCGGTAGTCCTATGAGCAATAGCAAGGACCACATAATACATTGTTTCATGAGAACAAAGATGTTACATGCTCACCACTTCAAAATTGCCACAAGTAAATTCATGTTTCTGGGGGGAAAGGATTATTATCACCGTTATGCAAGGAGAAAAGAGCTACTGCCACAAATAATTGTTCTACAAATGAAACATCTATAATTAACAGTGAGCATCCATGGACACAATTGAACATGTGTTGGTTTATCCTTGGTTTCTAACATGAAAAATATGAATGACAACAAGCAGATACAACAGTGTAGAAGCGGTATATGATCATTTAAAGATTTTGTGATTCTCCTAGAAGTAAAAAAAGATTTCATACATGTAACAAAATAGAACTAACTGCATTAAATTCAAGCCCATCCAGAAGTAGAAGATACAACAACATAGAAGCAGTATATGACCATTTAAAGATTCTGTGATTCTACTAGAGGTGAACAAAGATTCTGTCATAAAAGTAACATAATAGAACTAATCGCTTAAATTCAAGCCATCAAACAGAAGTAGGAAATGTTCTTATCCCTGACTCCGCTATTGATTCTTTACTGATTGATAGTGAGGATACAAATTTTACCTATTGCCTAGCGTAAATGAAACGTTCCTGCACTGAACATCCAATTCGGAGATTTCTTTTGTACAATATTGCCTCTTCCATGATTAATCACTATTTAGTTGCAACGTTTGCTATTACATCAATGTAAAAAATGCTCCATTAATTCCTCATTCTAAAGAGGTGATGACTGAAGAGATGAAAGCCTTGGAAAAGAACACGAAATGGAAGTCTACAAAATTGCTGGAAGGAAAAAAGGTAGTTGGATGCAAATGGGTGTTCACTATCCAACATACAGCTGATGGATCTATTTAAGGAAAAAAGCTCTCCTAAAAGCAACTGCAAGTGCAGTCCAGCAATGTGGGGCCGGGCTGTTAAACAGGCCCAAGGCCCAAGGCCCAAGGCCCAAAGCCAATCAGTAATCACACTAATGATATATCTCACGTGGAATTGATTTGGTCAATATTGAGGCAGCTGTGGCCTTCCTTACTTAGAATAACAATTGTTCTAATTAGTTGCTTTCTTAACTTAGATTAGTGATTGATACAATTAGATGGTTTTCCTTTCTTAGAGCCTGGATTAAAGGCATGTAAATACCTATATATTGATGTATAATCTCCATAGAAACATACACAAAATAATACATTCTCAAGAGTATTCCAAAACTCTTTTCAATCGTTTGTCACGGGCCCACCTTTTTCATCAATGCAACCCCTTTAATACTCTTTTTCATCCCATGATCTAGCATCAAGCCCAATTTTACACTCATTGAACCTTCACTCGCGATTGGATTGAATCTCAATAAAATTTACGGTTAAATGCCATTAACCTCAAGGTTGTTACACGAAGGGCGATGACAATCTCTTGGGGCTGAATTTTTGGATCCCTCTTCTCAATGAGGAGACCTTTCCATCTTGTAACGACCCGGGCCCTCTGTCCACATGATATTGTCCGCTTTGGCTCATAGGATTTCAACCCAATCTTGCCGCACAATTTTAGAAGGCCTCATGTGGAGTTAAGGCCAGGTCGCACACATATATACCCAAGATCAAGACTAGTAGTTTCCGATGTGGGACTTATGCACCACTGCATACCCAGTCCTTTAGAGTTTCCCCCGCCCTCTATCTAGGCGGATGCCCGCCGGACCCAATGCCCTTCTACAAGGGGACCACAGGCGTGACACAGTTGCCCTCCTCCCATGGATAAACTTAGATCAAGGGGGGCCCGACAAATTGGACTGCGTATAAACTAAATGCAATATGCTCGTAGGAGAACATTCTCCTCTATTGAAAGGTATAAAGCGCAACTTGTTGCCAAAGGCTTCATTCAAACACATGGGCTGGACTTTCATGACACATTTGCTCCAGTAGCAAAGCTAAACTCTATTAGAGTTCATTTATCTCTGGCTGCAAACAAAATTTGGTCTTTGTTCCTGCACGATATCAAGAATGATTTCCTTAATAGAGAACTTCATGAAAACGTGTTTATGGCTTTTCCCCCGGGATTAACTCAGGGGGAGAAAGGTATCAATCTATAGCGAGATTGAAATAGAAGAAAGAATTCTGGAAAATTGTCAGTCCCTCCTTTGGATCGGACATCTCAATATATAAATATATTTATTTGATATGTTTACAACAACTAAATCCCCTTCATTGGGGTGATTACAAATTATATCCCCAGGTTAGATCTTATCATATTACACTTGAACTGGTGGGCTTGTAGAATTGGGATGGGCCATGTTAATACACCCCCTGCACCCCGCCCTCTCCTCATATTGATGTTGGTCCCTAACATCAATTTGTTCACGAAGAATTGATGCTTGACACAAGGAAGAGCTTTGGTGAAGATGTCAGCTATTTTAGGATCTGTGGTAACATCTGGGAGTATAACGGTCTTGTCATCATATGTTTCTCTAATGTAATTGTTGGGAAGTCCCACATCCCACATCGCCTAAGTAATAGGCTTGACATGTCTCAATATACCTGTATGGGCCTTCCACCTATCAGTTTAAGCTTTTGGGTTGGTATATGATTAATTACATGGTATCAAAGCGAGGTTCCGATCCCATTGTTCTTATGTAGCCCACGTGACAGGCCTGTCCATGAAATCCATTGGGCCTGCACGTGAGGGAGAGTGTTGGGAAGTCCCACATCCCACATCGCCTAAGTAATAGGCTTGACATGTCTAAATATATCTGTATAGGGTATGGGCCTTCCACCTATCAGCTTACCCAATTCTAGACACAAATCAAGGCACTTCGCTGTGACTCTAGTGGTGAATACACCTCTTCAGCCTTTTCATCCTTTTTATCTAATAAAGGCATCCTTTACCAAAAATCTTGTCCACACACTACAACAAAATGGGATCGCTAAAAGGAAAACTAGGCATATTCTTGAGACTGTTCGTACATTACTAGTAGAAGCACTAGTGCCTCCACAATATTGGTGTGAAGCAGCTCATACGGCATTACATATCATAAATCGCTTACCTCCATCTGTCTTACCAAAAATATCCCCTTATGAGTCTCTTTGGTAAACCACCATCCTATGATTACTTAAGAGTTTTTGGTTGCCTTTGCTTTGTACATCTTCTCTCCATTGAAAAAACCAAGCTTTCCCCTCAATCTGTGAAATGCATGTTTTTGGGATATAGCGATAACCATAAATGATTCATGTGCTATGATCCAAAAGAAAAGAGACTTCGCATATCTCGCAATGTTGTGTTTTTAGAACACATTCCCTTCTACTCACTTCACTCTGACAAACATCCAGTGCCGGTCTCATACCTTCTACAATTCCCAGAATCATCACCTCTTCCTCCACCCATTACACAGGTCTATGAGCGTCGTCCAAAAATTACACAACCAGCTGCTCCTGCACCCGATCCACCCCCATTGCCGGTTCCTACATCTATAGGTACAAATGCTCTCTTCTCCAAAGTTACAACGCTCTAGTCGTTCATCTGTGCCACCTGACAGATATGGTTTTCCTGCTCTTCTCACCTCTTTGAAACCTATTCTAGTTCCCACTTCCTATTCACAGGCCTCAAAAATACCCGGCTGGTGCGATGAGTTGAATGAAGAATTATTAGCTCTTGAATCTAATTCCACATGGAATCTTGTTCCAACTCCTCTGGATGCCTCCATCATTGGCAGTAAATGGGTCTATTCTATCAAGGTTCGTTCTGATGGGAGTCTGGAGCAGTACAAAGCACGACTTGTTGCACAAGGCTAGAGGCATGAATATGGAATTGACTATAAGGAGACTTTTGCACCAGTGGCTAAAATGACAACTGTACGATGTTTGCTAAGTGTTGCCTTTATCCGAAATTGGCCACTTTGGCAGATGAATGTAAAGAATGCCTTCTTCCATGGGGATCTTCACGAAACAATCTACATGGTTTCTTACAAGGTATCAAAGCGGGTTCCGATCCCGTTGTTCTTATGAAGCCCACGCCATGGATGAAAATATCGGCCGCTACGTATATATCGGCTGTAGCGGCATTGGCCGCCACGCTACATTGGAAATATCAAGTATCGCACTTGTAGCCGTCTGTAGCGGTCCGTAGTAGCCATCTTTGATCTTTTTACAGCAACTAAATTCACTTAATTGGGGTGATTACAAATTATCTTCCCTTAATTGGGGTTTGACTAGATCTAGTGAAATCTTACCATATTACACTTGAACTGGTGGGCTTGACTCAAAGTGGGCTTGCAGAATTGGGTTGGGCCATGTTAACAAAAGGGTTGGCGTGCAAACCACCGAAAGCACTATATGGGCTAAAACAATCTCCTCGAGCATAGTTCGAAAAGTTTAGCAGAGCTACGTTAACTTTGGGACACAAAAGAAGTAGTGTTGATCCAATACGTTATATGTAAAAAGACATCACAGGATCATTGCTACCATTGTATTATCACGAGTGACAACTGAAAAGAAAGATTTAAAGTGAAGAGATATCTCGCAAAGCTATTTGAGATCATGGACTTAGGTCCCCAGAAGCACTTTCTTCCTATAGAAAGCGCTCGATCAAATAAAGGAATTGTAATTTCTCAATGAAAGTATATTCATGATCTATTCAATGAAACAAGCTAACTTGGATGTAAACCTGCAGATACTCCTATAGAAGTGAACCATGGTCTTTGCCCCACAGAAATAGAATTCTTGACAGAAATTAGAAAGTGACAAACGGCTAGTAGGAAGGCTCACTTATCTTACTATCTCCAGACCCGATAGTGCTTATGGAGTACGTCTAGTAAGTCAATTTATGTAATTTCTCAACGAAAGTATATTCTTGATCTATTGAATGAAACAAGCTAACTTGGATGTAAACCTGCGGATACTCCTATAGAAGTGAACCATGGTCTTTGCCCTACAGAAATTGAATTCTTGACAGAAATTAGAAAGTAACAACGGCTAGTAGGAAGGCTAACTTATCTTACTATCTCCAGACCCGATAGTGCTTATGGAGTACGTCTAGTAAGTCAATTTAAGCATTCACCACAAAAACCTCACCTGCATCTAGTCCACCGAATTTTAGGGTACCAAACGTCAAAACATAATAAGATAATAGCATGTCAAACATAATAATAACATGGATGAAGTGGGGTGTGTATATATATATAGCCAAACCAGGCACACTACTATACACTAGCTAGAGGTAATTTTATTACATGGGAAAGTAAGAAGCAATATGTGGTTATCGTCCGCAGTGGTTGAGGCCATTATACTATTTTGAAAATGGTGACACTAAAGCCAATTAGTTTTAATTTAAAACATTGTTTTTCGTATTACTTCTCCTCAATAGCCTTTCTTAAAGTTGCCTCTACCCTTACATGGTTCCAAATCACTAAAAAAACTAGATTTGAATTCTTTTTATCACTTAAAAAATCCACTCCATTACAACGCTACGTATCACTGCAACCGCTACGTATCACTCGCTACGTAGCGTTTTGGCCACTAGTTGCTATGCCCAATGCGCCGCTACTTTGATCCTTGGTTACCAGATCAAATGCTAAAGCAGAATACAAAGTTATGACATATGGAACATAAGAAGCTTTAAGGCTATGATCAGGAATAAAAGTTGAGACGCCGATGTGCTTATATGGGAACAATTAGGAACCTATAAATATTTCAAAACAACTAGTGTTTCATGAATTACCAAAAACATTGACTTAGATAGTCAATTTACAGTGATGCGGACCATAGATAGAGATGCGGTGAGAGTAGAATAGAGATGGAGAGGAGCGGGTAGGTTAGGTGAAAAATTGAAAATATTGGCCTCACACCAAACTCCCTATCACATGTAAGGAGAAGCTTCCCGTAGAGGAGAGTAAGAGAGGGTAAAAGCACTCAAACAATCTTTCATTAATCATAATTTGAAGAAGCCAAGCGGCTTTACAATGCTTTAGATAATAAAAGAGATAAACCTTAGATCTTATCTCAACCCTTTAAACGCATCAACGATTGAGATTAAAACATCTAAATTCTAACATTTTAAAATATAACTATAAATAAAACACATTAGTAGGCTAGTAGGTGGGCTGGGCCCAAAATATCGGTGGACCATGGGTCTGTCCTGCATCATTTCTCCCATTCTTGGAGAGAACTCAACGCCGACATCTATAAATGTCCCCATGGGTCAAATATAAATCATAGAGCTTCCCAATGTGCCTCTTGATCTTCAAATTCTTCATATGACTTAGGAGATTCTGTCGATCTTTTATTCCAAGTAGACTTTATCCATCGCATCTTTTAATGTCACGACTTTGATTGGATGTGCGCTTGAATGAAGTGAAGCCGCAAGTGTTGAATTTGAACCATCTGCACAAGATTTTTTAATTTCAATGGTGGATCTCCAATGATGAAATCAATAGGGAGAACTGCTATAATTGGACCTTCCTTGGACCTTCTTTTACAACCTCCTGAACAATACATTTTTCTTCCAAAATATGATCCACAACAAGAGAGCATGATACTTGATCCGAAGATGTCATGGACTTTTTTGTTTCCCGTTTTGGCTTTGCAATGGTAGGCTCGATATCCTCTGTCACCATATTGGCTTCTACTTTTTGCAGAGATTTTCCTAGTTGACACTTAGCTTTTCGCATGTGATAATGTTTTATCATTCACTCAACATGAATTGCCTCCCATTTCGCATGTGATAATGTTTTATCATTCACTCAACATGAATTGCCTCCCAAAATGCTTCATACATATCCTTGCAGTTCTTCAAATTTTTCCGTATGTTCGGCCTCAAACTTCTCAGAAAATTAATTACATAATGTTCATCATGCTCATCTAATTCCCACAATTCTTGCAACCTTGAAAACTCAACGCCGTATTCATCAACTGTCTCATTCAGCGAGTACCCCTTGTCTCCTTGAAAATTAATCGGCGTACTCATCAACTGTCTCTGTCTCAATATGATGAATTGTTCAAAGTAGGCTTTATTTCCAAAATACCATTTTCCATATATATATATATATATTTCATTCTTTGAATTTCCTTGTCGAATTCAGCGAGTTGAAATTCTATGTTAACTTGCTATTCCATATTGATTTGGATGTGAGGACTGAAAATTTAATGATCTTCAAAAAAAAAAAAAAAAGTTGATTGTGTAGATCGGATTGCTTGGAGTGTTTAGGTGAAGACGTATCTTTGATGGGAGTCCAAATGGGCAAGAGACCTTTAATTGAAGACCAACAGCCGAAATTTACTTAAATGCGTGCCTTTGATTAGCCAAATTTGATTTGACTGAGACCTGTACTAAGATCAAAGATGTGGTTGTAGAAAGTGGACACACGATCCAAGGCAATGTTTCTAATTGTAGGAGTGGAGCAAGCCTGATATCAATACCACTTTGCACTAGACTTGAAACAAGGCCCACAATCAAGCGCCTGCAGCAATCAGAGCTCTGGCTAGGCTTGGCTTTGGCTGGGCTCAGCTTCGGGCCTTTTTCTTTTTGTTTTTTTGTGTTGCATGCTTGAAGAAAAAAGAAAAAAGAAAGAGAGGCTTCCTTCGACTCCTTTCTCTGTTGCTTTTGAAGGTAGAAAGGAGGCGATGCCGCGACAATGACCTGAGAGAGGGGGTCTTCCTACTGGGCGACGATGACGGCGTGGTGCAATCACTGGCGAAGATCGAAGGTGGTGGTGCAGTCACTGGGGCAGGCCGAAGGCGGACTAGTCGTTGCTTTATCAAAGAGGAAATAGATAAAAATGAGCTCTAGTTTTGTGCTTTGACGATCGAGGGTTGGGAGGGTTCTGCATTTGGTGAGTGCAACGACTGGCGGCAATGAAGACGATGGCGATGAAGATGTTGAGGGCGCTATGAATCGAGGCCATAAAGACAGGTACGCACCAATTTTTTTCTCGTCTCTCTCTGTTGTCTCTCTCTTCTGTCTCCTTTTTTTTGGTGGGATTGGAAGGAAAGGGTTGTGGATTTGGGGAGAGAGGTTTTCTGGATGTTTGGAATTCATCAAAATCTGGATTTCGGAACAAGGCTGGGGAGGGATGGGTTTTAATGGAGCGACAGATGTGGTAATGAATTTGGGGTAGTCGACGGTGGTTTTGTGACGCCCTGGAGTCCCACATCAACTATAGAGAGGAAAGTGACTGGGTTTATATGTAGAGCCTACACCCTTACCTTGCATGAGGCCTTTTGATGGGTTCTGGCCCATCAGAAACAAAACCGTGAGGCCCGTGGGCCAAAGCGGACAATATCATGCATGCGTGTAGGGTGGGGCAGTACAAATGGTATCAGAGCCGACTCTCGACTAGTTCGAGTGTGGGTCCCCTGCCGTGGTCTGGTGTAACTGGGCGGGTTTCCATGTGGGCGGGCCAAGAGGGCTGGCAGGCTACTGCACAAGGACGTGCAGCCTTAAGGGGGGTGGATTGTGACGCCCCGGAGTCCCACATCGACTATAGAGAGGAAAGTGAATGGGTTTATATGTAGAGCCTACACCCTTACCTTGCATGAGGCCTTTTGATGGGTTCTGGCCCATCAGAAACAAAACCATGAGGCCCGTGGGCCAAAGCGGACAATATCATGCATGCGTGTAGGGTGGGGCATTACAGGTTTTAGCCTCGGGATTGAGGGATGGGAGGGGATTTGGGGTCTGGATTCAAAAAGGTAGGGATGAGGGCCTAGACAAGGATAACTTCGACTGGCTATTTGGGTTTGAGTTTGGGAAGTTTTGGAATTTTAGGGTTCTTGGAAATTAGGGATTTAGAAAGTGAGGTTTAGGGTTTTTATTGAGGATTTAGGGATCTGGGATATTTAGGGTTTTAGATTAGGACATTGATAGTGGATGGTTGGTGTTAAGTTGACATGAATGGAAGTTAGGAGTATTCAGCCGCTTAGGTCTTGGCTATGATGATGCTCGATAGAGGCTGGGATGTAGTCAGGATATTGTGTTTTGATGAAGGAATGGATTCGGCAGTGGGGTTTTGATTTTTGGTATTGGGAATTGGATTCTAGGATTTTAGGATTTCCTACGTGAATGGTGATCGGTTGTAGTGAATGGTTGGGGTTTTCTTTTCTTTTTTTTGTTTTTTTCTTTTTTTTTTTGAAATGGTAACTTGTATTGATATTAGAAAGGAGCTATACAAAAGAGCTTTACAGTATAAAACAGTTATACTGAGAAGCGGCCAGGCAGAAACCCCAAAAATCAGCCACCTCCCTAAAAGGGTGGGGGAAAACAAAAACAAGGAGAGGGAAAGAGAGGTCCAAATCAAGATGAAGTGACTTCCCTCCAATTGAACATAATTGCTTCAATTGATAAGCCCCAAAACTCTGGAAGATAGGAGACCCGCGAGGCAACGCAGAATTTCATTCTAAGGATTAAGTCTTCTTGGGAGGAACCCATCCCTTCAAAACACCTTCTATTTCTCTCTTTACATATTGACATTGGCTTAGACCATATTGCTGCTATGGAGCGCTTCCGAGGGTAGAACCTTGACCCTGTCTAGAGAAGATGTCCATCAGCCACAGCCTTCTCCCTCTTCGTCTCTAATCTTCCTCCAGAAATCTCCAAGACAGAGCTTCAAGTTATGTTTTGCAGAGCAGGTGTTGTGATAGATACCTACATCCCTACCGAACGATCCTATGGCTAACAGAGAGGCTTTGGCTTCATCAGATTCAAATCAAAAAGAGAAGCCAAACTAGGTCTTGAGCCAGTCAACAGGAGATCCTGGAGAGGTCAAAGAATCCTCGTTGACATTGCTCATCCTCAAACAGCGGAAACAGTCGCTGGCTTCTCCAATACCTCTTTCAATAAATTAGGGCCTCTGCATCATCAACCTCCTAACGACAAATTAGAGAGAAATAGGTGTTTTGAAGTTTCGGCATTCGGCATTTGGGATTGGGACTCGGATTTGGATGGCAAGGTTCGGCAGAGGGTGTTAGAGGTATGATTTGGCCACTTGGATGATGGATTTGGACGATTGCTGGGACTACAAGCTAGAATGGTGATGGTGATGGTGATGGTTCGTTAGTGATGAACATTGATTATCGAATCCGAGTATCGATCTTCAATTCTAATACCAATTGATGCGGACGGAGGATCGAGATGTAGGGCAAGTAGGATAGAGATGGAGAGGAGGGGATGGGTCAGGTGAAAAGCTGATAATATTGGCCTCACGCCAAACTCCCTATTACATGCGAGGACAAGCTTCCCATAAAGGAGAGCAATAGGGGCAAAAGCACTCAAACAATCTTTCTTTAATCATAATCTGAAGAAGTCAAGAGGCTTTACAATGCTTTATAAAATAAAATAGATAACCCTAGATCTGATCTCAACCCTTTAAACACATCAGCGGTTGAGATTAAAACATCTAAACTGAAACAATTTAAAAGATAACCAAACATAAGAACTCTAAATAAAACAAATTAGTAGGCTCGTAGGTGGGCTAAGCCCAAAGGACCAATCGACCCATGGGGACTATGGTCTGTCTCGCATCATATACTAAAAAAGATTCTCTCAAATGTCATCAGTGCATAATTTGTACGATCCGAAAACCCATTTGGCAGATATATTTACCAAGTCCCTCGATAGAAAAAAGGTGTGTTCTTTGCAAACTGGGAATGATTAATATATTTTGTCTAGCTTGTGGTGAGTATTGGAATTTAATGTAAATGGTCCCAATTTCATTTTCTAGGGGCCATAGAGAATTAGCAGTCCATTTACAATTAGGGTTTTGAATTACTTTAGGATTCTACATCGTTTTGTAATACAATACTGATTGGTTACTCAGTATAAAATGAGAAAGCGGGGTGTGTGCTAAGACTAGGCCTCCACTGACTCTCCTTTTGCCTGAATTCTTCTCCCCTTCTTCTTGTCCATTTTCACCAAGAACCCTAATTGATGCAGATGGTCTTGAAGATCAAGTGATTGAGCAGGCTTTGGAATTCATGCAGGCATTCAATCAAACAAATGAGGTCCGAATCCATGTGTAGATGTTCCGCTTGGATTAAAGAGCCCAAAACAGCCCACACAACCTTTTACTCATTCAGGGGTTGCTTTGTTATTCCAATACAGCATATGGTTTTTTTTTCAAATAAGATAAAAATTAAATTCAAATAATAGTTAAGGGGGCTGAACGACTGAGTATCTTGGGCTGAAAACTGCAAGACCCAATTGGGCCCAAATCCACTTGAGCCCACAACACCCAGGTTCACCCATGGGTGCACAGCTAATAGGTAGGGTCCACCTTCCCATTCAATGGGCCATGTGGCCCCCATGAACAATCTTCTGTAGTGGCCTAGTGGGTCTGGGATGACTATTAATTGGAAACTTCTCTAGTTCATTGATTTTCTTTCCAATTGAATATTAATTTCTTTCCATTAGTCGACTAGTACTGATCTTAGGCGTAAATTGGGGATTTGCTTACACATAAATAGGGATTTGGGGCATTATAAACATGTTGCAGTCAACTGGGGTGAGGACAAACAGTCTGACATCTGTATTTGAATAACAGTGACCTTTTCTTTGTATATCAAATTAAGTCTTGTCTCTTTATGGCCACTGTGTTGATTCCTAACAGCATAGTTTTCAAAATCGGAATCGTATCGCAAATCGTTCATACCCATGAATCGAATCGAATCGCAAATCGTATCGTGAATCGTAGGATTTTTTATTTTTCTAATAAAAATGAAAAATAATTAAAAAAATTAAAAGAAAAGGACAAAAGTAATTGTTCATAACCATCCATTTTTCCATTTATAGTAGTATAAATATAATAACAAGTCAATCTATCATACAATCATATCAATAACATCATGAAATATATATATATGAAATAAATGATGTGTAAATAGTTAAATAAGTTTAAAATATCAATATATATTTTTTATTATCTTTAAATCAAAATATAAAAATAAAATAAAATCTAAACCATTGATCGTACACGGTAGGATATCTCTTAGAGTTAAGAAAGTGTTCATGAGGAAAAGAAACCAAAATAGATTAAAAAAAGAAAATATAAACAAGCACCATACGTACAGTTGAATGCTTTAGTTAAATGCATGTTCTTTATTCATCTTTAAAACCTTATCAAATCTGTAAGAAATTCTTATGAGGTTTCGTTAACTACTAAATAACCTTTTGAAAATACAAGCGAGAGAATAAAGAAAGAAAAAAGGTAAAAGATTATTAATATTAGCTTATTGGCTATACCCATTCTCGCTTCGTCGAATCGCTTGAATCGTAAGATTCAATGAAACAAGTATCAAATCGTAGGATTCACACCTAAATCCTAAGATTCATTTGTAAATAGGATTCATTACATAGATACGAATCGGGATTTAGGATACGAATCGGGATTCAGGATACGAATCGTAGGATTCTGATAACTATGCCTAACAGCATCTCCCTCTCTTATGCATTTTACTGGGTTTGAGTAGTGTTTCAGTGGGTTTAATTCTCTCTTGTTCCTTGCATATTCTCTCACCAAGGAGATCAGCAGTCACTAAATACTGCTATATTGCACTCTGACAGTTTGTGTACTGTCGTGAGGTTCCATTTGGAATCCGTGACTGCATCACTAATCCCTTCTCTCTATTCTTCTATTTTCTAATTTCAATTACAGTTAGCTGAAGAGGGATGCAGTGAGCATGAAGGGGTTCAATCAATCATAGGTGCATCCATGTGAACCCCACAGAATATAGCTCCATTAATTTTAAAAGCGCTCCAGCCTATATGAATAATGTGAGCGAGACTGCTATAAACTCCTACATCATTAGCTCTATGAGACGTGTCATTGCCAATTTGTGTTACTACCATAAAAGAAAGAGACCCTTGTAATTATTTAGTACACCCAATTCCTTTCTCCAGTGTGCACAGGGTAGCAAGCAATGCAAGGATGATCTCTACTATCATGAAAATGGAATGCGTATTAGTCACCACCTCAAATCGAGTAGCTGTTCCTGCTGGTATGTTCAACCGCATGCCATAAGCTCGTCTTCTGTCAAAGACCATGTAAGGATTCACCTCAATGAAATGAAAATGACTGCCGATCTGTATTCACAAAACAAAGGCAAATTTGAATTCATTTTTGAACATTAAAATAAAGAATACATGAAGCAAGAGCAAATAGTATGTCTGTGTTTCATGAGGGGCAAAACCGCAGAACTTAAAATTCTTTTAATGATCTCTCCATTTTCACTTTACTGTTCAGTTTTCTTTTCACAAGGCTCTTTTAATGAAGGAGCCTACACGTGCAAGGGGGTGTTGTAAGCTTGATATACAATGTTACACCGTTCTCTATCAGCTTAAGCTTTTAGAGTAAGTGGTTGTCAACACCCTGAATTAGCAGGTGGGTTTACTTTGAATTCATGGGGTTAGAATGCAATCAATTGGGTCAGGTTGGGTTCGATCTGCCAGTTGAATAGCAAGTATGGACTCAACCTAAAACCAACCTATTTATTAAGTTGTTTGGAAGTGTCAACCAAACCCAACCCATGACTAATATTGGTCAGAGAGAAAAGTCAGTTACCATGTCAGATTCAGGTTGGCCTGGCGGGGCAAGGAATTGCAACCCTATCTACATATTGCCTCATTATAAACGCATGGACACTTGTCTTAGTAAAGGGTGTAGAAGTTATAAGAATTCTGCTTTGCATGTAATAGCCCAGACCCTGTTACAGCGGGCTAAAATTTATCTAATATTTTATATGTTTAATTTCTTTGATTCCGTGCGCGCGCGTGTGTAATGTATGTATATGTGTGTGTAGGGATTGTGAATAGTTAAGTACTAATAACTGTATAAATTTATGCGCAATATTCTGTGGGGAACATTATGGGTTGGTTGGTGTTGTTTTAAATTTTTAGTGGGCCTTGACTTAATAAAAAAAACGTTTTAGAAGAGCTTGGTAGGACCCCTTTTAGTTATAGGACTTTTAGATTAAGTGATGCAACCCACTCAAGTAGAAAGGTGTGCGCCAAATCCTTGGCCAAGAAGTACTTGTGCGTGTTTCTATTTTGGTATTTCTACACCTAGTCGAAGACTACTTGAACCCCACTTTAGAATCTCACGGGTTTTATAAATATAGGGCCGCGTGGTAGTTTTTCTCATAGTCCACAACCCTCACTTCAACTATCCTCTTCCCTTCTACAAACCTCAACCCTAACTAGTGAGACCAAGCAGAAGGTTAGCAAGAACTACGGAGAAGAAGACTGGAATCAACCAGATAGAGTGTCGATTGCTGTCCTATAGAATTCCTCACATTGCTAGAGCTACCATACATTATATGAGGTGAGTGGATATCTTGAACTAATTAAGATAAGTATGATGTTGTCTTTTGATTATAGATTCTGGTTTAGAGTATTGGACAGAATTTCACCAGTTACAGTTGCAGTCGCTGCAACAGTTCATCTCTGGGTTTTTTTTTTTTTTTTTTTTTTTTTTAATAGTTAAATTCATTAAAGAGCAAACAGTACGAGTGATAACACTGATAAGAAGAACAGCAACATTGATTCCCCGAAAAAACGAATCGAACAAAACAGACCCTCCAAAATACAAACTAGAAGAGACATGATTACAGGAAACCCCCAAAACATGGCTACAGGAGAGACACATTTTTCCAATTGAACGTGATTTGGTCTACAGAATAATCTCTAAAAATGGGATTTATTAACACCCATTGAGCCGCAGAAAATTTACCTTTCCACAAATTGAGTCCCCATTTGTTGCGACTCCTTCAAAACATCCAGCGTTCATCTCCTTCCATATATGCCAGATCACTGCAAGTAAGGATAGCTTCCACATCTCCTTCCCTTTATGTGACCTGATGGGAGATTTCCAAGCCATAAACAAATCCTGAACATGCTTCGGGAAGACCCAACTGCAACCAAACGAGCTAATTACATTATTCCAAATCTTCACTGCACTGTTGCACCTTAGGAGGAGGTGATCTATTGTTTCCTGATCTTCCAAAATCCAAACACATAGGGCATGCATTGAACACAATCTTCCCTCTTCATTTAACGTTATCCATTGAAAGAATCCGTCTTGGGAGAACTAGCCAACAAAAGACCACAATTCTTGGTGGGGCCTTGAACTTCCAAGTATTCCTTATCAGGGATGTCCTCGCTGTCCTTGTGGAAGTGACCGAGTGGAATGATGATACGGAAAATGAACCATCTTTCAAGGCTTTCCAAATCCTGGCACCCTCCCCCTTCTTCCGGGATAAGCACATCCCTAAGAAGGTTTAAGAGGGCGAGAAACTGCCTTTCCTCAATGTCCGTCAGATTTCTTCGGAAGATGCGGCACCAAATCACCTCCTTATTGGTGCCTTTTCCAAAATAGGTTTTAACCTTAGTATCCTTTACCAAACCACATTTAAACAGTTCTGGGAATTTCTTCGCTAGCAAGCAATCCCCTATCCATATATCTTTCCAAAAGAGAATATTCTCCCCCGAACGAACTTGATACTTGATATTTTGCATAAACTTCTCCTTTACAGATAATATGTTTTTCCACATCAGTGAGAATCTATACATGTTGTCTTTAGTCTCCCAACCATCCCTTTGATTACCATATTTGGCCATCGGTACCTTCCTCTATAAGCCTTCTGATTTGTTCCCAAACATCCATAGCCATGTCCCTAACGATCCTACATTCAAGCCTCCAAGGGATTTGATACCCAAACCTCATTCCAGCTTAGTTGAGCATATCAAAGACCAATCCACTAGATGGAATTTTCTTTCCTCCCACCTCCCTTGCCAAAGAAAATCCCTTTGCAGCTTCTCTATCCGATTGATCATTGATATTGAGCATTTCAGAATGGACAAGTTGTAAAGGATCTAAAGATCCATTGTATTAACAGGAACAAGAAGAGAAATAGAAGAGAGGAGGAAATTATAAACTCTGCCTATCCCAAGATGGGGATCGACCATGTGTATTTATAATGATTGTTGCCTAATCAAAGGCTCAAATTACAATCTTGGGATAGGCAGCCCAATCAGCATCTAAATAAGCTTTGAGAGACAGATGATTCATGTATGGAAAAAACAACCCGCGAGTCGGTGTGCAAATAAGGTACCGAATGATGCGGCGAACAGCAGCCATATGAAGATGACGAGGAGCAGTCATGAACTGACTCATTAGGTTGACCGCATAGGAGATATCAGGACGAGCGATCGTAAGGTAGATCAAGCTACCAACTAACTGGCGATACGTGGTAGGATCTGGAAGAAGTCACCCTCCTCTTTACTAAGTTTGATATTCAGTTTGACCGGCGTATCTACTGGAGCTGAAGCAGTAAGGCTAGCTAAGTCAATGAGGTCAACCGTGTATTTGTGTTGATTGAGAACTATACCTTTAGTCGATTGATGAACTTCAAGACCAAGGAAATAGTTTAAGGGGCCGAGATCCTTCATGTGAAATGTCTTATTAAGAGAAGCTTGGAGTTCTTGAATCATATGTGCATTTGGACCAATAATTACAATGTCATCAACGTAGACTAGTAGCACAGTAATCCCGGATGGAGCATGATGTAAGAACATAGAAGGATCAAACTGGCTCGGATGAAAATCCAAGCAGAGAAGAGCATCTTGAAATTTCTCAAACCATGCGCGAGGAGCTTGCTTCAGACCATAGAGGGAGCGACGGAGCTTAGCAATCATACCCTTCCCGGAGGAGTACCCCTAAGGTAGACACATATAAACGTCTTCTTTAAGATCACCATGTAGAAACGCATTTTTGACATCCATTTGATATAGAGGCCAAGACTGAGATGCAGCAACAGCAAGAATGGTACGTACAGTGGTCATCTTGGCGACTAGAGCAAAAGTTTCATCATAATCGATGCCATATTCCTGCCGATTTCCAAGAGCGACATGACGCGCCTTATAGCGATCTAATGTGCCATCAGATTTTAACTTGAGAGAAAAAATCCACTTACAGCCAATCGGTTTGACACCCATAGGAGGCTGGACAACATCCCACGTATGGTTTTGTTCTAAAGCCGCCAATTCATCTTGCATAGCCTGGTTCCAACATTGGTGCTGCACAGCCTGAGAATAGGATTGTGGAATGGAAGCTGACGACAAAGTCCCCATTAAGGAAGTATGAGAGAACCCATAGCAGTTTGGGGGAACCGAAATGCGAGTGGAGCGGCGCAATGAAGGAGGTCCAGCAGGACCAAGGGCCCGAGGTGGACCAGATGCTAGAGGAAGATCAGGAGAGGGATTGCCTGGAAGCGCTGCTGTATTCCATCTGTGATACACGAAGTTAGGATTAAATCTAACAATAGATGTGTCATCAGAAAAACCAGGAAAGGAAACTAATGAGGAGTCGTCCGGAGGACCAAGGTGGTTTTGAAAAAAATACTTGGTTTCAAAAAACACAACATTCCTAAAGGTACGGATGCGACGAATGTGGGGATCATAGCAAAGGAATCCTTTCTGGAAGGGTTCATATCCTAAAAAAACACATTGAGCGGATTGAGCTGTAAGTTTGGTCCGTTCAGAGGGAGGCAAATGTACAAAGCAAACTGAGCCAAAGACATGAAGATCATCATAAGATGGAGATGTCTTGTATAGTCGATAATATGGGCTCTGATTTTCAATTGAAGGGGATGGCATACGATTAATAAGATGAGCTGCGGTAGCCAATTCCTCAACCCAAAAACGAGTAGGAACCGATGATTCAAGGAGAAGGGAACGAGTGACATCAAGGAGATGTCTATTTTTCCTTTCAACGACTCCATTCTGCTGTGGAGTATAAGGACAAGTTCTTTGAGAAATAATACCTTTGTTTTGCAAAAACTGTTGAAAATCAAAGGACATATATTCCCCTCCTGAATCAAATCGCAGAATTTTAATGCAGGTGGAAAATTGATTTTTGATGTAAGCCAGAAAAATTTTAAAAACATGAATAACATCAAATTTGAAATGCAGAAAGTAAACCCACGTGAACCGACTGAAATCATCAATAAAAGTCACAAAGTATTTATAGTGAGCATGAAAAAGTGCCGGAGCAACTCCCCATACATCGCTATGAACCAAATCAAAACACTGAGTGCTGTGTGAAGTGGAAATAGGAAAAGGAAGAGTTTTGCTCTTTCTCATTTTGCAAGTAGCACAATCAAAAGGCACGGGAAGACGTCATATGATTAGACGCCTCGGAATCAAGGAACCAAGTAGAAGATGGAGGGGATGTACCTGAGAGACCAAAAGCAGAAAGGGCATTGACAATCATCTGTTGGACCAATTCAGGAGTGAGAGAGGATGAGGGCTCAGGCTGTGAGGGTGCCGATGTAGGAGCAGGCATAACCGAAGAAGCAACATATGCATGCGGAGTCTGAGACTGTGGTGATAGACGCTGTGGGCGGCGGCGACATTCAGAGATGATATGTCCCGACTTTTTTCAGTAACTGTAGACCTTCTGTTTGCATTGAGTTGCAATGTGCCCAAATTTTTGACAACTGTAACATTGTGTTTTGCTCAAGTCTCGAGGCAGAGGCTGAGAAGTCCTATTGGCAGAGAACGCGATGGAATAAGTCTCAGTCTTTGATTGAGCTATATGAGTCGAGGTCGCAATGCGCTGTTCTTCGCGTAGGAGTTCATTCAAGCAGACATCCAACGAAGGTAATGGCGTTCGATTCATCAGGGCAGATTGGACAGTCTTGTATTCATTCCGCAATTTCATCAAAAACTAATCCCTTTGACTAGAGGCCTGAAGATCTTGAATTACTGTCAACACATTGTCAGCCACATCTGCATATTTAATACTATCGTATTCTGACCACAGCGTACGAAATCCAGAATAGTAGTCTTGGATTGATAAGGTCCCTTGTGCATAGTCAGCAATCGCACACTCAAGATGAAATTGACGTGCAGAGTTATCTTGATGGTATACTTTCTTCAAATAACCCCACATGGCTTTAGAGGTGGGTAAGGTTTGAGATTCATAATCAGATGTGGCTCGACAGATCCTAGAATCCATGATTTGATGTTTGCATCTTTAGTGAGCCAAGAGGAGATCTTCTTCTCATCTTCAGTGGGTTTAGGGTCAGCACCAGAAACATATCCCCACAATTCCTTAGCTTCTAGGTATATTTGAAATTGGAAAGACCAAGCAGGGTAATTTTTTCCAGTGAATTTGATCAAAGTAACCTCAGATTTTTCCATCTCAATGTTAGATTGGAAAAAATTGGATTGAAACAATGAGAAACAGTAATCAAAACAAGCAACAATTGTATGAAAAGCTGTCTGTGAGTGCAGAAGGCAAGATCCAACCAGCAGAGAAAGAAAAAACGAAGTCAGACTAATACCAGTAACCAAAAAACCCACTGACGACCTTCACTAGTGCTGAATATCCTTTACGTGAGGCCCACGGATGGATCTGACCACTGATCAGATATTTGATCTGAGAAGCCACAGTATTTTCGCACTTACTGGAACAGGTTTGAACCTATTCCACTGAAAATCCAAGATTCTGGATGGTCTTGATTGAAACTGGTGTAATCTTTTGAAATAACACGAGAAAGAGCAAAAGGACTACCTGGAGGTGCTGAAAAATCCTGAAAAAATCGCCAATAATCCTAAAAATATCAGGCAACCGTGTCTGTGTGGTTTTTGGAAATTGATCTGATGATCAGGGGTGGGCCACCTTCAAGATGGAACTGTCGCAAATGGTGGATGACGCTGGAATTCCTTGAACAGATGCCTGGATCTGTTTTCTGCATGAGAGAGAGATTTATTCCTCTCTATCCTATTGCCTAGATGCTTTGGAAGAGAAGAGAGTAGATGTTCTTAAGCCTTGCTCTGATACCATGACAAATCGACAACTACAGAACATGGAGGAAAATCACTCTTAGTTTGTATTATTTCTTTCTTTTTCTTTGGAGATCGAGCCCCAATATATAGAGTAATACATGCCTCAATCAAGGCTTCTAAGTTAGGAAATTAGCTAATTACATCAATTACTATTCTAACTTTAGGAAACTAACTAATTACAAGAGAAAATCTAATTAAGAGATTATGTACAGCTACAAGTTGACCCAATCAACATCCACGTGAGATATGATATTCTGGAACGGATCAGTTCATGGGCCTTGGGCCTGTTTAACAATTACAATTGATTGCAAGCTAATAAAGAAATCCTAGATATGATTAGAGAAATTACAGTCCTACAATGATATATAAAATGTTGACCATATCATATAAGGTCCACTCGTGAGATATGTTATCATGGGCCTTTGGTTATGGGCCTGTGCTTGTGGATCTATTGAATCTTTACACTCCCCCTCAAATTGATGTAAGGAACAACATAGCATCAATTTGGAAAGGATAGAACCATGTCGATCCCAGGGTAAGCCTTTGGTGAAAATATTTGTCAGTGGATCAAGTGAAGAGATGTAGGGAAGATAGATTGTGTTTGAGACAACATGTTGACGAATGAAATGACAGTCAATCTCAATATGCTTAGTGCACTCATGGAAGACCGTATTTTTTGCAATTCGAATAGCACTAGTGTTATCAGCATAAAGTGGAGTAGGATCCTTTAGGAAGACACCAAACTCTCGGAGGAGACGACGAAGCCACATAATCTCGCTACTTGTAGATGACATGGACCGATATTCGGCCTCTACGGATGATTTGGAAATAGTGCTTTGTTTCTTGCTTTTCCATTAGATGAGAGAGGGTCCCAAGAAACATGCACAAGCCAGTTATCGATCGACGAGTGTCAGGACACCCTGCCCAATCGGCATCAACATAAGCTTTCATTTCGAAGGAGGACGCCGATGGATAAAAGTATAAAATAGACCACGAGTGCCTTTGATATACTGAAGAATCTGATAAACAGCTAGAAGATGTGGTTTATGAGGATTGCTGATAAATTGAGTTATAGTTTGAACCGCATGAGAGATGTCAGGCCTTGTCATAGTTAAATAAAGAAGACTGCCTACCAATCGTCAAAATAGGGTTGGATCTAAAAGAGGATGCCCATCATCTTTGCCGATTTTAACATTAAGCTCGATAGGAGTTGCAAAAGTTTTGGCAGCACCAAGACACACAGAATGAATTAGGTCATCAACATATTTGGATTGAGTAACCTAAATGCCATCCTTGTTCCGTGAAACTTCCAGACCCAAAAAATAAGTCAAGGAACCAAGGTCCTTCATCTTAAGGTACTCATAAGATGAGTTTTGAGTTCAAAGATACCAACCACATCGTTGCCGCTGATTATCATGTCATCAACATATACCAATAGAATGGTACAGCAACAGAAGGTTCTTCGAAAGAAGAGTGAGCCGTCATTAGCTGTCATTAGGGCTTTGATAGAAGTTTGCTTTGCTGATGGCAGTTCAAAACTTGTCAAACCAGGCCCGGGGAGCTTGTTTTAAGCCCATATAAGGATTTATTTAACTAGCAGACATGATGCGATGAACAGGTATAGCCTGGTGGTGGATGCATATACACAGTTTCTTTGAGATCTCCACGTAGTAATCCATTCTTGACAGCCATTTGCCAAAAGGGCCAATTACGCACAGCGGCCACACCTAGTAAACAGCGAACTGTAGTCATTTTGGCGACAGGTGCAAAGGTTTCCTCATAGCCAATGCCATACTACTATTTGTAACTTTGTGCAACTAGTCGAGCTTTGCAGCGATCAATATTGCCATCAGAGCGAACCTTAATGGAGTAGACCCATTTGCTTCCAATAACAGATGTATTTGGTGGACGTGGCACCAAATCCCAAGTTTTGTTTCCTCCGAGAGCCAATAGTTCATCTATCATTGCATCTTGCCAACATGGTATATCAACAGCATGTTAATAGGTGGTTGGAATGGGAATGGGATTTGATGATGCAAACAGCACAGGAAAGCCATATCTATCTGGTGGAACTGAAATACGACTAGATCGTCGTAATAGAAGTGCTAGAGCATTGCCTTCAGTAGTAGTTTCATTGCCTTCAGGAACAGGCATGGTCAGGGTATTGGGAGTAGATGCAGTAGGAGGCAACTGTTTTGGACGATGGGTATTGACTTGTGTAATTGCCAAAGGGAGATCGGGTGTTTTAAATTGGGGTAGATAAGATACTTGGATATTATTTGTACTGGGAGAAGAGGTGTCACGACCCAAATTCCAGGGCCCTGTCGGACACTGGATCGTGATTGTTTAGTAAATATTCACCACGCATTCATCAAATGACTTCCACAAGGGATCAAGCATTTAGATCAAAATATGACTTTAATTAAATTATGAATGTCGAACAAAATCAAATATCTCTGAGTAAACCAAATTCCATATTCTAATTCAGTTCAAGATGTCTAAACATATAATAAAATCCCTAAACAAGGGTTAATCCCCTTATCAACTAATTGAATATTTCTCGTTCTCTCCCGTCAACCACGCATGCCAAAATTTACGTGCGGAACGTCGTTCTACTCTGCCCCACCCGCAACGTGATTACCTGAAGGGGGCAACACAATATCAGTATTACTGGTGAATGAATTTTCCTAATTACACAAACAGCATAAACATAATATCGCATAAATAACAAATCTGAATACATAAATCAATTACCATTAAAAGTACATCCATAAACATATTCGTGCCTGTGCACATTACCACGCCTCCAAGGCTTATCGTATACATGTATACCAGTCACCATGACCCTGTCTCAACAGACACGTGCCAAAAGGACCAGCTGTTATAATGGCCCGGACACTAAGTCCAACATCAAACGTCTGGACCCAATGCACAGTATCTCATAACCACATAGCAACATAACATGAACGGTAACAACTAAACACACATGTACAGCAACGTGGGCCCAACCCTAACACCATTCAAATTCATCATTGCCCCTTCATTTAGACATAATTGGTAGTTAACGGTGTAGAGATGGCCCCACCTGCACATCATAATTGGTATTGATTGACATAGGGGTGGCCCACACTATTTCATAACACAACCTTACACAATAATAATCAATCACAATCCATATATTTAGTCATAGTTAATTAATCACAAACCATGCAGTGTAATCCTATTGACACAGAAACCTTACATAATTTAGATGGAAAGTTTATATAGTAGTTTCCTACCAAGTATAGGACTGTCCCCATCAATAAGTCCACTCAAGCCTCAATTCCACTTACAGAACACACATACTACCTAGTGTTCCACGTCAGAACACACTTGTGTGTCATTCAGTGGGTCCTACTGCATCATACCAAGATCAGACCTGACGCCCTTGGTCGCCCAAGGCTAAACTCTCATGCCAATGGATCAGATTCATCATCTGATCAATACCTGGGGCCCACAGATCAACACTGTTCATGAATATTTCTCTCCATAAGTCACTCCTGGGGATTTTTGATGGCTAATAGACAGACAACAGACGAGGCCCACTGCGCAAGAGTCCACTATCACTAAGGTTGACCATGGGTCCCCTAAAGGATGTGTGGTCCCGATCTCCAATCAAGTCCACTGAGGGGTCCCACAATCCCTGTCGTCATCCAGTTCTGTTTCCACCATATTAACGCCTGAGATTCTTTGGAAGTAATGGACAATGGGCCCCACTGGTGCAAATCTCAGATGCCATCATCCCGAAGGTCGCCCAGGTGTCCTACATCAGATGGTCGGATCTGATTTCCAATCAGACCATTAGGTGGGTCCCAGAAGGTCCTGACGACATGTAGTCACAGAATCTGTGACAATCGCCTCCCTTGCATCATGGTGATTTGATAAAGGCCCAAGTGGGGTCCACTCTCCATGGGTCCTCCACCTTAAGGGTCGACCATGAGTCCCCTTTTGGATCCATGGTCCAGATTCTCCATCTAGTGGGCCATGGGGTCCTACAGCCCTCCAATATCAATTATCACCATGTCGACAGTCTCTGTTTCAACAGATTTTCAACCCTATTCCATGTCCCTGCATCCCATTCTACTAGTATCATCCTAACATCCATTAGTATAGGATTACTTGACTAAAACAGATCCTTTAAACACAGCTTAACCAAAACACAGAATATCAATCATCTTGTAAACAGATCCTTTAATCACAATATAACCAGAACACAAAATATCAATCATCCTGTTTAATCAACTGGTTAATTAGGAAGATCCACTCACCTGTGATAAGAGATGGTTGCCTTTGCAATGTGTGGACGCGAATAAGACATCCGATGATCGTCGCCTTCTTCTTCTTCTCCTGGATTGCAGTCAACAAGATCCTCCTCTCACTTTCTCTCAAGGAAAGAATAATAGAATCCCATCTAAGGGTCGTTGGTTTGTTTATATAGATATATAAGGATGAGGTATACCTTCTAATTCTAATCATTCTCCTATATTTCCTCTTCCTAATTCGAGTTATCATACAACTCCTTTCCCTTCCTTTCTAAAAGCCATGCACGTGAGACAAAACTCTAATTCCAACATAAATAATCAACTAAGGGTCCTACTCCTACCTAGGCCAAACTAGTCTTGGGGCCCAGGTACTCAAGATATTACAAGAGGAATGAAATGGAACGTAAGGGGAGACTTTACCCAAGACAAAGCTAGGTAATATGTTGATTATATGGCTAGTTGTATGGGCTGCCTCACACCAGAACTTGAAGGAACCAAGGATTTCATGAGAAGGGTTCTAATAGTTTCTAAAAGATGGCGATTCTTTCTTTCCACAATCCCATTTTGTTGTGGTGTATGTGGGCAAGACTTGTGATGAAAGATTCCTTTTATAGCTAGAAATGAGTTGAATTCGGTGGATATGTATTCTCCCCCGAGTCTGAATGTAGGATCTTAACAGATTTCTGAAATTGAGTACTTACCATATTATAAAAATTTTGAAACATGGAAAAAACTTCCGGATTTGGATTTCAAGAAATATATCCATGTTTAACAATTGTGGTCATCTATGAAAGTAACAAAGTATTTCTATCCAAGTTTACTCAAGTGGGGCAATGCCCCAAACATCCATGTGAATAACATCAAAAGGGACAGTAGCAAGAGCATAATGAATGGGAAAGGGTAACACATGACTTTTCCTCAAGCAACAAGATTCACATTTTGATTTTGCAAAGGTAGAAACCATGGTACTAGTAATAGATTTATCTAAATATCCAAGTTTAAAAAAAGAGAGCAAATTTTCATTATTCAAATGACCAAGACGTTTATGCCAAGTGGTCCACAAATTATTTATAACACCCATAGAAGAAGCAAAAATGATTTTTCTCCCAATTCCAAGAGAATAAAGGACCATCAGTGAGACGACAAGGCATTGGCGGAAATCTTCGACAAAATGGACAATAAACCGGACTTCTCAATTGTTAGTGGCGTATTATATTTCAAAGGCAGACTTTGTGTACCAAATATCTGGGAAATCAAAGACGAAATTTTGAAGGAAGCACATCACACAAGATAAACTATCCATCCGGGGAGCACCAAGATGTATCAGAACTTAAAAATCATATTTTGGTGGATTGGCATGAAAAATGATGTAACTGAGTTTGTCGGACGTTGTTTTACCTGTCAACAAGTGAAGGCGGATCATAGGAAGCCGGGAGGATTACTACAGCCACTACCCATACCAGAATGGAAATGGGAACATATCACTATGGATTTCATATCAGGGTTTCCTAGAACCTCAAGGCATAATGAGATAATTTGGGTAATTGAGGATCGATTGACCTAGTCGGCGCACTTCATACCGTTGAAAGGAAAGACTACAATGGAACACCTGGCCAAAACATATGTTCGGGAGATTGTAAGATTGCATGGCATCCCAGCATCGATCGTATCAGACAAGGATGCTAGATTTGTTTCCCAATTTTGGAAAAGCTTACAAAAGGCTATGGGTACCAAACTGAATTTTCGCACAGCGTATCACCCTCAGACAGACGGGCAGACGGCAAATCAAACATTGGAGGACATGCTTAGAGCGTGTGCTATAGATTTCAATGACAGATGGGATGAGCAGTTGCCGCTGGCGGAGTTTGCTTATAATAATAGCTATCATTCGAGTATCCAGGTGGCTCCTTTTGAGGCCTTGTATGGCAGAAGCTGCCGTTCTCCGATTTGTTGGGAAGAAGTGGGCAATAGGCAAATATTAGGCCATGAATGGGTGCCAACTTCTACCGAGAATATTAAGAAAATCAGGGACAGATTGAAGACTGCTCAGAGTCGCTAGAAGAGTTATGCAGATAAGCGTCGAAGAGAATTAGAATTTGCAGTAGGTGACTCGGTATTCCTCAAAGTTTCACCAACAAAAGGAGTTATGCGATTTGGCAAAAAGCGGAAGCTAAGCCCGAGATACATTGGACCCTTCAAGATTTCAGGACGTGTGAGCGATGGGAACGCTTACGAACTGGAACTACCATCACAGCTCGCTGGAGTCCATAAGGTGTTTCATGTATCAATGTTGAAGAAGTACGAGCCAGACCCGTCTCATGTGCTAGATTTTGAGCCAATGGACCTACAATCAGATTTATCCTATGAGGAGAGAGCGGTTGCAATTTTAGACACAAAGGAGAGGGTGCTACGGAGGCGAACAATCCGACTAGTCAAAGTACTATGGAAGCATCATGATCAAAAGGAAGCTACTTGGGAGCTCGAGAACGAGGTCTGAAAGAAATACCCGCATCTTTTCACCGCAGGTACGATTTAAATTTGGAGGACCAAATTTCCCAAGGAGGGGAGTATGTAATATCTTGAGTTACCTAGGCCCAATATTAGTTTGGCCCAGGTAGGACCTCAGTTGTTTATTTACTATAGAATTTGTAGTATCTCACGTGAATTGTTTTTGGAAAGAGGAGTAGTTGTATAACAACTCTAATTAGAAATATAAGGGAGACTAGGACTTTGCCTCATCCTGTTATATTTAAGCAACCATCAACCTAGTAGTGATATAGTTTCCTTCTTTCCTTTGAGAGAACTTGAGAGGAGGATCTTGTTGACTGCAATCCAGGAGAAGAAGAAGAAGGCGACGATCATCGGATGTCCTATTCGCGCCCCCATATTGCAAACGCAACGATCATGTGCCGGAGGTGAGTGGATCTTCCTAATTAACAAGTTGATTAAACAAGATGATTGATTTTCTGTGTTCTGGTTATACTGCGATTAAAGGATTTGTTTACAAGATGATTGATATTCTGTGTTTTGGTTATGCTGTGTTTAAAGGATCTGTTTTAGTCAATAAATCCTATACTAATGGATGTTAGGATGATACTAGTAGACTGGGATGCAGGGAAATGGAATACGGTTGAAAATCTGTTGAAACAGAGACTATCGACAGGGTGATTCTGTGGGACCCCATGGCCCACTAGATGGAGAATCTGGACCATGGATCCAGAAGGGGACTCATGGTCGACCCATAAGGACTTGGACCCATGAGGAGTGGGCCCCATTTGGGCCCTTATCCAATAAGCAGTTTGTAAAACAGACGACTGTTACAGAAATTGTAACTTCCTGTCGACAAGCTCTAGTGGGACCCCCTGGGCCACCTGATCGGAGATCAGATCCAATCATCTGTTAGGGGACCCAGGGGCGACCATAAAGGAGTGGGACATCTGGGATATTGATCAGTGGGACCCACTGATCAATGAATTCAAATACAATCAGGCGTGACTTAGTGCAGGAAACAGCAGACATCAAATTTTTTATTTATGGACCCCAGGATATGGTTTGATGCTGGATCAGAACCCATGAGTGGAGTGTTAACCTTTGGGCGACCTTGAACTCGAGGTCTGATCTTGGGTTGGTCCAGTGGGACACACTGGATTCTATAATTGGAGTGTTGCAGGCGTAAATTATGCTCTGTGACAGTTCCTGAGTGGGCAGATGTGCTAGATAATTAAGGAATAACCCTAGGATGAGTATGTAATTACTATGTGACCCTTCCACCTGAATTAATTAAGGGTTTTATGTAATTTATGATTGATTGTATGGACCGTTTGATTATGTGGCATGCTTCTATTATTTGCCTATTATGCTATGAAGGTGGGCCACTCCTATATCATCCCTTAACTGTTAAGATCAAAAGTGGGGGCATTAAGCTAATGGGGACCAGTATGAGAGGGTCCCAGTACTATTGTGTAACTTTGTTAATAATAATGAAATCTTGTTGCTATGTGATTATGAGATATTGTGCACTAGTCCCAGACGTGGGATGTTGGACTTAGTGTCCAAGACGTTATAGGGGCTGGTCCTTTTGGGACGTGTCTGTTGAGCCAAGGCCATGGTGACTGGTATACATGTATACGATAAGCCTTGGAGGCGTGGTAATGTGCACGGGCACGAATATGTTTATGGATGTACTTTTAATGGTAATTGATTTATGTATTCAGATTTGTTGTTTATGCAATATTATGTTTATGTTGTTTGTGTAATTAGGAAAATTCATTCACCAGTAATACTGATATTGTGTTGCCCCCTTCAGGTAATCACGTTGCGGGTGGGGCAGAGCAGAACGACGTTCCGCACGTAAATTTTGGCATGCGTGGCTGACGGGAGAGAACGAGAAATATTCAATTAGTTGATAACGGGATTAACCCTTGTTTAGGGAACTTTATTAAATGTTTTAAAACATCTTTGAATTGAATTAGAATATGGAATTTTGATCATTGATATTGTTCGACATTTATAATTTAATTAGAATTATATTTTGAACTAAATGCCTGATTCCTTGTTGAGGTTATTTGATGAATGTGTGGTGAATAATTGCTAAATGATCACAATCCATAATCCGACAGGGCCCGGAATTTGCCTGCCATACTTACTCCCAGTCCGAATAACCTTCCCAGTTTGCCATTCGTGTATGACACAACCAAAAGGGGAGAAATTAACAAGATATCCGCAATCAATAAGTTGGCCAATGGAAATCAGATTTGCAGCCAAATTGGGAACAAAATAAACATTAGGCAAAGTAAAGGTCCCTATGGGGATGGTTCCTATACCAAAGATTGGCAATTGATGACCATTTGCAGTAGTGATTGAATCATGGCCAACATAAGGTTTGCAATTGTGCAGGTTTTGTTCTACAGATGTCATGTGGTTTGAGGCACCCGAGTCTAGGAACCATGTGGAGGGTGTGATAGATGTAGAAACTGAAGTGTATGAATGAAATGCAGGGGATGCAATGGAGGACAAACCACTAATACCCATGGAGGTGAAAGCGGATGCCACAGAGGAATTGATCATTTCTCGAATCTGAGCTATAGTCTATGTAATTGAGCCTGTTTCTGAGGAAGCAATTTTCAATTTGATTGTTGTTTTGAGCCTGAAGAGCAGTCGGCCCACGCTTTTGAGATTGTTCTGCTTTCCTTTCAAGCCTTCATGTGCAATAGTTGCAAAATAATTTCCTTCTACAGTCACGGGCTACATGTCCATGCTTCTTACATTCAAAGCACTGAGATTTTTACCACGGGTCGTGAAAAGAACTATCTCATCAGTTTGTGTTGGGCCTTGTGGTGTAAGCAGTGCTTTTGATTCCTCAGGGAAAGAATGATGAGATAAAAGGCGGGTTTCCTCTCGAAGGACCTCCTGGATACATGTATCTAGATTAGGAGAAATTTCGTAATTCACCAGTGCAGCCCACACAGGCTCAAATTCTGGATGAAGATTCATTAGAAACTGGTTAACATGGAGTTCTTTTTTAAGCTGAAGGGCCTGGGGAAGGAATTCTGATGAGACAGATTGGAGGAGAATCTAATCCCTTTCTGTCCATAAGGCCAAAAAACCATTGTAGTATTCCTAAACGGTCTTATCATTTTGGTAGTATTTGGCCTATTCCATATCCAAATCAAACCTTTGGGCTTTATTCTCTTGGTGATAAATTTTATCCACATGTCCAAATCTTTTGAGAAAGCTTGAAGTGCCATTGAAAAAGAAAGATCAACGGAGTTTCGTTTCCATGCTCTCTACCACCAGATTCCAAACCGATTTCTTCGCCGCTCCTAAACAAAGGGGAAGGCCCAAGTATTTAAATGGAAAAGATCCCACTTTGCAGCCTAGGACGTCTGCCAGCTGGCGTAACACCAAATCCGCGACTCTTACCCTATCAACTCGCTCTTGAAGAAATTGATCTTTAATCCTGATACCGCTTCAAAACAGATTAGGATGGCTTTCACATTTCTAAATTTGTCCTCAAACGCTTCACCACAAAAGATAAGGGAGTCACCAGCAAATTGTAACAGGGATACTGATGGAGCTGTAGCAGCCACTTTGAATCTCGTTATTAGGCCTCGGGCATCAACCGCTTTCACCATCCAATTCAATGCCTCAACTACAATTACAAATAGGAAAGATGATAGTGGAACTCCCTACCTTAGCCCTCTTTGAGCTCGAAATATATGATTGTTAGATATTGGAGGGAGATCCACTATTTAATGCTCTAGAAACCTTGTAAATTAGATTCATATCACAGATATGATCATTAGATATTGGATTCAACTCAAATTGACCAAAAAATTTGTATGAATTGCACAAGCCAAAATCAGATTTTCAGGTTTCATGTCGCCATTGTGTCTATTTTCGAAATTGGTTGTGGGGCCCACACGTCCACTTGATGAATGATCTGATCCATCATCTGAGCCCTAACCCATGGGCGACCATAGAGATACAGGACCCATGTGGATTGAAACCATCCAGTCGCCCCAAAACCAGCAGGCGTGAGACCCATCTTGTCAACATACAAGCTTTTGACTTGAGCTAATTTTCTGAAATTTCATATGAAGGCCTGAGATTCTTTATATACAAAATCTGAACATGTTTCTAGACTATTCCTTGACCACTAGATTTTACGAAAATTGCACATAGGCCCTTGGAATATACTATTTTCACAACTGAACCACTGTGGACTGTTTTCTTTGAATCCCTCATATCTGCAAATTATAAACAAACCCTTGCGAAGGACTGATTTTACATTCAAACATTTGATGAAATATTTTCTTGGAGTTCCACTTGCTGGGAAAATTACAAATAGTCCCCTGTTATATCTCAAGATGAACCTGTTTAGTTACTTTTAGCATGACTAGCTTTTAAATTGCACTAAGGATTTCATTCCTTGATTAATTGTGATTTGAATTAAATTATGAATTAATGTACATGTCATTTTTATTCAGGGAATCTGATGTATGATTTTTGTGTAGCTAATTGCCTATAATGGATTTCAAATTTAACATATTGCATAGGTTTGTCAACTAGAATGATATTTATGGATTATGTGATACAAGATGATTACACGTATTGTGAATATATCTCAAACATATGATGGGTGGGTTATGCAATTACATTTACATAACCAGATACCAATTGTGAAATGGAATGGGGCAAGTTCCGGTGGTAAGCTAACTTGTTGTATGCGTTAGGGACCAAATGAACTTTATGTAATATGAGACTGAGAATGAAAGACCTTGTAGAATAAGAGGATCAAGCTAACACCGGGATATCATAATTGTACCTTGGAATCCCTAGACTGCTCAACACGGTACGGTGACGTCCACCTACTATGGCCCAATGTTTTTTATTATAGGTCAGCTCAGGGAGAATATTCTCCAGGTACCACCTTAAGGAATTCGGACCCTTGATATCACCCTGTAATGTGCACAGTCGTTCTACCTTGCACCCTTTGGGGCAATAGCCTTGGATGGCCGGTGCTACTACGCAGTTAGGTGGTTGTCCAAGGGGAAAGGACTAATTTTACCTTGCATAACTGGAAACTCAGATTTACGAGGAAATTATGTGGAACTAATGTGCTGTTTATTTCTTTATGCTATTTTTTTTATTTATTGTGAAATACTATAGATATGCTTAAATAGATTTGGAAATCCATTCACTCAGTTTATACTGATTAGTGGATTTACCCCGATTCAGGTAACCACTGTTTAGAGTCTGACGACTACTGTGATGACCAAGAGATAGGCTTCCACATGCGTTCTTGAGCAGTGAATTCATGTAGAAGAAGAAGAAGAAGATTAATTTATTTTATTTGTTCAGTTTATTCCAGCTGAACATCTTTAGTTTGTAGTGATTTTCTCCTATACTGTATAGTTTTCTCCTTTCAATACAGTCACCTTTTCAAAAAAAAAACAGAAGTTTTGTAGTAATTTTATGTTGTTCAGATGACTTGTTTAGTTAATTATTTGGATTTCAGACTGCAATTGAATTTAAGTTTGATTTAATAGGAATGTCCGAGTTCTTATTGTTGCACATTTAAATTGATTTATGATGGTGATTATGATGCATTCTCAAGTCACGATACGGAATTCGAAGGGCCCAAGTTCCGGGACGTGACGAAGCAAGACCTCAATCTTTTTATGCAAAACAGGAGACAGATAAAATAACTAAAAGAACTAGATGAACATTTAATTCTGTTTTGCATCAACGAACTCTGGTTTTGTTCTAAAAGCGAGACCTCAATGTTTTTACGCTAAACAGGAGACAGCGAAATAACTAAATGAACTTTTTAAAAATTACTCTTATAACATGGAAGAGTCAAACTTCAACATGGAACTATAATGGATGGATGTAACAACTCATGCTATAACAACTCAGAGTCTAGTGTTTCACAAAGAGAAGTGATAATAAGAACTTGTACCACATCCCATCGAAAGTTGTAATTAGTAATTTTGGCAGCATTGTAATTCTCAATTATGATTTCAGTTACCAAGTGAAAAGGTTCTTAATGTTATTTACGCACTAAAATCATTTCCGCATTCTCTTTTCCAACATGGTCCCATAGTTCCCCCCTCTTCTCCTTTGTCCTTTTCTTTCCTCTCACTTAATCCACTTCATATTTCTTCCTCTCTATGTATGATATTACGACTTAGGTAATATGGTGCTCTATATGGGGTTGGGTAAAAGAGTTATACCATATAACTTGAAAAAATTTGTCCTTAAGGTCCAAGAAAGTGATCCCTCTTTACATATGGGTTTGGGTTAAAGAGTTCTGCATTACCAGAAAAAGATGTCATTTTAGGTCCAAGGAACCGGATATGGGTTTGGGTTGTGTGTGTGTGTGTGTGTGTGTGTGTTTGTGTGGGGTCAATGTGAATATGTGACTATTATGTGTATCTTCTTCAATTTGATGTCTTGACAGAATAGGGGTCTTGATCATCTCCATTTATTAAAAGACAACTTCGAAAAATTACAAATGAAACCCACCATGTAAAGAACCCCAGAACTAATTGAATTACAGTAAGTCCTCTCTAACTCTTAATACGAAGCACATCAGTTAGATTCTCAACTCATCAAAGAGTAAGCGCTGCTGATAAAAATATAATTAATTTTCTTGCAAAGATTTTATAAAATTTGTTTTCATGGGCCACTTCTTTATAATATGAATCACTGCATTCATGCTGCATTTCACGGGGAAGCGTATTGAGAACCGTTGATTTCATTCTCTTCTGTGTCAGTAAAGTAGAACAACCAATTCCTCGTTTTCATCTTCAACCTAATAAAGCAGGTGCAGGGGGGATTGTTAAAGACTCCAGGGAATCATGGCAATAGCATACCCTGAGAAGGTGGACTGGTCCAATCCACTCAAGCAGAAATAATTAAATAAAAGCACTTCTGTCAGGACTTCAAGCTGTAAGGATCTAGGTCTTTCACAGCTTATTGTAGAAGGAGATAGCTCGATTCCCATGGAAAAGCTCAACCATACATGCAGACTACAATGGAAGTTACTAGGTGTTCGGAAACATATGCTAATGACTGTAGTACCTTTGCTCAGTGGCAAGCATATTTCTGCAGCCAATTGTGGCAAACAGGCGGGAAGCAACTGAGTAACATAAAGTGAGATGTTCTTACAGCATTGACAAGTCCTTCCAAGATAAGTTTGAAACCAATGCTTGGATGGACCTGGTTCGCATATTGACAAATCAAGTCTATCTATGTTTTGAACTTCTAAGTAGTCTAGCTATGTTTTGGACTTCTAATAAAAGCCGTAGGCATCTGATAATATGAGCAAAAGTATTCAGAGTATAGGTACAAATAGTTGAAAATAGAGACTACATCTTTACAAAAAAATTTGGACTCAAATCTCTTAGGTGATTTCATTAAAAATAGCCAATGGTTGATTATAAGTGTGCAACCTAAGATATCAACTAAAACTAGGAAACTTAATCAATGAAATCTACTCTTTATCCCATCACAATTTTATCCTAAAATAACTCAATCTAAATCTAAGAAACTTACTCCCAAAATTATAGATAAATTGTAAGACCCCGACCCCTAATTGTGTATTTAGTTACTAATTAATCATGTTTAGTAGTTAATGAACTAGTTTTCGATTAGTGGTTGGATAGTTTTGGAGGGTTTTGGGCAAAGTTAGAGACCCAGAAGGACCTTTTTTTTGTAATTTTGGGCCAATGAGGGGTAGTTTCCAATTCTAGAAATTTAGCAACTTTGGCCATGTTGGATAGAGGGTGTTATTTTGGGGAACTTTCAATTCCATGTTTAAGAGAAAAGGACTGTTCTGTAATTTTTCTAAACTCATTCATATATAAAAAGCCCAGCTCTTCTATTCATTTCTTCTTCCTCTCCTTCGATTCATCTCAGCCGCTCTCTTCCTCTCCTCCCTTCTTGCTTCCAGCGACCAGGGGCTCACTCTCCATCTTGATTCACAGTTGGCTTCCTCATCTCACTGCGTTCAAGCTCCACAAAGCTCGTCTCCCTCCATTTCATGTCCCTCTTGCTCATTTGGTAAGCTATCCATTCTCTAATCCCTTCTCCTTCTTTGTAAATGGGTTGTAGTTGCTAGGATCTTTGCATGCAAGCTCTCATCGTTCCATTCCTTTTGTTTTGGTTTGTAGGAGTCCTTTTGAGCTAGGGTTTTTGGAGGTTTTGGCCTGTAGCTTGAGATCCAAGTGAGGAGTGACTTGATTTTGAGGAATTTAGCTAGAACTCAAACTCAAGGCAAGTTAATGAGTACAAATTCATGACATGCATCCTTTATTTCTGTTGATTTCTGTAATGCTCTATTTTAGATAACCGCATTCAAGCTCATTTTTGTATTTTGGTTAATTGCATGTTGATGGAAATGGATGGTGTGAATGCCTTAGAATTTCGTGTGTAAATGACTGGAATAGGGCCTTGCATGCCCAGCTTCTGATAGCTCTCAGACACTTCGCTGTTAAGGGAAGATATTCACCTGAACCAAACCAGTTCAGGCATTTTACTGTGCATTTCTGAGTGCTACGGCTTGCCATTGACTCACCTACCGCTAGCCAGCAGCGCACAGACAGCACACCTAGGAGCCTTTTGGTTACAAAAGCCAAGAGCTAGAATTATAGGTTTTTGTTCAACAGCTAGCTGTAAATTCCCCACGGCTAACCGGAAGCCCACCGACAGCCAACCATTAAACACTGTTCGGTTACTAAATTCGAGAGCCTATTTAATGGACCCTGACCCTACAGCTAGGCGAACCTGTCTCATAGCTAACTATAAACCAACCCTACCCCTCCCTTGTTCGGTTACTAAACTCGAGAGCCTATTTTATGGACCTAGGTCTATGGGGGTGCTCTTAGGACCCATTGGACTTGCCTAACCTTAATTAATTGTGAGACCTTAGTAGGGAATGTTTTGAGCTGACATTCACCTACGGATTGCCCTGAGATTCATTTAGGGCAATGTTAAGTCAAGAATGTATTGGCTTGGTACCATGTCAATTAACTTCAGTAATGCCAAGAACATTGTAATTGTTGGGCATCGGAGATCCTAGAGCTATATGGTGTTGAATAATGTTGTCATTTGGCAATTCAGACCCTAGGTTTGGTGTTTGTCAATACTCGTTGACTTGTTATCATGCATATGTTAGATGCATCTTATCATGCTTTAGTTATTCACATGACTTGTCTATGCATACTTACTTGCTTAGCATCTTGTTTATTGTGCCTTTATGTTAGGACTTGTACTTTTACCTAGGATGGACCTAGGTACCCCTTTGTAATGGTCTTGTTATAGTTATTCCATGTTCCCCAGTTTTGTCATAGTGGACAAAGAATTAGGAAGGTGTTGAGATTGTCAAGCTACTCAATGGGAATAAGACTTGCAAGATAAGCCTAATTGGAATAGTTTTCCTTTTGTTACCCTTTTTGAGGTAGAGTTATTAGACCCCTTGCTGTCCTTGGATATTGAGTTGGCCCCACTTGTAATATTCTGGACCCTGTGGGAGCCCTTGGATTTGCATAGTCCAATTAGTTCTAATTAGTTGGCCCCAACCCTTGTTAATTAGTGTTTTATCTTTAGCATGCGGGACCCCCTTTGGTTAAGTTAGTGTTTTAAATTAAGCATTGGAGCGTGGGACCCTTACTTTGTGTAAACATAACTATTACATACCAACAAAAAAAAAGAGAATGGGGGCATTTTGTAGACTTCCCTTATCCATATATATATATATATATAATGACAACTGGAAACAAACAGTAATAACAGGAAACCGTGTAATGCACTTTATGAAAAATAATGATAACAATGATGATGCTAATAAAAGAACATTTATGCGCAGAAAAGGTCAAGTGAGCTTCATTTAATACTAATAGCAAATACAAATCATAAATGAAAAATAGAGAACTCCAAATATTAATTGTAATAATAATAATAAATATTATTATTATTAAGAAGTAAGACAGAGAAAAATACAAAGGAAAGAAACATTTGAGGCAATTAAACGAACTCACTTGAATGGGCCTGTCGGCCTTGTTAACAACTTTAATTTTAACAGCTTTCCTCCCCTTATTGATCATGATATTTCCACTTCCAAAAATTAACTCGCCAGGGAAGTTATCATCTTCAACCCTTGAAAACTTGTCTAGTGAAGGAACTGCAGAACTTAACACCTTCGTCAGTGCCCATCGTTGAAATTTATAATGATTGTCAGTTTCTATATAAAACGACCAAATAGACAAAAGATGTTTATGACATTGCATAGAAACTCTGCCAGTTTTCAAGGACAAGCATAAACCTATTCCATTGAGGTTTCTAAAAATAAACCCAGAACATAGCAAAATCAAAGATATTTATAATATCCTGAGTTACCTGGGCCCAGGATTAGTTGGCCCAGGTAGGACCTTAGTTGTTTAGTTACTATAGAAGTTGTAGTTGTCTCACGTGTGTGTGGTTTTTAGAAAGGAAAGATGAGGAGCTGTATGACAACTCTAATTAGAAAGAGGACTAAGTATAAAAGAAGGGATAGGACTCTCCTTATATAAACCAACGACCCTTAGATAAGTATTCTATTCTTCTTCCTTTGGAAAAATTCTGAGAGAGAGAGAGAGTCTTGTGTGCTGGAATTCAAGAGAAGAAGAGGAAGAAGGCAATCAGAGGAGAGGTGATCAACGGATGTCCTATTCTCGTCCACACATTGCTAAGGCAACGATCTCTTATCAAAGGTGAGTGAATCTTCCCCGATGATTTCATATTCATGTTTTAGTTGATGAGTAGATGTTTGAGGAACTCAGTTTTCTAGGACTGTTATCTGTGAAATTGTTTCAATGGCAATCGACATGCTCAGACTCTAGGTGTGGTGGATTTCATGATGGAATAAGACGGTTTGGATTCCAGTAATGATCTGGTCCTTGATGATGATTCATGTGGAATGAAGGAGATCAAATATCAGATCTGTGCAAATCCTGCACTATATTATATCTCTGTACATGAACAGAAATGTTCACGTTAAGGATTGTGGAGCCCCCTGGCCCACTGTATGGATGATCAGGACCATAGATCCCAAGGAGGATCCATGGTCAACCCATGAGGACCTAGACCCATGTGGAGTGGGCCCCATCTAGGCCCTCATCCAATTGCTATAAGTCAGAAGAGGCGTTGATGTCAGGTTGGAGGCTTCAGGTCGTCAGGCCTTAATAGAACCCATCTGGCCACTGGAGTGGAAATCAATTCCAGCCATCATGTGAGGGACCCCTGGGCGACCATAGGAATCAAGGACATCTGAGAGTTGGATCAGTGGGACCCACTGTCCATTAGCCTCAAGGAACTCCAGGCGTTATTATGATAAGAGCAGGTTAGAGGCTTGACATGGGATGTGGGACCAATCAGAAGACCTGATCAAGGATCAAGACCCCACATCTTAAAGGGGGCCCATGGGCGACCTGGCTGGTGGTGGTCCCATGTGGAGTGGACCCCATCTACCCAGTCACCCAGAAACTCTAACTTTGGTGATCGTGAGGCATGTTCATAAAATTCCTTGCATTTTGTAAAGGCTGCAGGGCCCGGTAAGGCTATCTGATGATGAATCAAAACCATAGAATTTATTGTGGGGCACTGGGTGACCCTAGAGATTGGTCTGATCATGTAGCAAAACAGCGGGACCCACTTTTTGATATATCCTAGTGCTAGAGGGTTGGTTTTGAGGATTGACTACACTCAGATTTTGTTGAAACGTGTCGGCAGTGATATGATAATTATGTGAATGTCTTTACCTTGTTTTGGACATGGTTTGGGATCCTGAATATATTATTTATTAGTTAGGTGACAAATTCTGCATTTTTATGAAGTGGGGTGGGGTCACCTCTACATCATCAAATACCAACAATTCTGAGATGAGGGGCCAATGATCAATTTGGATGGTGTTAGAGTTGGGCCCACACTGCCATGCTTGTGTTCTTATTTATATTAATTGTTGATTATGTTATGGTTGTTATGTGATTGAAATATATCGTGCACTGGGTCCCAGACGTGGGATGTTGGACTTTGTGTCCGGGCCGTTATAGCGGCCGGTCCTTGTGGACGTGTCTGATGAGACAGGGTCATGGTGACCGGTATACATGTATACGATAAGCCTTGGAGGCGTGGTAATGTGCATGGGCACGAATATGTTTATGAATGTACTTTTAATGGTAATGGATTATGTATTTAGATGTGTTGTTTATGCGATATTATGTTTTATGCTGTTTATGTAATTAGGAAAATTCATTCACCAGTAATACTGATGTTGTGTTGCCCCCTTCAGGTAATCACGTTGCGGGTGGGGCAGAGCAAAACGACGTCCAGCACCTAAATTTTGGCATGCGTGGCTGACGGGAGTGAACAAGAAATACTCAATTAGTTGATAAGGGGATTAACCCTTGTTTAGGGATTTTACTATTAAGTTTTAAAGACATCTTAAACTGAATTAGAATATGAAATTTGGTTTACTCAGAGATATTTGATATTGTTCAAACATTCATAATTTAATTAAAGTCATATTTTGATCTAAATGCCTAATCCCTTGTGGGAGTCATTTGATGAATGCATGGTGAATAGTTACTAAATAATCACGATCCAGAGTCCGACAGGGCCCCGGAATTTGCGTCGTGACAATATTACATTACGACCTGAAAACCAGATCCTAGAAGTCCAAACTTCGCACTGCGAATGTAATTCTCGCAACGAGAGAATAGGTCGAATCAAACTGCAATGGATTTTTTGTTTAACATCAAGCATTGCATGATAAACAGAGCACAAGATAATAATAAATCCTAATTTATTAATCCAATCAAATTGTCTGTCAAACTTAAGCTAAACAACCAAATGATAAACTTGACCAATTTTAGGGTCTTATTACAATTTCCAAATTAATAAAACTAAATCAAAATAAAAAAATTTCCGAGAGTCACATATAGATGCCTAGAAAACATCATTGGCACTCCACACTTTTTCCCCTTGAGGCTCTTTGTTGTATATGTTATCCTCAAGTTCTTTTCCTACCTTGTTATCTAAAAATGTGTCCATGTATTGGAGTAAGTTACATGGAAACTTACTGAATAAACAAGCATGCATAAGATCACTTACAATCAAGCAAATAGAGCAATCCAATTAAAGGATTATATGAGATCAAAGCTAGGATAACAATGCAAGATTAGTGCTAGAGAAGAATTACAAAATCACAAGAATCAAATGACATGATAAATCATAAATCCAATTACAAATTCATCATCATCATCATCATCATCAAAGCCTTGTCACAACTACATTGGGGTCAGCTACATGATTTTTGTTTCTCCATTCTGCTCTATCCTGAGCCAAAATCCAATTACAAACTACCGATTCAAATTGGAAAACTACATGAGCTAAGTGAGTTCTGCCCCCGCAAGGGATGGAAGGCTCTAGGATAATTATAGTCCTCGGCAGCAGGACATCTAGTGGTACCCAAGGTTTCTTAAACAGGAATATAGCTATCAAATCTGGTATCTAGGCAGCCATACCAAGTGATTGTAGTGACTTTTACAAGCAGTGCAACTAGAAATTCTAGGGGACCAAAACCACTAAATCTCTTGCTCAACATAGTCATTCTATGCTGGTGAGGCGCCACAAGGTGGTGTCCACATTCTAATTTTTCAATTGTTGTTCTATTATAGCGGCCAGAGGCAGAGGGCCACAGACTAATGAAGCTCATCAAGTTCATCTGTTATAGAAGATACAATTTTCACCATTCTACAGAACTTATGTCAGGAAGATAACAGATTGCAGTTACACATCTCTCTTATCCCAATGCCCACCAAACGTATCTAAGGTTTCCAGCCAGTTTTATGCCCTAGAATCTTATTGCTCTAATATCACTGTCACAACCCAAGTCCGAGATTTCTCCCAAATTACGAGACACAATTTCTTTCATGCACACATGCTTAAGTCAAATTATCGCAGCAGGATTGTAATCATGACAAACAAAGCTAACTAAATTCTTATTAATTAAAGACGAATTGAATTATAAGCTGAAATCAAACTAGACTAAGGGCATGTTTGTGTAATGGTGCTTTCCATAGAAAGTGGAAATTGCCACATCAGCAAAATCCATGGTAATCAAGTTCTGTAGAAAAGAATTTCTGGGGAAGTTGGAAACCCATGTTTGGTGCAGAATTATTTTCTTCGGTGAAATGGTATTTTTCGTGTTTGGTGCAGCCATGGATTCTTGACCTGTACTATCCAATTATTAAGCACAAAATCAAGCCATTTTACCAGAAATCAAATGATAAAAAAAAAAGACCCCAATTTAGAGAGCAAATCAATACAATTCCTCACCCATGCTGTCCCATTGTAATAGCAGAGAACAAGTCATTAAAAAAACATAGAACAAATCAGACATATTTACCAAAACATGAATCAAAACACTAGAAAAATTACCTGAATGCAGAGGTCACTTTTTAGGGTTATGACATGCGTGTCAATATGGCTGCTATCCATGTGGGATTTTTTAGGGTTTCTACTTCCATTTGTTTATGTGCATCCGTTTTTGGTGTCCAGAGAGATGGATGGGGAGATTTTTGCTGCCATCCGATCATGGTCGCGAGAGAGATGATGTAGTTATGGAGTTTCGTCAAGAAAGTTACAGATACCAGAGTGGGAGAGGGAGCGGGTCCAACCGGAGTAATGTCTTCGGTGACGAAGAAGAAGAAGGCAGGCTTAGGGGCGATCGTCCAAGAAGAGAGGGTTTTGGTTTTCGCTAGAGCCATTTCTAACGCAGAATCAAGGAAGAGGAGCGGAAATGAAGGTTATATATGCAGGCCCATTTTTCTGAGGAAATGCAGTTCCGACCCTCCCCCATTGGAAATTAAAATCCTACTTTTTTGAGGAAACAATGGGCCCCACAGATTTTAAATTCCACTGAATATGGCTGCACCAAACATCAGAAAATTTACTTTTCCGCAGAAAACCGCTGAGTTTTCCATGGAATTGGGTTACACAAACGTGCCCTAAAACTGAGCAAATCTAGCTTGTCGCACTGTCAAGTAGATATCCCGGGTCCAGCTAGCAGGTTACCTTGGTATGTAGAAAACATAATCAAAACCTAGTGAGCTAACGCTCAGCGAGTAACCAATCAGCACACTTATCAAGCATAGGAATACATGCAAGCACACAACGTATAACATATATTGAATATACTGTCACATGATGCATAGATTGATAATTATGTAGAATATCGGGCTATCTAATCTCAAAGCTGACACATAGGTGACACACAAGTGGTAGCATAAATCTTAACACATACGACATTTCAGGTAGCAGATAACAAAGATCAGATAATCAGGAAACAATGATCACAACTAAGAAAGGCACGCGCTATATTATCACCCTCGTACATTGGGCTGTGGCAAAGCCCACACACACTGCATTCAGTACTGTTACTGCTGTTAGTTTGGGCTGTGGCATTGCCTGCTCACGCTGCATTCTTATAAATTAGCATCCAGCTCTCAGGGACGTATGCTAGCATATCAGAAACACTGGTACCAGGTACAAAGCACATATCACACACATATATCACATAATAAAAGCATCGCACAAAGATCCCAAGTAAAATATGATCTACACAACTCATGTGTCACGCTAAGAATGGTCTTATATCAAGCATCCCTAAGCAATGGTGATAGACGCACAAAAAAATAGTGCCCTATGACGAGTCAAAATCATGATAACAGGTATACAATAAACACGCAAAGGCATATAACAAATACACACACATGTCCAAACTCCGAATAATCACGCAAAGACAGATAACTGATAACAAATAGTGTTTGTCCATTACAACATGAGGTTAAGGGCAAGGAATCTAACGAGAAGAGACAACGGAGACTACCAACCAATTAATTTGGATTATATATTCGAGGAAGATGACCCTCTTGGTGAATGGTTTGGCTGAAAGCGAGGATCCAGTATTCAATGACACAGAATTCCTCGATGAAGCAATGGCTGATGTTAATGACCTTCAGTCGGATGAAAAATAACAGAATTCCCCACCGCAACCTACCTCCCCCACTCACAGATCTGCTACGCCTACTTCTACAGTGCCATCAGGGCGCGATAAGGGCAACAGTGTAGCAGCATCGTCCTCGCAAGGCTCACAACGTGGTCATAGCCGTGAGCCAGAGTTGACACGTTCTACTTCGGAACATGTTGCGGGGGCTAGAGATAGATCAACATCACATTCAACTGGTTCAAGTGGCCCGGTCTCTAAAGCCAAACAATGGATTAAAGACCCAACTCTCCAATACAGGTGAAAGTCAAAGGATAAGAGCACCCATGCAAAGACTCAAAGTCAAAGCCAAAGGTTGGCCACTCATGAAGAAGAAGAAGAAGAACACAAAACATCATCTTCTAGCAAGAGTCGCTCACCAGAAGGAGGTGAGCATGGCAAGAACGAGGAGGCATACGAAGGTGGTGGTGGTGGTGGTGGTGGTGGAGATGACTGCATTAATGTATATGACCCATTACATGGTGGTCCAAGTGAGCTTGCTAGTGGGTGGGGCAGCGGTGAAGGAAATGAGCCATCGGATGAATATCCTCAGCCGCAGCAAATGGTATCAAGTCCTTGGATCACAAGTTCTAATAGTTTATACGGGTATGGGCAACAATATGGACACTCACACCATGATCCTTCGTATGAGTATGGGCAGCCGCAGTAGTATGGTGGGTACAATAGTCCTTCGTAAGAGTATAGACAACAACAGTATGGAGGCTTTGTGATACCCATACCCCCACAAGTGCAACAACCACCACCATATGCATAACCTCAACTTCATGTTATGGCCCCATCATCAAACTATGGAGAAGGTCCTATAACTCCAAGAGCGGGGCAAGGGTTCTTTCATTTTCACATTGCTCAATACTATCGTCAAAGTCAAAATAACGACGATGATGAAGATCTAGAACCCGCAAGGCATTCAACATGGAATTAGTATTTAAAATTTAAAATTTTAAGAAGAAAGAGCTAAGGTATTGTTTTACATTTTTATATGCTATAATTGAAGCTTCGTTACATCTTACTAGTTGATAATTGATTTGGAAATTGGAAGTTCAACCACGGATATTGTCTTTTCTGCTTTTAAGTTTTAAAATTTAATTGCAATTAAATTATGAAAGGGCTTGTCGTAATGTCTTATTGAATTATTCCAAAAAAAAAGACAAAATCTATTGTTCACGTACAAGAATGAAGAGAGTAAAACCATCTACATAGATGGATGGAGGGAATAAAAAAAATAAAGTGGCGAAAATCCACTTTTTCCTTTTTTTTTTTTTTTCGCTTTTCAGGGGACTCGGGCTGACTCGGACTAGGGCCAAGCCAAGTAGAGTCCCGAGTCCTTTTTTTTCAACCATCGCCAATACGCTACATAGCAGGCGATACGTAGCGTTTGCAGCAATATGTAGCTGCGTAGCGGTGTAAATTTCTTAAGTGGTAAAAAAAACCTAAATCTTGTGTAGCAACCAATCTTGTGTTTTTTTAGTGACTTGGAACCCTGAAAGGGTAGAGACAACTTTAAAAAAGGGTATTGAGCAGAAGAAATCGGAAAAACAATGTTTTAAATTGAAACTGCATGGCTCTACTAGGTTTTTTATTGTAGCGTAGCTATTTTCAAAATAGTGTAGCAGCCTCCACCGCTACAGCCGATAATGCAGCGTAGCGGTCGCTATTTTGGACCATGACAGATACACATATTGAATGCATGGGACTAACCTTAGAACACAAATTTGACAAGAATAGACATGCACAAGATAAGATCAATGCACGAAATGGCAGAGCAAGTGATGAACACATTAGAACTTCAATCTAGATGGCGTGATTAGGAGAAATCAAAAACATGAATCGAACACACGATCAGATTAAAACACACAAAACAACATATCCAAAAAGAAAGGATCATGAAAGTAATAATCAAGAATTGTGCTTGGGAAACTGACCTATTAAAGAAGGAAGCAAATCTAATGCTTAATGATGATGAAGATGATGGTCCAATCCTTAAAAGATTAGGTCCTTTCCCTTCTAGTTGCTAGAACAAAGAGGCTAATGAAAGAGAGGGGTTTAGGGAAAACCCGAGGTCTCTAAGGGTTTAGGAACTTGCAATGGATGAGACAGAGGTTGTGAAAGTGTATATAGTGTCTAAGGTTGGCTGGAAATGTTTGTGACAAATTAGGAAGCTTAATCTCACAAGATTAGGTATTTGCTAGAAATACAGCAACAGCCAAGGCGGTATAGCTGAATTATCAAATATACCCGATATTAGGCTTGGTGAAGTTGATACATACTAATCCTAATCCGGTCTTTGTGTTCGGCTTACCAGGTCAAAACAAGGTTTACAGGTTCATCGCCGCTGAGAGGGATGGTGTAATAGAGTCCCGGTTCTAAACACAGAAGGTTTCCTAATTGGGGTCATGGTTCAGGGTTGTCGCTGGTGACACCGGCATCTAAGTGGTTCTGTTGAGTCTATCGCTGGTGATACGGGCAATAAAGTGGGTCCCACAAGGTCCCTACATAAGGCTCCTCGAATTGTGTGCATTGATTGAATGATAATGCACAAAAAAGTCACACGGAATGCAAGCAGACATACTTGAACTATAATATTAATAAAATAATATCAAACAGGGTTTTCTCTAAGGGTATAGGAACTTACAATGGATGAAACAGAGGTTAGGAAAGTGTATATAGCATCTAAGGTTCGCTGGAAAGGTTTGGGACAAATTAGGAAGCATAATCTCACAAGATTACGTATTTGCTAGGAATACTGCTACAGCCAAGGCGGTATAGCTGAATTGTCGAGTATACTCGATATTAGGCGTGGTGAAGTTGATACATACTAATCCTAATCTGGTCTATGTGTTTGGTTTACCAGGGCAAAACGAGATTTTCAGGTTTATCGCCGTTGAGAGGGTTGGTGTATTAGAGTCCTGGACCCCCGATTCTAAACACAGAAGGTTTCCTAATTGGGGTCAAGGTTCAGGGTTGGTTGCCGCTGGTCAGTATCATTGACATTCAATGGATATAAAACGCAGCAAAGGAGGAAAGGGATGGTCAATGTCATCCCCCTTGGGGCGACTGCCTTCTAATTATATAAGGGTTGATTGCCCTATTTACAGTATCTTAATACAATCCCAGATAAAAAATTAAAGCTACCTAATCTAGAAAGTATACATGTGTTATGACTAGACTAATTCTAACTAAAATACATTCATTGGGCTTGACACCCCCCGACCCCGACCTCGACCCCGACCCCGACCCCGCTGGGCTCAAATTGATACTGGGGAGTCGTACAGCAGCAATTTAGAGACAAGAAACTGATGTCGAGGTCGAGGAAGTCCTTTGGTGAAGATATCAGCAAATCGAAGCTCGATAGGGACATGAGGTAGACTAATGACATCACGCTTATGTTCATCCCGAATAAAGTGACAGTCAACTTGAATATATTTGGTGCGTTCATGGAAGACAGGATTTTCAATGATTCTGATAGCCCCTGTATTGTCTGCATGTAATGAGGTAGGAGAGGTTTGGGCAAACCCGAGTTTCGAAAGAAGTCCCCGTAGCCATAAGATTTCAGAACAGGCAAAAGACATTGCCCTATATTCAGCCACTGTAGAAGACCTTTAAACACGCTCTTGTTTCATGCATTTCCAAGAAATAAGAGAATTTCCAAGGTACATGCACCAACCAATAGTAGAACGGCGTATATCTTGGTAGCCCGCCTAGTCAGCATCTGCATAAGCGGTCAGATGAAGAGGATTATCCTCGGGATAATATAAACCAGGAGTGACAGTTCCCAGCAGATAGCGGATAATGCGCTTTATAGCAGTTAGATGAAGGTGTCCAGGAGATGTCATGAATTGCTTCACAAGATTAACAGCATAGGATATGTTAGGTCTAGTGATGGTGAGATAGACAAGACTTCCCACCAGGCGCCGGTAGGTATGAGGATCAGGAAGAAGATCGCCATCATCTTTACCCAACTTGAGATTAACCTTAACAGGTGTATCAACGGTCAAAGAATCATGGAGATTAGCAAGCTCGATAAAATCCAATGTGTATTTGTGACTTTGTGTTGATTAATAAACAGGCCTTTGGGAGATTGATGCACCTCTAAGCCCAAAAAAAATGTAATGGGCCAAAATCCTTCATATGGAAAGAATCCCTGAGAGAAGCTTGAAGAGATTTGATCATACCATCATTAGTGCCGGTGATAATAATATCGTCAACATACACGAGAAGAACAGTAACACCAGTAGATGTGTGGCGTGGGAAAAGAGATGAATCGTAAGGGCTTTGAGTAAAGCCACTCTTGCATAAGCAACCCCTGAAAGTTTCAAAGCACGCCCGAGGAGCTTGCTTTAAACCATAAAGGGATTTACATAGGCGATATACAAACCTCTTAGATGGTGAGGGGACGCCTTGTAGTATCCGCATATAGACCTCTTATTGCAGATCCCCATAGAGAAATGCATTTTTAACATCCATTTGGTATAATGGCCAAGATTTAGAGGCAGCAATGGAGAGAAGTAACCGAACATATGTCATTTTTTCCACAGATGCAAACGTCTCCTCATAGTCAATGCCATATTCTTGTCTGTTTCCAAGTGCCATAAGTCTAGCTTTGTGTCTATCCAATGAGCCATCAAATTTAAGTTTGATTGAGTAGATCCATTCGCAACCAATGGGTTTAACTGCTGAAGGACACTCCACAATATCGTGAGAAACCCTGATGCGACAACCAATGGGATCATAACAAACAAAACATTTTTGATTAGTGGCACAACCCAAAAAAGCACACCTGCGAGATTGCACTGTTAATTTCATTCGTTCTGTGGGAGGTAGATGAACGAAGCAAACACAACCAAAGGAATATAGGTGATCAAACACGGGATGATGACCTGACCAAACAGCTTAAAATGTGGTGTTAATTGAGCAATGGTAGGTGATGGAAGACGGTTTATGAGATGTACTGCAGTTGTGAGAGCTTCAGTCCAAAAACGAGGATGAACTGATGATTCAATTGGAAGTGTTCTAGTTACATCAAGGAGATGCCTGTTTTTCTATTCCGCGACTCCATTTTCTTGTGGAGTATACGAACAGGTACATTGAGAAATGATTCCTTCAGTTTTTAGAAAAGATAGAAAATCATTGGAAACATACTCCCCCCGGAATCTGAACGCTAAGTTTTAATGCAGTTGAAAAATTGGGTGTCAACATAGCTAACAAAAAATTTTAATTCATTAAGAACATCAGACTTCGAATGCAATAAATAAACCCAAGTAAATCTGCTGTAGTCATCAATGAATGTAACAAAGTACTTGAAATGACCATGGGAAAGGTTAGGAGCAATGCTCCAAACATCACTATGAATTAAGTCAAAACATTCAGTGCTCCGTGTTGTGGAGTGAGGAAAAGGTAGAGTTTACTTTTTCCTAATTTACAAGCATCACATTCAAAAAATGCAAAATGAATAGGTTTATTTAATAATCCAGATTTAAATAAAGTAGACATCGTTGAAGCATTCGGATGACAAAGTCTATTACGCCACAACCAAGAATTATTCTGAAGAAAAAAACAAAACTGATGTAAAGATTTATTCTTAATAAATGTAGACACTGGTAGGGAAAAAAGCCTGCCACGCTTAGGCCCCCTCGCGATCACTTCCCCCAACTCCTGGTCCTGCACAACACAACCAAAAAAAAGGAAAAGGAGACATTGTAATCATTCTCAACAAGTTGACCCAAAGAAACCAAATTGGTAGCAAGATGAGAAGACACTAAAACATTGGTTAATGGTAAGGGGCCAGGGTGTCACCAACAAAGGTGATGGGAAGATGGCCTGCATTGGCAGCTTGAACAGTAAGATTACCAGTGTAAGGAACAATATTTTGTAATTTTGTGGGTGAAAAGGTCATAAGGTTACTTGCACTAGAATCTAAGTACCGCGTATTAGAAAGAGATGAATCAAATCAGTACCTGAGATGTTCATAGATGCCAAGGAATTGATAATAATTTGATTTACTATATCTGGAGTGAGAGGAGCGGGGGACATAGATTGTGATGAGGAACCAGGCTGTGAGGAAGAATCATATTGCAGAGAACCACTGAAGTCAGAGGGTGCATATTATGGAGTGGTCACTATGTAAGCACTAGGAGCTGACTACACGATGTAAGTACAAGGGGCTGACTGCGCATTGCTGTGGGAAGTAGAATTGCGAGCCTTCTTCCGACATTCTTCAATAACGTGACCAATGGCCTTACGATATTTGCAGATTTTTGCCTTGCATTGATTTTCATAATAACCATATTTTTTACAATTGTAGCATTGAATTTTACTGATGTCGCGAGGAGGTGGTCTGGTTTTAGCAACATAGGTTAGTGGAGCCTCTGTAAAGCTCTGTTGGTCAAGAGCAGTTTTGGTAATCAGACATTGTTCTTCCCATAGATGTTCCTGAAGGTAGTCATCTAAGCTGGGCAGAGAAGCCCGGCTCATCAAGTTTGATCTCACTGTCACGACCCAAATTTCGGGGCCCAGTCGGACTCTGGATCGTGATTATTTAGTAAATATTCACCATGCATTCATCAAATGATTTCCACAAGGGATTAGGCATTTAGATCAAAATATAACTTTAATTAATTTATGAATGTCGAACAATATCAAATATCTTTGAGTAAATCAAATTCCATATTCTAAATTCAATTCATATAATAGAATTCCCTAAACAAGGGTTAATCCCCTTATCAACTATTTGAATATCTCTCGTTCTCTCCCGTCAGCCACGCATGCCAAAGTTTACGTGCTGAACGTCGTTTTGCTCGGCCCCACCCGCAACGTGATTACCTAAAGGGGGCAACACAACATCAGTATTACTGGTGAATGAATTTTCCTAATTACATAAACAGCATAAAACATAATGTCGTATAAACAACAAAGCTGAATACATAAATCAATTACTATTAAGAAGTACATCCATAAATATATTCGTGCCCATGCACATTACCACGCCCCCAGGGCTTATCATATACATGTACACCGGTCACCGTGACCCTGTCTCATCAGACACGTCCCCAAAGGACCAGCCGCTATAACGGCCAGGACACTAAGTCCAACATCCCACGTCTGGGACCCAGTGCACAATATCTTACCATCACATAGTAACCAGAACATAAACAGCAATTAATATAAATAAGTACACAAGTAAAGCAACGTGGGTCCAACCCTAACACCATCAGATTTCTCATTGCTCCCATCTAGACATAACTGGTAATTGATGGTGTAGAGGTGACCCCACCCTTGTTTTCATAATTAATTCCATAAAACGTCCCCTTTCATAATATACACCACAAGTAGCAGAAACAACGCCACCACTCCCAAACAGTCCACACAATCTATTATAAAATTCATAGAACCCTTAATTAGTATGATTAGATTCCAACACAAATAAAATCCAAGGCTATTCCCTTATATATATTCCTTCCAGAACACTATTACACACACAGAACACTATTTCACACCTGAACACCTTGTTGTAAAAATCTAGTGGGCCCCACATAGCCCAATTTAAGATCAGACCTCAAACTCATGTTCGGCCAAGGCTGCACCTTCAAACTGATGGACTGGACTCACCCTCAGACCCTTCTCTACAGCCCACAAATCTGAATCTTCATCCCAGGTCTAGGAATGTCAGTATACATGGAACAGTGGGTCCCACTGGTCTATAACTTAGATGATCAAGATCATAGTGGTCCCCCAAGGGTAATTTATCATCTTAATGGATCTGATGGACCATCAGGTCAATCCCCCAGACTCAAACACTAACTAGTGCTGTAACACACTCATTCACGATGAGAGTTTTTGTGACTGTTAGATACACAAGCATATGGGCCCCACTTCTTATCGTTCCAACATCACTAGTGTCGACCAAAAGTCCCCTACAGGATGTGGGGTTCTGATCTCAGATCAGATCATGCAGTGGGTCCCACTACTAACATCGACCAAGTTGCTCTTTTTCCCTGATTCAAGCCTCAGGCTCCTTGCAAGGTGATTTGGTGGGCCATACAAGGTCCACTCAGCATGGGTCCATTACACTGAAGGTCGCCCATGACCCCTTTACAGAATCCCTGGACCAGATTCATCATCCAGTGGACCATGGGGTCCCACAATTCCAAATTCTTCCTACTCTCTCGACGTCCAGACTCTGTCTTCATGAAAATCCAGTTCCGATACTCATTACATATTGAGATTCAAGAGAAAACATCACCAATTCATCAACTACTATGACAAACAAGGATTTACATGACTCAGATGGCTCAACTACCATCTAGTTATAATCCCTGAACATAAATGGCTTTGTACAATAGTTATGGCACAACAACAAGCATCTGATTAGATCATCAAGATTATTAAGGAAGATCCACTCACCGTTTGTACGTTATCGTTGCGTTTGCAATGTGTGGACGCGAATAGGACATCCGATGATCGTCGCCTTCTTCTTCTTCTCCTGGATTGCAATCAAGAAGATCCTCCTCACTTTCTCTCAAAGGAAAGAATAACAGAAGCCTATCTAAGGGTCGTTGGTTACTTATATATATAAAGTAGAGTCCTATTCCTTCTTTTGTATTGAATCTTCCTCTTTCTAATTAGAGTTGAAATACAACTCCTTTCCCTTCGTTTCTAAAAACCATTCACGTGAGGCAAATACTAAGTCCAATTATAAATAATCAACTAAGGGTCCTACCTGGGCCAAGCTAGTCTTGGGGCCCAGGTACTCAGGATATTACACTCACTGTCTCAAACTCGGGACAGAGTTTTATGAGAAACTGATCCCGATGGCTATTTTCTTGTAAGGGAAGTAATTCAGGTAGAAGTGCTTCAGACACAGTGGCAAACTTAATCTCATCATATTCAGACCACAGTCTTCGAAAGCCATTGCAATACTCCTAAAGTAGACAAGGTGCCTTCAGTAAATTGAGAAATGTCAAGCTCCAATCGAAATTGGCAAGCAACATTGCCTTGTTGATAAATCTTTTTAAGATAAGTCCCACATTTCACGGGCAGTTTTGCACGGTTTCAAGTTTCAAGTTAAGGATCAAGCGTGGTTCAATAGAGCCAGTAACCAGGTTTTGATTTTAACATCCTCAGTCTTCCAAGCTAAAATCTTCTTGTCATCTTCCTCAAGTTTAGGTTCAGATCCATCAATGTATCCCCAGAGTTCTTTGCCTTCTAAGTAAATTTGAAATTGGAAGCCCCATGAGGTATTTTTGCCATCAAAGCGAACCAAGGCAATTTCAGATTTTTCCATTACTAACAGACTAATAAGAATTGCAAACAATAGACTTGTGAAGCTGCCAACAAAAAACAGGGCACGGGTCCACTATTGTAGAGAAAACAAAGGTGGAAAATAGTAGAAATATGGCAGCAGCACTGCTGCAGACCAATCTTATATTGATCAGACAACAACCAGTATTCAGGAACACTATCAGAAGGTTCAGATCTTTGAAGAACAGCTGCAAGCAGCAACCAGTAGGCAAATCTGTGAATTTCTCAACAAAAAAAAAACAGCCTGGGCGGCCCTAATTTTCAGCCTTAGATCTGATCGAGGGTCCCACTGTTTGATCAGTGAACTGATCAGATGAACCTGGAGGATAGGTAGTATATTCCTGCTACCAAGTAGCCAAGACTCAACCAATTTGGATAAGAATCCAAGATTTTGGATGGTTGAGATGAAACTGAGTGTGTAGAAAAGGATAACCACAAAGATGAGCAGAAATCCTACCTCGATGCAGCAAAAAATTTGTGAAAAACCTTTAGAATACCCAGATTAATCAGTCAACCAATGTGTGTATGTCTGCCGAGGATGTCTTGATCATCGCAGGTGGGCCACAGTGAACCTGGGCTGATCGGCAACTGTTTCTGTCCCAGTCGATGAAAAAATAACTTCAAAGATACAGATCAAAATCTGTATCTAGCAATCTTCCTTTCTTTGTCCAAACAATGAAGAGATTGAGCCAGTCGATGAAGATCTTGAGCCTAGCTCTGATACCATGTCATTGACTTTCAATGGATATAAAACGCAGCAAAGGAGGAAAGGGATGGTGAATGTCGTCCCCCTTAGGGTCGACTGCCTTCTCATTATATAAGAGTTGATTGCCCTAATTACAGTATCTTAATACAATCTCAGATCCAAAATTTTAGCTACCTAATCTAGAAAGTATACATGTGTTATGACTAGACTAATTACACCCAACTAAAATACATTCATTGGGCCTAACTGGGCTTGCGCAGTTGGGCTTGATTGACAGTCACATCGGCATCAAAGTGGTTTTGTTGAGTCTTTCGTTGGTGAGAGGGGCAATAGGGTGTGTCCCTCAAGGTCCGTACATAAGGCTCCTCAAATTGTGTGCAGTGATTGAATGATAATGCGCAAAAGAGTCACACGGAATGGAAGCAGACATTCTTGAACTATAATACTAATAAAATAATATCAATTATGGGTTTTCAGTCCCTTACAAACAATCTTTAGGGTTTTCCTTGTCAAAAGACCCTAAAGGTATGAAACGCTATGATACCCGGATACGGCAACTCACCCATGGTACCCGTGCAAACACAGTACGATACGGGTACGGGATACCGCAAGATACGTTAGGGATACGGCGCAAAAAAATCGAGATACGGCTGTCTCATATTTTATAAAAAAAATAAATGAAAACAGAGGAAATCCATCTTCCCGACCAGCCACAACCACACCCCCTCTCTGTCAAACCCCTTCCCCTTCACCTCCAACACCTAGACCTAGAGAAGAAGAAGAAAAAAACAAAGAGAAGAGAAGAGAAACAGGGAAAAATAAAAATAAAAAAAAACAAACAGTGTACCTGCAACGACGTCGCCACAGCTGACTGCCGTTTCCATCGTCCGCCACCATCAGCCACCAATATCTCGTCGCCTCCACCATCACCGCCGCCTGCCGTCTTCTCCCTCACCTCATCTCTCTCAACGTCAGGGCAGAGAGAGTGCTTTTTTTATTTTATTTTTCGTGTCACGTGGGTCTGTTCCCCACTCCGCACTTATTTCAAGTGTGCCTCCCATTACTCTTTTAAAGTGTGTCTCCCACTCTTACTTCAAAGTGAGGCAAGGCCCACGCGTTCCCCTTTCCAGTTTCAAGTGAGGCAAGCACCATCTTCTGGGCTTCCGATTGAATCAAGCTCTGCCCAGCTACAATCAAGAAAAAAAAAAGAAGCAAAATAAAAATCTCTTTACTCTAGATTTCATTTAAAAAAATCTCTTTACTCCAGCAATATATATATATATATATATTTCATTTAAAATAAACTTTCAATTAAATATTTATATTTATATATTTCCAGGAATGCCGTACCCGTATCCTAAAATTTTTAAGTTGACGTATCAGACACTCTTTCCCGTGTCCCAGATCTGTACCCGTGTCTGTATCCAGGCATCATAGATGAAAAGAAGGAAAAACAAGGAGAAAAGCAGGACACAATTCAAACGAATAGTTTTCGAGTATTGCCTAGGATGGGGTAACACTAACAATATATAGTTTAATATATTTTTAACATTAAAAAAAGAAACTTTTGACTTATTTTCAGAACAATCCATGCTATCTCAATAATTACAAATAGGTTCTCACTGCAACTCTTGACACATTCCACCCTTAAAATAAGGGATCCCTATTTTCATGTCAAGATTCCTGTCCTTTTCTTTCCTTTCATACCTCCTTTCCAAATCCCGATGCCATCTGGCCAAAGATCGGTAGAAGCGATTATGGAAGCCAATATCAGAATCTGGATCCTCATCAAACTGTTGATTCCAGGATTCAATTTCCAGACATCAAGTCAGATTCCTAACTCGGCTTCGAAGTTGCTGAATTCCAAGTTTCTAAGACCTAGTGGGTTTTCTCCCTCATTCAGCTGCCTCAAACTTCAGGTTAGCTAATACTTCTTCGACCTGCAACTTATATCTTGGGTTACCATTCAACAAAAAAAAAAACAAAAATAAGAGAAAAAGAAAAAAAAACCTTCTAACAACTTGTAAAATCTGGTTTCATGATAATCATTTTGATTATGCATGACTCTTAACAGTAAATGCTGATGATTTCTCTTGCTTTGCGCTTTGCATTAAATGACTTAAAAGAAGTGTCTGCCTGGTATTTTATGCACGGGAAAATTTTCATTTTGATGTCCTTGCCTCAATTATGGGCCAACCCATAGGGCTACTAGTGCACTTTGAATCAGCTTATGTGGGTATGTTTGCTTTTTAAGGTTCTTATCTCTGTTATGAGTCTTATGACTTATGAGTCTTACATAGTGTGTAGCAGTGCATGCTTCTTCTTCTTCTGATTATTGCTGTTGTTGTTGTTATTGTTATTATTATTATTATTATTATGATAATATCTAGATTTTGAATCTCAGTATCTCGATAACCAAATTTGAGTGACCTGATGAGTATCTGATACATCTTCTGGATTCTGTTTCAGCTAGGTGGCCAAATTTCCTTTGTGTCTGCTCAGTTTTTTCGTCAGGTTAAATCAAATGAAAATTAATGTCGAATCCAACGAGAAGAAAAAGGATAACTCACCCAAATCATCAAATAATCTTCTTAAATCTAGAATCCAATGGAGATTTATACAATCTAGTAGAGACGAATACATAAGTAAAAGTCATTAAAAAACCTGAAGGAGACTGTCCATGGTCGTCCAACATGAGTACATATATAAAGCGATAAGAAAACACAATAACTTTTGATTACATAATCATTTAGCTAAACTCCCAAAACTAATACCCTTAAGATTTAAGAGTCCTAAATTACATCAAATAGCTCTAAATATCCCTAAAATTCAGTCGATAATTGTAAGAAAGGACCCCGAGCCTGGATAGAAGAGGAGGGTTGCTTCAAGTGGGTTCGCAGCCGGTGTAAAAACATTTTTCACACCCCAACATGAAAGAAAATACCGGAGGAACATAATTCATGTAGCTGACCCCGAAATACTTGATGATGAGCTTTAAATACCCCTAAAAATTAAATAATTTTTTTTTTTTTACCTCTACTTGTTATAATGTCCGAACCTTCTAGGAGAAAACTAGTTGTGGGACTCATGTGACCCACCATCATAAAAGACTCATATGCTACCAAGAGGGTTGGGTTCCTTCAAGGGTTTCTCATTAAGGACCAGTTGAGTGACACTCGAAAAATAGCGACTTTCGAGAATTCTATCTCCTATTTGGTTAATACTGACTGTTCAATGGTTGTCACTTCAATCCGAACCGTTCAAATCATAATGCAGACCTTACGGGCTCTCTTGGTACTTTCAAACTGATCCATTAACTCTTCAGCAAGCCAATTGATGCGATCATATCAACCATCGTCCTTAGATGTAAGCTAATCTGCATCTTCTCCTTTGGCATCGATGTAGAGTTTAAATTTGGGGATTAATTCTTTTTCAAAGAGAGAATGATTCCGTATACCTGTTGTTGACTCCATTTTCCCAAAAAGCATCTACAAGTGGGTTGGAGGACCACGAAGAAAGCCCAAGTCCAGTCCACTTGAAGACTATCAACGGCTCCAAAAGAATTAGTAAGCTTTTTCCATCATTATTAGTCAGCTAATGAATCATCTTTTGTAAGCATATCTAGGACATACCTAGTTGATTTAAGTTTCTATTTTTTGAGTTTCTAGGGTCTCACTTTGCAAAACTGGAATTAAATAAGTAATGAATGTTATGTACAAAATAAGCTTTTGGAACTTAACCTTCTAAGAGAGTTTACACTTCAGGCGCGTGCGTATTGCAGAAGGTCTCCAGCCGTAAGACTCCAGGTCTATGTGCGTTGCCGGTTCTTCTTGCACCTTTTAAAAGACAGCTTCTTACCCACCAATAAGACATTCTTCAAGGACTTTTTTTTCTAAAGTGACTGTATTGATTATAAAATAAAAGCTATACGGAATGGGAGGGGTATACTGTGACTAAAGAAGCCCTGAAGCCAAGACCCATCAAAAAAATAACCCAAGCCGCAGCCCACAAGAGAAGAATAAACAGAAAATACAAAACTAGATTGGGAACACATTAACCAGCAAATCAGGACGAGAAGCACCCTCCTTGGCAAGGCGATCGGCTTCAGAATTGGCACTTATGTCAATGTGGGAAAAGGAAACTTGTAGTGAGATCCGAAATCTCCCCAACCACACCAGCCACATTCTTCAAGGACTTCTCTCCTTAGACCCTCTCCACCCTCACAAGAGAATGCTTCTTTAAGAGTTACATTTATCACTGGGGAATATTTATATTCATAACATGGACAATTGCAATTATACTAATTTGCTCTGTTCAAACCATTTTAAATAAGTTATTCATGAGATTGTTTTAACTGTCACGTATTTATGCTAAAAAATGTAATACTTTGTGATACAATAAATTGCCTTGTATGAAAGAATGAAACAACCAGACATTAATTTGATGTCATGTTAAGATGATTGAGAAAATTAATATTCATGAACACAACCAAGGCAGCTAAAAAGACAATAATATTTTCTCCAACAGTTATTCCTTACCGGGAAGAAAAGATCCATATAAAGCTAGCTCTAAATTTCCATCCTCGAGTGCAATGGCATCATGTATGGTGACTAACTTCGTCCCATTGGGAAAGGTCCCCTCAACCTAAATGAAGAGAAAATGCAAACTCAATTTGAGTAAATTATAGTCCAAGTAAAATGAAAAAATATATCTTTCTCATGATGGAAACAAGATATCTTTCCCATATGATCCATATGATGAAATGTTTCAGAAATTTATCTACACTAAGTTTAACTAGTTCCAAATCATCTAATGTAGAACAGATGCTATATATCAAAAGATTGAGACAGAATATCCCACCTAAGCAAGCACTAAATAAGTGCTTTTGTCTGATGTTACAGAGTAAGAAGCAATGAGATGCCTAAAAGACATCATTCGAAAATAATAAAATAAGATGCCTAAAAGGCATCCAGGACTAATAGAAGATAGTTGAACGTTGCACATGTGACCCTACATGGCTCAATGCAACTGATATTTAGTACTCACACAGCCCAATAAAAAGACTGGACAAGAGTGGTGTACATGGGGTGAAGGACACAATTAAGAGAGAAAACAATAAATCAGGTTGGGAAACCAACCAGGACTACTTCATGAAATTTATAGTGACCCAGGAGTCATCCATTCACCAATGGATGTGCTCAAATGAATATTATATCATCTTCATCATCACCGCCTTCACTATTTTGGTTGCATTAGTTCTTTTTAAAAACAATGCTTCATTTAATTCTTCATTCAGCACATACATTAAACTTTAATTCGTATGTATGTCTCAATGAAGATGCAAATCCAGTAATTGCTCATAAATTATACCATGCGGCTGTTCATTCAATTCCTATATGCAAATTATTTGTTAAGTAATTGGTACCATGCATGGGAACTAGAAAATATTTTTAACTTCCGCGTTATTCATCAATAATTTGTGTTAACTGTGTGCTTCGAGGACATTACCTTCTTTTTCCTTTTTTCTTTTTTTAATAACCCAGGGTATCTCTAGCCCACGAGCCTTTGGCCCTGAGCGCGAGGGACACTTGATTCTAGACAACCGAGAACTAATCCCTAGGGCCACATGCAAACCCTCCTACCCACATGCACCGGGTAAAACTATGGGACGTCCAACGAAGGTAAGTGTCGAACAACTCTTTATAAGATTAACTTAAGTTATTAATAGAGGCAGAAGACAAGAAAATGTCGGTGAGTATTGTTTGAACATGTGAAACATATATTATAAGTACCTCAGTACCTTCATATTTCATAGCTTATTGCTTATTTTATTTCCCTCTATATCCATCACTCCATCCCTTAAGTGAGGGTTAATTTGAACTTGGTAGACCTTAGTTATGTCTAACTAAGAAGAATCTCAAACAATAACTGAGATGGAACTTTTTTTGCCCAAATCCATGATAGACAAGGAGCATGGTATCAGAGCATGGTTCAAAATAGCAGCTACTACATAGTGTAGCAGCCGCCACATCAGCCGTATCAGTGGAGGCCACTACACTATTATGAAAATAGCGGCGCTATATTTTAAAACCTAATCGAGCCAGCGGTTTTAATTTAAAATATAATTTTTCCCATTTCTTCCCTTTTTCCTATTTCTTCTCCTCAATAACCTTTCCAAAAGTTGTCTCTGCCCTTAAATGGCTCCAGAAAACTAAGAAAAAAATGAGTGGCTGCTACACAAGATTCAAATAAAATTGACCACTTAAAAAAGTTCACTCCGGTAAGCCATTATGTATCGCCACAACCGCTACATAATGCCCGCTGCATAGCATTTTGGCCACTGGCCGCTCTGCCCGCCACAACTGCTATTTTGATCGTTGTATCAGAGCACCACATCTAGGGCTAGTCCTACGAAGTCTAGTCTCTTCCTTCTTCAGCTCTTCCCTTCACATCCTCACCTAGTCCCCTTCATCATGTTTAATGTTTGGCTTCACTGACTAGGTCCCATCTTGATGCCGATGGACCTCCGTAACAGCGAACCATCATGTTAAGGAACCAGTGGCAGAAGATATTCAGTCTGAGAGGCTAGAGGAAGACACTTCTATTGCTAATGGTGATATACAGGCAGCTAGAGAAGAAACATCAGTTGTTGAAATTCCCCACATTAATTCTCATATTGATTTTGTCTCTGGGGATCAACAATGTAAACTGGGAGATGACCAACAGATAGTCAGAGATTATGATTTGATGGTGCAGGTTCTACAAGGCATCCAACGCAGTGTTGAGAAATTCTTTTCGGAAGCCAATTTGGTTTGGCCTCCGAACTGAAATATTTCGTCCAATTCGGGATTTCGGTGAACTGTTTCGGATTTATATTTCAGAAAAATATAAAAAATAAAAAATATATGATATTTATCTAAATATAAGATTAATATCATAATTTAAAAATATGGTTTGATACATTTAGTTTATTCTTCTAAATCAACTCATGATATAGCATATGTTTGACATGGGCTAGACCGGCAATGAGCAGACCCTTACCCAGTCCAGCAAACAGTAGTTGACAAAAAAATTATATTAATAATAAAAAAGGCCAGCAAATCCAGCCCAGCCCAAAAGGGAAAAAAAAAATAAACAAAAAGTAGGTGAGTCAGGATTCAGAAGCAGCAGCAGTACAGCATAAATAAAAAGCAGGTAGGTGAGTTAGACGTTTGAACGCTGAAATAAAAGCAGTAAGAAGCACAAAAAAGCAGAAGAAAGAAGAGAGTAGCACAGCACTCTTCAGGTGGGTCCATCAGAGTGAAAAAGAAGAAAGCAGCACTGCACACTGCAGAAATCCAGCAGTAGAAAGAAGACCTCTGGCAATAGAAAGCAGCACTGCAACCGCCCAAGAGAAGAGAGAGAAAAAAAGGGGTCTAGCGGCAGTACCTGGCAGCGGATGGGTTGAGCGAGCACGAGCAGCAGCTTGGAGCCAGAGTAGCAGCAGGTACCTCTTGTCTCTTTCTTCTTTCTTCGTTCTTCTTCGTTTTGTTTAGATGAGCCGAGAACCTGTTGCTGCCACTTCCTCTTCTTCCTCCTCCATCCCCTCTTCTTCTTCGTCTTCGTTTCTTACTTTTCATTGAACAAAAGGTGAAAGGGACTTTGGGTTAGGGTTTTTACCTTTACTTTTAAGTTAAAAAAAGTTATATTTACCCCCCTCCTGGTTTTATTTTTTTACTTATACTTTTAAGTTTAAAAAAATCATGTTAACACCCTCGGATTTTATTTTTTCTATTTTTAGCTCACTCTACAGAATTCGTCCGAATTCTATTTATTCATCTGTTTTGGCCGAATTCGTTCAATTCGGTCCGAATCAGACAAATTGCTCTGAATTTTGGAACTAAGTTTTGCAGGGGGGTGATTCGGTTTGGTAGAGGGACCAAACCGAATTTATTCGGAAAATTCGGACGAAACGAACCGAAATTCGTAACACTGATCCAATGGTTCAATTGCACATCAACACAAATTTCAACCATCAAAAGAAGTTATGCATGAATGAAGCTGTACATGGAAGCTGCAGATCAACCAACAAATCGAAAGTTCATCAGATTGATCTTTGATCTAGGTGAACATTTTTCGAACTCGAGGTCGAGTTCATCCCAAGCCGGGGAGAATGATGCAAATGGACCTCAGGCCACATGTGTAGGGCCCAAGTAGATTTAGTATTTTTATTTCAGCAATTATCTATTTGTTTCCTAATTTTATTGTAATTAGGATAAGATTCTAGTTTATTAATTTAATTAGGCTTTTCAGGGCTTAAGTTATGCTTTCTTATTTATATGACAATGTAGACAATTATTTTCCAGCGAGTCGATTAATGAAATTGGGTTTTCCCACAGATGTGCGTTCTCGTTTATCGTCTCTGCGAAGATTTATTGTCTTCGGACACGCGCTTCGGCACCGATTGTGCTTTGAGCACTTCCATGCAAGCCCTAACCCTAGGGCCTGCATCAATTTGGTATCAAGGTGAAGATCCACATCGCTCCAATCCATCTCTGGTCATCAAACGGAGCCTATCCACCATCCCCATTGTACCACCGACGCCATCATTCCCTACCATCACCACCACCAATCCCCAACCAAATCCACTCACCTAAGTCCTACTTCTTTCGACCACATCGTCCAAAACCCTCCTTCCCGAATCCCAGCCACCACCTCTCCACTACCGTGACAAAAAAAAAATTCCACTTTTCCCAAAACCACAACCCACCTCCCACCTCCCTGCTGCATCAAACCATACCAAAACCTCCAAGCCATATCCACCGAACCTATTCTTTCCATCAATCCCAACATCTAGACCCAAATACTTTCAATCATAGACCAAATCCCTGCACTACCATCCAACCCAATACCAAACCCTACCCTATCTCAGTCGAACCGGATCCCACCATTATCCAAACCCCATACCAGAATGAAAAATAAAAATTAAAAAAAAATAGAAGAAGAAGAAGAGAAGGAGAAGAAGGAATAGAGTAGAGGAGAGGTCTCGATATTGGGAGCTGATCAAGAGGTGGGCCATCACAGGGTGAGAAGAGCCAAATCTGGGTTCTCTAATCCCTAGTTCTGAGAAGTGAAAAAAAAAAATTTAATAAGACGATCCGAAAAGGAAGGCAAAGAGAGGAGGTGTGGTAAAGAGGTCCTGCTTTTGCAAAAAGCAGTACTCTCTGTAAGTTGTCTTTTCTCAAGAGTCGGTGTATTGCATCACCACAAAGTTTGGTGGTCCTTCAGAAATTTGGCTAGAATTAAATTCAACTCTTGAAGATCTGATCCATTTTTAAGCCCAGACCAGCATAGCATCCAGATGATAGCAACAATACTGGCATCAATAACAACTGGTCAATCAGCAAGGTTGACCAAGATTAAGGGCCCATATTGTTTCTGCGATATCAAAGCAATCAGAGGTCAATTTTCCAATCCATCTTCGCCAGCGTATTTGTAGTGAGCAGATCCACACATCAGGTTTGTCATTCTTTCATCCATGATGAAACACTGTGATACCACAATCTTCAACATACTTCAAAGATACAAATATGCAGATAAATATGGCTCATGGTATTTTGAAAATGAAGTCTATTTTCGGTTGTTTTTTTATTTGAAACAACAAGAATTATCTGTTCGTGACTATGGTGACATGTTTGCATGGCTCCATGACAAATCTGGATTAGAAGATGATGAGGAACATGAATTAATTAGTTTTTTAAGAGGCTTGAGACCGGAAATAGTGGAGTATGAATGATTGTACGACCATTCATAAGGCATATTAGGAAGCAATTCGTGTAGAGCGCATACTTAAACGATCTTACGTAGGCAAAGGTATGCCTCAAGATGGACAGTCACCTCAAATAACAGCGAACCATCATGTTAAGGAACCAGTGGCAGAAGATATTCAGTCTAAGAATGTAATATCCCGAGTCACGTGGGCCCCAGGATTAGCATTATTAGTATGGCCCAGGTGGGACCCTCGGGTATTGTTTATTTTATTGGAAGAGTCCCACGTGAGTTGGTATTAGGATGATTTAGGAGTCGTAACTCAACTCCAATTGAGAGTCCTACGTGTCTTGTATTAGTAGGACTATATGTTCAATTTGCATAGGATTCTAAGAGCAGTTTGGAATGAATTACGACTCTAGGGTATATAAATAAACCAACGACCCTTGTGTTTAGTGTTCAATTCTCTTCTTTTTTAGAGAAAGAGAGATTGGTGGCTGGAAATTCAGGGGGAGAAGAAAAAGCCAATCAGTAGAGGACGATCAACGGATGTCCTACTCACACCCTCCCATCGCGAACACAATGATTGCATATCGGAGGTGAGTGGATCTTCATAGATACCTAGATGTCTAAATCAGATGACTGATAATATGGTATGCCTCAACTGTTTTGTAATTGCTACGGTATTGGGTAATTCTTTTGTAATCAGGTATTAGACGTGGACTCTATTTTGAGTCAAGGGGATCATGTAAACCTGGATTATCATAGGTATATGATAATCAGGTGGTTTTTTTCTACTGAATCTCCAAATAAATTGAGTATCAGTTCTGGATTCATGAAACCAGATCCAAGGGGTCATCTGAAGAATTGACAGTTTCGAGCAGTGGGACCCCCATGGCCTACTGAATGAAGATCTGGACCATAGGGCAGGGGACAGACTCATGGTCGGCCACTGTGGTCTGGAACCTTGTAGAAGGTGGGGCCGCAAGGTGGGCCATCCAGCCTGTTGTTTGGGCTGGAGGCATGATAGTACGGCAAGTGGCTGTTTTGAGGAGGGCCATTATGGGATTCTAGGGCTGATCCAATTCATAATCAAGACCCCACATTAGGAAAGTGACCCATGGGCGACCCTTGTGATGATGGATCCCTAGGGAGTGGGCCCCACCTGTCCCATACATCCAGTGGCTATTAAAATACCAGGCGAAAATTGTTCTATGAAAGTGGGCAGCCTCTATTGTGATCTGTGGGCCATAAAGAATGATCCGATGATGAATCCAAACCAATAGAATGGAAGCTTACCCCTGGGTGACCTTGGATATTAGACCCGATCTTGGATTAGACCGGTGGGACCCACTGTATTCTATACCAAGATATTTCAGACGTGGAATACCTATTTTCAGGTTGTGTGTAGATGAGGCCTGGATGGAATCTGTCAATTGGGACAGCCCCTGGATTTTGTATGTAATTACAACATCACCATTCTCCTTAGGAAAATTAAGGTTTTGTGTGAATCATGATTAATTGTATGGGCAGTTCGGTTGGAATTTGGGCATGATTCTGTAATCTTGTGTAACATTCTGTTTATAAGATAGAGTGGGTCAGCCCAACACCTAACAATACCAGTTATGACTAGAAGTGGGGCAGCGACATGTAAATTGTGTAGGGGGCTGGTCCACACAGTTGATTTTGTGTAAGTTATGGTTATTTATTTGAATTCTGGTTACGGTAATGTTATGACATGTCTAGAAAGGTGAACATGGTAATGAAATATTGTGCACTGGATCCTAGATGTGGGATGTTGGACTTGGTGTATAATTTATGGATTTGGGCCATTGTACTGGCAAGTCCTTGGTGGACGCGGTTAATGAGTTAATGACACAAGGGGCATGTGAACATGTATGATCAGCCTTGGTGGCGTAGTAATGAATGTTCTGGAGGAAACTTTTATTTTGGATATAATGACAAAAGTATAAAAGAACCAAAGAGTGATGAAGCACAATATAATGAATGGAAGCAAATGATATACTTGTTCTGTCTTGGCTTATGAACTCGATGGAACCTAAAATTAAAGTGAAGAGTTGTATGTCTCAAGTTGCGGCAAATTAACTACTTAACAACCACCCCCACCCCCCCCAAATCACCGGGTGGAGTCGAAGCACACGCCCGCACAAGACGCGGCATGGGACGGTTTTTTCCCTGCGCACATGTGCCCGCACACAAAACGTGGCATGGGGCCTTTTTTGCCCTACACAGATTCAAACCCAGGACATGTTGCCTTTGATACCATCTCAAGTTGCTAACCAATACGCGTAAAATGCCTACGCATTAAAGGTATGGCAAACTAACTACTTAACAGTATATCTGGCGACAACTAAGGAGATATGGGATACACTTTGATTTGCATTCTAATAAGATTAATATAGCAGAAGAGTGTCGGTTGTATCAAAAGATTGCTGATCACCGGCAATGTGATAAGTCAGTTGCCAAATATCATATTAAGCTCAATTGGAAACTCATCTATCTCTCCACTAATGATTCTCACACTAGTTACTGCTCCCTCACAAGTCTTTAATAATGTCAATACAATCTCTTTGGGCACACCAATAATCTAAGACCCACAAAATTAAATATCTAGGTACCATGTCATAGGCTTTCTCTAGATCAATGAATATCAAATTTAGATTTTTTCCCCCTCTTATTATTTCTCCATTAATTCTCTAAGTGAGAAGATAGCTTCTATTTTCCCTCCTGACATGAAACCAAATTACTTTTGAGATAATTTGATCCTTTGTCTCAATGTTTGCTCCATTACTCTCTCCTTTAGTAGCAAAGTGTAACTCATAAGTTTAATCCCAGAATTATTAGTACAACTTCGTACATCTCCTTTGTTCCTGTATATGGGTACTAGAACACTTGTCCATCTATTCAGCATTTTCTTCTTTAATATCTTATTGAAGAGACTAGTTAACTAAATAGATCCAATTTCTCCTAAGCATTTAAAAGCATTTATAGGAACTCCATCTGGCCCCCATAGCCTTTCCTCTTTCATCATTGCCAATTCTTTCTTCACTTTTGCTACCCTAATTTTATAGGTAAAAACATAAATCCTACAAACGAAATATTCTCTCCCATTCCTAAGCTTACTATAGAATGTTCATTTAAAAGTTTGTTAAAATATTCTATCAGCTTTCTTTAATATCAATGTCCCTCACTAAAACCTTTTGGTCATAGCTCTTTATACTTTTAACACGGTCTAAGTCCATACTTTTCCTTTCCCTCATTCTTACAATCTTGAAATATCTCTCTCGTGTTCTTGTTCCCAACTTATTATATAAGTCATCATATGCTTGGACACATATCTGAAAGAATTTTATTCCTACATTTTAATTTTTCAAGTTTATCAAATATGAAAACACGAGGGTCAAAAGTTATAATCAAATTGCTAATAACTGCCAAATTTAAAATAAGGATTAAATATAAAGTGCACGCTTTACGGAAATATTACCTGGATAGTGTCCAAAAGGTATGGAACAGCTGGGAGAACTTGTCGCCTGGTGAACAAGAACAACAAAACAATAATATTCATGTCAAATCAATGGTGAGACAATCAATGATTGATAAATGTTAATAAGAAAACTAACCAACAACTAATAGAAATCTAAATCAAGATACACAAAATAAAAAATTTAGCAAAAAAGATAGTTAACTCCCTGCATTTTTAAAAGTTACAAATGTGTACCTGCCTTTTTTATACCATCTTTATCAATCTGAAATTTTCGGTCAGCCACCTTGATCGCCAGCCAATGGTTTGACTTTTGGTAGATTGACAAGGTCCATTTTATTTTATCCTCGAAGGGAAAAAAATTCCTTAGATCCAGCCTCATTCGAATTAGAGTCCAAAGTGAAAAGACCATTACATTGAGTCAATTTAAACAAGATTAACACCCTAAATTTAGTGTGAATCAGGTTAGATCTGAGAAATTGTTCATCCTTACACAGTAAAATATGTCAGATTTCATTAATGGCTAAAAACTCAAAGTTGTAAGGGCCTGAACCTAGAAATACCCAATTTTATATTTAATTGCAAGGGTTTCCTTGAATTTCGGTCCCAAATTGATAAATTATGGCACTACGGTTAGTCCATGAATTATAATATGCCACGTATTGAGTATTTATAATTGTTTTCAAAATTTTGCCTTAATTGAGGGCCTAATTGTGATTTTATATAATAAGGGAGGCTTAGAATCCAAGGGCTTTAAAATAAGTCATACAAAGACAATATATGGTTTGCAAGGCATGCACAAAGTGCTGAAACTACCGTGAGAATTGAAGTTCAAAAAATACCATAAAGAAATTCATACCAATACCTTGGCTCAGTAACTAGTAAGGATGGAGAGATTGAGGAAATGTCAATCATTCGAAAAGAGCACGATAGTTGAAGTGGAGACTTGCTTTTGGAGTGTTTTGTAATCGCTGCATACCAACAAGTTTAAGGAAAAATTTTACAGGATAGCGATTAGATGACCTGCTATGACCTATGGAGCAAAATGTTGGCCAATCAACGGAGACAAGAATGTTGGCCAAGCAACACATGCGCAAAATGTTGGTCAATCAATAGTGACAAGAATGTTGGGCAAATACAAGAAAGTTGAGGTGGTTGTGTAGTAAAACTAGGAAGGCGAAAATTAGAAATGAGCATTTTCAGGAGCATTTATGTGTAGCATCAATATATGATAAAATAAGAGAAACCCATTTAAGATGGTTTGGACATGTCCAACACAAGCCAGTAATGGCGCTGATGAGAGAGATTTTCTATGCAAGTTGATTGCCCACCAAGGTGAAGAGGTTAGTCAAAGAAGACATGGATAGAAGTAGTAACAATCATGGTTTAAAAAATCAGCCGAGTCTAAGTCGGCTCGAACTCGGCACATACCGAATCGGGTCCTATGGGACTCAGACTCAAATCATAGGACTTGGCCTTGACAAAGTTGCTAGCCAATAATCCCAAAACCAATTGGTAATAGGAAACTACACAAACAACTACTTAAGACCCCCCCCCCCCCCCCCCCCCCCCCCCCACCCCGCCACACAAGGCGGGACAACGCCGGATCCGAAGCACAAGCCCGCACAAGACTACAATGCGACATGGGGCCTCCTTACCTTGCACACTTGCGCCCGCACAAACACCAAATGCGGCATTGGTCATTCTTGCCCTGCGTGGTTTAGAACCCAGGGCGTGTTGGCTCTGATACCATGACAAAGTTACCAGCCAATAATCCCAAATCCAATTGCTGATACAAAACTACACAAACAACTACTTAACAGGCACGAGTTGAGTCAGACTGCCATGGCCAAGCCGTGTCCCGAGTCCCATTTTTTAAACCTTGGTAACAATAGATATGCAGGAGTGCAACATATCACAGGCTTTGGCTCAAAATAGATTGGAATGGAGAAACATAATTCGCGTAGTCAACCCCAGCATAGTTGGGACAAGGCTTTGATAACGATGAAGGGTAAGATGGTAAATTTCCACTATGTGCGCAATGGTAGGCCCCATAAGTATTTAATTTATGCAATATGAATTAAAGATATATATATTAATCAGCCATAGGGGGGAACTTGTTGGAAGAGTGGGCTCCATGTGTATACAAGCAGTAGGGGGGCACTGTTGGCACAAACATGTGTGACGACCAGCCCATGAGCACTCCTTAGTGCTTGAGTCTCTTAGATTAGGAGTTGAGAAAACAGACTTACTATTTTATTAAGAGGTTGAGTCATTGTGGGAATTAGAAACCTAATGAAGGATGGGCCTTGAAACCAAAATCATTAAGAAGGCACTCACACCACACGACAGCCCACACAAGCTAGAGAAAGAAAGGAGATGAGAATAGAGGAAGAGGATAAGAGATCGACTTGGGTCTTGGGCTGCAACTACACCATCTTCCTCTTCAATTTCTTACATTTAAACATCTCAGGTTGGTAATCAAGCACAATTGCATTGATCTTTGACTCCTCTTGTTGTAGCGTATCACGTCCTACCATAAAAAATTCATCTAAAAATTCATAAATAGAGACGGAAAGAGGGTTTAATGATAAAATAAAATTAGAAGATAGAAGCATGATGGCCGAAATCATGAATGGGTGGTCCATAATGGTTGAGTGCTATGTGCACAGGAAAACCCACAGCTGAACCTTGTAATCCATGTTGTATGTGAGTTTCGATGAATTTAGGGTTGGGGAATGGTGTATGCTTCGTGCTTACTCTAATCGTTATGGTTCTTATCATTAGCAGAGCTGTTAACATTGTAGAATCCTACTCCAAATAGATGAAACCCCAATCCTTCTTGTTATCTTCTTCAACTGGCCTTCATAACTCATGTTAAATTCTTATATTTTGGTAGTTCTGTAACTGTACCTATCATTCTAGTGAATGTTGATTATATCTAGGCTAGGGTTTCATCTAACCATCAGAAGTTTCATCAACTGAAATCATCATGATGCAAAAAAGGGGTTCAAACATGGAAAACATGAAGAATTAAGGGATGACACATGTCGACCGAACCATAAATGGGACTGTTCATGAATGGCTGACTGCATATAATGACTGGTTCAGGTTAACAATAAAAAATATGAACTGTTTATGCTTGGGCAATTACATATATCAGGACTGTTTCCGGTTAACAGTCCATAAGTGTCAACTGTTCATGTTACCAACTACATACAAGAACTAACCTAACCCCAGAGGGGATTAGCAAGTCATGTATTGGGGTTTTGTGCTCAAACCCAAGGACCAGACCATGTGTATGATGTAACTATGCAAGTGTTTGAGAGAACCCCATTGGCCGAACATTAATCAAGGAAAAAACAAGGACTGTCGTTAAACAGTCATTAGATATGGATTTTATATTCTGCTAGAGCTATTTGGGCTAGTTGGGATCTTTGAAATCTGAATAGGGACTGATTGTGAATTCTGAATCCAAAATAGGGCCTGTGTTGTTCTACAGTCACTAAATATGATGATGACAGCAGCCGATTCTTGTATGTGAACTGCAGATAAATGGAAACTCAAATATTGACCAGTACAGTGGCCAAATATGCATATATATATGGACTGTTAAATTGGCCGCCCTATACACCTGTACTGGATAACTGAATCATAACATCCCTATAACAGGGACTGTTTTATAGTGGCTGGCCAACACACGCCCCTAGTGACGGGCAAATGATAGAATTTTGTTACTCTTGATGTGTTGGACTTGTCATAACTGAATGCGAAAGAATCTACTATGGCTTCCACAGCTCCCTCCTAATTGTTCTCTCCTTTACTTCTTGTCTGATTTTGAGTTACACGTCTCTCTCTCTCTCTCTCTCTCTCACATCTGATTTACTTCCTTCTTTTTTAGGCATTCAATCTCAAGACTTTTAAAACTCCATAAATAGGTCCCACTTATGCTACAAATTATTGAATAACTTTGGGTCAATTTACTCAATGTGGGGGGGCCAAATTAATGATGAAAAAGAAAATAAATAATCAAGTTAACCAAATTAATGATCATTTTACTCCAAAAGTTTACATTATTCAGCTGATGGGACCATGATGAATGGCCTATTTTCATCAATCTAACCATTTAGATCATCAGGTGTTCCAACATGACCTCTTTTGAAAGAAATCTAGGCCATTTAAAATTAATGGCCTGTCTTTTGTTAGCCTTCACCAAAATTCAATCAAATAGGAAGGTGGGCCCACCAACATATTGAGCTTCACAGAAAACTTGAAATTTCCACAATATCATGGTGGGCCAAAGTATTTAGTCCAATGAGTTTTTTTTTTAATCGTCCAATGAGTATTAGAGATTACAATTAGTGACAAGTTGTCACATTTGAGATTCTTCCATCGTGACCTCATTCCCAAAACAATTTTATCCAATTTTTTAGCAGAAACAAGAGGAAGAGAGAGCGTGCAATTTAAATGAAATTGAGACCAAGAATTGAATGAATTTGGAAACGAGAGTTGCTACAATCTTTTGAGCACAAATTTCAATGCATGATGACATGTCAAACTTTCTTTGGCCATTAAAAGAGGGGCATCGACTCTCTCTCTCTCTCTCTCTCTCTCTCTCTCTCTCTCTCTCTCTCTCTCTCTCTATCTCTCTCTCTCTCTCTCCCTCCCTCCCTCCCTCCCTCCCTCCCTATATATATATATATATATATCTGTGTGTATATGTGTATGTATATATATGTATATATGTGTAAATATATATGTGTATATATGTTTATATATATATGTGTATACATATGTATGGGATATTCTCTAAACTACCCCATTCCAAAGGGGGCGTTTTTTGCCCCTTTGGAGTTATCCAATTAGATTATGCCATGTCATGCCGTTGTGCCATGTCAGATTGAAATAAAACATGACGATTTTGGTGCCATGTCAAATTGAAATAAAACATGACGATTTTTGAACCCGCCCATTTTTTCTCGCCCAATTTCTTGTGCGTCTTCCTTCCCACCCATTCCATGTTTCCTCCACCCAACTTCGCCCATTTTTTCTCGCCCAATTTCTTGTGCGTCTTCCTTCCTGCCCATTCCATGTTTCCTCCGCCCAATTCCTATTGTACATCTTTCTTCTATCACGAGTTTGGAATCCGCCCATTTGATGTCATTTGCGGTTGTGCATCTTGCTGCACCTGCCCATTTTTTGTTGTGAAAACTTACGTTACAGACACGCGGGTATGCGACTGGTACTCTTTTCCAAACGCACAGGTAATTTTACCTTCTCTTGTATGTGGTAGTGTCTTTTCCTATAATTGGGATTTTCTGGTAGCTATAGCATGTAATGGATATTTAAGACCATTTCATTTTTATAGAGAAGCACAGATTGGTGTGACACCTCTGTTTCAGGATACAGGCTCCGTCGTTAAAGTTACTTTTGGGTTCTATGCTTGTGATGCAATCGCAAAAAATATTTCAAGAAATGCAGAAAACCCACCCTACATCCACTACCCAGTACCCGTCCATCTTCTATTGATTCATGCCGTTTGTTGTTAATACCAAGAAAACCCATTTACAATCCATCTTCTATTGATTCATGCTGTTTGTTGTTCATGCCAAGAAAACCCATGTACAATCCCCTGCGTGCACTACCATCTAATTAAATGTGAATCAGAATTGTGGGTCTTTTGTTTTGTGCATTCAAGACAAACAATATGTTTTTAAATAAGATTATATAAAGTTTGTAATTGTTGGGAACGTATAAGTTTATGGGAACTCATATCCAAGTTGTTCATATGAAAGAATCATTTGGATGGGACGAGGTGCTGGAAATTGTCCGTGGTGTTGATTCTACTACGCATAATTTATTTTTGCCAACTTTTATCTCTACTATCCAAACAGGGACAAAAAAACTTAACACCAAATATTTACTCTTCACACATTTGGCTATCTTCAAATCATCCATAGTTTTGATTATACTACATATAGAACAGGGCCAAAGAATTTTTAGCACCAAATATTTACTCTCCACACGCTCGACTGTCATCAAACCCACAATTACAACACCAATAGTTATTTAATTTATTTATTTCACTCTTACAGTGGATAAAGAGACCACCCAAGCCCACAAATGATATTCCCAAAAGCCTGAACAACAAGATACGAGACATTTTCTAGGCATACATGTTTTTATATCTAAATGCTGAAATTTATTAAGTAGAGGAAACTACAAAATGATACTTTAGTTGCTTAAGATTATGGTAAATTAACTGCACCGTAGTACAAAAAAGAGAGGTGTTGGAGTTGGAGCTCCTCTTCAATTGAAAGCTTTTAATCTTTTGGAGGCCTTTGTGTCACACTTGCAAGTAAAAAAAAAAAAAAAGAATTGCAGCTTTGCAAGCAAGACAATTTGCCTAGTTACACTCCTTTCATTGCTTATCAAACTTCTTCACTTTCGTTTTCTTTGCCCTTCTCATCACTTACACATGATTTGATTAATTTGTCAGGGAGGTGTTCACTTCAATAAAATATCAAAGTTTCAAGAATTTTCTTGTGTGGCAAAAAAAGGATGGCGACTGATGATCAAGATGTAGACCATATGTCAAATAAGGTTTGTCTCCATCTATTACTTTAGGTACTTATTTCTATATTTTTTTTATGATGTGTATTAAGGATATCAATTCCTCATCCAACTTGCCAGCCTGACCCGATTTTTCACCAAGCATGGTTGACCCTTTTTTCTTTGTGTTGAGTTCGGGATGACACTTTTTAACTCAATAATAGATGATATTATTTACATTGTATTTGCTGTTTTATGAATGTGTTTAGGTGAAATTCACTCCTATTCTACCTAACTTTGGTATTACACAAAATAGTTATGGACGTTGGATGCCTTACAATTTTGGTATAATGTCAACAATGTTAAGCCCTACGACATCATCCTCTGAGGTAATATAAACAAGCGTAGCGTTACATTGTAAATGCTTAACTCACATTATCTTTTTGATAAACACATCATTTTTCTTTCAACAGGATAATTCAATGTGTCACGAATCATACAACCAATCAATCCTATCTAATGGATCATGGCCCACTTTTTATTATCCAGCACATAATCGGGTTAACCCCGTCTACATCAATAATCAAACACACACTCAAAGTCAGCCAACTGATCAATCTGAACATCAACATAAGGTATGTGATTTTTATTTTTTATTTTTATTAATTTTCTTCAATGACTAATGCTAATAAATAATGTGTCACTAAATTCTAAACTTCAAAAAACTATAGGAGAGTGTAGGGTTGCGAATGCCTTCAACAATGCCTACTTTAGTTGAAAGCCAAGCACTTTTGGGACAATCATTATCATCAGGCAATGTATGTATTTTTAATATAAACTACTATCATTAAGTGTTTAAAACTATATGTTCAAAGTGAATTGTTCAACTAAATAAATGGCCATATAAATCGCAGGTCAATCGTGAAGATGCCTTGGAAAAGGACACAGCATTTGATGTTGATGAGATAGAAATAGAAAAGGGCGAAAATGGCAGAGATGCCTCAAAAAAAGAAGTTGTCATTTTTGAAGATTTGCGTGAAAATATAAAGAGAGATCTTGGATATGTGGGTGAACATAAAATTGGGATGAAATTTGAGACTGCAGGAAAGGCATTTGACATTTATAACTCTTATGCCAGAAACATAGGATTTGGTATACGAAAAGATAAATCAATTTCTTCAAAAGAAACTGCAGAACTTTGCTCTCGAAGATTTGTGTGCTACAATGCAGGTGATCGAAAATGTGATATGAAGGTTGTAAATGGTTCTAGAAAACGTCAGTGTTTAGAAAGTAAAGAGGGATGTAAAGCAAGGATGGTTGTTACCCTATCAAGTATCAAAGGAGAACATGTGGGCTGCGAAAGATTTTGTAAAGGATCATACACATGAACTAGTATCACAATCAAAAGTCAATTTCATTCGCTCACATAGGAAATTGGATCATACCCATAAGGACATCTTTCAAACAATTCATAATTCAGGCATACGCCCATGCAAAATGTTTGAAATCCTAGGTGAAGCAAGTGGAGGCATTAATAACCTACCTTTCATAAGTAAAGATGTTTGCAACAAAGTCTCTCATTTGAAGAATGTAGTTATCGATGGAGGAGGTGCACGGGCTACACTAGAATTGTTTTCAAAAATAAAAAAAGAGGATCCATCTTTTTTCTACAAGTTTAACACTGATGAAGAGAACCATTTAACGAACCTTTTCTGGGTAGATGGTTGATCAAGAATGGAGTATTATTACTTTGGTGATGTTGTTAGCTTTGACATGACATACAAGACAAACAAGTATGGAAAGCCATTTGCTCCATTTGTTGGAGTTGATCATCATTATCAGTCTGTATTATTTGGAAGTGCTTTGTTGCAAAATGAGGATTTTGAGTCTTTTGCATGGCTTTTTAGAACATGGCTCGAAGCTATGTCAAATCGTCCACCGTCAGCCATGATTACGGACCAAGATAAAGCAATGGCAAAGGCAGTTTCCATAGTTTTTCCAAATACTCGTCATCAATTGTGTATGTGGCATATCATGAAAAAATTTCCAGAGAAACTACCTACTCGTGTGTCAGATGAGTTCAGGGAAAAACTAAAGACATGCATTCACAAATTGTAATATCCTGAGTTACCTGGGCCTAGGATTAGTTTGGCCCAGGTAGGGACCTTAGTTGTTAACTTATTAGAAGTGTTCCACATGACTGGTTTTAGGAAGAGGAGTTGTACAACAACTCTAGGCAGGAAGTATAAGAGAAAGATTGAAAATTAGGAAGTATGAGAGTAGGAGTAGGACTCTAGTTGTATATATATATATATATTTATAACCAACGACCCTTGTGTTGGGAGCCTTCTTTCCTTTCGATAGAAACATATCTGAGAGGGAACATTTGGTGACCGGAATCCAGGGGAAGGAGAGGAAGAAGGCAATCAGAGAAGAGACAATCAACGGATGTCCTATTCGCGCCCGCATATAGCTAACGCAGCGATCACGTACAAAAGGTGAGTGGATCTTCCTAATTAATTATTTGATTAAGCTAGATGATTGTTATTGTGATGTGATTTGGATATTTTGTGTTAATAAGATCTGTTGGTCAAGAAATCATATGTTAATGGCTACGGGAATGATACAAACAGAAGGGGGTTGTAGGTTCATGTAACAGGTTTGAAATTCTGTTGAAAACACAGACTGTCGACATGGTTATAATGGATATTGGAGGGTTGTGGGACCCCATGGCCCACTAGATGGATGATCTAGACCATGGATCTAGAAGGGGACCCATGGTCGACCCATAAGGACCTGGACCCATGAGGAGTGGACCCCATCTAGGCCCTCATCCAATTGTTTTGATGCAACACAGGCGATAGTTGCTAAGATTGCAGGTTCTTGTCGTCAGGCCTTAGTGGGACCCATCAGTGGACCTGATCAAGGATCAGAACCCCACATCTTGTAGGGGACCCATGGTCGATCCTAAGGATCAGGGGCATCTGGGATTTGGATCAGTAGGACCCACTGTCCAATGGACTTAAGAGTCACAGGCGTGAATTTGTTGAAATCAGAGTATATTGTCGACATGGGTTGTGGGACCCATCAGTAGAGCTGATCAGAAATCAGGACCATAAATCCTGGAGAGGACCCTTGGGCGACCTTAGTTGTGATGGACCCATGGTGAGTAGATCCCATCTGGTAGTCCATCTTTTTACTACAAAAATCCCAAGCGTTACCTATTTCTATTCATACTTTTGAAACTATTTAACATTGTGGACCCCAGCATAGGATTGGATGAGGGATCAGAGCCAAGGGGTTGAGGGTTTACCCTTGGGCGAACATGATCTTGAAGACTGATCTTGGATTGGTCCAGTGGGACCCACGGGATTCTATGTTTGGGTGTTGCAGGCGTGAACTGGGTTCTATGGTGGTTCCTGTTTGACAGGTGTGCTGGATAATTAAAGAATAACCCTAGGATGAGTATGTAATTACCATATGACCTTCCACTTGTAGCAGGAGAAGGTTTTGTGTAATTTATGATGTATTAAAAGGACGGTTTGGGCATGTTGGTATGTTTTTGTTATTTGTGTATTATGTTATGAAGGTGGGCCATTCCTATATCATTCCTTAAACTGTGATGATCAAAAGTGGGGCACTAATCTGATAAGGACTTGAATGGGGCTGGTTTTACACTATTGTTTGTGTAAATTGTTAATAATAATGAAATCTGGTGGTTATGTGATTATGAGATATTGTGCACTTAGTCCCAGACGTGGGATGTTGGACTTAGTGTCCGGGCCATTATAGCGGCCAGTCCTTTGGGGACATGTCTGATGAGACAGGGTCATGGTGACCGGTATACATGTATACGATAAGCCCTGGGGGCGTGGTAATGTGCATGGGCACGAATATATTTATGGATGTACTTCTTAATAGTAATTTATTAATGTATTCAGCTTTGTTGTTTATACAACATTATGTTTTATGCTGTTTATGTAATTAGGAAAATTCATTCACCAGTAATACTGATGTTGTGTTGCCCCCTTCAGGTAATCACGTTGCCGGTGGGGCAGAGCAAAACGACGTTTAGCACATAAATTTTGGCATGCGTGGCTGACGAGAGAGAACGAGAAATATTCAAATAGTTGATAAGGGGATTAACCCTTGTTTAGGGAATTTTATTATATGAACTGAATTTAGAATATGAAATTTGATTTACTCAGAGATATTTGATATTGTTCGACATTCATAATTTAATTAAAGTTATATTTTGATCTAAATGCCTGATCCCTTGTGGAAATCATTTGATGAATGCATGGTGAATATTTACTAAATAATCACGATCCAGAGTCCGACAGGGCCCCAGAATTTGGGTCGTGACAAAGTGGTATCAAAGCATAAGGTTTTGGGCAATTAAAAGAAATAGCAACACATAGGCCACGTGGTGAGGACGTTGGGGTGTCAACGGTATACATGGAGTATAGTATGTTGTCATTGATCTTTTGGCTCACAACTTTTTCCTTCTGCAGAGGAACTAAGACGATGAACAATGCTATTGGAAATGAGAACAATAATGTTCAGCCGAATGGTGAGATGCCTGAATACGCCCGGCAAATGTTTGAAAGTTTTATGAAAGCGTACGCACAGGTTCAAGAGCAGATCTCCGCTATTTATCACCACCAAAGTGAGAATGGAGCGGGACACAGCAATAACAAAGATGGTTCGGGTGAAGGTAGCAATAATGGGAGCAGGAATCGTGAGAGGGATACCCTATACAAGAGATTCAATGAATTCCGCCCCAAGAGCTTTGAAGAAACCACTAATCCTTGGGATGCTAATAAATGGGCAGAACATATGGAAGGTATTTTCGAAGTCATGGGATGTACAGAACATCAGAAGGCTATACTTGCTGCATTTAAACTAGAAGGTGATGCGAAGGAATGGTGGAAAGCCGCTAAAAGGTCATTCAACGGGCAAGAAACAGAGATCACTTGGGCTTTCTTCAAACGAGAGTTTATAAAGAAGTTCATACCGGATCATATTAGGGCTCAGAAGAAGAGAGAGTTTGAAACTTTGGTACAAGGCAACCTGACGGTAGCCAAGTATGCTCTCAAGTTCACCGAACTGTCACATTTTGCTGAAACTTTAGTGGCTACTGAGGAAGAAAAGATGGAAAGATTTGTTAATGGACTTAGATTTGATATTAAAAAGGACGTAAAGCTACATGAACCAAAGACTTATGCGGAAGCCCTACGAAAAGCTTTCGTCTCAGAGGAAGCCATTGAAGATATAAAAAGGGAGACCCAAATGATATCCACTGATGATGAGTTTGAAACAACTTGGGAGGAATTACTCAAGAAATATGAGATGAGTGATAATGAATGGTTGAAGGACCTTTATGAAATTAGAGAAAAGTGGATACCTGCTTATCTTCGAGATCATTTCTTTGCAAAAATCTAGCACATCTCGAAGTGAAAGTATAAATTCATTTTTTGATGGTTTAGTTCATGCAAATACATCTTTGCACGACTTTGTCCAATAGTATGCTCGTGCCATGGATTGTCGATTTGGAGAGGAAAATCAAAAAGACTATGAGTCCCGGCATAAGTTTGTTCAACTAAGTTCATGTTTTCCAATTGAAAAGCATGCATCGAAAATTTACACACATGCAAAGTTTTGGAAGTTTGAAAAACAATTTAGTAAGAGTCAAAGTTTGATAGCAGAAGAAGAAAGTAGAAAGGGTGAAGAGTTGAAATTCTTAGTTACTCACCATGCAGATCCACAGATTTCATTCAATGTCCTTTTTAACTGCCAAGACAAACAAGTTTCTTGTACTTGTCGTCATTTTGAATTTACGGGGATATTGTGTCAACACATTCTTCAAATATACATAAAATTCAATGTGATGGAGATACCACCTCAATATATTTTGAAAAGATGGACAAAGGATGCTAAAAATGGGGATGTCTTTTATGATAAAGGAGGAAAAACTGTTGTTGATTGCAATGAAAATCTGAGTATTCGGTATATTCACTTTTATCAAATGATTCATCCATTGGCAAAGAGAGCCATCCAATCTCCACAAATGTATGCTTTAGCCGTCAAATATTTCAAACTTATGGAGGATGAAATGGATGCATTTAAAAATTCGATGACTCAAAATGTTGATACTGCTGGAACCAACTTGCAAATACATACTCAAAATGAGCCGGATAATGAAGTCAGTGGTCTCATACCATCTATTGATACATGTGATCCTATAACATCAAGATCGAAGGGAAGAATACCAATGGCAAGGTGCTTGAAATCAGGGATAGAACTTGTGAAGAAGCACCCAAGAAAATGTAAGACATGCATGAAATATGTTACGGATCATGATTCACGCAACTGTCCTACGAAAAAGAAAGATGTGAACCTTGTAAGTTAAGTTTTACTCTATGTTTTATTGATTATCATATGTTTTATTTTTCTGTTGACTTATTTATTTTATTAAACTTCTCATGCAGGATGACGTATGAGACACACGATAACAGGATCATATAGCCCATGATTTGCAAAACCTCTATATATTTATTATATATAATTGGTGAGTGTCCACAAATTCGGTTTTTTTTTTCTATTTTATTATGTCTACTTATACTTAAAAATGCAATCAAGGTTTTGTTTGGTTTTGTTTTGTCCCATCTTGGCCTTATATGGAAATTCTCGCAATATATTATTTTGTGTTTTTTTTATTTTGATCATTTTTTTTTGCAACATCTATCTATAAATTTAAACTTGGAATGTAGTTGTGACCAATATCAGTTGTTTTATGCAACAGATATCAATCAAGTTAGACATCAAGGATGCTGCAAGATAGGCGATGGACACAGACATGTGCTTTGTGAAATTTTTAAAAGAATTAGCTGGTTATTTATTGTAATTTTTTAAAGAGAATGAACGGTTATTGTGATTAAATGGATTCTCTTTTGGATGAATACGTTGTAGAACGATTAATCATTTAATTGAAATAAGAATCTAGTGGCATTCAGGTTTTTTGGACTTTTTATTTTTAGTGTAGCCATGAAAGCATTTTAAATTTTTTTAACAGTAGCCCAATACTAAAAGTCACTTGTTTTTTGCAGTGTCTTTCATTTTTCATTTCCATCCACTTGAGCTAAAATACTCTAAAAAAAGGCCACCCTAATGAATTTGATGGGTCTGGTCAAGCTCTCTTACATTTATGGGGCCAATTAATATGATTAATATATGTTCAAGCCAACTTTTTGCAACATATCATTTCAGGTCCGATGAGGTTCAAGCAAATTTTTGGCATAAGCCATATGACCAATTTTGGTTGATTCGGGTCCAAGCCATATGGCCAATCTTAGTTGAATATGGGAGGGTCATTACATTAACATCCAGGTCCAAGCCAACTCTTGATGTAAGGCGTATGACCAATCTTTGTTCATTCAGGTCCAAACCAATTTTTACCATAGGCCATATGACAATCTGGGTCCAAGCCAATTTTAGGCCTAAGCCATGTGACCAATTTGGTATAAGTAGTATTTGGCCTAAGCCATATTACCAACCATTTTTTGCCTAAACCAATTTTTGGCCTAAGGCATATAACCTTACCCACCATTTAATCATGAATACTTTTTCCACCTTTTCCACAAATCATAAAGAGATGTTGGAGCCTTCCCATCGATCATCCAAAGCCGTTGGTCCCCCTAAAATCAAGGTTAAGTTTTTTTATTAATGGCATATGGCAGGCCACTTCAATTAGACTTCAACCATTTGTGAAGTATCAATCTCCAATATGGGCCTAGGATAGTAGGATATATAATGTGATTGCCATCAAAGAGAATATAAGGGCTTCATGAAGGGTTAAGGGGGGGATGCTAGAAATTAATTAACAAGCTCACGTGTGTGGGGCCTATGACAATTGCCATCGAAGAAATTCCAAGGGCCTAGGATATATTATGTGATTGCCATCAAAGAGAATATAAGATCTTCATGAATCTGAATCTTGTTGGGTTATGGAGGGAAGCTAGAAATTTATTAACATGCTCACATGTGGGGTCTATGATGATTGTCATCAAAGAAAATCCAAGGGTAAGGGCTTACTTTATTCATGTTACTCAGTTATGAGTTATGACTACAATTCTCCATGTTGTAAGGAGAAGATAACAAAATAGGATAGATTAGCTAGTTTTTAGGAGAAGCAATTGGGAACCAAAAAAATCGTCCCTTTGTATGGAGCATCACACGGCCCTCCTTTCTATCTTTCTTTAATATGTATATAGAGAGAGAAAGATAAGGTTATGATAGTGATGACATGTGTTAAACTTTGATAGGCTAAAAAACGGGAGTTTTTCTTTACAAAACTCCTCGGAGTTTTGTAGCATACCCCTCTATGTATATATGTATATATGTGTATATATATATGTATGCATGTATATATGTATACGATGCACACATGCGCATGAACCATTCCATGCGTGACTTGATGTGGGGCCCACCTGCTGGCCCACATGGGAATGGGTCTAGGGGGGGTTCAAAGATCTGGTTGGGGACCTCCTATGTACAAAAAATCAGCCCCCATCTGATCATCCTAACCTTTTCAGCCACGGCCCACAAAATTTCACCATAAAAGATGGGTGTACAGAGTGATCTAGTCCATTCAGATGGGTGCAAACCCACAGGACCAGTGACTATCAAGGGGGAGCGGTGGTCCAACTGGATGGATCATCAGCTGGGCCCTAATATGATGCGCACCATGTAATCCCATGCTCACGGTCTGCATGGGATAATCTCTCTCTCTCTCTCTCTCTCTCTCTCTCTCTCTCTCTCTCTGTAGGGCACCTCATCATGAGACTCACCTGCAAACAGGGATGGGGCTAGGGGGTATTTAAAGATCTGGTTGGTGCCTTCTATGTACATGGGAATCCATGTGGTCCCCCTGATCCCATCCCAAAGTGGGGCCCTACACGCATTTTTTGCATGTGAGCAGATTGTGTTGAGCGTACATATCCATTGCACACAGAACGCAAATCATAGTGGGGCCCACTTGATCAATGGACCACACACAGAGGACCCCCCTGAATTACACCAATCCCAAGGTTTAGCACCCATCAAAATGGAATAGACCATTGGATCGACTGTGCAAACTCTTTAATGATGCAGCCCGATCCAAATCCAAGACCAGGGCCACTAGTAGAACTTGATGGACCCGCCTAAATGGGTCCACATGATTGTCTAGAATTAGTACTGTTGCTTTATTTGCCTATTTCCATATTAGTAGGTTGCTTAATTGTCAAGGAAGGTTTCCTTTTCTAAATTATATGTTGATTAGGATTAGATATTTCCTTTATTGTTTATTTAGGAACAATACTACTCTATATATAGAGTAGCTTCTTATTATCATGGTTATGCTTTATTAATCAATTCAAGTTATCGTGAGTTTCTCTCTTGTGATATGATTTGTGCTGTGCATTAAGGCTGGAATCCTTTTGGATTCGATCAATCTCTGCGAGATTGGTCTACACTTTCGATCGAGGTTCCGGGGCTGTGCCAGATTGGTATCAGAGCCCAAATCCAGTCGCCGGGGAAACGACTGTCTTCCCCGGTTCATCATCGCCCACCCATCGCTTTCCAACCCATCCATCAGTGCCTCCATCTCTCCAACACAGTCCCTCACCCATCCTCTCTATCCACACTCTTCACCGAGACCTAATTTCTCAAAAACAAACCCCATCCCTCAATCACAGACCGAAGCCACCCACAACCCTCCATCTGAACTCAATTCTCTCATCGAGAACCCCAACACACCAACCCTCCACCGAACGCAATCCATCCGCCCAAATTCCCAAACCAACCCCATCCCACCACCTAGCAGATCCCTAAGCCAACCCAATCCCGCCATCCAATCAAACCCACGACCACTGCGCAAGGAACCCACCCTCTACCTTCATCTTCCGGGCTCGTCGAAAAACCCCCATCCCATAGAACCAAAATAAATAAATAAATAAATAAACAATAAAAAATAAACTTTTTCCAGCCATGCCTAGAAGAGGCGATGATCTCAGTCATTGGCTCACAGACAAGGAACGTGATGAACAATTATTCAAACTGGGCCAAGATATGGACAAGGTAATGGATCGTCTACACACCGTAGAATCCGCACTTGTTGAATTGCAAAGTAAACAGGTGGCTGCAAAAGAAGGGTCTTCCACTACCTCACAAATAATCACACCCATTCAAACAAAATGGCCTGAGCAACGAGAATCCAAGTGTGACTTTGTACAGCGTCTCATCACTGAACAAGACACCTCAGGTCCCCCAGTTCCACCCCGCACTAATGATATCACAAAGAAGGTTAAAATTGATGTGGCTGATTTCTCTGGAGAAGTCAGTCCGAAAGTTTTTGTTGATTGGCTTAATTCTTTTTCCTTCTGATTACATTGACACACTGCACCAAGAGTATCTTACTCTCCAGCAAGGCAATCTATCTGTGGAAGAATATACAAACAAGTTTCGCGAATATATTGTTTGTTGTAATTTGAAAACAAATGATCGTCTAACTATCACTAGATTCCGGGATGGATTACGCAATGATATCAGACGAGAAGTTGCTATGTTTGATTACACCAGAGTTGATGAGGTATTTTGTAAAGCCCGGAAAGCTCAGCATGAACTTCAGTTGCGGAGACGCAACACTTTTCAAGTCGGGGAGCCTTCCACTAAAAGAGGACCTGAACCTACTTTGAATCGTAATCATACGCAAGGTTATCGTCCTCCTCCTAAACCATTCCAGCAAACCCCACAGAGGCCACAGCAAGCAATTCAGCCGAGGCAAGCTTTGCCACAGCAAAATCAGCGGGTGCAACAGAATCAGAATGATAACCGTGCCCGTGGAAGAATAGATAAGAGAGAAATTGTTTGTCATGCCTGCAAACAAAAGGGACATTATGCAGCGGAGTGTCCACATAGAAATGTATATGCTACTAATGAGCCCCAAGATGAGGAACAGTATGATGAGAAAATCGAAACAGAGCCGTTCAATGCAGAGCCTCAATATGAAACCACAGAAGATCAATTGCACGATACAGAAGCCGATGACGGCTCACCTCTGCTTTTCCTTAACCGTCGTTTGTTAGTAGCTGATTCGAAGGAAGAAAATGAAGACTAGAATTATGCCTCCATTTTCCGGTCACGAGGCAAGGCAAGTCATGTAACATGATCATTGATGGTGGCAGCGCAATAAATGTTATCTCTCAGAAAGCCGTAGAGAAACTCAAGCTACCAACCGTGAAGCATCCAACGCCTTATAAAGTTGCATGGGTCAATAATTACTCCATTCCTGTCCGTAAACAATGTGTAGTCTCTTTCCGAATTGGCAAGTATGAAGATACAATTTGATGTGACGTCATTCCAATGAACGTTACACACATTCTCTTTGGCTGACCATGGCTACAGAAACTTAAGGTCATTACAGATCATGAGCACAATACTTAAACTTTCAACTGGAAAGGATGCAAGATCAGGTTACTTCCATTGCCCGCTAAATCTTCATCATCCACATCTGATATAGCTCCAACACTTCCTATCTTAACTATGCGGAAGTTTGAAGAAGAAAGCAAAGAGCCTTGATTGCTAGGCAAGTTTCAGAAGATTCTCCTAATACATCTGTCCCACAAGAAGTAGAGCCACTTCTAAAGAAATTTGCTAACCTAGTTCCAGATGAGTTGCCTAAGGAGCTACCTCCTTTACGTGATATCCAACATGCCATTGATCTTGTACCGGGAGCTTCATTGCCAAATTTGCCTGCATGCCGGATGAGTCCCATGGAGCATACAGAATTAAGAAGGCAAGTTGATGATCTTTTACAAAGGGGAGATATCAAGAAAAGCCTCAGTCCCTTTGGAGTACCTGCACTCCTCACTCCAAAGAAAAACGGAAGCTGGCGCATGTGCATCGACAGTCGTGCAATCGATAAAATCACGGTAAAGTACCGATTCCCAATCCCCAGATTAGATGACATGCTAGATTTGATGATTGGTGCATGTATTTTTTCTAAACTCGATCTGCGAAGTGGTTATCATCAAATCCGGGTAAGGCCAGGTGATGAATGGAAGACTGCATTTAAAATCAAAGATGGCCTTTATGAATGGTTGGTTATGCCCTTCGGGTTAACCAATGCACCCAGTACTTTCATGCAGGTCATGACACAGCTGTTGCAGCCTTACATTGGGAAGTTTGTCGTCGTTTACTTCAACGATATCTTAATCTACAACAGGAACAAAACAGAGCATCTTCAGCATCTGGATGCAATCTGCCAACTCCTTCGCCGAGAACGTTTCTATATTAATCTCAAGAAGTGCACATTTCTGAGTGATTCTGTTATTTTCTTGGGATATGTTGTGTCGGCACAAGGAATTAAAATGGATCCTGATAAGGTCAAAGCAATTCTTGATTGGCCTATTCCCACTACACTCACTGAAGTTCGAAGTTTTCATGGTCTTGCAAACTCTTACAAGAGATTCATTCGAAACTTCAGCAGTATTATGGCTCCGATCATAGAATGCATGAAGAAAGGTGAATTTAGGTGGACTAGTTATGCCACCAGAGCCTTTAAAGACATAAAGCGTACAATCACAGAGGCCCCAGTTTTGTAAATTCCAAATTTTGATAAGGTCTTTGAAGTTGCTTGTGATGCCTCACATGTCGGCATAGGAGGTGTTCTTAGTCAAGAGCGACACCCGATTGCATTTTTCAACGAGAAACTTTCTGATGCCAAGAAAAAGTATTCTTCTTATGATTTGGAATTCTATGCCATTGTACAATCACTTCGTCATTGGCGGCATTACTTGATTGGCAAAGAGGTTGTTCTTTATTCTGATAATGATGCCTTGAGACATCTACATTCACAGCAAAAGATCAGTGCCAACCGTGCTAAGTGGAGTGCTTATATACAAGAGTTCAGTTTCAGCATTCGTCATACAGCATGCAAAGATAACTTGATAGCTGATGCACTCAGTCGACGAAAGCAATTGTTAACAAGTATGTCTGCTAGTGTACCAAGTTTTGAACAACTCAAGCTAAATTATGCAGATGACCAAGACTTTGGCACTATCTATGCAGAACTCAGCAGGGGTGATCTTGGTAAGCATCCTCATTATAGCATTCATGATGGTTTCTTGTTTACAGGTACACAACTCTGCCTTCCTACCAAGTCCATTTGTGAATATGTTGTCTGCGAGTTGCATTCTGGAGGTTGTAGTGGCCATTAGGGACGCGACAAAACTCTTGCTCTTGTCAGCAACAGATATTATTGGCCCCGAATGAAGGCCACTATTATTCGCGTTTGCGAGAGATGTAGGACATGTCAGATTGCCAAAGGTACCAAGAAAAACACTGGACTTTATCAGCCTTTGCCTGTTCCTCATACTCCGTGGGAAGATATTAGCATGGATTTTGTGCTTGGTTTGCCAAAGACTCAACGAAAAGTCGATTCTATTTTTGTGGTCATGGATCGCTTCTCAAAGATAGCACATTTTATTCCATGTACTTCAACTAGTGATACCTACAAGGCTGCCAAGCTCTTTTTCAAAGAAGTTGTTTGCCTACATGGCCTTCCAAAGACTATTGTTTCTGATCGCGACACAAAGTTCGTGAGTTTTTTTTGGAAGACTTTATGGATGCTGTCCAATACCAAGCTCAAATTCTCTACAGCTTATCACCCGCAGACTGATGGCCAAACAGAAGTGGTAAACAGAAGTCTTGGACAGTTGTTACACTGCCTTGTTCGTGATCACATCACAACTTGGGATCAAGCGTTACCTATGGCTGAGTTTGCGTACAATAACTTGGTCAATCGGTCTACTGGTATTTCTCCATTTGAAGCTGTGACAGGAGTTCGCCCACGACTACCTGTTGATCTTGTACCTTTGCTTGTAGATACAAGAATTAGTGCCGATGCAGAAAGCTTCTTTCAACACATGCAACAAGTGCACAATGAAGTCCGCCGGCATATCTCTGCCAGTAATGCCACTTATAAACAGCAAGCTGACAAGCATCGTCGATTTATTGAATTTGCTGAAGGGGATATGGTTATGGTCCGTATCCGTCCAGAAAGTATGCCTCCTGGCGCGTCTAAAAAGCTGCATCCACGAAATACTAGTCCATACAAGATTCTCAAAAAGATTGGCTCCAATGCTTATGTGCTAGACCTCCCATCTGATTCAGGTGTCAGCTCTACTTTCAATGTCGAGGATCTTACGCTCTACCATGGTCATGACAATGATGGAGAAACTGAAGAGCAGACTATTGCTCTACCTTCTAATCTGCCACCTGTTGATGAGATTGTTGATGTACTTGATGATCATATTGTTTCCACTCGTCAAGGAGGTTTTCAAAAGTTCTATATCCGTTGGAAGAATCGTCCTCTCTCCGATGCTACGTGGATCACTACAACAGATTTTTAGCAATTGAATCCCGATCTTTATGAACGCTATCAAGCAATTAACTCGCCGAAGTCGAGCTCTTTCAAGCCGCGGAGAGTTGATGCAGCCCGATCCAAATCCAAGACCAGGGCCACTAGTAGAACTTGATGGACCCGCCTAATGGGGTCCACATGATTGTCTAGAATTAGTATTGTTGCTTTATTTGCCTATTTCCATATTAGTAGGTTGCTTAATTGTCTAGGAAGGTTTCCTTTTCTAAATTATATGTTGATTAGGATTAGATATTTCTTTTATTGCTTATTTAGAAACAATACTACTCTATATATAGAGTAGCTTCTTATTGTCATAGTTATGCTTTATTAATCAATTCAAGTTATCGTGAGTTTCTCTCTTGTGATATGGTTTGTGCTGTGCCTTAGGGCTGGAATCCTTTTGGATTCGATCAATCTCTGTGAGATTGGTCTACACTTTCGATCGAGGTTCTGGGGCCGCGCCATTTAACGGGTTAAAATTTATGGGCCATTGATCAAGGGGTTAGGATGATGAATTGGGCCCCACATATTTTCTAAATGGATAGGCCACAACCAGATCTTTTGAGACCACCCCACTACCACACATAGGGGATAGGGATTGTATAGGTGTGTGTGTTTTTGCGCAGTTCGGGATAACTGAATCTAGTTATGCAAAACAGGGACTGTTTAGGGCTGAACCTTACGCAGTTTTTGAAGATGACCGAATGATGGGTTTATGTAAAAACATCAATTTCTAAACAATTTCTAAACTATGTAAGAGGCTGGTTATCTGAATTGTATGAGATATGATATGTGGTCTTAAATTGCATTCAAGGTTCCTATTTGTTGAATATCATATCTTCATGACAACTCGTTGAGGTTGATCGATTAGTATGTTCATTCCAAGGGCCTAAAAGATCATGAGATTCATAGGATTGAATGTGATAATAGTTTGTATCTGTCTTAAATTGTTTACAATGTTTCCACGTCATACTGGATCGAAATGACCCTTTTATGAGTTGACTTGTATTGAAGCTAACTTTAGAATAATTCAGATAAGTTTGAAGTCATCTTTAACAATTCAAAAACAGGGCAGCAAGCATGACTAGTTTTCCTTGTTCCATGACACTTTTGATCTCTTTTGACATAGACTTGTATAGTCTATAATCGGATCATCCTAGAATTCTTTTATTGATATTCGGAAAGGTTTACTCTATGTAACAAATTGATTCATGTCTACGTAAGGCTTGGATCCATAATTGATGTGACTCATGAGCTAGTGTCCTCTAATGATTAAGAATTTATCGTTAACACTTAACATATTTGGTATAAAAACTCATGATCCACTCTGATATAACTGAATGAGAAACCCTAATCTATTTACTAAGGCACTATCAAATAGAATTGGGCATTTGAGATGTGGGTACTATCAATTGCGCCGAAATTTATTAGGGCACTAGGAAGTTGGTACTATTAGCTGCGCCAAAATTTAAGTGGATATTGGAAAGTTGGCACAAACAATTGTGCCGTCATGCTAGTCTATAGCTAGCATGAATCACATTCAAACCTCAGAAAACAATCAAAAATTAAACTGGAACATACCTTCCCAATAGTTGTTTGCCAATGTCCATTAAGTCCGCAACACTCTTGTCTCCTTCCCGAATAAACTCCAAAATCTATGAACCAAAACGAAAGTAAGATAATCCCAGCAGGAGCATGGAAATTGTTAGATAAACAAGTTCTCCAAAATGATAATTTTACTTACGTATAATACCTTTTAGGAAGGTCAAAATTTTATTAAAGGTTCTGTTATTTTGGAGAAACCATACATCACAAAATTACCAGGCAATCTTCTCAAATATATACTTAACAAGAATTCAATGGTAGCAACAGACAGCTGCCACAGGCCCACAACTATATACTTCTATGTGCATGCAATACCACTATGGTAAATAAATTTTTTTATAACACTATCATAAATAATTGATACTGATAATACCAGATAGTGCTTGAGAATACATAAGTATTCCATTGAATTAATTTTTTCCCTTTTGTAAACTCTTGGCAACCTTCCTAGAAAATTTTTTAATAAAATATGAATATCCATATAATTTGCAATATTGTGAGAAACATAGAATAACACATTCGCCACCTATATCCATGTTTATATCCTAAACCATATTTGGATATCATAAATTGATGGACACAATTCAAATGATATTAGAGCATCGACAGAAAAATACATTACTAATCAAGAACCTACATGACTGCATTAACTATGGTAACATGAGTTGTCGCGGTCATCGTCTTCTTCTTAACCCCAATCCCACCTGTCTAAAGTCAGCTGTCGGTTTTACTTTTTCACTAAACCTATTTAAAGGCACACTCTTTGTAACTTAAAACTTACTTCTTTTGTGAAAAAGTGCGAACCTGGACTAAATGGGCTGTGGAAATGGGCCAGTCCTTGGCCTATGAGACTCATGGGCCAACCCATAGAAACATACTGTTGTAACAACCACCTATTCTACAGTTTTGACCTATTCAACAGCATTGTAATAACACCTGTAACTTCATTAGGATTAACTATATAAGAATATCAAAAGGTAGCAAGAGATACCAAAATTTTCCAAAAAGTTATTCCATGTCTTCTCAGAAATTTAAATGGTATCAGAGCCTAGTTACTCTGATCATCAGCTTTGAGTCTGGCTTCTTCCATTCCATTTTGATTTAATTCGGTTTGGCTGTCAGATCAACTCAGCTCTGCCCAATCTACGCTCATCCACTACTAGGCTGTGAATGGTGAAAGCCATTGCTGACCTTCTGTCTCTAATCCAAACAAATCTGCAGTCCAGATTGGCTTCCAACCCATTCTGCAACTCCCTGGGCTCCATGAACATGCGATCACAGTTGGACCATCCTCTCTGAGATCTACACACTTGCAGATCATTTAAATGGGATTGCATGCACTTCTATGATCATTGCTCTTTGCTACTATGAAGTCTCCCGATGCAATCAGGCACAGTCGGCTTCCCAACTGAATGCTAGTGGCGCCCACTGGCTTCATAATCTGCTAGCAACCTACATCCCAAGGGTTGCCTATTTTTCTGAGGATTTTTTATTTTGTTTTTAGAATTTTTTAAAAGCACCTTTTAGGGACTGTTTGGTAAATTTACTTGTATAGTAGGAGAAAGTTAAATGTCACATCATCAGCTAATAGTAGTGGTTGAAAATAGAGTTGAATTCTTGGTCAAATGAAAAAGATGTTTGGATCCTTGTGGTAAAGTAACATCTTCTTCACTTTTCCCTGTTTGGATCACTCAACAATGGTGAAATAAAGTAAAACAAGAAGACGTAAAGATATCTTGATGTTGTCACATAGAATTAAAATTGGGCCACAGTCCCTCTTCCTGCACGCTGTGACAGAGGATCCAGAGTCGTTTGGGAAAGAGGGAGGTGGGTTTGGGGTTTGGTTTTGTGCATGTGAGGTTCACTTGTGATGATAACCATTGAAGGGATGGGCCTGAGTATATAGACAGATTTTCTTTGTTTGGCTGAGGCTGACTTGCAGGTGCGGTTTTCGTTAATTAAAAAAATTACATGAAAATTTTAAAAGTATAAATAAATTCATTAATTATCAATTAGTTTTAATGATCTAGGTGTCAAATGAACAATGGATTACAACCATCCAATGTGGGGCCAACCAATGATCAAACCAGCTGTGTAAGATATCGTGATGTATATCTATAATATATAATCTTGTTTTTTTATTTAAAAGAAAAAAAAAGGCAAAAAGAAGATGGTCATGAAAAAAAAGCCTGAGGTATGATATCTTAGAAAACAATTGGCTGAGACTGTATGATATCAAACAAAAACTGCAGTTCGTTAAAAAAAAAAAAGAAAAAACAAGAAAAGGAAAAGCAAAACAAAACTTTCCACTTTTTATTTTTTAGTTTACTGTTGTTGAGTCATCCAAACGCTATAAAGTAAACCCCAATTTCCTTTACCACTACCATCCAAACACCTTTTTCATTTAACCAAAAAGTCAACTCCACTTTCAAATTGTTAGGTCTATGGGCGCAAGCAATCTACCACTGGGAGATAGCTTCAAACAATGTCAGCCCCAACTCGAGATGTACTTGACCTGACGCCCCTAAAAACGATGTCAAACCATTGATTCTACCCTTCCTATCACCTGCGGGTTTTGGGATAAGTGGGGGGGGGGGGGGGGGGGGGAGGATGGGATTGTTAGGTGTATGGGCGGCATCAATCTACAACCGGGAGATGGCTTCAAACAGTGTCAGCCCCAGCTCGAGATGTGCTTGACTTGCCACCCCTAAAACCGATCTTAAAACCATTGATTCTACCCTTCCTATCACCTGTGGGTTTTGGGATAAGTGGTAGCTCAGTGGGGTGTTAACACAAACCACCACTAATTTCCACTGACGTAACATTTAATTTCTTCCTACTCTACAAGTAAATTTACCAAACAGCCCTTTTAGGGTCAGTTTGGCACTTTAATAGATTAGTAAAAGTCAAGTAAAGCCTCCATTTTTCAGACAAGGGGTCACATCAATATTTCCTCCATCTTTTAAAAAAAAGTCAAAAAGCAATGTCCTTTCTCCACTAAAAGACCAAAAAGCTCCACTTTTCGATATAAAAAGTCAAAAAGATTCCATACCGAACAACTAAAAACAAAATGCCATCATAACCCCATTATATTTTATTCTCTCTTGATTTGATGCTTTACTACACTTTATTTTACATGTAAAATTACCAAACTGGCCCTAATTCCATGTAGACCTCTTCTTGAAGATTTGAATGAAGAGAAGCATTTCTTTAGATACATCTGATACAAAGGCCAATTTAGATTTGCCACAAGAGAGAGGACTTGTACTGAATTTAACTTTACCACAATTGAAAACGTTTGAAAGTGGGCCATTCCAAGTGACCGAGTGAACCCTTTTGCCAGTGGCCTTTATATTTCTGAACTTACACTTCATGACAATATTTCAGTCGGGGTATACACTCGCACCATACTGTACGCTTAGTTTCTGGAAGATTAAGAATGTTCCAAGTTTCTTCTATCATTGCATCTTTTCACTTTTGATTTTTCAGTGCCTCTGATAGTTGAGAGGGTATGTGACTGTGTTCAGTAGACATTTGTAACATAAATGACCTATATGTGGGTGACAAACAACAATAGAACACAATTTTGAATAGAGCGGTGTGTGACACGTGAATGTTTTCCATTTCTAAGAGCAAAAGGAATATCAAGGTCATCAACAGCATTAGAAAACTTACATGGTAATGAAGTATCAGTTTCTGGATTTTGGACATTTGATGATTGTAGGCCGGGTGAGAAGAACAGTCTTCATGCTTGACTTTTCCTTCGCAAATAATCTTGAAGAGGTGGCTTCTTTAGAGTCCCGTCTTGAGTTTTTCTAGTGTCTTAGTTTGGAGCAGGTCTGAAAAATCGGTCGAGTCCGAGTATACTTGGCCAGCTCAACTCGCACTCAGCATTGTCTGAGTTGTTACATGTTCGACCCCCTCGAGTCATACTTGAGATACCCAAAATGGTTTAAATCTTTTGCAAAGGGTTTATATTGTATGAGGGTTGAAAACCCTACTCAACTCGCGCTCAGCATTGTCTGAAACCTAGTTCAATAGCAGCACATGGGGGGTTGGAATCTCACCAATAGAGAACTCCGCAAGGTCTTGAGCTTTCCACACCAACAGTCCCACCTACCCTTGTCTAGAGTTTTAAGCTTCCAATGTTCAGGCTTCTTGCAGCAATTACATAAGCCAGGAGGTCCTTGACTTTTTTAAGTGTCAGAATAACCCGAAGAACTATCAATTACAATTACTGATGAAAATGTACTCTGGATCAATCACCTTCTTTTCTAAGGAACATTACGTTTGTTTATCAGCGAGAAGTTCAGATAATGGAGAATCAACTGAGAGCAGTGCTGATCGATGAAGGAGCAATCCTCTTAACATGCTCAAATTCAGGTCTAAGGGCCATGAGGAACTGAACAAGTCTAGTTTCTTGCCTGTATGCATTAAAAAGGTGGCAGCATTTATGCTAAACAGACAAATTGAGGGTTCAGTTGTTCACATGTAAAAATAATGTATTTAACGATCTTAATTTTACATTATAATTGATATTCTTAGCTGAATTACTACATGTGTATAATCTAGATAAATATTCTCAAGCTTCTTTATGTTGCTTGAATTTGACGAATTGTTTACCCATGGTTGGATATATACTGTTCGCTATCCAGGAATTTATTTTTCCAGTGTCCAAGTTGTACTCCTCAACTTTTGAGTCACTCTCATCTAGAACGTTTACGCATAATATATTTCCAAAGTTTTAACCCTTTGAGATGACTCTGCATTAGACGGGGGCATGGGGCAAATAGACACAATTGGTTCTATCACCTTGTGGACGTCCCATTAGGTAGTATTACAAAGATAAATGCAAATAATTTCAAAGGGAAATGTCACACGTGCTAAATGAATAAACCAGAACAGAAATGGCCTTGGATGACCTGCTTTGGCTGGAGTAGAGTTCTCAAATCACAGATTTTTGTTTGCTGATTTACAAATCAGATGTGATCAGGAGGTAGGTATAAAACATTTTCAGCTCTTAGTAAAATTTCAGGTGCATCTTATGTTGGATCTGAAAGTTGGACGGTCCAGATGAAACCAGGTGCCAGGAAATTTTCTGGAAGAAGGGATAAATACCTTAAAAGATTGGAGAAGTAAGGTGCATTAATAGAAAAAAGGCATTATATGGGCGAAAGCAATCTCCACAAGGTTGGTTCAGCAGATTTAGTCAAGCTTTGTCCAAGACAGGTTAAAAAAGGTGTCATTAATATCACACGTTATTTCTGCAGAGGTTAAAGAAACATTTACATTCCAAATTTGAAGTACATGATCCTGGCGAGTTAAGATATTTTCTTGAGATTGAATTTGCGAGGTCACAGGCATTATGATATTTTAACAGGAATTACTCTTGATCTATTGGAAGAAATGGGAATGCTAGGCACAAGCTTGTAAATACTCCAATTGAGAAGAATCATGGTATTAGGGTAGAGCGAGGAGAGTTACATCTTGATATCAAATCATATCAAAGACTGGTTGGATGGTTATTGTACTTAAACATAACTCATCCAGATATAGATTATACTCTGAGTATTGTGAGTCAATTCATACACACCCCCAAGAAAAGGACACTTAAATGTTGCATGCAGGATTTTTAAGTATCTCAATTAGTCACAAGGACGAGATTTTGCACTCCAACATGGTCATTAAGTGGTAGAGGCCTATAGTGCTGTAGATTGGGTAGGTTTAAAGATAAACAGAAGATCTACAGCTGGCTATTGTACCATGGTAGGTGGAAACCTAGTGTCTTGAAAAAGCAAGAAATAGCCCACAATGTCCAAGTCCAGGGTTTTTTTTTTTTTTTTTTTTTTAATGGTTGATTTCATTAAAGCAAAAAGTACAAGAGACTTGTATTGAAAAGAGAACAACAGCATCGGATCTCCTGAAAACAGGGACCAAAGGGAATACAGAACCCCTAAACAGAGCTACAACATAGCCACTTCCTTCCAGTTGTACAAGATTTGATCTATAGAAATATCTTTGAAGATAGGATATATTAACACCCATTGAGCCACAGAAAATTTAATCTTTCCACAAATCGACTCTCCATTTGCCGCGGTTCCTTCGAAGCATCTAGCATTCCTCTCCTTCCATATATGCCAAATAACTGCAAGAAAGGTGAGCTTCCACATCTCCTTCCCCTTATGTGATCCGATGGGAGATTTCCAGGCCGTGAAGTCTTGGATTTGGTTAGGGAGGACCCAACTGCAACAGAGCCAGCTGAGGTAAGTATTACAAATCTTCATAGCAATCTTGCACCGTAGGAGGAGGTGGTCTACTATTTCCTCATCTTTCAAGCACATAGAGCATGCATTTACCACAATCTTACCTCTTCGTTTTAGGTTGTCCATAGTAAAAATCCGTTTCCGGAGAACTAACCAAACAAAAACCACAATTCTTGGCTGGGATTTGAACTTCCAAATACTTTTTATCTGGGATCTCCTCTTTGATGTTGTGGATTTTGCCGAGTAGAATGATGCTACGGAAAATGAGCCATCTTTCGAAGCTTTCTAGATCCTGGTATCCTCCCCTTCTTCCCGGATAAGCACATCCTTAAGAAGGTTAAGAAGAGATAGAAACTGCCTTTCCTCAATGTCCCTCAAGTTTCTTCGGAATATGGGGCTCCAAATCACCTCCTTGTTGTGGCCTTTTACGCAATAGCTTATAATATTAGCATCCTTCACTAGGACACATTTGAATAGTTCTGGAAATTGCCTTTCAAGCGGGCCCTCCCCTATCCATGTGTCTCTCCAAAAGAGAATCTTCTCCCCCGAACAAACTTGATACTTGATGTAGGGAACGGAGTGGTCTCTTCTCATGACCAATCACCGTTATATTGTTATGCATTCCTTTCCAATCCCTTTGAATAGGGAATTAGATCAATTACAGTCTATTACAATCCCTTGATTAGGGAAATTAAATAACCAGTAAACCTAGTCAATGATCTCAATTGAACATTGGTATCGTTCTCCTGTGTTGTATACAAATATTATAATTGAGCGAGAGACATGGAAATATGGAATTCTATGGTCCATTACATATCAAACATCAAATGTTATATTTATCGCTTACACTCAACCCTGCTTCAGGCATGCAGGCACTATAAACATTTAAGACCTTTTTATTGAATGCAATCTTAAGTAAACCATTAAACCCTACCATTATTTCCCTTATCCTCTGAAAAATGTTCCTTTAAGTCTCCCTAAACTACACTACCTAACCCTATTTCGTTAATTAGCGTGTTTTGAAAATTGAAATCATAGCACAAAAGGTCAAGAGATCAAACCAAACCCAGTGGCATGAGAGTGTATCCAGTGACTTGGGAGTATCCAAGGGGCCCACAATCCATATGGACCCTACTTTTGCTTATTGTGCAAACCTTTATTGGATTTTATGCATGCTCAACTCATTGGTAGTTGAGCGATTTACTTTTGTCATTCTCCTATTAGGTAGGTACTAGTTGGAAGTCAAAAGTCCTAGGTGGCATTAAGATACAAGAGTCCAAGTTATAATCTATGTTGTAAGCTTTCAGTATTAAGACATTATATTAGGAAACTTTTAGTAGGTCTGCAAGAAAATGTAAGGGGACTCTGTCCCTATCTCATGCAGCAAGAACCCCTCCAACTATCAGACAACCATGATGAAGATGTGTTCAATTTTTCAGAAAAGCAGTGAGTTTTCCCTCTATTTGGTGCTGTGCTGAATCCACCCACCCCCCCACCACAGAGAAAAGCAGTGAGTTTTCCCTCTGTTTGGTGCTGAGCTGAATCCACTCCCCCCCCCCCCCCCCCCCCCACAACACACACACACACAAACAAAAAAAAAAAACAGTTGAGCAAGAGGATCTCATACACAAGAGTAAGTTGCAACTCTCCTCCTGCATTGATGGGCACTGACATTGGATGATTTAACAAATGAATTGTGCAATTGTAGTCATAGATCTCATGTATGTACGATAAAGAGAATCAATCCAGTACAATCTTACTCTACACCAACCACTATTTACTCAAGCAATAAATTAATACCCAAACAGAACTCAATGCAAACACAAGAAAGACAATCCGACATATTCTACCAAGAAAAATAATAGTAGTAAATACAGTGAATGTCACTAAAAATTCAGAAAGTACCTGCGTTGCTATCAATGCTATCGCTTCAGTGTAATTAAGCTGCAAGCCCCGAGCAAGACGCTTCTGTGCAAGGAAACCTGCTCCGTGCAGAGCTAATTTTTCAACCTCTCTTGGAGCCAACTTCATTATTTGTTTTTTGTTTTTCTGAGTAACCGATGATGTCCTTTTATCTCAAATGGAGCCTACAACACTAAAGTCAATGAAGAAGGATTAAACAAGTTATAGATATTGAAGCAGGAAGCAGGAAGACATCCTATCAAATCAACTTCAACTTTTTGCAACCTTTTGCAACAAGTTAGAGAGATCTCCTTTGAAACCTTTTGCAGTGCTTTACTAAGGTTTTCGCATTCCACCAAATCATTAGTCCAACATTGCCACCCCACTTCGCACCTTCTTCCACTGCTTCTTGTTGGATTTAAAAGCATTGCATCAGCATTTCAAAGTACAACATTAAGCCAAAAAAGCTTAAATAAAACCCCCTTTTTATTTCCTCGCATTGCGTTAAAGATCCCCTAAACTTTCAAACTATGTTGTGGGGCAGCTCATGCCCTACATTCCCTTTTGAAGACTTCTTCTTCTTTTTTCTTCTGTCTTTCTGACGCCAACCCTAATTTTTTTTTTTTTTTCTCTTTTCATCCCATTTCCCAAAAGTAATTTTTGTTAGTACAATAGAAACAATAAACCCCAGAAATTCATATTTATCCCTTTCCAATCCATGCAGCATTTGTACTCCACTAATGTTTGTATCTTCCCACCCCCACCACAAACTCTCCAAAGAAAAGAAAGGGAAACAAATAAACAAATGACATCTTATGAAAAATCTCACACCAAAGTTCTCACCTTTCTACCCACAAAATCTCAAAAAAGGGATATAGAGAGAGAAATTTCTATAGCAAAAGAAGCTTGGGTTTTCCCAAAACGAAGTGTAAAAGGGCAGAAAGAAGAAAAAGGAGGGAGGGGGTACGAGTATGCTCGCCAAGATGCGATATCGGATTATTTGGGCTCTTTTTTTGTGTCGGTATTATCGGACTCTGATGGCCGTTTCATCAGCGATGCTCATAGATACGGATGGGGCCGACGGATTTTTAGACCGTTTCTTGCGAAGGTCTTCTCGAGTGTGCTGAAATGGGGTTGTGTGCGTTGACCCAGTGAAAAAACGGAGCTCTCCCTTATCTTATCGGTCGATTCCTCTGTTATTAAAGTTCCACGGCACGTCGACAATTTTTTCTACCCAATCAAAAGTACTTTTTTACGTAATTATAAAAAATTGGTTTACTTTTATTTCTTTTCTTTTGAAAACAATAAAAAACGGATTTTATCCGGAAAAACACTTAATGTGGTCATTGGATTGAATCGGTCAAATTATCTAAACATGCATTGAATAGGGCAATTCGCCCCAAGACCTACTTTTTTTACCACTTTTTTCGATGGTCGATATCGACACTCATTTTAAGTGTTGAGGGTCGATATCGACACTGGGCAGACAGAATAAAAACAGTTTTTCTCATCTTATTCCTTCTTCCTCTCTTCCTGAAACCCAATCCAATGATGAAAAAAAAATAAGTTTTGGGGGCATGTTTGGATTTGTGCTACTCTTGATAGTGCTGAATGTTAATGACTGTCATTTCTCAACTTCTTCGGCGGCCTAGAAGGAGGCCTCTTATACATTTTCCAGATTTTGAGGACGTCTCTAATATTGCTTATCCAATCCTCATCTTCTTAAATCCCATGTCTCCTTATTTTTCTTTCTATATATATATATTTATTTATTTTTTTTTCAGCCATCCACTTTGAAAGATAACGATCAAACAACATCTAATTCACGATCGTCCGATTTATCTTCATTATATATTTATTTTCGGCCATCCACTTAGAAAGATCCATTTCTCCAATTTCGTTGATCCGTTAATTTCTCTTCATCTACAGTCTCTCTGATCTCCAACACTGAACTCATCTCCAATATAAGAACCCATCTCAACATCCACATTCTCTGATTCTTCGCCATCCACGCTCTCTTTAATCTCCAACATAAGAACCCATCTCAAATACCAGCAAAACAAAACAACCCATTTTTCCAATTCCTTTGGCTTCATTAACACAATGCCTCCAACCCCCGAAGAAGCCCTCCTCGCCCCATACCCTGACGGTTTCTACATGTTCACAATCTGCTATTCTCAAATATGGGAAATGTACAAGAAGCCTCCTTCTAGACCGCCGAAGAAGTCGGGTAATGACAATCATCAACATTCAACACTATCAAGAGTGATTCATTCCAGAGTAGCACAAATCCAAACAGGCTCCAAAAACTGTTTTTTCAATCATTGGTTTGGGTTTACGGAAGAAAAGAAGAAGATGAGGAAAATTGTTTCTTTCAGTCTGCCTAGGGCCGATATTGACCCTCAACACTTAAAATGAGGGTCGATGTCGACTATCGAAAAGTGGTTAAAAAAAAGGGTTTTGGGGCGAATTACCCTATTCGGTGCATGTTTAGATAATTTGTTCGATTCGGTCCAATGGCCACATTAAGGGCACGTTTGTGTACACACCCTTTCGGCGGAAAGAGGAAATTGCCACGTAAGCAAATTCCATAGAAATGGAAACCCTATAAAAGGATTTCCGAAGAATTTAGAAATTCATGTTTGGTGTGAATTTCTTTACCTCGCTGAATTGGGGCTCATATTGTTGGTGTGGCTATAGATTCCTTATAGAAAATCAAAATTTCTTGTTTGGTGAAACAATTTTTTGAAGAAAAATAACATAACATGTACATTATTTATTTAACATCAAATAATAATTTATTAAAAGAAATAAAAAAAAATGAAAGAGATTAGGTCTTTGGGTTGAAATAGACAAGAGTGAGGAAAAGAGTGAGAAGTTTTCCGAGGAAATCCATTTCCCATAACCCCCCCCCCAGGAAACCCATTTCCAGCATTAGCAAGGAAATTGCTAATGAGGCAGAAAACCGCTTTCGTGGAATTATTCGGTACCAAACGCATGAAAAATGGGTTTCCCCCAGAAAACCTTCAACTTTTATGTAGAATAGTGTTGCACAAACATTCCCTAAGTATTTTTTTCAGCTAAAATCCTCTAAAAAAAGTTTGTTGGGCAAAGATTTCACTTTTTCTTTTCGTTTTTACTAAATAAATAAAAGCAATTACACACCTGTCCCGGATCTGTTTGTTTGGAAGAATTCTTGTCTCGTAGAATTCCATGCCCTAAGTATTTTTTGGGGTAAAATCCTCTAAAAAAGTTTTTTGGACAAAGATTTGGCCTTTTCTTTTCCTTCTTACTAAATAAATAAAAGCAGTTACACAATGTCCCTGATCTATTTGTTTCGAAGAATTCTTGTCTCGGAGAATTCTAAGAATTCCACATGCAAACCACCCCTCCCCCCCCCCCCCCCCCCCCCCCCCCCCCCCGCACACAAAAAAAAAAAAAACAAACAAACAAACTCCCCCATATGGTACTCCCCCAAAAGTAGAATTCCAAAATGCTTAACCCCTCTAACATTTGGAATGCTAGAATTCTTGAAATTTAAAAGGCTAAAAGGGTCTGTTTCTTTACAAGAATTCCTAACAAGATTTTGGTATCTTGGGATTTTTTGACATGATTTGACGTCATGTCCCCTAGCAATAGAAATGTTGTATTTCTTTCACCAGAATTCCAAATTTTCGGTAGCCTTAAAAGGTTTCAAGTGACCTTTTGGAATTCCTGGAATTCCATTCTCTATTCATTTGCTTGGAATTTCAAATGTTCAACCAAGAGGAGGGATTTGGATTTCCACCTCATGGGGACAATTTTTGGAGAATTTGAAATTCCTCCAAACATGAATTCTTGAAATTCTGATAAAGAAATAGGGCCGAAAAGTGCCTTTACATGTGATATGAAATTATGAATTATTGTATCAAACCAAGTATTTGGAATGCCTAGGGGACAAGACGTCACATCATGTAAGAAATTCCCAACAAACCTAATTCCTTATTAGAAATGCCTTTTACAAAACAAGCCCTTACAAGTAGAAGATGTTTGAGGGCATGTTGTGTCCTAGCCTTTTCCTTTGAAATATAAAATTAAATTAGACTATTTTTCATATAAGTGCTAAATTGATGTTAGATGTAGAAGTTTCTTTTTAAAGAAATTTAAAGTCTTTAAGATTTTTGTGTCGCAAGAAAGAGACATTTGTGACTTCTATAAGAAATAACTAAATAAATAAATATGTGCTCTCTCCCTCCTCACTCAAGAAAAAACTATAGATTAGACCCCATGGATATGATGATATAGGAAAAAAAGTGTACTTCGGATTCTAGGGATTATAATTGCTATAGGGGATTGTTTGTGGAACTTACCAATGATACAAGACACAGGAGAGTATTAAGAATTAGCTACTTCAAAAATGTAATGTTGTTTGGTAAGTCTACTTTTTGTATCTATTTAACTTAAAACTGATTCAAATAAGTGTTTCAATCCTCTAGATTGTTTGCAAGTTGTCTAGGTGTTGATGAGTCCTGAAAAGTGCAGATCATACACATTTTGTACCATTTTAAGGGCTTATTGATATTAAAGAGCTTCATTTAGTGTCAAATCATGTTTTTATGCATTTAGGATTCATTGTGGTGCATTCATGCATAGTTTTCTCAAAAATCACACTTTTTGCACACTTTTTGCATAAATTTATGAAACTTGCCATTATTTGAAATCTAATTTTGGAAAGTCAGCTATTTTAGGTGCATCAAGTAGGGTCCCATGCATAGTACATTCAAATTCCTCACATGTGATTATTGTTGAATTTGTGTAGGAGAAATCAAGAATGAGACCCACATTGGTGAAATTTGAGAGATATCAAGGATTGGACATCTTTCACAGGAGACCCACATATCTTGGTATTTTTGAAGAGTCTGGAAAGTCAACAACGGAAAGCTAGACTTATGATTTCAAGATCAAGAAAGGAAACTTCAAATTTGGTAAGATCTAATTCTTACTAAGTTTGAAAACTCAAAAATCAAGAAAGGAAAGTGTACTAGAAAAGTTGACTAGTCAATTAAAGAAGGTTAGAAGCAAACCAAAGATGGAAGGGGAGTCAAGAAACAAGGAAAGAAAGATCCCAAGATCCCTTTGGATGTCCACATAGGTCTCACACACCCCATTGCACTACTAATTAGAAGCTTCCATATGAGTACAATTAATTTCGGATTTTTCAGGGGCAACAAGATTAAAATGGTTATAGCTCTCAATCCAACTGTCGGATTGGTGCAACCTACCCACCTTGGAAAGCTCTTTTCCAGTAGATATCCGTGGAGCCCAAGATTGTGTCAATCGGAGCTGAAACAAGGAAGATATGGCCTCTGCAAGTTGGTACGATAAATTCTACTCGGAATTGCAATTTTGCACATGTTGACACCAAAAATGTCACTTAGCCTCTTCAACATCAAAAGCTACATAGAGCAGCATCCTACTACAACACAGGTAAAGCTGCTTCAAGCATCATATCTTGTCAGAATCAAACAAAAAATGCAAGATCCTTCAAAATAGCCAAAAGAAGGGTACACATGAAATTTCGGGCCATGTCAACACCGTTTGGCATAACTTCACTCCTCCAGCAACTGAGCAAGAGCTCCCGACGGCGACATTGTTGAAGGTATCAAATCTTCGATCAGAGCCTATGGATGGTTTCAAAATACCTCCAAAAGGCTCCACGTCAAATTTCAAGTCAAACCGACACCGTTTGACCCTCCATCAACTCTCGAGGAGCAAAATTAAGCCTCTCGGCGGCGAGAACCACCAAGGTCACCACTCATCAAACAAAGCACATGGGTAGCTTCTGCATGCTTCCAAAGGGCTACACGTCAAATTTCAGGTCATTCCAACAACGTTTGACCCAACTTTGATGCTCGGAAACAAAATCAGGCCTCCCGGCGGCAGGGCTCTCCGGGACCATGGCATCCAAATCGGAGCTAATGGATCGTCTCAAAATGACTCCAATATGCTCCCCATCAAATTTCAGGTCAATCGGACATCGGTTGACAGTACATCAAAGCTCGACATCTTCCTCACGGTAAAATCATATCTGGCATCGATGAGACCCCAAATGGCTTCAAAACTCAAACAAAAGCCCATGGTTGGTCCTATCTACTGCTCAAGAAGCTTCACCTCAAATTCCAGGTCATTCCGACATCATTTGACCTAGTTTCGACTCTTGACGGAAAATCAGCTACAAAGTCTTTGGTTTTTCCAAAAAATAGGAAACTTTGTGTTCTGATTTGCACTGCTTCTCATCAGGTTTTCTTCAGGAAAATCAAGTCAATAAGTGAGGAAAATGTTAAAAAAAATACAGGAGAAAGAAGAACAAAAAAAGCCCAAAAACGGCCGAGAAACGGTAACCGAAAGGGGGAAAATCCCCATGGTCACCGGCGGCGACCCTGGAAACCCGGGTTGCCGGATTCTGCCGAAAGGGCATTTGTCCGTCCCTTTTTACGTTTCGAGTTGTTTGGCCCCTGTGATTTTTCCAAAATCTGATTTTTTTAGCATGATATCCGTCGATCTTCGTCAACATCATGGATCGGCCGTCAAAATCATGGAATCATCATCCGACGCTTCAAAATCGCCAACCTGCCGACTAAGAAAGCACACTTTCTGCCCAACCGATCATGAAATCAACCAGACAGATGTTGCTGGCTCATTGGTGTCAACCAATATCTAAAGTTGCATCGCCATCCGACATCAAATAACATATGGATCCATCAGCGATCATCGTAAGAAGAATTCCAAAAGACGCTGCGTGGCCCGCGAATCTTCAAGCGACTTGGCGACCACCTAATGCTATTAATTGACTCGTTTATGACAAGTTAATGTGATCGTTAACTCATTATTTTGGACGGCACAATCAGAAGTAAGGAAAAAAGGAGTTACAAATCCAAGCAATCATGGCATTAAACCACGTAACTCCCCTCATCATGGAGATTAAAAGCGATTAAATGCCCATCATTCTCCATCGGCCAATCAGAAGCCAAGAAAAAGGAGTTACAAAATCAAGAATTAAATACTTGTAACTCCTCCCATTATGGAGCATTAATGTAATCAATGCTCATAAACTCTTCTAATGGCCACCAAAAGCCTATAAAAGGCGGTCATTCCAAGGAGAAAGGGTCTGAAAAATTGCCTGAAAGATTGTCCAGAAAAATACAAGAGAATTCCCGAAGAAATCTCTGCACAAAGAAGCCCCACTACTTTGAAGAAATTCTGCTGCAAGAAACACCACAAGGTGATTGAAGTCCCTTGGGGGGCCACCCCCCCAAGGTCCCCATTCCTTCTATCCAACATGGCCAGATGTGGCTCTTCAGCCCGTCTGCTCAGCTTTTTATTGGATATAGGACCTCTCATTGGTCTTTATCCTCTAAAAATCTAAGGTTCAAGCCAAGCCAAGTGAACAAAAGCATCATGTGTTCTCATCTGAAGGACAATGGCGGAGTCCATACATGACTCGCGACCGTCAATCTAAACGAGTCCTCACAAGCTTCTGAGAAGTTAGATCTCTTTTCTTACTTTTTCTGTTGTATTTTGTATTTTTAAAACGACAAAAAAATCACAACTCTTGTCTTTCATTATTGATGAGATTTGTAAATCGCCTTTCACGGCAAAATCACCTTTCATGGCACCAAACCGCCTTTCACGGCAAACAAAAGAAAATCGCCTTTCACGGCATTCAAAATCTGTCTCTTTTCTTAAAAATGTATGTGCAATGGAAAGTTAGAAAAAAGATTGATTTCCTTTATACTTGTGAAGGTGGATCTTCAGATCACCATTTCTAAATTCCAAGTAGAATAGAAAATCTGGTGTACCCGTACAAAAAACATGTTGATGCCCGCTTTTCGTTCGCCAAACCCCGGCAGACCCAGGGCGGAGGAAGGCAAGAGCCAGGTCCATCAAGTTGGCACACTCGGTGGGACTCGTTCATTTGAGAACATGATGCATCTTGATTCTTTGGCTCCTTTCTAGTTGGTGGCCTATGTTGGATCTTGCACCTAAAAAAAACACATGAGATGGGATTTTTTGGAAATTTCTTTCTTTAAGTTTATTTCCGGTCTTTCCGCAGCATTCGTCGGACCTACGAGGACTATGTCTTTATCAGGTCGATTTTCCGTGGCTTCATGGTTCCCATCGATGAGTGCGACGTCTCAATGGACTCGGCATACCAATGGGAGGTCCAAGCGTTGCTCGGACCAATGCCAATCGTGCTTCCACAGGTGTTGCAGACGGCATCATCGGGATGATTGCTGATGGATGATGATGATGATGACGATGATGAAGATGAATAAGATGAGGAGAATAGAGGGCTTCCTCCTCCTTTAACCCAATACTCGATTCGATAGGCGATGTTTCCAAATAGGTATGTGAGGGAGATGGAGCAAACGGTGAGGAAGGGAGGGGCGTGCGTGGTGGTGGTGGATCGGATGGTGGAAGTGGAGCAAATTGGTTGATATCGACCATCCCAAAGAAAAGAAAAGAAATAACAAATTGAGACCAAAGGACTCCTCCTGTATCAACGTCCCAGTGGGTCCTCATCGATATTATGGGGTCCTATGGGGGTTTTCCCCGTAAATTCCTCTATATTTTATATATTAAAGCAATATGAGAGGTGGGCTGTGGAGGGTGCCACGTTAACATCATGAGAGTTCTCCTTTCAAAGAAATATACACAAAAAACTTACAGTGATTTAAGGAGCCATGTCATCACATTTCTCTATTTTTTCTCCAAAAGTATTGCTATCCTTTTCTTCTATCTCCTAAAGTCTCTTAATCAATATCCCCTAAAATCTCTTTCAATTGCAATAAAATCTCCTCCCGATCCATAAACTGAATTATCTCCCCTAATCTTACTCTAAATGTGCTCTCATTTAAAACCTCTTTCAATTGCCATAAAATCTCTTTCAACTACGGACACAAGGATAGCCGTTGATTGGGTTCATTGATATCATCTAAAATGGAATATTTTGTGGCCCACGCGTAGTGGCTAAGAAAGACACACCAATGCAAAATGCAAGTATGGTGAGAATCTCTAATCAACCATGGGACCCACCATATCAGCTCTGTGGTTTACTGGAATCTTGATAGAGACATTTGTTTAGTGGGCCATTACTTAGCAACGTAAGGGACCAAGGTCATGGTTAATTAGATACAAATATCAGTCGATCTAGCCCATCAAAATGTGGACCCCAACATGGTTTAGACCCTATTGAGTGACTTATATATTCACCACCTATTTAGCTTTCCATACATGTCTAAATTTGCCACATCACTTTTGGGCCCATCCCTAGACTTCTAAACTAAAAAGTTATTAAAAAACTCAAACAAAATCATTTGAATCCATTAAATTATTTTTATAAAAACCAATCACACCCTTCCATTCCGCCCTCCGGTTTCCAATCATACCAAAATATTTTCTTACAAATCTCCATTATCTCCTAATCTCTATCCATCCACCTTACTACAAAAAGAATTTCCATTCAAGTAATCTCTTCAACGATTTTGTGGATCAAATCCAAAACTTTAAATTCAAAAAATTCCGATCAATCTCATCTAATAAAATCTGAGCAATCTCATCTAATTGACAGGAATAAGATTAAAATCAAATCTCTCCCATTAATACCTATAATCTCTCTATTGTAAATAAAATCAAATCTTCCCTACAATCTCTCTCCCTCAATACAAATATTTTCCCTAAAGTCTCACACATGCCATTTTTCTACTCATCACAAATATGTGTTCTTCAAAGACACTCGACATAGTATTTAGATTTGATATTTCAATATATTATCCATGTCAAACTTATTGCACATGCTTGCAATGAGGTTAGTTTTGATGCTTCAACATTCATGTAAAATCGAGAGCCTCTACATTGACGAAAGCAAGTAAATTGCTCTCTCTATCATTATGTTGCACCGGTATAGATCCCATGCGAGGGACCTTCCTATCTTCCATGTGCTGCTATTGCATCCTCCAACGATCTTAGGATGAGCAAGGGTGACATCAATCTAGAGGTGAGATTTTTATCTAGTTGTTTCAATTTCTTTGATTGTTGGTTGGCTCCATCCTAGGTTATTGAAAGGCCTATTTTGCAAGAGATCGAGATTCTTTGGGTCCAGATTAAAAGTAATAAAACAAACCCGATGACTATCAAACCTATTATCTTGTCATTTCTTTTTGTCTTAAGTAAGCAGCAAGGGTATTTTTTTTTTATTTATTTTTTTCAGGCTTTACAATAAGCTCAAACCCACACATCCATTCCTGCTTATAATTTTTTATATCTCTTTTCTAATAAGTTATTTATTTACTTTTTACCAGTAATACTTAAAGAAAACACTAAAAATCTTTTTTGGCCCAGGCCTTTGTTGCTGGTACTTTTTTTTATATAAGTTTACCTATGCTACATTCTTTATACAAAAATTGCATGTACTATTTTTACTGTATGGCAACCTTTCCCCTAACTTTTATGTTAGACGAATTTGCTTTTCTAATTGAGTTAAACATATCAAACAGTTTATTCTTAAAAGGGTCTAATAAAAACAACTCTATTTCAAATGGATTTATTTGAATCAATTTTATTTCAAGTAAAGAAGACTTGCTAATTAATCAACTCTAAGTCCAATAAATATTGTGAATTTTCATATTCAAGTTTGTCCAATTGACTGTCAAAAGAAAATTTTATAATCTCCATTTTATAACTATAACATCAAGAGACATCGAATGAGCCTAGTTATTAAGCAACAGAAGAGAGCTTCTAGTTGTTAGATTTTCCCCTCCTGATAAAGACGGGAGAGAGGGACGTTAGAAGAAGTGGCAAATGAATAGACCATAAAGATCAAATCACAAGATCATCAAAACTGACATGGTTTAGGCCATGAAAGACAATAGAGTACCGTGGAAAGCACTTGATTTTGATAGTTTGTTGGCTGCCATGGAAGGTAGTGTCTTTCGTGGCCTAGACTATGTCAGTTTTGATGATATTGTGAAATTGATCTTTTCTAGGGGTTAAGGTGTTACCATGAAAGTAAGGTGCAGCCCAAAGATGTGGATACAGCCCTAAGGGTGTTGCCCATGTAGTTAGGTGCTACCCATAAGTTTAGGTGATGTCCTTCTATGCCACTCAAAGGATTAAGGTGCTACCGATGTAGTTTAGGTGCTGCCCAAAGGGCTTGGGTGATATCCAAGGGTGCACTCATAAAGTATTGCCCAAAGGGTTTGGGTGCTACCCCAAGGATTAGGTTGGGTCCAAGGGTACAAGTGCTGTCACAAGGTGTTGAAATGGTGCACCAAATCTGAGCCATAGAAGGTCAGTGCTAAATAGAGGTGTAAACACAAGACCGCTATGAGGGACCTGGCTGTGCCTTGCCTAGGCCGGCGCAGGGTTGGCCCAGCACAACCCACTGACACGACTTTGGTCGTGCCGTGCTAGGTCATGCCAGCCCATGTGCCGACCTAGGACTCTCTCTCTCTCTCTCTCTCTCTCTCTGAACTTCTCTATAGCTCTGTCTCTCTCTCTCTCTCTCTTTAAGATATTGAGGTTTTTCCCTGGAGCTTACTTTTAGAAATGCCTTTCCCATTTTCCTTTCCAAAAATTTTAATTTTCCCTAGACCTTCTTCATGATAGGGGAAATTACAAAATTGCCCAGTCCTTCTTTTCTTAAGGCATCTCCATTCTTTGATTTTTAATTTTCTAACACTTGGTATGATTTCTATTTTCCTCTCTTCCTTTACCAAACCTATGGCCATTGCACCCTATGTAGCCCACCTCTTTTTGTATAATTCACTTTTACATATTAAAGTGAGATTTGATACAATGAACATAATGGGAGTGGTTGTTCTCATATGATAAACTTTAAACAATGAAAGGTGGCCCTTGAATATCATAAATTAATTATCTCTCCATTTCCTTTTTTCAAAAAAATAATAATAATCATTTTTCCATGATCCGAAAAATGTACAGTGCCTTAACACCAAAAATCACATTGATTAATAGATTGGTAAAGATGAAAGACTCAAGAAATTCTAGTTATATGTCTTTCTTAGGACTGGTTTTATTGCAAAAAAATAATTCTTATGAATTATAAAAACCACTTTATCGGTGATTTCTTATCCTGAACATATAACAAGGCTTGTTTACTTGCATGGAACTGAGTTCTCAAGGAATATTTAAAGAAATAAATTCATTATTGTTAAAATATGATTGGGCCAATCTATTAGTATGGATATGAATCTCTAAAAACTCAAAGGAACTTATTATGCCATGAAAGATAAGACCTATATGTTCACATGAAATTGAATTCCTATAAATTCAAAGGAACTCATTTTATCATGAAATCCCTTATGTTGAGATTTTATAACATATTTGTTTGCATGAATAAAATTCCTAAAAAAGCCAAAGACGAAAACCACTTTACCATGAATTCCTTATCTTGAAAATATAATTGGATATTTTTTCATTGAATTAAATTCCTAGAAAATGTTGTCATCGTCATATCATTTAAAGAAATATTGAGTCAAAATCATAAAGTTATTGATCATTTCTTTGATTTGAAAATCAAAGTCAATATTGAATTAGTGTATATTATAATATGGGATAATTACCCAATTGTATAGTTCAAAATCTATTGAATGCTTTAGAAACTGCCAAACGACAATAATATTGCAATATTGAAATATTAAAATATTTTATTATGTAATATTTTATCTTGCTAGTATTTAAATCTAGGAATATTTTATTTTGTACATATCCAAGCATTCCCTAAGATCTAAAAGTATACGAGAAAATGCATATTAGACCACCAATTCTTAGTTACATAATAATGCTATATTCTTGTATCCAAATCCATTGATGCCGTTGAATTTTCAGCCCACAAAGGCCATAATACAAGTTTCAATGTTTTATTAACCAAAATTCCAAACCCATTTACAAGAATGCATTTTCTTATGTTATAGCCTATACTATAGGTATTTTAGTCCCAAAATGGTGTAATTGTAGCTGTGGGGAAATATTCAAACTTGTGGGGGGGCGGGGGGGGGGGGGGGGGGGTTGTGTGGTTCATCTCTAGAGGTAAGCTACCTCTAAGATATTTCTTTGTTTAAAATTCAGGCCTTATTTAGTATATACATAGTAATATTATATAATATAAGTCTCATCTTCTCCCCTTCCTTATATAAATTATCACAATAAATAAATTAAGTATTTATATATAATTTTTATTTAGTTTTTTTTTATAAATTATTGTTTTTGAAAAATATGGACCATCACAAGAACTCAAGACTTTAGTCTAAATGACTTAAATATTGAAAATTTGGGTATGAATAAAGATCAAGAGGTAGCAAGTGATCTTGAATCTGTTGCCGAATGTCAAACCTCAAATAAAAAGAAAAGAAAATTGACTTTTGAAGTTTAAAAATATTCCAACTTAGTTGAGATTAAAGATCCCGCTAAAAACACTGTGAAAAAGGCACAATGCATATTCTATAAAGAATGTTACAGTTGTAAGTTGGCAGGTGGCATAGGCCACCTTAAAAGACACATGTGAGTTTGTGTTGCCAAACATGCTGGAGGAAATATCAATCCGGGGTAGAGGGTAGTGGCATGCAAAGTCTACTATCTCAAAGTTCATTTGTTAGTTTAGGAGTTTTTAATTATAATCATTCTAATGCCAGATACCAACTTGTAAAATTTATCTTAATTAGTCAATTATTGTTTCTAATTGTTGAAAATGAGTCCTTAGAAGAATTTGTGAATGAGGCCTTCACCCCTTTATTTAAAAAGATTCATAGAAATACTGTCACAAATGATGTAATAAAAATGTTTAGAAAAGAAAGAGTCAATTTAAAAACTATTCGTTAAAAAATTACTTAGAGAAATAGAATTAACTTCGGATTTATGGACCTCCAAACAAAATGTTGAGTTCATTTCAATAACTGCACATTATATTGATAAGGACTACATTATGCAGTAAAGAATGATCTCCTTCTCTTTACTTGAGTACCCTATACAAAATAAAATACTTTTTATAACTTTAGATAATGTAGGCTGCAATAATAGTGCTTTTGAAATACTAAAAACTGCACTCCCAATTAATGTAAATGGGGTAATTTTTCATAATAAATGTGCATGTCACATCTTAAATCTTATAGTATAAGATGGATTAAGATTTATTAAGTGTATAATAGAAGTGATTAAATACATTGTAGGTTACACTGTCTCATCTCGTTCAAGGAAATAAAAATGGTTGGAAATATATAAAAGTCTTCATAAAAATCCCTAAGAAATACAACCAGATATAAAGCACAAGTGGAAATTTACTTATCAATTGTTAAGAGACACTTGCAATTATAAAGGTGTAATTAATCAATCTTATGATTTATATTTTGACACATGCATAAATTTCTACCGGTGAGGAAAATTGACAAATTCTTAAAATAATACGAGATTTCTTAGAAGTTTAATTTTTATGATGCAATCTTATTTTTTTGGGGTATGTTATCCCACATCAACTCAAGTTTTGAACCACTTTTATAAAATTAGTCATACTTTTGTAAAATATAGAAACGTAGAGTTTTTTTAGGATATTTGTACAACAATGGAAATGAAGTTTCCATAATACTAGAGAAATGATCCATTAACGTTTTGTTTATCCTCCATGTTAGATCCCATGCTAAAATTAGTAGGGGTAGAAACTTTACTTGAAGTAATACATAATAATATTATTACCACAAATATAAATGATTTTTCTATCATCAAATCTTATTTAGACAAGCTTTTTAACTAGATAGACTGGAAACAACCTGTACCCCTCCCCAATGACAGGCAGGGGAAAAAAGACTCAGAAACTTTTGAGGCAGCAATTCCTCTGAATCCAGCCAAATTGTGAATGACTTAATGGTGTATATTATAGACTGGTTCGTCATGTCGTAGATGATGACACCAATTGTGACCTTTAGACCTGATGGAAAGTAAGTGGAGGTAGATTTTTTGTATGTTCCGCCTTGGCCTGTGATGTACTAACAGCTCTATTGTCTACATTTGCATCATAACAAGCTTTTAGTGTAGGTAGGCAACTTATTGACGATAAAAGGATGATGCTATTGGAAGAAATGATGGCTACCCCAAGTGCAGGGCTGTCACAATGCAATAATAATGCTTGGTGAGTTCAAGTTTGACTCACATGGAATGGTGTAGCGCTGCATTTGATCTTGTTGGAAGTGGGTGGACATCTAGGATAGGTTTCAAAACTTTTCACCATCTAGAAGTGACGAACACCTATCCAAGAAACCAATAAAACCCAATCCAGGATGCATGTCCTCAATCTCAACCATCATGGTCAGCAAACAAACTTATCAAAAAGATAGAAACAGCACTAAACATGTAACCACGAAACTCCACAACATACAAGGAGTAGAAAATACCTATGGAGCTTGGTTGTGCTCTAATGGAGAACTTGATTCAACGCTTTGATGAAGAGCTCTTCCAAAATCTGAATCTTCAATGCCCAATCGTCTTCCACGCTATGACCCGCTTCAGATCTCTTTCCTCAAGAGAGATGATAGAATTTCCAAGAGAAAGACTAACTAGAATCACTAAGGAAACTAGAAGGGAACTAGAAGAGAGAGAGGGGAAGGAGAAGAAGTGCAATACTTTCACAAAAGAGAAGTGGGAGTCAATTCCAAGGGAGCATGAGCATGGACGTCCAAGGGGCTCCCTCCTCTTCCTTTTATAGTTTTTCAAACTTCTCTCTTTGTGTATTATTAGAAGTCCAACTTCCATTATACTTAGTAACCCTTTGTTCCACTATTACCACTATTAGAAGTCTCACTTCAAATAGAAATAGTAGATTTCCCTTTTGAGTTCAAATAGAATTAGTAAAGATCCAATCTTGGGCGAGCGTGGGGACCACTAGGGATTCCATAGAAAGCTGACTCCAAGTGGGACACCCCAACCCCACATCTCATGTGCAATCCGGGCCCGCAGTTAATTGCAAATAACTGTATTAAATAAATGCAATTGAACTCCAGTCTTAGGAATAAATTACATGAAGACCCTAAACTTCCTTATTACTACAAGTATGCCCCTTCATCAATATCCATGGATCAATTGGTCAAATCGTCCCACCAATTTAGATCCATATCTTATATCCTTGAGACCCAATTAATTATAGTAATCATTAGTACCATCCAATTAACTCTTAATTGAGATGGGTGTACACTTACCAATGATAGATCCATTAATTGGCATAAGGGGAAAAGATGGATTCCATTTTGACCATTAAATGTTTCCACAGTCCTACTATCACGTACCCAAGACACCGAGGTGTTGACCTACAGTTGGCCTCACTCATTGGTGACTCAAAGTAAATGAATAGATAGAAACTTGAGTTCATCAATGTCTCAGGGTTGAGAGCCTATTGCTAGGGAATTATGTGAGTAAACCTTAAAGTAAAGACAATATCCTTGAGGTGCATCTCATGGTCCTTCAATACATCTAATGTATCAGTATAATGATCTAAAATCTTACATTCCTATGATCGAGACAGATCATACTATTTCATAGTGATCATAATACTGCAACCTTGTCAGATGAGATGCCCAATCTCATCACTGGTTGTGAATGAATTTAAGTATAAGATTTGTGACACATGTCTCATGTATGTGGATCTCATCCATACACATGTGTTATATCTAATACACTTATGGACTCCGGTTCATCTCATGAGCCAGTATGTCATTTGTATTGGTTATGTGCATTTAAGTAATAAAACACTATTCATCTCATGAAATGAAAACATGAATATATTAATAAATAAAGAACTTAATCAATTTATTACATCAACCTTAATGGATTGAGACCATAAAACTAACAATCTCCCACTTGGGCTCAATGTCAGTCAGGGTTGCATCTCATGCCCATCCCATCCACATGCTTCTCAAAGACTTTGGTAGTCAAAAGCTTAGTAAAGGGGTCTGCGAGATTATCCGCAGATGCTATCTTGGTGATGGCAATGTCACCTCTCTGTACAATCTCTCTGACCAAATGATATTTCCTCTGTACATGTTTTTGGCTTTTATGGCTTCTGGGTTCCTTGGACTGTGCGACTGCCCCGTTGCTGTCACAGTAAACTGTGAGTGGTTGTCGCGCCAAAGGTACCACTCCAAGTTCCATAAGGAATCTTTTGAGCCAAACTGCTTCCTTAGCTGCTTCACAAGCTGCCACATATTCAGCTTCTGAGGTGGAATCAGCGGTACATTCCTGTTTAATACTCCTCCAGCTGATAGCTCCGCCGCCAAGCATAAACACATACCCAGAGGTTGATTTCCTAGAATCCTTATCTGACATGAAGTCAAAATCTATGTAACCGATTGGAATCAACTCATCACTGCCATAAATTAACATGTAATCTCTAGTCATTCTCAAGTATTTGAGAGTACACTTCACAGCAGTCCAATGGTTAGGACCTGAGTTAGATTGATATCTGCTGACTAAGCACACTGCATGACAGATATCTGATATAGTACAAAGCATAGCATACATGAGGCTGCCAACAGCCGAGGCGTACGACACTTCTCTCATCTGCTCCTTTTCCTGAGGTGTCTTGGGACACTGATCCTTGGAAAGGTGCACTCCATGCCTGAAAGGTGTGATACCCTTCTTGGAGTCTTGCATTGCAAACCGCACAAGTCTTTCATATCAAAAGTTTTAGCCAACCAAACTTTTACCGTAGACAGCATTCCTATTTCTCTTCCGAGAAGAAGAATGTCATCGACATATAAAACTAGAAAAACTACCCTATCTCCTTCACTTTTCATATACACACATGACTCATCCGGATTTTGACAGAAACCAAAAGCCTTGATTGCCTGGTCAAAACGGATATTCCAGCTTCGGGATGCCTGCTTTAATCCATAAATGGATTTCTGTAGTTTGCAAACTCTTTGCTCATGGTTTTTAGCCACAAAACCGTCTGGTTACATCATATAGATGTCTTCTTTAAGATGGCCGTTGAGAAAAGCCATCTTGACATCCATTTGCCAAATCTCGTAATCAAGATGAGCCGCAATGGTTAAGAGTATCCGGATAGACTTGAGCATGGCTACGGGGGAGAAGGTTTCCTCATAGTCAATACCTTCTTTCTGAGTATACCCTTTCGCAACAAGCTTGGCCTTAAAGGTCTCAACTCTTCCGTCCGGTCCTCTCTTTCTCTTGTAGACCCACTTGCACCCAATAGGTTTAATATTGACAGGCAAGTCCACAAGTGTCCAGACCTGATTAGAGTACATTGACTCCATTTCAGCTTTAATAGCTTCTTACCAACGTCCCGAATCTATATCATTGATTGCTTCATTATAGTTACAGGGATCTTGTTCCAGTTCTTCTGAGATTGTCTTGTAAGACTCTCCCAAAAACGAGAACCTGTCAGGGGTCCTGACAATCCTCCCACTACGACGAGGCACTGGTGTAACTACTGGGTTAGGAGTGGGCGGATTCTCTTCAAGTTTGGTTATAGTAGGATTTGGAATTGACTTTTCATGAATTTATTCTAAGATAACCTTTTCTAAAGATTTCCGGTCAATCATATAATCTTCCTCCAGAAAAACCGCATTGGTGCTGACAAGCACGTTCTGCTCTCTGGGATTATAGAATATCCAACCTTTAGTTCCATTAGGATATCCTACAAAGGTGCACACTTCCGACTTCGATTCCAACTTATCTGTCTTTACCTTCAGCACATGTGCTGGACAACCCCAAATATGTAAATGTTGTAGACTATGCTTTCGCCCAGACCATAACTCCCGGGGAGTCTTAGGTACAGACTTGGATGGTACGAGGTTTAGTATGTACATTGCAGTATCTAAAGCATATCCTCAAAAGGATATAGGTAATCCTAAGAAACTCATCATGGATCTTGTCGGATGTGAATTTTGATCCCCCCCGAGAGGGTAATCGCCATTCAACAGTATGAGATAAAAAAATACATCGAAAATGAGGATTCCGACTACCCTCAAAATCGACGGATCACGATCACCAGTTACGGATTCGGCCCTAACACCGTCCTTCGACGAAAGCCGAAAGAATGCGGGAGGAAAATGGGGTGGGTTCTTCTCCCGTCTAATGTGCCGCCGGCGACACATGACGGTTGTCTCGTCACTTAATTTGGGTCTTTCAATTCGGGTCGAACTTGGGTCAAGGGTCAAATTACGGGCTTCAAGATGGGACCATAATGAACTAGGCAGGGGAAATCAACATCCAGGGTTGAACAGACTAATTAAAGTTAAATCCAAGTATTCTAGGGGATAAGCGAATTAACATGAAAATAAACTAAGAAAATAAGGGGAAAGGTGCCAAATATTTAGAAGAGGATCAACCCCATTCCTGGGTACCCCCTTCAATGTCCTTTGACGGCCTAGGGTTTAAAGGCTAATTCTTCGAATCGAAAGAATGATGCAGACGAAACTTCTAGTTGTGATTTCTGTGGGTTTGCGTGCGATACACAGGTGATAAAAGTGCACGGCCGATGATGGGCCAGAAGTAAGATAAAAATGGCCGATGTTGGGCCGAGATTGATTAAGAGTGGCCGATGATGGGCCGGTAGTAAATAAACTGATATTGGGGTGTGTGAAATCACTCGTCTCGTTTCATCATTCTCATTAATTCAGGTTCTCGGAATCAGCCTCTATTCCCTTTAATCATTAAGTTTAGATAAATATTTGGCACCGGAGGTGGAGGAAAAGAGAAGAAAATATTTTTGTGATTGGTTTTGTTGGTTTTATAGTTTTTTTTGGATTTTAATAATTGGGGCTAGAAGGGCCTAACTAGGGGAATTCTTACTTGGATTCAATCTAACTGTTCCATTTCTCTAATGGATCTCTACCCTATCCTAAGGTCCTGACCGCCCACATCTGCTCTCTTGATCCCTTAGCGGGGCCCAGAGAGAGAGTGGGACCTAATCAGTTGGGATTAATGAAACTAGGTTTGTCTAAGCTGGCTAGGGGGAGACCTAGATCTAGGTCCGGGGTTTGACCTAATCAGTCTAGGCTACTGTCTAATTTCTAACTCCAATTTATTAATATTTTGGTTTTTTTAAATATCTTTTACTTTGTTTTTGGTCTTTTTTATTTTTATTTTTTTTATTTTGTTTTTGAGTTTATTTATAGGGCCTAAGATCCTAAATTAATTTACCCTAATGAAATGGGAAGAAGAGGGGAGTGAATTTCTAATTTTTTTTTATTAAGAACTTATTTGAAATTTTCTAAATAATATTTCCTAATCCTAATGAGAGGAGGGATGAGAAAAAGAAGTCAAGTATTAAATTTAGCCTAATCATTTTAATTAATAGGGTAGCTAAAATTCTAATTTTAATTATGTTTATTACTTTCCACTTTATTATTTTATTTTGTTTTTGTTTTGGGGTTTTTGTTTTTTTTTTTGTTTTTATTTTTTTATTTTTTTCAAATGAAATAGGTAGTCCTAAATTCCAATGAGTTAAGTTTAAACATGGAAGATAAATGTAAAGAAAATGCAGCTAATTGTATGATGAATGGGCATGTTTTATGTATGGACAGGTTTGACACTATCTAGGAATAATTTAAAATAAGTAATGAAATTGGAAATTTACTAGATGCATGAGCATGTTTGAACAAATTAAGGAAAATTTGAGATAAACAATGATATGGTAAATTTACCTAGGTGCATGAGCATATTAGAGGTATGAAATGTAATAAAAGGAATAATAATAAAGACTAACCTAAGTGCATGGGCATATTAGGTGCATGAAATATCATAAAAAGAGACACTAAGTAAAATAGAGAGCTTCAGTCAATGCAAGAAAAGAAAATAGGGGACCTGGCATGCATGGGTTCAGTTTGGATAAATGGGCTAAGCAGGTGGGTGCAGCGAGGGGTGTGCGTGAGCGTGCACAGGTGTAGGTGGGCGTGGTGCCAGCAAGGTGCAACGGAGGTGGGGAGAGAAGGACTGAGAGGTAGAGGGAGAGCAGAGAGAGAGAGAGAGTGGAGAGGGAGAGGGGATCAGCAGAGGGGGAGGAATTGCAGAAGAGAACAGGGGGTAGAGAGATGGGGAGAGAGTGAGGGAGAGTGGAGAAGGAGAAAGGGTACAGAGATGGAGAGAGAGTGACAGACAGTAAAGAGGCGGGGAGAGAGGGAATGGAGAGAAGGGGAGAACGAGAGGGAAGAGAGAGGCAAGGCGGAAGAGAGAGAGTTGTAGGGAGAGAGAGAGATGGGTCGTAGAGGGAGAGATAGATGGGGAGCGGAGAGGTGGAGGGAGATGGGCGAGAGGGAAAGTGTGAGAGAACGGGGAGAGGAAGGTGAAGTAGGAGGGGAAGAGAGAATGAAAGGTGGAGCGGGGTGATGGCAGAGCAGAGAGGAGGGAATGAGAGAGAGAGGGTGAGGAAGAGAGTAGGGGAGAGAACAGAGGGAGGCGCGTGGAGAGGGCGAGAACGAGAGCAGGAGAGAACGAGAGGGAGAGGAGTGAGTGAGGTGCTGTGGAAAGCGAAGATGGGTTCTGGTAAAAGGGAGCGGAGAGAGGAGAAGAATGAGAGAGAGATAGTAGGGAGAGAGAGAGGGTGAGGGACGTGTGTGCAGAGTGATACAGAGAAGGGGAGAGGGGCGTACCTGTGCAGGGGAAGAGGGAGAGACGCTGTGGAGGACGAAGATGGAAGACGAAGGGCTGCTGTGGCTGCGAGGGGGTTACTGCGCGCGTTTGGCAGGGAGTGTTGTGTGAGATGGGTTGCGGGCGGACGTGTTGATGCAACTGGGAGAAGGAGAGGTGGAGAGAGCGAGGAAGGGGAGAAGAAGAGAGGAGACAGAGGGCGAGGAAGACCGGGGAGAGAGACAGAGAGAGAGAACTGAGGTGCGTGAGATGGAGAGTGAGAGAGAGAGGGAGAGAGAGAGAAGAAGAAGAAGGAGAGAGGGGGCAGAAGATCAGAGAGGGAGAGAGAACGGAAAGAGGGAGACAGAGAGATGGGGAAGAGGGAGGACGGGGAGAGTGGAAGAAGGTGGTACGCAGTGGGGCAGAGGAGAGAAGAAAGAGAGTGAGAGAGGAGAGATAGAGAGAGTGAGCGAGAGATGGGGAGAGAGAGAGAGGGATGGTGTGCAGTGGGTGCAGGTGGTGGGGAAGAAGAGAAGAAGGTGTACCTGGTGTAGGGGGAGACATCCGGCGGCGCGAGGAAGAGGAAGAAGGTGCTGCTGCGTGCGGATGTGTGGTGGTGCGTGCGAGGGAGACGAGGACGCCCACGGCCTGGGATGAGGAAGATGCGTTGGGTGAGGGAAAAGAGGACGATGATGGGGAGAGAGATGGAGATGGAGTGATGGGTTACAGGAGATGGGTTCTGTGAGATGAGATGGTCGTCTGGGAGATGGGCGTAGAGATGGAGATCCGGGATCTGGAATGGGTGAGGGAGATCTGAGAGGCAGCAGAGAAGACGGTGGAGAGGGGAGAGATGGAGGAGAGGGTGCAGACAGAGAGCCTAAAGAGGAGAGGTGGAGGAGGGAGATGGAGACGGGCGTAGGAGAGATGGAGGGCGATGGGCGTTGTGAGATGGAGATGAGGGGTGTGATGGATGGTAGAGAGATGGGTGCCTGAGAGGAAGCAGATGATGGTGGAGAGAGATGGGAGATGATGCGTGAGGGAGATGGGGCGATCGGCGCAGGGATGGAGGAGGGGAGATGATGCGTGAGGGAGATGAGGCTGCTGCGACGATGATGAAGAGAGGGAAATGGAAAGCCAGGTTTGAGATGGAGAAGGTTCTGCGTGAGATGGAGAGATCAGGGAGCGGTGAAGAGCGAGATGCGTGGGATGGAGGTGTGTGAGATCTGGGAGAAATGGACGCCTATAGCCTGAGATGAGGAAGATCTGGGAAAGAGGATGACGATGGTGATGGAGGAGGGGAGTTCTGCGCCTATTCGTCTCTATGCTTGCGTGAGAGGGGTCGCTGCATACAACTTATGGCTGGGGAGGTGAAGTGGGGGAATGGATGACTCTTGAGGGATCGCTATGAGATCGGAGATGACGATGGGATGAAGATGATCGTGAGATCTACGCATGGGTGAGAGGGATAAGGCCTGGGAGTTTGAGTTTGAGAGGGAAAAAGAGATATCAGGGGGGGGGGGGAAGGAGAGAGATGTACGTCTGAGATGGGCCACGGGGGGAGATCTGCGTCTAGGATGAGAGCCATGGGGGGATAGAGATTGGCTCGAGGGAGTTGGAGATGACGAGGGAGAGAGAGATCCCAGGAGGGAGGGGAGAGTTTCCCGGATCTGGGACACTGTCCTCTCCCATGCAGCTAATGGGCTAAGTCGGGTCTAGTCAAGTTCACGTATGGGTTGGGTTTGGTGAGCTGGGTCTAGTGGGTTTGGATCCGGGTTCATTGGGTCAGGTTCAGCTTGGGCTGGAGCTCATTGGGCCAGGCCTGGTGAGTTTGGATTTAAAAGAAACTAATTCAGGTCTAAAAAGTGGGGTCCGATGGAGATTGGTCGGGTTGTCATTATTGGGGCCCAGGTTTCGTAGATTTCAATCCGCTCGTCGGATTTCGACGTTCTACATATCGACGGAAAGCTCTCGACGAGTAGCTTGAAATGAGCTGATTTTCAGGGTGATCGGAGTTCTAGAGATGATAGGTGATTTTTCACGTGGGCGCCGCGGGGGTGTGGGATCCGCTGTCATGATTTTTGATCCGCCCGTCATATCTTGGAGTTCTATATATGGGCGAAAAGCTCTCGACGAGTAGATTATGATGTGCCAATTCCCTGGGTGATCAGAGCCCTAGAGACGATAGGTGACTTTTGACTCGGGACCTAATCAGGACATCATTAAATAGGGTGGACTGAATTGCCCCTCATAGGGTGCCAAAACGAGGTGTCTACAGATCTGATCATATCTAAAAGAGTCCGGTTCCTTCTTCCTGCTACTCCGTTCTGTTGAGGCATACTAGGAGCAGATAACTGGGATATAATCCCATTCTCTGATAAGTATCACATAAAGTCAGCTGAGAGATATTCTCCTCCTCAATCTGATCGAAGTGTCTTTATACTTTTACCTAATTGCTTTTCCGCTTCCGCTCGAAACTCTTTGAACTTTTCAAAAGCCTTGGACTTGCAGTGCATAAGGTATATGTATCCATATCTTGAGTAATCATCTATGAAAGTGATGAAGTACTCATATCCTCCTCTCGCTCTAACATTTATGGGTCCACACACATCAGTATGCACTAATTCCAATAAATCTTTGGCCCTATTGCCTTTAGATGAAAATGGTATTTTGGTCATTTTGCCTTCCAGACAGGACTCGCAGACAGGCATTGGTTCTACCACTAGTGAAGGTAAGATACCATCTTTCACTAGCCTATCAATCCTGTTTAGGTTAATGTGACCTAGCCTTAGGTGCCAAAGCTTTGTTGGATTAGATGAAGGTGATTTTCTCTTTAATGATAGTTTATTATTTATCTCGGTATCATGTATCTCATACATTGTGGGAGTTAACAAATAAAGTCCATTGATTACCTTGCCAGAACATATGAAAGTACTATTCCTCTTTATGACAACTTCAGTACCAAAAGTAATTGAAAAACTTTTATTCACCAAACTAGAAACTAAAATTAAATTCGGCCTCAAAGTCGGTACATATAATGTATCTGACAAAATCAATTTATTATCTGAAAAACATAAAGTAATAACTCCTACTGAAACCGCATCTGCCTTAGCTTCAGATCTTAGGTTGACAATGATTTCTCCATCACTAAGCCTCTTGGTTTCCCCGAACCCCTACAACGAATTACAGATGTGATTAGTTGCACCAGAGTCAACACACCAGGATTCTGAAGTACCAGTTGCAAAACTAACTTAAAAAACAAGTGACTCAATCATACCTGAAGTCTTTTTCTTGGATAGAAAATCTGGACAATTCCTCTTCCAATGTCCTGTCTTACCACAGTGGAAACAGTTTCAATTAGTCCCTGAACCCTTAGCCTTTGCCACACCACCATTCGGACCATTTTCCGCCTTAGGACCTTTGGGGACCGATTTCTTTTTGCCTTTCCAGCCTTTGCCTTTCGGCTTGGGTCTGGCATCTGACTTTTCTGTCATCAGGGCAGATGGCCTTTTCTTCATAATTCCCTCAATTGCTACCAGCTGGCAAGACAGCTCAGCTAGGGTCAGATTCATTTTATTCATATTATAATTGATCTTAAAATGGTTGAATGAATCTGGTAGCGACTCGAGGATTATGTCAATTTGTGATTCTGCATCAATCGCGGCACCCAGTACATCCAACTCATTTAATGAATCCATCATCTTTAACATGTGGTCCTGTACTGGTGTACCTTCAGCCATCTTGGTGCTTATGAGCACCCTCATAGCTGCCTGCCTAGCAGGCCTGCCCTGGTCCGCAAACATCTCCTTCAAGTTCGATATAATATCTTATGCATTCTTGTAGAATTGATGTTGGTGTTGCAAAACACTAGACATGGATGCCTGGATGTAACATTTGGCCATCTCATTGTCATTCGTCCATTTGGCATAATGGTCTTTCTCTTCTTGTGGTGCATCTAACACAGGCTCATCAAGGGGGGACATGGTAAGGACATATTTATATCCTGTTGCAGTCAGGACAATATCCAGGTTCCGTTTCCAGTCTACATAGTTGGATCCCACCAACTTATTCTAGTTGAGAAATGGTTGCAAGTGGATTGAAAGTATTCGAATTCCTTTTGAGAAACTGTAACACATAACCATACATTCAATTAATGAATATTAATGACATTAGGGTTTAGCATTCTACCAAATATATGTGGTAATCCTCATGACCACTGAAATTTAGAATACATCGGAATTCCAACCCCTGGGATATGCCTCCTTGGGGAGTGCGAATATCACCTAGATTGGTGGGGGATCAAAGTAAGTCAAAATTAAGACTAATGATCCCCTATCATTCACTATTATCTAGGTATCTCATACCGAATAATGTATGACTCCCGATTATCTTTGGTTTCTAAAATACATGAGGCAAATCCTTGGGGATACTACATCACTATTTTAGTTAAGTGTGACCCACCAAGTAACATTGAATGACAACCGTTGTGGGCAGCCCCTCCTTTGGGAGTGAACCCCCACCCCTTCTCACCAACACTATCCTTTTGGGAGATCCATATCTAGTAACCAGACAAATAAAAGCCCTCCGTGGGGAACGGCCATTCTCAAGATGGCGCGAGGCTAATACTTTCCTTACAATGGACCTATGTGGAAAACCATGGGGATTTCTCAATTTAATGCCCCGCTCCCACTTAATATTTTAGAATTGAGGATTTTCCTTTTAAGGTATTAGGGCCCACATATACATATATGAACATCAAATCATCTCATGACATGATCAAATATTGATTCCAAGTCAAGTTATTTTAAGGAAAGTCTAGTTTCCTAAATTAGTGTTACCAATGTGTCCATCTTATGGGTCATCAACACTAATTATAAATCTTTCCAAAAATTAATTTGATTTGACAATTTATAGTAACTTGCTATGTTTGGATCAGATTTGGAAACATTCTAAATCAAGCATTCATCCATAAATAGAAAATGCTAAAATTAGTAACTAGTCCTCTCCTCCACATGTCCCAAGCGGAATAGACTTCTTGGACTTCTAGACTTTCCAAAACTTTGGAATTCCTCAAACTCTTTGGGCAACTCCAAAACACCTTTTGGGAATCTTCAAACTCTTTGATTAGGAGTCCAACTTCACTTTCCTTCTTTGTCTCAGACATTGCTAGAATTTACAAATTTTGAAAATTACAAAAATTCCTATGTCTCTACGATGAGACTTACATGCTAATCTAAAATTGAAATTAAAATGGCTATAGGGAAACCATCATGCCTTGCCCTTTCATGGGAAACCAAGGAAACCATGATGCCCTTTACACTTAGCCTTTAAAAACAATCAACCATAAAAGAAAGTAAAAGACTTGTGGGCCACATGGAGAGGACAAGATAACCTGCATGTTAGTATCTCATACAACCACACAAAACACATAAATAGGTTGCCAAACAATGCTGGAACACAAAAAAAATCATTTGTCCATGTATAATAATTCCTAGGACAAAACACTCATTTTTCATATAGGGAACCATTTTGTTTGACCGCTAGAGTCTGACCGGCCATAATGAAAGCATCCCAGTGGCTACTGTCTGCAAAGCTCTCCGGCCACTGCAGTCTTTAATGCACCAGCTGCTCAGCGCAAGAGTACAACCACTAAACTTCATCCGGAAGATGACTGCTGGATACCATAAAACTCCGCGCATTGGCCATCGAGCTTCTTCTTTCTCGGCTGCCTGTCGCTTACGATCACCATGATCTCTGGCAAGTTACGTCTTCTGATGGCCGCGGGACCAGCAAAATGGGAACAATTATAGTTCCCATTGATGGTAGTTTTTAAAACCACCTCCATTCCTCCATGATTTCCGATAGTTATGGCTCTTCAAAGGCTATGAAATGAAGACTTGGGGAGCGTAGTAGGGCATCTTCGATCCAGTGCAAAGAAGGCTAGTTTAGAGTTAGGCATTGACGAGCACTTCTCTTTGGATTTGGGCGATAGCTTTCGGGAATCAGTATTTGTTCCTCTCACCATGGAAAAAGGACAAAGATTGCCTCTGCTGTTTTGAAGCAGGCTTCTTTGCTAATCCTTCTTTCTAATAATGGTGATGAATTACAAAGATTGACGAAGGGAACTAGTGAAACTTTTTGTAGGGGCTACCAGAATGGATACTAGTTCTAATTTAACAAATTAACATGGAGCGGAAATAACCAATCAGACAATATAGAACTAGCTATCTACCAATCATTCACCACAAGAAGGTAGACACAATATTTAGCGTGGAAACCCTATATAGGGAGAAAAACCACGAGCCAGAAATCAAGAGTTCACGAACAGTTACAAGATATACTCACAAACTCCTTTACTTCAGTCTGTACCTCGACCTAAGGACAGTAGTTGTTCTTGTAAAGAATCCACTAACACGATATCCACCGTGCCCCGTTCTCCTTACTTGATCTCCTTGACCCGTCCTAGAACAGGGTTTGAAAATATAAATTATCCCGATGTTAACCGGGTGTCGTATCCACTGGGACAAAAAGGCTAAGTTGCGTTGTTTCCTAAATTCCTAAACTAATCCTAATAGCAAACAAAATATTGATTTCTAAACTAATCCTATGAGAAAACGAAGTGTTGGTTTGATGGGTTTGATTCCTAAATTAACAAATTAAAAGACAATATTTTAATTCAATCAGAGAAAAGATCTTAGGGTATAAATCCACTCTAACCTCGCATCATGGCAAGTATAGACCTAGGGTTCCACTATCAATGCTAAAAAGACTCTATTTGGTTACAAACCTTCAAGAGTCAACAAATAAAGGATGTGAATGTAGATCGGGGCATAACCTATCTCTATAGCATAGATTATCCTAAATCTAATAACACATTCAATCAAGCACCGTTATATGACGTAGTATTCAAATCTACAAGATTAAAAATACCAAAGAAAGAGATATCGCATTAAGAGAATAAAATCCAATCAATGGATAACATCATTCTCATATAACCAAAAGCATTTAAAGGAAAACCCTAGAATCTATACATCACCATATACATAAGGTTAGGGCTTCATCGCAGCCCTAAGATAAAGATTTAGTTACTCACGGAGAGAGGTTGACGAAAAATCTCTGACGAAATCCCCATTAACGCTCTTCCAAAGCTCCAAAACCTCGCTCCCGATCTTCTCATAAGATGTGAATCTCCTTTAAAACGAATTTGAGCTTTTATTTATAGGTTTTGGGATGAAAAGCCTCGTCAAAACGTGCATGAGGCGGACTCTCAAGCGGTCCGGGTGTCCGGATGCTAGGTACTGGGCGTCTGGACGCTTGGAAGCATTAGCTTCCGGGTTGAATCTGTGGCCGGGCGGCGTCTGGACACTCGGAGGTAGAACCTCCGGGTCAATTCCGGTTTTTCTGATTTTTTGCCATTTTCTTCGTTTTGCGCCAATTTCTTCTCAATGCTTCTGCGGCACCTATAAACATAAAAATGACATAATTAAACTAATTATACTCATCAAAAGGTATACCAAAGTCTAAATTGAGGGGCCTAAATGGTACATTTTAGGCTCTTATCACACCCCCCAACTTACACTTTGCTAGACCTAAAGCAAAGCTGAAACAAAAGGAAAGATGAACTAAGGCCACTTTCGTAGGGAGCACGGCTGCACTTAGCATGTGCAGCAAGCCTTTAAACCTCTAAGTTCCCCCTAGAGGACGAGTTATAGTCTCGTGAGGGTTTGCAGTGAATTTACCCACAAAATTCCTAAAACCAAAATTATAGGGGGTCTTCTCCAAAATGAAATCTACAAACACTGGATATTCTTGATTATGGAGTCTTCAATAGATCTCTCAAATTTGCTTCACAAATCCTATCTGTTGGTCAGAAATCCTTAAGATCATGCTTGGAAAAATTGATCGTGCACGGTGAAAGTTGTGTATATATGAAGTATAAAAGCATAAAACGATCCACTACAAATTCCCGTGAAAACATATCTTTTTTTTTCTTTTTCTTTCCAAATTCTGGGCTACCTAACCTCAGTAAAAGATAACGTGATTCCTCTCAAAGCATTGATGGTGGCTTTCGCACTATTGTTTGTCAAAAGCCGGAACAACACTATTTGGATCCTCTTTTTAATTTTCTTTTCTTTTTTTTTAAGAGAATAAACATGTGATTGTGCAATGCCTGGGTCCCTTAAGCTTTCTGATCAACCCATGTAATGAGCATTCAACCAATGACTCCCAAAACAGTTGTCTTTAGGGCACTAGGTATGGCAATACCCCTATGGGCTTACTGGCTCAAATAAAAAAGGCTACAAACCCAAACTGGTAACAAAACTTTTTTTTTTTTTTTTTTTTAGATTAAACTTGGTCCCCAACAATAGGCAGCCCTTTCCATATGCCCGAATTAATTCACCAATTTGTGGATAAATCCACTCAGTTGAACCAGGACACTGTATGACCGAGGGTCGGCTTTCCATCATAATTGTGCTGTAGCTCTCACAAGAATGGAACTCATAGCTTCACATTTCAAAGAGAATTCTATAAAATACATGTTAAGTGATGGATCAATCATTCAACAATTTCTCAAAAACTATTTCCTAAAACAAGATAGTGAACCCTTTTCCTCTTTTTCCTCACAAAAAGTTCCAAAATCAAGGTATCTTCGTTTCATAAAAATCCTTTTAGAAATCCCCTGAAAAGTTAAATTTAAATTTCTTTTGTTTTTAACTCAAGGAAAAGAACTAAACCTAACACTACTAAACAAAAACTACTAAGACTAGCCCCAAAGGTTAATATCGCACCCCCCAACTGAACCTAACGTTGTCCACAATGTGAAGCACAAAATAAAAGATAAAGGACAAGGAAAGTAAAGGAAGATGAGGGATATCACCTGGGTACCGCTTAACAAAAGGTGGAATGGAGGAAAACGGGGAGGACACCCCCCAACTTAGACCAAAGTACCTGCGGAATGTTAGCGGCTAACACAATAAACAACAATAAAGAAAACCTACGAAACTCAAACCAAACATGCAAAAAGACATGACTCAGCAGTTCCTTCATGTCTACCTCCTCCATGTTAGGAACTAAAAACCGCTGCATTCCCCGAGAAAGTGGAAAATCATCAACGCAAGGAATATGGGGTATGCAGATGGAGGGATTAATGTCTTTCAAATCGGCAACTAAACTTCTGAGTGCACTCTTGCGCTTGTGCCATACCTCCAGAATTTGAGCTTCCTGACCATCAGATAGATCAGGAGCAATGATAACCGGTAAGGTATCGTCAGGGTGAAGATCGTTTTCCACAAGCTCATCAACAACATCCACGGCAAAGCATTCATCCTGGTTTGGAGGTTGATGAGAGGCCCTAAAAGCATTCAGCCGCACCTTCATATTCCCAAAGGAAACATCCATAACTCCGGTGCAGCAATTAATGTTCACATTGGCCGTGGCCAAAAAGGGCCGACCAAGAATGACAGGAGTATGTTTCCGTGAATTCTGCACTGGTTCAGTGTCAAGGACAATGAAATCGACAGGGAAAAAGAACTTGTCGACCTTGACTAGAACATCCTCAATTATACCCCGGGGTACCCTGACAGATCTATCAGCAAGTTACAAGGTAACCTGGGTGGGCTTCAATTCCCCAAGCCCAATATGCTCATACACCGAATAAGGCAAGAGATTAACAATTGTTCCCAGATCTAATAATGCATGATCAATAACGTGACTCCCAATCGTACAAGGAATCGTAGGAGTGCCCGGATCTTTTAGCTTGGGAGGAGTGTCATTATGGATAATCGAGCTCACTTGCTCGGTGAGTAAAACCTTCTTTGGGACATGAGATTTAGATTTGCACTTTTGAGTGCACAAATCTTTCAGAAATTTAGCATACGAAGGGACTTGCTTGATCGCATCTAGCAAAGGCAGATTGATCTTGACTTGCTTGAACACCTCTAACATCTCATCCATGGTTGCCTTCTTTTTGCTAAAGGGATAGGGTGTGTCGAGACAAGTGGGAAAAGGGGCGGTAGGCACATATGGTGGTGCCACAGCCGGGTCAGATGAAGAATTGGGAGGGGTGACCTCCTTTCCATTAGAAATCAGTTCAGCCCTTTAGCCCTTGGGATAGGGTGGGGGCTTTCTCAAGTCATGCTTAGGCTCTTCCGGCCTAGTTTCAATCTCATGTCCATTTGCAACGTGACCACTATGTTCGCTTGCTCATGATTGGTGTCCTTAGGTTGCGAGCCATTACCCACCTCAAAAGTATTCTTAGGGTTAACCGTGGGTTGGCTAGGCAAGCATCCCTCCTCTCTTCTGTTAAGAGCATGAGCTATTTGCCCTATCTAGGTTTCGAGCTTAGCTATGGACTGAGAGTGGGAATGGACCAGCTGAGTGCATGCTTTGAGCTCTTTGAGCTCTTGCAGCACTGTCTCCTCAAAAAGTGGAGTTCGTTGAGGTGGTTGAGGGTTGGGATGCTGGTAGGATTGTTGGGAACGATAGGCCGCAGGATTGAAAGGAAAATTAGGCCCATTTCCCAGTTGAGAATATGAAGTGCCTTGACTGGGCAACTTCCAAGAAAAGTTGGGGTGATTTCGCCATCCCGGGTTGAAAGTATTTGAAAATGGATCATTACCCGGTTTGGAGAACCCCTGTGCAGCATTCACCCGTTCTTGCACAAATTCAGGGAATTGTGAGACTGCAGGGTAATTGCTCACAAAATGAGTGGGACTAGAGCACAAAGCACAAACACCTTGAGAGGGTGGGGATTGGAGAGTTTGACCCACAGATAATAGCCGATCTAACTTTTGGGTCAAGGCAGCCACTTAAGTGGTAGGTTCATTAGGGGGTTGAATTTCAAACACCCCTCTAGGTTTTTGCAAGGTGGAGGCTGCCGGCCTCTCCAATCTAGAAGTGGAGGTATTGTGCTGAAAAGTCTCACTCATGTTCTCAAAAAGCTCCCATGCCTCATCCTCATTTTTCAACATAATTGATCCCCCACTGGCGGTGACTACCATATTTCTCCATTCAGGGGACAATCCATTATAAAAGAATTGCACCAATTGCCACTTAGCAATTTGGTGATGAGGACACTTCCTAATGAGATCCTTGAATCTATCCCACGCCTCATGAAATTATTCATTATCAGTTTGGGCGAAGGATGTGATAGATCTCCTGTACTGATTCGTTTTGCCTACAGAGAAATAATTATCTAAAATTTTTTGTTGCAGTTGGGCCCAAGTTGTGATAGAATCTGCAGGTAAAGTACCCTGCCAATACTTAGCTTTGTCCTTTAGCGAAATGGGAAAAGAAACATCTTAAGGGCCTCAATACTGAAGTTGTTTATCCTCACAGTGGAGCAAATAACTAGAAAATCATCAATGTGATTGTCTGGATCTTCATTGTTCAAGCCATAGAAAGAAGGAAGTAAGTTGATTGTACTAGGCTTGATTTCATAATGAGCTGCCTGCACCGTAGGCAGTTGAATACATGATGGGGAAGCGTATTCCGAAGGAGTATAGTGCTCCTTTAAGGGGCGGAGAGGGGGAGGAGGTGTTGTACTGGGTGGGGTCTCCTCTTCATTTTCGTTCTCTGCCATTTGTGAATTTGTGTGTGAGGACTCAGCAGAGTTTTTAGATGATCTAACTTTCCTAAGGACTCGCTCTGAATTTTGGTCTAGAGATACCAAATGTGGATGACAAGAGCGACGACCAAGCATGCACACACAAAATTTACTGCAATTATGTAAACAGAATCAGAAAGTCAAGGACTTACTTTGCCTTGGGAAGAAAAGAGAGATTTCTTTTGAGTAAAACTTTATCCTTTGTGAACTCTCTTGGATCCCTGTACAAATTATAGGATTCTGTATCAGAACTAATATCCTGTAGTAAGGATAGTAAATGATGTGAGTAAAGATGAAAAAGTAAAATAAAATAAAAAGAACTAGAAAAAGCGAAACTAATATAAGAATTAGAAACAAACAACCGTGCTAATTGTCCCCGGCAACGACGCCAAAATTTGACCCATCCTAGAATAGGGTTTGCAAATATAAATTATCCCGATGTTAACCGGGTGTCGTATCCACTGAGACAAAAAGGCTAAGTTGCATTGTTTCCTAAATTCCTAAACTAATCCTAATAGCAAACAAAATATTGATTTCTAAACTAATCCTATGAGAAAACGAAGTGTTGGTTTGATGGGTTTGATTCCTAAATTAACAAATTAAAAGACAATGTTTTAATTCAATCAGAGAAAAGATCTTAGGGAATAAATCCACTCTAACCTCGCATCATGGCAAGTATAGACCTAGGGTTCCACTATCAACGCTAAAAAGACTCTATTTGGTTACAAACCTTCAAGAGTCAACAAATAAAGGATGTGAATGTAGATCGGGGCATAACCTATCTCTATAGCATAGATTATCCTAAATCTAATAACACATTCAACCAAGCACCGTTATATGACGTAGTATTCAAATCTACAAGATTAAAAATACCAAAGAAAGAGATATCGCATTAAGAGAATAAAATCCAATCAATGGATAACATCAATGTCATATAACCAAAAGCATTTAAAGGAAAACCCTAGATCTATACATCACCATATACATAAGGTTAGGGCTTCATCGCAGCCCTAAGATAAAGATTTAGTTACTCACGGCGAGAGGTTGACGAAGAATCTTTGACAAAATCCTCATTGATGCTCTTCCGAAGCTCCATAACCTAGCTCCCGATCTTCTCCCAAGATGTGAATCTCCTCTAAAATGAGTTTGAGCTTTTATTTATAGGTTTTGGGATGAAAAACCTCGTCAAAATGCGCATGAGGCGGACTCTCAGAAGGTCCGGGCATCTGAACACCAGGTACTGGGCGTCCGAACGCCTGGAAGCAGTATTTTCCAGGTTGAATATGTGGCCGGGCGTCTGGACGCCCAGAGGCAGAACCTCCGGGTCAATTCCGATTTTTCTGATTTTTCGCCATTTTCTTCGTTTTGCACCAATTTCTTCTCAATGCTTTTGGGGCACCTATAAACATAAAAATGACATAATTAAACTAATTATACTCATCAAAACGTATACCAAAGTCTAAATTAAGGGGCTTAAATGGTACATTTTAGGCTCTTATCACTCCCCGTACCTTGTCAGCCAAGATGAACTATATTCTATAAGAAAGTAGAAGCATCAACAACCTTTTAGAGTAGCCCTTCAGAATGATCTCTCAATGGCTCTAGAGAATAATCTCTCTCTTAGGGCCCGTTTGGATGTCTACATAATAAAATATTTACAGATTTAAATATTGCAAGAATAAAATATTATAGAATACAATAATACAATATTATAACAGTATAATATTTTTACTGTTTGGCGATTTTTGAAGAATATTACATATTTTAAATTGAGCAGTTTGGAAGGTGTTATGATTAAAGTAAATTACATTTTAAGAATGTTTTTTTTATTAAATACTTTAATTTACATGTAATTTATCATATCTAGATAAAAAAGTAATGTGGTAAAGCAAAGTTTAACTTTCACGTTTTTACCATAAGTTACTTTTCTTTTATCACATAAAATCATGATAAAGTATAGTAAAGTAAAGTCAATAAAAAAATAACTACTTTATAACTCTCTCTCTTCCAGTTTACTTTACCACATACTTCATCTGACCTTACTTTACCTCACTTTTAACTATGATATGACATCAGTCTTTATTTTACTTTACCACACCCGTAAACAAGTCATTTTTTATTTACCATATAAAACTATGATAAAATATGATAATGTAAAGTAAAGAAAAGAAACTACTTTACCATTCCTTCCCACTTTACTTCACCATGTACTTTATCTCACCTTTACTTTACCACACCTTTACCGTCCTGTGAGATTTACTTTTACTTTACTTTACCATATATGTAATCATACACATTATAATGGATTTGGTGAACTAAAATATTTATTTTACTTTACCACTTTGTAATAGTCATTTTAAAAAATTCTTATTTTGTACAAAGTTTTCTACAGGGGGAGCTGTAGAAGAGAATATTGAGCTTTTAGAAAGAAAAGAATCTTTTCTTCAAATTTCTTTTGAGTTACGAAACGCACAAGATTTTCTTCTTTGAAAAATGAAAGATTATATTCAATAAAATATTATTTTCTTGTGTTTTCTTGTGCATCCAAATAGGCCCTTAGATATCTCTGACTCATATTAATGAGAGGTATATCTTCTAGGGTTGAGAGCAATACCCTATATATAGTCCCAAATACGTGCCTTAGACTTAGTGCACAAGTAGGACTCAAATTGGGAAACCAAGTCTCAAAAGGAAACAATTTCGTGTAGAAACTAGAGATTTTCCTGAAGTGCGCCGCTTATCCGATCGATCGGATAACCCATTTAACTGGGGCGCATTTATTGTCCGATTGATTGGACAGAGGCTCTGATCGATTGGACCTGGGTTGATTCGCCCGGTCTTCTATCTTCATCGGCTTAGCTCGATCGGCACCTCAACCACAGTCCATTCTAAAATAAAATAGAAAATACAACTCAATGGACTCAGAGTTTTGTCCAACCCATGAATTAGCCAACATAAAATATTAACAACTACAATGCAAACTTCTCCAATAAACTCCCGAAGGCAATAGTCTCTTCATCTCCTCTTTCAATCTGTAATTCCCTTATATTTGATCTCCTAAGCCTAGAGAGGGGGTTGTATGAAAATTTGTAAACAACCTGTACTCAGAAGGTGAAGCAAAGAGAACTGATGTAAATAAAAGTGGAGAAGACTCTTCCTGCCAATTAAGTACACGTGCAAGTCATTTTCACATCTTTCTGTAATGTTCAAAGTGTAAAACCCGCCCCGAATGACCGCGATTAGCACTAATTAGATCGTGTGTTAGTTCTAAGTGAGATTAATGAATTTTGCTTAAGTTTGGGGTTAGTGTAGCTTTTATATAGCTTTGGGGAGTTTTGAGAGACCTTTTTGATTTCATGAGACTCTTGGAGAGTCTTTTTAATGACTTTGTGTGAGCATGGGGGATTATCCGCGATTCCACAAAAATTCGTGTTTTAAACTCCGTTTAATTGGTCTTATCATTCCCTACACCTTTTGTGTTTACACCGTTCCCATTCGAGACCTCGAAACTCTACTTTTCTAATGTTAGGGGCACAACTGTATTTTTACACAAAATCTGGACACAATCTTCGATGTCTCCAAAACCCTGGAAATTAGATTTTTCGGTGAACATTTCTTCCCGCTTCGTAGAACTCATCCGAGACCCGGAAACCCATGTTGTAAGCCCAACAAGATTGTTAAGTAGTGGGACCCACCTCCACTTCCTATATAAGAAGAGCATTCTTTTCACTTTCCCCTTTCTTGCTACAATTATTGTGGGAGGATTTGCTAAAAGCTACCTAGGGTTTTCTTCTTCTTCTTCTTCTTGCTTCTTCATCCCCAATCCACCTCAAACTCTTACCAAATGAAGAAATGGACTTCATCATCTTCTTCCCCATCTTGAAGACTTCCCATTGATACCATTTGAGCTGGCAGCAGAATGGCTGGTTGCTCGAGCGCGCAGATATTCTGTTTGCCACCCCAGGGACATAATGCATGTCCGCTCGAGCGAGCATATGGCCACTCGAGCACACAGACCTTTTGTCTGCTGCCTCTCCAGCACAATTCAGGTCCACTAGAGCGTGCATATGTCCGCTCGAGCACACCCCTCTTGGACCTGGGCCACATTTGGAGCCTGGAAAGAGGGTTTTATAGGGAGAACGGATTGTTTCGAGTCCTATCTTCATGATGTGATGTAGGAAGGACTATATGGGGCTACATTGAGGACAATTGCCCTTCGGAAACTCATTGAGGACTCATGGTTTATCAATGAGTATGGGATACTTGGAATGCCTCAACCTTCTAAAGTAACAAGTCCCAAGAATTTTATAATCGGCATATGAGAGCCAAGCCTTGAAGCCTCATTGGGTGGTCAGGCATACATGTAGAAAGGTTTTTTATATTTTCTAGGCGAGGTGCATGATTTCTCTCCAATCTTGTGCATTATTACCAGTGTTGCTTCAAAAACTATGGTTTATGCAAGTTAAGCACTCTGCCCGCCCCGTATATTCATGACCAGATGTTAATGCGATATATGTGCCTATGAGCACCCCGTTCAACCCCATTAGGGCGTTATACACCCATATTGGTTCTGATTTCTGCATGTGACCTCTGTGTTGGCACCACTAAGCTTGGACAACCTTGTCGTCTTGATCTACCGAATTGGAGGTCCCCCTCTTGCTCCTGCCAGCTGCAGTCTGGGTCATGTCTTGTCTTGCTACTCGGTTCTGCGGCCGTGGTCTTGTCTAGCTATATGTATATGTATATTTCGTTGGTTCTCGTCACTTCGCGTGCCTGAGACGAACGCCCCGAATGTGCTCTCATCACATTAATGATAGAGGATTTAGCTTTTGTGTGGTTGCTATCTTGCCAGTTTCCTGTTCATTGGTACCTTTACATGTTTTATATTGCACTTGCATTTCTAAATCAATTTTTTCTTATTTGATGGCAATTATCGCTTTGACAGATTTCAATGTTTTCTAATGTAACTTTTAAAATTACCTTATTGTTATATCATTTCACCTACCTACCAGACCATCATGTCTGACCCACTCTTTTGGTACTTAGGTCTGGATCTCGTTATCTTTGAGGAGGAGGAGGCGGCCGGAGAACCGCAACGAGTAGGAAAATGGCAAGCTGACGATGTCATTGAGACATTCAGTCAAGCTTTGAGATACGAAACACCTTTTTGGGATAGTGACTGACACATTTTGTGACTCTTTTGGTTGTATTGGCCTTTGTTGGCCTCTATTTTTGGGGAATGTTAACTAATTCATATTTTGTATAAATACTAACTTTTATATTTTGGAAATGCCAATTTGATCATTGCTCACTCTGACGTCATGTCATCTATATGTTCATCATCGGTCTTGTATCATGGAATGAATTCGTAAATTTGGTTTGCTACACGCTTCCGCACCCCAAATGTGAATGACTTGTGTGTTTATGGAATATCTTCACCGCGTAAACCTGTGGGAAATTAAATAAATAAGTATATTTTGGCAATCATCTTATTCTATCATTAGCTCGCCGATCCCAGATTAGGAGCGCCCTCTCTGAGCCAACCCGGTCCGGGGTTGCGACACAGAGAATGAATAAAATCATCTCTAGCACATCTTCATTTCTTTTTTGAGCAAAACAGGCACTACCAAAGTTGTGCCAACGGGCTGTGCTGAGCGACACCCTACTGACCTGGGCATGGCAGCCCGCCCAAGCATAGTTGGGTGGGCCTGATGGATAGATATTCAAAACTTTTTGACCCACTTGATGCAGAGATCAAATATCCATAAGGCCAAGAACCCAAGCCCAAGATCTAAAACCCTAATCTCATGCATTAAGATCAAACATCCATCAAGAAGATAGAACGAGAAGCAACAAAACCAACTAGATCTACTAATTCAAATAGATGATAGATTCATACATTTGGAGCTTGGTTATGCTCTAATCGAGAACTTGATATCTACGAAAACCTTTTTTGCAAGCTTTGATCTCCTTTGCCTTTGTGTTCTTCCACACTATGACCCACTTAGAGAACTTCTAAAGGAGAATGGTGGGATCTCCAAGTAGAAGAAAACCCTAGATCTCTAGAAGGAAACCGGATGAGAGACAGGAAGAGAGAGAGGAACTTGAAGATTATTGTGTGTAGAGATCCCTAACCCTCACCTCTTATTTATAGTTTTTGGCACACCTCCTCTTAGACCAAGATTAGAAGTCTTACTTCTATTCTTAGTAAGTATCACACCCCTCATTTCCTTAATAGTTCTAATGAGATTAGTAACATTCTCTTATTAGGGTTAGCATGGGGACCACTAGAGTTTCCTTACAATTGATCGTAGCCCCAAGTGCAAGGCCGCGATTGTAGTAATAACCGGTGAAACCGGATCGATCCACGGAGAGTTTATTTATCGCAAAACCTGTCCTAATAAAAAAAAAAACTAGTTCTAGCCTAAAAAAAAACTATACAAATCAAATTTTCTAATTGAATTAAAAATTAATTGCAAATCTGAAATATTAATTACAACCCAAGAAAATTAAAATCCTAATCTAGAAACCTAATCTAACCACTGCATCACCATAAGATTTATTAGCCCAACCAATTGCAATAATTGTTAAGGTGCATAAAATAAAGAATAAAAATAAAATAAAATCAAATCAAATAAAATAAAATCAGAGAATAAAGAAATTATATTTTAATTCTAAAATTTTGCAATAATTACTTTGCTTAATGTTATCAAGAAAAATCAAGACCACCGCACCAAGTGCGCACTGTCACTACGCACAAAAATTCAATGTTGACTCATTGGTGAAGACCAAGACCCCATAAACTTGATTTATTAATGAAAGACCCATTACAAGCAAATAACCATTACAAAATTCTTTTAACAAAAATAAAGTGCATCCAACCTTACCATAGACACAAGAAACACTAAACGGAGGAGAGGGACTCGCGGTCTTGAACGGCGATCCAACCGGCTCTCGTTTCGCGATCTGAAATCCAATCAAGGGAAGATGATTTCAAGGATGATCCGATGGTGGAGTGACGATAGCAACGGCGGCGGCGCGACGGCGTAGAAATCCAAGTGGTAGTGTGCCTTAGGGAAGGCCTTGGATGAAATATTGATGGAAGGAGGAGAGATGAAGAAAATAATGGAAAAAAAGTGAATTATTGTTGCTGGTCGTCCAAGAGGATTGGGGGGTATGGTATGCACGTCCAGCCCTCTTTGTGGCTCTTTTTATATATTTTTGATAGCTTGGGTTCCAAGGTTTTGATTTGGGTAAGGATTAGTAGAGTGTGGTCCAAGTTGGATTAGGATTAGGAGAGTTTTTGAGAGGTTTTCTAGGGGTTGGCTCACAATCCTAGTAAAAATAGGATTGTTCTTATCTCATGCAACTTCCTCTCTTGGGTCCCACTTTGGTTAAGAATCAATTCAAATCTGAAATTTCAGATTTGATGTGCAATTCTTGAATGCATGTGGACCCCACTTGGGTGTTGCCAACATGGAACGTCCCATGCCTTGGCTAAAATAATTTCAAATCTGAAATTCAGATTTGTATCTCAAATTAGAACAAATGATGGGCCCCACATGAGTGTGCAAGCCTTAATTCTCTTGCCTTGGACGTCCTCACCTTGGAGGGATTTTCTTTTGCAATTTTGTTTTCTTCTTTGTTTGGCTTGAATTGAATCTTAGCCATCCATCTTGACATGTAAGCAATATTTGTTGGAGAGTAGATATGACACCTCATCATCTCATGGCCCACAAATTTGGAACTTATCTTCAAAAGATTAAATCTGATTTTTTCTTGCATATGAGAGCGGACCCTACCATGGCCGCCCCTACCTTGGAATCCATGCCAAAGGAAGGTGGGTCCATGGTGCATTTGATTCATCAATTCTCATCCGTGGACCCCGATTTCTGAAATTCCCTACAAAAATAAAAGCAAAGATCAAAGAATAATCTAATCATATAGGTAAGGAATTATGCAAGATGCGGGCCTAATTCACACTAAATAAATGCATAAAATGTCACCATTTTATCAAGTTTTCTTCAATTAAATTAAAGGTGCAAAGAAAATTCATCATTTCATGTGTGATTAAAAAGTTATGAGAAATTTTTGACTTTCAATGCCAAAAATAGAGAAATTCATGATTTTATGTGAAAATGCAATTTTTGGATGAATTTTGACTCGAATTTAGACTTTGATGCTCAAAAACATAAAATCATAATTTTTTACTAAAATGGTCCATGATTTGATGATTAAGTCCTTAATTACTCTAAAATGATGAGGAAATTCTACATTTTTAAGGACTTATCACACCCCCCCAACCAGCTTTTTGCTAGTCCCGAGCAAAATATGCAAACTATGGTAGGTCTTCTGGCCTAATCTAATCTAAACTAAATGCAAAGACAAAAAGAAAAACGCCACTTTCGCTGGCACTCTCGGTTGCATTTAGCGTATGCAGCAAGCCCTTAAACCCCTAGGTTACCCCTAGTGGACGAGTTGTGCCTCGTGAGGGTTTGCAGTGAATATGCCCACAAAATTCATTTACCTAAAAGTGAAAGAAATTCAATGGAAGGTTTTTCAAAAGAATATTGAATCAAATCGGATGCCTCGAATCCTCGAATAATCAAGATTTCAGACTTTTCAAAATCCGGTTCACGTTTTTTTTTTTTTTTTTTTTAAATTATACCAAAACTTTGAGTGCCTTGTGCAAATGTATACATCAAAACAAAAATTTTAAATGTTCTACGATAATGCCATGAAAACAGAATTCTCCCTCGGAATTTCCCACACATGTGACTGTGCAATGCCTAGGTCCCTTAAGCTTTCTAATTAACCCATATAATGAGCATTAGGCCAATGACTCCCAAAACAGATGTCTTTAGGGCACTAGGTATATAAATACCCCTACGGGCTTACTGGCTCGGGTTAAAAAGGCTACGAACCCAAACTAGTCACATAACTTTTTATTCTTTTCAAGAGTTATTACTAAACTCTTTTTTTCTTTTTTTTTAACACTTATTTGTGCATCCCTTGGCAATTTTTTTCTTTTTAAACGGTCCCCAACAATAGGCAGCCCTTTTCAATTCACCCGAATTAATTCACTGGTTTTGGTTGGCCTAACCATGCCGATGAACCAGGAGAACTCATATGGCCAAATTTCATAAAGTCGTCTCTTTTTCTCTCTTGAAAGAACTCTGAAAATGACACTTAAATTTTTTTTGTCCAAAACTTTTGAAATGATGTACGCATGGTACTGTGAAAAACAAAGTTCGGTATTCTTTTTATTTCTTAGAAAATAATGAACCTTCATTTTACTTCCTTCCAAAAAATTCTGAAATTCCAGATTTCTAAGCATCTTCGAATCGTCAAGTTCTTTTGAAAACCCCCCTGTTTTTTGTTTTTTTTTAAAAGACTACGAAAAAAATTTGTCTAAAATTGGACAAGTGTGCTTGTTCCTACCCCCCAACCTAAACTAGACAACGTCCTCGATGTCATACATGAAATGCGAAATGAAATGTAACATGAGGTGAAAATGTAAAAGGAGGAAAAAGGGTAGAAAGCACCTGGAGTAATGAAGCTTTTGCGTAGTACCCTGTCCAATGTGAGACAAAGAACACACAAAGAAAATAGAAAAATATATGCATAATATACAAAGGTATGGGCCACTGTCAGATCCAGTGCCCATCAATCCTGATAGATAGGATCGATCAGAGGAATTACATTTTCCTCTGGAGGAATAGTCTCCAAGAATGGTTTTAAACGTTGTCCATTGACTTTAAAAGAGGTACCATTCGATGGATCAATGAGGGTCACTGCCCCATATGGAAATACTTCTTGAACAATGTAGGGGCCTGTCCAACGAGATCTTAACTTTCCAGGGAAAAGATGAAGTCGAGAATTGTACAAGAGGACATTTTGAGACGGATGGAATGATTTTCTTAATATCCGTTTATCATGAAAGGCCTTAGTCCTGTCCTTGTAAATTCTTGAGTTCATATAAGCCTCGTTTCTCAATTCTTCTAATTCATTCAGATCAAGGGCTCTTTTCTCCCCAGCCTTGTCTAAGTCAAAGTTCAGTTGTTTTATGGCCCAATAAGTTTTATGTTCCAGCTCCACCGGAAGGTGGCAAGCTTTCCCATATATAAGCCGGTATGGAGACGTCCCAATTGGGGTCTTATATGCAGTGCGATAGGCCCACAATGCATCATTTAACTGCATGGACCAATCCTTACGATTCGGTTTTACCGTGGTCTCCAAAATTCTTTTAATTTCCCTATTTGAGACCTCTACCTGCCCACTTGTTTGAGGATGATAGGGGGTAGCCACTTTATGTGTAACACCGTAATTTTGAAACAAACTCTCAATAATGCGGTTACAAAAGTGAGTGCCCCCATCACTAATGATGGCACGCGGAGTTCCAAAACGGGAAAAGATACTGTCCAAGATAAACTTTTTTACCGTTTTAGCATCATTGTTCCTACATGGGATTGCTTCAATCCATTTGGAAACATAATCAACTGCAACGAGGATATAATGAAAACCAAAGCTCGGGGGAAATGGTCCCATAAAGTCTATACCCCATACATCGAATAACTCGACGACCAAAATTAGGTTTAAAGGCATCATGTTCCTTTTGGAAATTGAACCCAATTTTTGGCACCGCTCACATACTTTACAGAAATCATATGCATCTTTAAATATAGTGGGCCAGTAAAATCCAGATTGCAAAATTTTGTGAGCGGTCTTTTTAGCAGAAAAATGGCCACCACAAGCTTGAGAATGGCAAAATGATATAACACTGTTCATTTCATGGTCTGGAATGCATCTCCTAATGATTTGGTCTGGGCAGTATTTGAAAAGGTATGGGTCATCCCAGAAAAACTGTTTTACCTCAGTGAAAAACTTGTTTTTATCTTGTTGGGTCCATTCTTTTGGAATTTCACCCGAAGCTAGATAATTAGCAATGTCAGCATACCATGGAGAATGGGAAAAAGTGGCAAACAAGTGCTCATCAGGGAAAGTGTCCTGGATTGGCAAGGGTTCTAAAGTGTTGGAAAGGACAATCCTAGAAAGATGATCAGCCACCACATTTTCTACTCCTTTCTTATCCTTGATTTCGATATTGAACTCTTGGAGTAGAAGGATCCATCTGATCAGTCTGGGCTTGGCATCTTTCTTAGAAAGCAAGTGCTTCAGCGCAGAATGGTCAGTAAAGATCACAATTTTGGATCCAATTAAGTAGGAACGGAATTTATCCAGTGCATAGACCACAGCCAATAGTTCTTTCTTTGTTGTAGAATAATTAATCTGTGCACTGTTTAAAGTCCTGCTAGCATAGTAAATTACATATGGCTTTTTGTCCCTACGTTGCCCAAGAACTGCCCCAACTGCATAATCGCTAGCATCGCACATGATTTCAAAGGGTAGGCTCCAATCTGGAGGTTGCATAATTGGAGCAGTCGTCAACATGTCCGTAAGCTTGGTAAAAGCCAATTGACATGCCTCCGTCCACTCAAATTCTGCTTCCTTTAGCAGAAGGTTGCATAATGGTCGAGAAATGACACAAAAATCTTTTATGAACCTTCTGTAGAATCCAGCATGCCCTAAGAAAGATCTTACATCTCTTACGGTTTTTGGGGCGGGCAAATTGGAAATTAGATCTATTTTGGCTTTGTCCACTTCCAATCCTTTAGATGATACAATGTGGCCAAGGACAATCCCTTGTCGTACCATAAAATGACATTTTTCCCAATTTAGTACTAAGTTCTTTTCTTCACACCTAGAGAGGACCTTAGTTAAGTTGCTCAAAAAATCTTGGAAAGAATCTCCAAAAACGGAGAAATCGTCCATGAAGACTTCGAGAAAACGTTCTACCATATCACTAAAAATACTCAGCATGCACCTTTGAAAGGTTGCAGGAGCATTACACAGCCCAAAGGGCATCCGTCGGTAAGCAAAGGTGCCAAAGGGGCATGTGAAAGTTGTTTTCTCTTGGTCTTCCGGGGCGATCTCTATTTGATTGTATCCAGAATATCCATCCAAGAAACAATAATACTCGTGGCCAGCTACCCGTTCTGAAATTTGGTCCAAGAAGGGTAGGGGGAAATGATCCTTTCGTGTGACAGCATTTAACTTTCTGTAGTCGATACAAACTCGCCAACCTGTGGGTACGCGGGTTGGGATGAGCTCATCATTAGCATTACGGACTACAGTTACGCCGGCCTTTTTAGGTACAACTTGGGTAGGGCTGACCCATTGGCTATCCGAAATTGGATAAATGATACCCACATCTAGAAGTTTCAAAACTTCCGCCCTAACCACTTCCTGCATGGTGGGGTTTAACCGGCGTTGCATCTGACGGGAGGGTTTTGCATTCTCCTCCAAATAGATATGATGTGTACACACGAGGGGATTAATTCCCTTAATGTCAGCCACGGTCCAAGCAATTGCACCTTTGTGCAGTTTGAGCACTTCTAAGAGTTGGACTTCTTGGTCCTTGTCAAGGTGTGCAGAAATTACTACAGGAAATGTTTCATTTTCTCCAAGGTATGCATATTTCAGGTGAGAGGGCAAGGGTTTCAACTCAGGTTTGGGCGGCCTCACCTGAGATGGAAGAGACAGAGTGTCAGTTGGTAATAGCTCTTCAAAAGAGGGTTTGCCTATAGTGTTGACCATTTCAACAGTGTTATCAAGTGTTTCTTCACAGAGGGTCAGGCCCTCAATTGACTCAATGGAATCAGAGATTGATTTTTTAAAAGTTTCTGCTGTAAGAACACTGATCAAATCTACTTCTTCAAGGTCAATGTTATCATCCCGTGGTTGTTTGCAAAGGTCAAAAACATTTCGCTCTAATGTCATGTTACCAAAAGATAGCGTCATTTTTCCATTCCGGCAATTGATCAATGCATTGGATGTGGCTAAGAATGGTCTCCCCAGAATTACCGGAATCTGAGCATGAGGATCTGCCACAGGATGAGTGTCTAGCACAATGAAGTCTACTGGAAAGTAGAACTTGTCAACTTGCACAAGCACATCCTCTACTATCCCTCTCGGTCTTTTGACTGATCGGTCTGCAAGCTGCAAAGTAATTTGGGTGGGTTTGAGTTCGCCTAACCCCAATTTTACATAGACCGAGTAGGGTAGTAAGTTAACACTCGCCCCAAGATCAAGCAGCGCTTGTTCAATTTGACAATTTCCAATAATGCACGAAATCGTGGGGCATCCTGGATCTTTGAATTTAGGGGGAGCGTCATGCTTTAAAATTGCACTAGCTTGCTCAGTGAGGAACGCTTTCTTTTGTACATGTATCTTACGCTTCAACGTGCACAAGTCCTTAAGAAACTTTGCGTAAGATGGGACTTGTTTGATTGCGTCTAACAACGGGATGTTAATTTTAACCTCTTTAAGTACATCAAAGATTTCCTGGTTCTGTATAGATGGCTTGGCAAGAGCTAATCGGTTGGGAAAAGGCGGTAAGAGCTTGAATCCTGGAGGAACTTGGCTTTTTTCCTTGATAGGAGGGACTTCATTTTCTTTCCCTTCCGGATCTGAGGATGCAGGTTGTTTATTTTTTTCCAGATCAGGCTTTGCAATCTCTTTACCACTACGTAGAGTGGTAACAGCTTGAACCTACTCCTTTGAATTTGACGGACCACCTTGATGAACCTCAAATTGCCCTTTTGGATTGGGCTGTGGTTGGGCTGGAAAAGCCCCCTTATTTTGTGATTCAATCAATTTGCAGAGGTTCTGCATGGTGTTCTGTAAATTCTCAAAGTTCTGATCATGTTTTTTATTGATGGACTCTTGATTCACCATAAACTTAGCCACAAGTTCATCCCAAGGTGTCGTTTGTGTTGTAGGGGGTACCATTTGCTGTGTGTTTTGAGCATATGTACTAGGAGTACCCCCAAATTGATTTGACATTTGGTTGAAATTGGGCTGAGTAGCATTTGGGCCATTCCTCCAACTAAAGTTGGGGTGATTCCTCCAATTAGGGTTGTATGTGTTACCCGAAGAATTGTTAAACTGCCGGTTGTATGTGTTAGTGGCATTTGCTTGCTCGTGAAACGCTTCTTGAAAAGCAGGGAGTGTTGGGCACTCCGAAGAAATGTGTTTATCACTAGCGCAGATGCCACAAACTATAGCAGGTTCCTTATTCTTCACAAATTTCAAGGACTCAACTTCTCTTGTAAGATAGGCAATTTTTGCTTGAAGATCATCGCTTTCTTTTAATACATATAACCCCCCTCCTTTGGCCTGACTCGATTGCTTTACGGGGTCTATACCTTCAGATGTGTCCCAATTTTGTGCACTATCTGCCAAAAACTGAAGGTAGGTCCATGCTTGATTTGGGTTTTTCGCCATGAACTCCCCATTGCACATCATCTCCACGAATTGACGTGTTTCTGGACTAAGTCCATCATAAAAGTGACCAATTGTATTGTGCAATTCAAATCCGTGGTGGGGACATGCAAGGAGTAGTTCATTAAAGCGTTCCCAACACCTATAATAAGACTCCTTGTCTTTTTGTTTAAAATTCATAATATTTCTCCGTAAGGTGTTGGTCTTATGTAATGGGAAAAATTTCTTTAAAAATTCCCGGACCATGTCGGGCCATAGAGCAATCGAATTTGGTTGTAAGGAGTGAAGCCATGCCTTAGCCTTATCTTTGAGGGAAAATGGAAACAAACGAAATTTGATAAGGTCTTCCCTCACATTATTGAAGTGTAGTGTTGCACACACTTCTTCAAACTCTTTAATGTGCAAATATGCACTTTCTGATTCAAGTCCATGAAATTTGGGGAGAAGTTGGATTACTCCTGGTTTGATATCAAATTGACCCGTACCTGTGGGTATAACCATGCACGACGGTGTGGCTTGTCGTGTAGGGTGAAGGTAATCACGTAAACTCCTAAGAGGTTGATTCACCTCCCCATTATTATTGGGTCCATTCCCATTACCGTTCTCCTCGTTATCACTCTGCTCATCAGCCATATTGGAAATCCTAAGAGAACCAGGAGATCTAGATTCGTAGAATTTAATCAAGCTCTTGACAGGTGATTCCTTCCTTACTAACCGATTTGAGGAGTCCCTCTGCCAAGAAGATGGGGGTCTTTCCTTTTTTTTTGCAATGTTGAAAAGTTTTTATTTATTATTATTATTATTTTTTTTTTATAAAGAAACCTAGAAAGAAAAACTACCTAAGGTCCGTTCTTAGATTTAAAAGAAGATTCTCAAATTCTTGCAAAGTCCTAATCTTAGAGAGTTTAATATCTCTAAGGAAAGTTCCCAAACTCAAATCTATGAAACTGGCCCGACCAGGTAAGTCCCCAGATCAGTGGTGGGGTCACGATGCGTTGCAAGGGTCCCGCTTAAAAACCACTTTCTAGAACAAGAGACTTGTCTCCCTTATCTATTGGGACAAGACTTGCCTAGACATCGAACCAATTAAGAAAGGCAGTTTGTTCGGCTTCCCAAAGAAATAACTAACCTTCTTAAAAAAAATTCCAGCAAGTTTTTAAGAGTCCTTTTAAATTTAAAAACAACTATAAAACTGAGTTTCCAATGAAAGTTCTGAAATTTTCAGATTTTTGCAAGTTTGGTGGCCAAAAAGCCGAATTTGTGCGATCTACGACTTGCCTTTGTGAGGGAAAGTTCCAGAATTTTTTTGGAAACTTTAAAAACCTAAAAATATGAAAAATAATTGAATTTAACAGACCCTAATTAATCCTAACCAGCAACAAAAAAAATGAAAATAAATGACCTAAACTAGTCCAAATTAGAACAAGTAAATTAGGCAATTTTCAGAAATTGGATGTGATTTTTGAAAAATCAGAAAAAATAATTTTTCAGATCTGAAATAGTTCCAATTTTATCAGAAATCAGATATTAAAAATCCACTTTTTAATGCAATAGGGCTGGTCCAAACATTCCATGCATGCTACCCTTAGATCTAGAATGATTGCGGAATAGTAAAGGCACACCCACAAAGCAATTAAAAAGATAGGTTGGAAAAAATACCTTAAGCGAAGAAAAACTCCCCGGCAACGGCGCCAAAAACTTGATCGTAGCCCCAAGTGCAAGGCCGCGATTGTAGTAATAACCGGTGAAACCGGATCGATCCACGGAGAGTTTATTTATCGCAAAACCTGTCCTAATAAAAAAAAAAACTAGTTCTAGCCTAAAAAAAAACTATACAAATCAAATTTTCTAATTGAATTAAAAATTAATTGAAAATCTGAAATATTAATTACAACCCAAGAAAATTAAAATCCTAATCTAGAAACCTAATCTAACCACTGCATCACCATAAGATTTATTAGCCCAACCAATTGCAATAATTGTTAAGGTGCATAAAATAAAGAATAAAAATAAAATAAAATAAAATCAAATAAAATAAAATCAGAGAATAAAGAAATTATATTTTAATTCTAAAACTTTGCAATAATTACTTTGCTTAATGTTATCAAGAAAAATCAAGACCACCGCACCAAGTGCGCACTGTCACTACGCACAAAAATTCAATGTTGACTCATTGGTGAAGACCAAGACCCCATAAACTTGATTTATTAATGAAAGACCCATTACAAGCAAATAACCATTACAAAATTCTTTTAACAAAAATAAAGTGCATCCAACCTTACCATAGACACAAGAAACACTAAACGGAGGAGTGGGACTCGCGGTCTTGAACGGCGATCCAACCGGCTCTCGTTTCGCGATCTGAAATCCAATCAAGGGAAGATGATTTCAAGGATGATCCGATGGTGGAGTGACGATAGCAACGGCGGCGGCGCGACGGCGTAGAAATCCAAGTGGTAGTGTGCCTTAGGGAAGGCCTTGGATGAAATATTGATGGAAGGAGGAGAGGTGAAGAAAATAATGGAAAAAAAGTGAATTATTGTTGCTGGTCGTCCAAGAGGATTGGGGGGTATGGTATGCACGTCCAGCCCTCTTTGTGGCTCTTTTTATATATTTTTGATAGCTTGGGTTCCAAGGTTTTGATTTGGGTAAGGATTAGTAGTGTGTGGTCCAAGTTGGATTAGGATTAGGAGAGTTTTTGAGAGGTTTTCTAGGGGTTGGCTCACAATCCTAGTAAAAATAGGATTGTTCTTATCTCATGCAACTTCCTCTCTTGGGTCCCACTTTGGTTAAGAATCAATTCAAATCTGAAATTTCAGATTTGATGTGCAATTCTTGAATGCATGTGGACCCCACTTGGGTGTTGACAACATGGAACGTCCCATGCCTTGGCTAAAATAATTTCAAATCTGAAATTCAGATTTGTATCTCAAATTAGAACAAATGATGGGCCCCACATGAGTGTGCAAGCCTTAATTCTCTTGCCTTGGACGTCCTCACCTTGGAGGGATTTTCTTTTGCAATTTTGTTTTCTTCTTTGTTTGGCTTGAATTGAATCTTAGCCATCCATCTTGACATGTAAGCAATATTTGTTGGAGAGTAGATATGACACCTCATCATCTCATGGCCCACAAATTTGGAACTTATCTTCAAAAGATTAAATCTGATTTTTTTCTTGCATATGAGAGCGGACCCTACCATGGCCGCCCCTACCTTGGAATCCATGCCAAAGGAAGGTGGGTCCATGGTGCATTTGATTCATCAATTCTCTTCCGTGGACCCCGATTTCTGAAATTCCCTACAAAAATAAAAGCAAAGATCAAAGAATAATCTAATCATATAGGTAAGGAATTATGCAAGATGCGGGCCTAATTCACACTAAATAAATGCATAAAATGTCACCATTTTATCAAGTTTTCTTCAATTAAATTAAAGGTGCAAAGAAAATTCATCATTTCATGTGTGATTAAAAAGTTATGAGAAATTTTTGACTTTCAATGCCAAAAATAGAGAAATTCATGATTTTATGTGAAAATGCAATTTTTGGATGAATTTTGACTCGAATTTAGACTTTGATGCTCAAAAACATAAAATCATAATTTTTTACTAAAATGGTCCATGATTTGATGATTAAGTCCTTAATTACTCTAAAATGATGAGGAAATTCTACATTTTTAAGGACTTATCAACAATCTGACTCCAACTAGAACTCCAGACCCCACATCTCATGTGAACTACGGACCCACAGTTAATTGCAAATAGGTCCACTAATTAAATGCAATTGCATTCCAGTCTTAGGAATAATTACAAGGAGACCCTAAACTTCCCAATTACTACAAGTAGGCCCCTCCATCAATTATAGCCATGGATCTATTGGAATCAAATTTGTCCATCCTAATTAGATCCATCTCTTATTATCCTTGTGACTCAATTAATTACAGTAATCCTCGCCATGTCAGTTTCTTTTAAATGCCTGAAACATGTCTCGCTTTGATACCAGTCCTGTCGCGACCCCGGACCGAGACCCGCGCCCGCGACATGTGGTGAAGTGTCTACCATCTATCAATTATGATTAGCCCACAAGTTTCCGCGGTGAGGGTTCCCAAAACAAACTTGGAATTTATCCCACACGAACAATGGTTTGCGGAAGTGTGCAAGTAATCTTATCTATACAACACATGTGATATAACACCCACTTACATGGGTAAAATCATCAACAAGACAAATATTCAGAGAGGGGAAATATAACATAGCATTTCCATAATTAGTTCAAGTTTCGAGACTACAAAAGCATGTTAAGTTTAAGATTACAATTCCCAAAAACAAAAGAGCCAACAAAGGCTATACAACCCAACATGACAAAATGCTACACCCAACCATGAACACAACTCAAGACCCCGCCCGACGTCTAGAGGACGTCGTCGGGCTGCGACTCACGGGCTGGGGGCGGCTCAATAGCCTCCTCCTGACGCTCCTCCTCAAAGGCAGCGTCACCTGCACCTGGTCACCAAAATAAACGGGTCAGACACGACGGTTTGGTAGATGATCAATTTAGAGAGAAATATAAATCATTTACATCCAATAACAGTTCAGTATTTAAAACCATGCATGAATACGAAACAGTATACTAGACAAACCGAGCAAGCATATAGAAATATAACATGATTAGTGAGAAAAAACCCCTTGAGCTCATCCTTTCTCTACCATACATGATGAGTAGAGTAAGCAGAACAGAAGAGGATATACAAAACAAGACAGAACAGAATCCCATGCTACATTAGGTAGGTGGGGTCCGGTTGCAGAACCGGAAGCAGGATAGGAGGGTGTATATATGAATATACGACTAATCTGCAGATTGTCCAGGGTTTAAGGACCCTCCAAAAAGTGGATCAAACTGAGAGGGTAATCCAAGCTCAATGGTATTCGCCTAAAATCATGTATGTACGAAAACAGAATAATACATATACAATCCGACCAAAATAGGGGAAATTTACTTATCAAAATAGGGCAAGACAAGCATATCAGTGATAGCGCGTGCTATAACAGGATAGAACGAAATTAAAAATCCCCATTATAGTTTCTTGAATAGAACGAAATTAAAAATCCCCATTATAGTTTCTTGAAACACTTAAAAAATCGGGCCAGTACTTGCAAAACGAAACAAGTCCTACGATATACATCGCATTAGAAATCAGGGTCTAAAAACAGACTAAACCGTACACACTAAGGCCTTTTGTTGATCCTTATGTATTTGAAACCCGATTGTCGAATTTAAGATACATTGGTGTCCCTGAAGCTAATGGACAATTCAAGTATCAAATGCACAATCTCAAGCTAGAAGCCCTTAGTAATATTCTGGTTTTCAGTTCCCAAGAAAAATCCACAAAACAGGTTTGATTTACAAACTTGGTCAGCTCTCGGTCACCTGTCGGCTAGCCGAGTATGTGACTGTTGGTTAGCCGCCAGCTGATCGACGGCTGACCGCCATGTCTTCTGTCAGGAAAACACCATTTTATAATTGGAACCGAAATTGCACACGATTGGCTGTCGGCGGACCGAACTGAACATGTCGGTTAGCCGTCGGCTGACCGCCACCTGATCGACAATTCTCTGTTAAAAAACAGGTTACTGGAAATGGAACTGAAGTTCGCTCGGTTGGCTTTCGGGCGACCAAGGTAGTGCAGGTCAGTTGGCCGACAGCTGATCGACGATTCCATGTCACCAAAAATGCTTCGGGAAGAGGAGCCAAACTGAACTCGGCTGACTGTCAGTCGACCGAAGTGGCCATTTCGGCTAACCGACGGTTGACCGGCAGCTGACCGACTGTGCACGATGGCCCAGTTCAAGGTCAAATTCCAGTTCTACCTTCTTCCAACTCCCTTCCCATTCCACTTCCTTTCCTTCTTGGTCAAATCCCTGCATATCCCTTGAGCCTCCATGCTCACCAAGGGTTATTTTTACACTATAATTCATACCACAATCTCTCCTTTCATCACCATTTCTCCATTCCACAAACAATTCCAATTATAATTCAAGGCACATCAATTTAATTCAAAACAGAATTTCCGAAGCAGAGAGAATCATTTCATATGTTTCACAAAGAGAAATGAAAGTTCTAATCATGCTTAGTTGAAAGACAATAAATGGGAAAACATGGCATGTATATACATTGCATTTTCAAACACAAAGTACCAAACCAATTGCATGCATGATGAGGCTAAAGAGATCACTTACCTTGACCAAAAGCTAATCCCAAATGTCCCTCAAAAATCCTACCAAAAGCAAGCCACGAAACCTACAAGAAATCCCATGGAAAGAACCTCAAAATCCACCAAAAATAAGAAGACAAGGACCCATTTCGAAATGGATATTGCATGTGTGGAAAATAGGCTCCTAAGGTACTCAAAAGACTCCACAAAAGAGGAGAAAGAAAAGCCTCACCTGAAGCTTACTTAACCAAGAGCAAGGATGAAAATGGAGGTGCTTCACAATGAAAATCTCCAAGAAAATGGTACTACTAGAGAGCTTGGGTTGAGAGGAAGAAGAGGGTATCTTCAGATTTCAATTTGGAGACCCCTAGCTATGGCATGCAAAGAGGGAAATGAAGAAGAAGAAGGTGGGTTCTCTCAGCTGGGTTTGAAGAAGAAGTTGCAGGAGACAAGTCGTCTGAACGTGAGTGAGGAGGGAGAGAAAACATAACTTAAGTCAATGGGTTCTTGTGGGCCCCATGTGCTCCAAACTTGCGGCGATTAAAACATCGATTTGCAGGCCCCGGATGAAAACGACGAAGAAGACAAAAATGATCGCCCAAAAATCTAGTTTCCAAAAAGTATAAATTTGGCATAGTTCTGAGATTTCGGAATTTGGGTCCAGATTTGGGGTGAAATGACTGTTTTACCCCTTTTGGCCAAAATTTGGGTTTTTGGACCTCAAACACAGACAGGCTGAATATAAAAGTTGAACAATAAAATAAAACCGTTCAAACTAAGTCGAAATCACGATTAAAATCAGGAAAAACCAAAATTTCCTCCCAAGCTTACACGTGCACTCAAAGCACCATTGAGTGTGACTAAATAGCATAAAATGCTCTCACAATTCCCCAAAGCTAGTTCCAGACTAAATCGAGCAAACTTCTAATCCCACGAACACTAAACCCACATTATACTAAACACGCACTAAATCACCACTAATCGCGCTAATCCTGGGTTGGGGTTTGACATCCTCCACCCCTTAGGTTATTTGGTCCTCCAAATAAAAATATAGTTATACCTCAGGTAATAAGTGCGGGTACTTCCTCTGGACTTGATCTCTTAGTTCCTAAGTAGCTTCTTCTGGCTCATGATTTTCCCACTGTACTTTGACCCAATGGATGGTCCGGTTTCTCAATTCCTGTTCCTTGGTGTCCACAATTCTAACCGGCTTCTCCACATACGGGGCATCTTCTAGAACTTCCAGTGGTTCATGTTGCAATACATGTGAAGGGTTTGGGACGTATCTCTTCAACATAGAGACATGAAAAACATTGTGCACCCCGGAGAGTTCCGGCGGTAACGCAAGTCTATAGGCAACGTCTCCAATCTTGCTCAAAATTTCGTACGGTCCAATGTACCTCCTTACTAGCTTGCCCTTCTGACCAAATCTTAGTGTTCCTCTGACCGGAGACACTTTCAAAAATACCTTATCACCCTCCTTGAACTGCAAATCTCTCCTACGAGTATCAACATAGCTTTTCTGTCTGCTTCTGACAACCTTTAACCTTTCCTGAACCAGGTTGATCTTATCACTTGTCTCCCCAACTATAGTCGGTCAATGGAAACTACGAACGCCGACTTCTTCCCAGCACACGGGAGTTCTGCATCTTCTACCGTAGAGTGCCTCAAAAGGTGCCATCCCAATGCTGGAATGGCAGCTGTTGTTGTACGCGAACTCACAAAGGGGCAGGTACTCATCCCATTGGACCTTAGAGTCTAGCACACAAGCACGCAACATGTCTTCTAAAGTCTGTATCGTTCTCTCTGATTGGCCGTCCGTCTGAGGATGGTATGCAGTGCTGAATTGTAACTTGGTGCCCATAGATTCGAATAGGGTCTTCCAAAACCGCGAAACAAATCTGCTATCTCTGTCGGAGGTAATGGAGACGGGCTGACCATGTCTGTTGACAATCTCGGTCACGAATAAGTTTGCTAGTGGTGCCATATGCATCTTACTCTCGGTCTTCATAGGAATGAAATGAGCCGACTTCGTTAGACGATCTACAATAACCCAAATTGCATTGTTCCCTTTCTTGGTAGTAGGCAAACCGGAGATAAAATCCATAGTAATGTGCTTCCATTTCTACTCCGGAATGTCCAATGGCTGCAACAATCCTAGAGGCTTCTGATGTTCTGCCTTGATCTGCTGACATGTGAGGCACTGAGATACAAAAGCTGCTATCTCTTGTTTCATGTTATTCCACCAGAAGCGGTTCTTCAAATTTTGGTACATTTTGGTGCTCTCCGGATGCATGGAATATCTTGTACTGTGAGCTTCAGTCATTATCTCATCCTTCAAGTCTTCGATGTTAGGCACACACAACCGGTCACGAAAATACAACACTCCGTCCACTACTCTGAAATCTGGACGTTCAACAATGGGCTCTACAATCTTAGCTAAATCCGGGTCTTGCAACTGACTGTCATTGATTTTCTGAATGAAGGTGGGCTCAGACGCTATCATACTTGCCAACATCACACCCTTCCTTAACGGTTGCACTTCTACTCCGAGTTCTTCAAACTGTTGTAAGACACTAGCTCCTCTCAAGCTAGCTATAACTGCTGATTTTTTGCTCAACGCATCAGCCACTATGTTCACTTTGCCTGGATGATACTTGATTAGAAAGTCATAGTCCTTAATGTACTCCATCCACCGTCTCTGCCTCATGTTCAACTCTTTATGTGAAAACAAATACTGTAGGCTCCTGTGACCTGAGTGGACTCCAAATTTCTCTCCGTATAAATAGTGTCTCCACATCTTCAAAGCAAATACTACCGTTGCTAACTCCAAATCGTGAGTGGCATAATTCTTTTCATGGTCCTTCAACTGCCTCAATACTTTGTCATTCTGCATCAATACACATGTTGACACCAAAAATGTCACTTTGCCTCCTCAACATCAAAAGCTACATGGAGCCGCATCCTACTAGAAATAGGCAAAGCTGCTTCAAGCATCAGATCTTATCAAAATCAAACAAAAACTGCAAGATCTTTCCAAATAGCCAAAAAAGAGGTACACATGAAGTTTCGGGCCATTTCGACACCATTTGGCCTAACTTCAATCCTCCAACAGCTGAGCGGGAGCTCCCGGCGGCGACAGTGTCAAATACATCAAATCTTCAATCAGAGCCTATGGATGGTTTCAAAATACTTCCAAAAGGTTCCATGTCGAATTTCAAGTCAAACCGACACCGTTTGACCCTCCATCAACTCTCGAACGACGAAATCAAGCCTCCCGGCGGCGAGAATCTCCGATGCAACCACTCATCAAATAAAGCACATGAGTAGCTTCTACATGCTTCCAAAGGGCTGTACATCAAATTTCAGGTCATTCCGACAACGTTTAACTCGGTTTTGACGCTCCGAAGCAAAATCAAGCCTACTGGCGGCGAAACTCCCCGGGACCATGGCATCCAAATCGGAGCTAATGGCTCATCTCAAAATGACTCCAATAGGCTCCCTGGCAAATTTCAGGTCAATCGGACATCGGATGACCGTACATCAAAGCTCAACATCTTCCGCACGGTAAAATTAAGTCTAGCATCAACGGGACCTCAAACGGCTTCGAAACTCAAATAAAAGCCCATGGTTGGTCCTATCTAATGCTCAAGAAGCTTCACCTCAAATTTCAGGTCATTCCGACGTCGTTTGACCTAGTTTCAACTATTGGCGGAAAATCGGCTACGGAGTCTTCGGCTTTTCCAAAAATAGGAAACTTTGTGCTCTGATTTGCACAGCCTTTTGACAGGTTTTTGTAGACACCTCGTTTTGGCACCCTATGAGGGGTAATTCAGTCCACCCTATTTAATGATGTCCTGATTAGGCCCCGAGTCAAAAGTCACCTATCATCTCTAGGCCTCTGATCGCCCCGGGAGTTGGCTCATTGTGATCTACTCATCGGGAGCTTTCCACCCATATATAGAACTCCAAGATCTGACGGGCGGATCAAAAATCATGACAGCAGGTCCCACAACCCGGGGGCCCCGCGTAAAAAATTACCTATCGTCTCTAGGCCTCTGATCACCCAGGAAATTGGCTCATCGTGATCTACTCATCGAGAGCTTTCCGCCCATATATAGAACTCCAAGATCTGACTGGCGGATCAAAAATCATGACAGCGGGTCCCACACCCCGCGGCGCCCGTGTGAAAAATCATCTATCATCTCTAGACCTCCGATCGCCCTGAAAATCAGTTCATCGTGATCTACTCATCGAGAGCTTTCCGCCCATGTATAGAAATCCAAGATTTGACTGGCGGATCAAAAATCGTGACAGCAGGTCCCACACCCCGCGGCGCCCGCGTGAAAAATCACCTATCATTTATGGACCTCTGATTGCCCTGAAAATTGGCTCATCGTGACCTACTCGCCAATAGCTTTCCGTCGATATGTAGAACGTCGAAATCCGACGAGCGGATTGAAATCTACGAAACCTGGGCCCCGGCGAAGACAACCCGACCATCCTCCACCAGGACCCCACCTTCTGGGCCAAACCTGCTTCAACCAGACCAGGCTCAGGTCAAGCCCAACCTGACCCAGCAACTCGACCCCTCACCTTGGATAAGGGATGGAGTGTCCCAGATCCGGGAAACTCAAAACCCCCATTGAATCTCGTCTTCCCCTCTCTATCTCCCACGCCCTTGTCCCAATCTCTAACTCTCACGCATATCTCCCCCCAGGGCTCTCATCCTAGAGGCCACCATCAACTTCCCATCTCAGACGACGCCCATCTCCCAGACCACCACCTTTTTTTTCTTCATCACCATCACTCTCCATCATCTGCATCTCCGTCTCACGCATCTCCCTCTCAGATCCCTCCTTTCTCATGCGCAGTAGCCCCTGGATCCGCCCTCTCTCCATCTCTGCCCACTCTCCCCTCTCGGATCTCTTTTCTCTCTCTCTCTCTTTCTCACCCTCTCTCTGTTCCGCCCTCTTCCTGCACCCTGCAACTCATCTCGCCATCATCCTCCATCTCCATCTTCACACAGAACTCCTCTCTCCCCTCCTCATCTTCCCCTCCATTCCAGATCTCTCGTAGCACCCATCTCCCTCTCTTCTTCATTGTCGCAGCAACTCCATCTCCCTTTCCAGACCACCATCACCATCTTCCCCCATCATCCTCTTCCCCTCTCTAACCCACGCGCCTCCATCTCGACACCTCTCCGATCTCTCACGTCCCCTTGCACCATCAGAACCCACCATCTTCACTACCCATCACCTTCATCCCATCACCCACTTCATCGGGCGCATCCCATCTCCCTCGCAAAACCCACGCTCCCAGAAACCACACCCACCTGCATCCCACCTCATCTTCCCCTCCATCCCAGACCCTTCTTACACGCCACCATCAACTTCCCTTCTTCAAAGCCCCTCTCACGCAGCAGCACCGTCGTCCGCCGCAGCAGCCCCGCGACCCTTCACACCCTCCATCATCTCCCTGCGCAGAGACACCGCGGAAGCCCGAACCTCCACGCCAGCACCCATCTTCGTCTTCCACAGCGCCTCTCCGTCCTCCCCTGCACGCAGCGCCGCTGGAGACCTCCCCACCAAGTACGCCCCTTTTCCCCTCTTTGCACTACCTTGCACCCACACGCACCACTTCCATCTCTCTCTCTCTCTCTCCCTCTCTGCTCGGTCTGCCCTTTCTTTTCTCTATCCCTGTTCCCTCTCAGTCTCCCTCTCCCCCTTGCTCTGTCTCTCCCCTGCACCCACCTGCTCATCCTCTCTGTCTCCCTCTCCCCCTTGCTCTGTCTCTCCCCTACACCCACCTGCTCATCCTCTCTGTCTCCCTTGCTCCTTCTTCCTCTCTTCCCAGCGCCAGCCCCTGCTCTCTATACCCTCTCTCCTTCACCCTCTTCACGCGCGCCATCCTCTCCCCCTTCTTTCCTGCTTTTCCTCTCTCCCTCTTCCCTGTTCTCCTATCTCCCTCTCCTTCCTCTTCTTCCACTCCTCTGCCACCCGCGCAGCCACCTTCCTCCCTCTCTCTCCCTTTTCCCTGTTCTCCTATCTCCCTCTCTTTCCTCGTTTTCCACTCCTTGCACATCCCTCTGTTCTCTCCCCTACTCTCTTCCTCTCCTTCTCTCTCATTCCCTCCTCTCCGCCCTGCCATCACCCCGCTCCACCTCTCATTCTCTCTTCCCCTCCTGCTTCACCTTCCTCTCCCCGTTCTCTCACTCTTTCCTTCTCGCCCGTCTCCCTCCACCTCTCCGTTCCCCATATGTCTCTCCCTCTGCGACCCATCTCTCTCTCTCTCCCCCTGCAACTATCTCTTTTCCGCCCTGCCCGTCTCTCCCCTCTCGTTCTCTCCTTCTCTCCTCTCTACTCTCTGTCACTCTCTCTCCTTTTCTCCATTCCCTCTTCCCTGTTCTCCTCTCTCCCTCTCCATCCTCTTCTTCCACTTCCCTGCAACACCGCCGCACCCACCTACACCCCTCTCTCTCCCTCTCTTTCCCTCCTCTCCTCTCCTTATTCCTCCACAGCCCCTACACTACGCCCCACCCTGCACCCCCTACTGCACTCACGCCTGACTCCACTTCCCTGCACCATTCATTCCACTGCTGAACACTCACGCACACCCCTTTCTGTTATACCCACTTTCACAAACCCATTTCAGAACCCACTCTTCCAAACCGAGCCCATACATGTATGCTTGAGACTATGTTATTCTATTAGGCTTAATTCTCCATTTATCTTATACCTCATTATTCATGTATAAATTATGCCCATGCATTTAATATGATCATTCATTTAAATAGGCATTTTTCTTTCCTTTTGTCATGGCTTGTTTTAATTTGTTCCTGATTCATGCATTAAAACATGCTTATGCATCCAACCTGCCCGTGCATTATAACTTAGATTGCATTTTTATTTCATATTCTTTTAGATGCAATTTAGGACTGCATAATTTATAAATAAAAAATAAAAAATAAAAACAAACAAAAACCCCAAAACAAAAAGAAAACCAAATACTAAAGTAAAAAGTAAAGATTAAAAATAGGATTTTAGCTACCCTATTAATTAGGATAATTAGGCTAAATTTAATAATTAAGTTCTTTTCATCCCTCCTCTCATTAGGATTAGAAAATATTATTTAGGAAATTTCAAATAAATTCTTAATAAAAAAAATTAGAAATTCACTTCCCTCTTCTTCCCATTTCAATAGGATAAATTAATTTAGGATCTTAGGCCCTATAAATAAACTCAAAAATAAAATAAAAACTATAAAAATAAAAAAAAGACCAAAAACAAAGTAAAAGATATAAAAAACTCTCAAAAATATTAATAAATTGGAGTTAGAAATTAGACTATAGCCTAACTGATTAGGTCAGACCCCGGACCTAGATCTAGGTCTACCCCTAGCCAGCTTAGACTACCCTAGTTTTAATAATCCCAACTGATTAGGTCCCGCTCGCTCTCCGGGCGCCGCTAAGGGACCAGGAGAGTGGATGTGGGCGGTTAGGACCTTAGGATAGGGTAGAGATCCATTAGGGAAATGGAACAGTTAGATTGAATCCAAGTAGGAACTCCCCTAGTTAGGCCCGTCTAGCCCCAATTATTAAAATCCAAAAAAAACTATAAAACCAACAAAACCAATCCCAAAAATATTTTCTTCTCTTTTCCTCCACCTCCGGTGCCAAATATTTATCTGAACTCAATGATTAAAGGGAATAGAAGCTGATTCCGAGAACCTGAATTAATGAGAATGACGAAACGAGACGAGTGATTTCACACACCCCAATATCAGTTTATTTACTACCGGCCCATCATCGGCCACCCTCAATCAATCTCGGCCCAACATCGGCCATTTTTATCTTACTTCTGGCCCATCATCGGCCATGCACTTTTATCACCTGCGTATCGCACGCAAACCCACAGAAATCACAACTCGAAGTTTCATCTGCATCATTCTTTCGATTCGCAGAATCAGCCTTTAAACCCTAGGTCGTCAAAGGACATTGAAGCGGGTACCCAGGAATGGGGTTGATCCTCTTCTAAATATTTGGCACCTTTCCCCTTATTTTCTTAGTTTATTTTCATTTTAATTCGCTTATCCCCTAGAATACTTGGATTTAACTTTAATTAGTCTGTTCAACCCTGGATGTTGATTTCCCCTGCCTAGTTCATTATGGTCCCATCTTGAAGCCCGTAATTTGACCCTTGACCCAAGTTCGACCCGAATTGAAAGACCTAAATTAAGTGACGAGACAACCGTCGTGTGTCGCCGGCGGCACATTAGATGAGAGAAGAACCCACCCCATTTTCCTCCCGCATTCTTTCGGCTTTTGTCGAAGGGCGGTGTTACGGCCGAATCCGTAACTGGCGATCGTGATCCGTCGATTTTGAGGGTAGTCGGAATCCTCATTTTCGATGTATTTTTTCTCACACTGTTGAATGGCGACTCCCCTCTCGGGGCGGATCAAAATTCACATCCGACAGTTTTCTTCAGAGGAATTAAGCCAATAATTGAGGAGAAATGTCAAGAAAAATACAGGAGAAAACAGAAGCGAGAAAGCCCGAGAAACGGCGACCGAAAGACGACCGGAAAATGGACCATGGGCCATGGTCGCCGGTGACCTTGGAAGTCCGGGTCGTCGGATTTCCGCCGAAACGTCCGTTTTTTTATTCTTTTTGCGTTTCGTGAAGATTGGCCCCTGTGATTTTCTTAAAATCTGATTTTTAAGGCATGATATCCGTCGATCTTTGTCAACATCACGCATCCGCCATCGAAGTCATTCGATCATCATTGGACACTCCAAAATCGCCAACCGGCCGACCAAGAAAGCACACTTTCTGCCCGACCGATTGTGAAATCGACTGAACAGATGTTGCTGGCCCATTGGTACCAACCAATGTCTGAATTTGCATCGTCATCTGACATCAAATAACATGCGGATCCATCGATGATTATCGCAAGAAGAATTCCAAAAGACGCGGCGCGGCCCGCGACTCTTCAAGCGACTCGGCAGCCAATTAATGAAGTTAAATGACCTTTTTATGACAACTTTTTACGGTCATTAACTCATTATTTTGAACGGCCCAATCAGAAGCAAGCAAATGGGAGTTACAAGTCCAATTAATCATGACAATTAACCATGTAACTCCTATCATTATGGAGATTAATCATGGTAATTAATCATGAAACTTCCATCATCATGGAGATTAAATATGCCCATTATTCTCCATCGGCCAATCAGAATCCAAGAAAAAGGAGTTACAAAATTATGCAATTAAATCTTGTAACTCCTCCCATCATGGAGCATTAATATCATTAATGCCCATAAACCTTCCTAATGGCCACCAAAAGCCTATAAATAGGCGGTCATTCCAAAGGGAAGGGGTCCTGAAAAATTGTTTGAAAACTATCCTGAAGAATTCTCTGCAAAAAGAAGCTCTCTCACTCTGAAGAAACTCTGCTGCAAATTCTACAAGGTGATCGGAGTCCCTTGGGGGGCCACCTCCCCAAGATCTCCCCTCTTCTTCCATCCAACATGGCCTAGATGCGGCTTTTCAACCCATCTACTTGGTTTTTTTATTGGATATATGACCTTCCCTTGGTCTTTGTCCTCTAAAAATCCGAGGTCCAAGCCAAGCCAAGTGAACTAAAGCATCAAGTGTTCTCATCTGAAAGACGATGGTGGAGTCCATACGTGACTCGCGATTGTCGATCTGAACGAGTCTCCACAATCTCCTGAGAAGTCAGATCCCTCTTTCTTTTTTTTCTATTGTACTTTGTATTTTTAAAGAGACAAAAAAATGACAATTCCTGTCTTTCATCATTGATGAGATTTGTAAATCGCCTTTCACTGCAAAATCGCCTTCTACGGCACAAAACTGCCTTTCACGGCAAACTAAACTAAATCGCATCTCACGGTATTTAAAATCTATCTCTTTCTTTAAAATATATGTGCAATGGAAAGTTAGAAAAAAAGTTTGATTTCCTTTCTACTTGTGAAGGTGAATCTCCGGATCACCATTTCAAATTCCAAGTAGAATAGAAAATCTGGCATACCCATACAAAAATGTTGATGCTTGCTCTTTTTTTCTCTTCGCCGCGCCGCACCCCGGCGGACCCGGGACGGAGGAAGGCAAGAAGAAAAAAGACGGGTCCATGAAGTTGGCACACCCGGTGGGACTTGTTCATTTGAGAACACGATGCTTAGAATCCTTGGCTCCTTCCTAGTTGGTGGCCTATGCTGGATCTTGTATCTAAAAAAAAAACATGAGATGAGATTCTTTGGAAACTTCTTTCTTTGAACTTGTTTCCATTCTTTCTTTTCTCAAACAAAAAAAAAAGGTTTTTTTCCATTGGGTTTAAATTGGAGAAACTTTGGTTCTTTCCTTTTCGTACAATGGCTCGCAGAAATGTTTGAGCCAACGTTCGGATTGGGAGGGGCCATTTCCTTCTCTTTGATGGGTCCATTGGAAATCTTTCAAAAAAATTTTATTAAAAAAAAAAGTTTTCAAGTTTCTTTCTTTTGGATTCAAATTGGAGAAACTTTGGTTCTTTCCTTTTCGTACAATGGCTCGCAGAAATGTTTGAGCCAACGTTCGGATTAGGAGGGGCCATTTCCCTCTCTTTGATGGGTCCATTGGAGTTCTTTCAAAAAGAATTTTATCAATTTTTTTTTCAAGTTTCTTTCTTTTGGATTCAAATTGGAGAAACTTTGGTTCTTTCCTTTTCGTACAATGACTCGCAGAAATGTTTGAGCCAACGTTCGGATTGGGAAGGGCCATTTCCTCTTTTTGATGGGTCCATTAGTGATCATTCAAAAAAAAAAAAAAAAAAACACAATAAGGTTGCACCAATTTTTTTTCTTTGACCAAAGTGGATCTAAGAAAAGCCTTGTCCAGAGTGCGGAGGCAGCTAGACTGTTCGAGGTCAGGGTCCTTCAAACGGGTTCATTAAGTAATCCTACCCTTACTTGGGGGCCGATCTATCCACTAAGGTTTTATAAGACCGAATTGGAAGACCTATGTGTACTCTTAAAAAAAAAAAATCTCTCTTCAAAAAAAAAAAAAAAAAACAAAAAAAACAAAAAAAAACAACAAAAACAAAAATAAACTTCTGTCACTATTGTGTTCAAATTGGAAGAGTTTTGGTTCTTTCCTTTTCGGATTTAGTTCTCGTAGAAATGTTTGAGCCTGTATTCAGATTGGAATACCATTTGCTCTTTTATGAATTCAATCTTGGCTTTTAAAAAAAAAAAAAAAACTTTTTTCATTATTGGATTCAAATTTGAGAAATCCTGGTTCCTTCCTCTTTGGACTTAGGTCTCGCGGAAATCGCTGAGCCTTTGTTCGGATTAGAATACCATTTGCTCTCTTTTGCGAATTCAATCTTGTCCTTTCAAAAAAAAAATCCCATCTCGTGTCCTTTTCAAGGATGCGATTTACAACATTTGTGCCTAGCAGTGCTAGTACACCCTTTCAGGTCTACTGTATTCGCGACCGACACATTTGTATCTCCAACCTTATATCATTTTACCTCGAGTGAGCTTCGCTTCTCGGTAACTTGAATTAAGGTTTACAATTGCTTCTAAGCAGTCACTGGAGCGCTCATTTCGAGCCGACCACACTTGCGTTTAGAACAATTGTACCCTCTATGCCTTTTTGCCTTCTTTATTATGCTCAGAATAGGCCATGCCTGCTGAGCGATTTGAAAAGACAAAACCATAGTGTTTTCCTTTTTATGATGACCATATTCTTGTGATTACTAATGGATGTGGTCTTGTTTCAGAAGTTTTTCAAAACTAACAATGGCAGCTTCATTGACCATCACCTTCGATGAGAACAAGTACCAAATCATGCTTCAAGAGAAGCAAAGCAAGCGCACTTTCAAGCGCCCCACCAGCTGCCGAAGTGTCACCTCCCTCGGCGACTCCCAAAACACCGGGTCGACCTCCACTCCCCGGACCATCGTCTTCGGGTCGCTGGGACCATTCCCATTACTCGTATGTCGCGACCCCGGACCGGGGTCCCCCCCCCCAAGTCCGGGCCCTGCGACGGTTATGTCCATCCAACTATGATTAACCCACAGGTTTCCGCGGTGAGGATTTCCAAAGACGGAGATGTAACAATCTCACTCGAGCAATGATTGGCGGAAGCGTGCAAGTAATCTCATCACAACTTAATCACATAAACCTTGTGATTCCGAATTGCATAAGTTAAGTCATCATTAAGACAATAATCAGAGGAGAAAATGTAAGCATAGCATTACCAAATTCAGTTCAAGTTTCAAAATAACAAAGTGTTAAGTTACATAACCCCAAAAGTGAAAAAGGCCAACAAAGGCCATACATTCCCAAAATAGCAAAATAGTCCCATCTATGTGCTTCGTGCTCAAGACTCCGCCCGACGTCTAGAGGACGTCGTCGGGTTGCCACTCACGGCTGGGGGTGGCTCAAAAGCCTCCTCCGGGCGCTCCTCCGCAAAGCCAACGGCGCCTGCATCTAAACACCAAAACAAAGCGGTCAGACACGACGGTCTGGCAGGTGAACAGTTTAGACAAAATACAAGTCAGTCAATATGAAAGTAATCAGCACTTAAAACATGGCATGAGTTCTGAACAAAACATATTTAAAGTGTAATTCGAAACTAATATGCTTTTCAATAAAATAACATGATTCACGAATCCACATTGAGCTCATCCTTTCTCCGTCATACGCAATGACAAGAGCAAGCAAAACGAAACAGAACGAGACAAAACAAAACAGAAGTCCGAGCCACACAAGGTGGGCGGAAAACCGGCCGCGGAACCGGACAGAACAAAGATGTGTATAAATACACGGCTAATCTGCAGATTGCCCTTATGTTTAAGGACCCCCGAACTAGTAGATTAGACTGAAAGGGCAGTCCAAGCTCAGTGAGACTCTATGATATTCATGTATGCATAAAACTGATCAATACTTGTACAAAACTTAACGAAAAATGGGGAAAAACACTTATCAAAACAATGCCAGACGAGACTAAACAAGAATAGCAAAAGCTATAACATCAAAGCTAGAAAGTGTCCCCAATATAGTCCTTGAAACAAATCAAAAGTTAAATACATGCTTGTAAATCAAAACAGGTACAGAACGTATTCTTCGTGTCAAAATTCAAGATTTCGAAACAATTATGTCAAGTATATGCTAAGGTCCTTTGTTTGATTCTCGTGAAGTTGAAGCCCAAATGTTGGAGTTTAAAAGAATTGGTGTTCCCGAAGCTGGACAACATTTCATGTTTCAACTGCACAGCATCAGGCTAAAGACCCCATAACATATTCTAGTTTTTCTCTCCCATCTAAGCCCCTTCAAAATTTCTCCTTCTGTGCAATTCGGTCACCACGCGGCTACCCGGCGGCTGGCCGCCGGTTGCTGGTCGGCTGACCGACCAACAGACCGACTGCTGACCGACTGATCCGGAAACATACTACTCTTCAAATTTCCTGCGCAGGTCGGCTAGCCGCCTGCTGACCGCCAGCGGACCGACCACGCCCTGTGCAGAAATTGAGTTACTGTAATTCTAACCGACACAGGGTAAGTTAGCCGTGGGTCAACAGTCGGCTAGCCGACTGCTGGCCGCCAGCTAACCGCCTGTCTGCGGCAGCTCCAGCTGAATTCAGAATTCACACTCCCTTTTCACCATTTCTTTCCTTTGTCAAATCCCTGCATATCCCCTGAGCCTCCAAGCTCTCCAAGGGTAATTTCCATTCAAAATCTAACAATCCACACTTCCAAATCACCTCACAACATTGCCTCCATTCTTTCATCCATTTATAAAACACATTGGCAAGATAAAAGCAACTTCAAATGAATGAAAAACCATTAACACAAACCATTAGTATATGCATTTCAATTAAAACAAAATTTCAGACTATAACACCTTTGGAAACATACATGCCCAAATTATCATGGAAGAGAAATCAAATCATAAAAACTAAAGAAATCAAACATTGCATGCATCATGAGTCTAAGTTGTTCACTTGCCTTTACCAAAGTCCTAGCCCAACAATCTCAGAAACAAATCCTATCAAAAGTACTCCACGAAATCTACAAGAAAATCCATGAAAAGAACTTAAAAAATCCACCAAAAAGAGAAGACAATGACCCATTTCGAAATGGGTGTTGCAAGCTTGAAAAATGGGTTCCTAAGGAACTCAAAAGACTACATTGAAGAGGAGGAAGAGATCTATTACCTGAAGCTTTCTAAACAAGAAGAGGAGAAGAAAATGGAGTAGATACACAGCTGGGATCTCCAAGAAAATGGTAGCAATGGATTCCTTGAGTGGAGAGGAAGAAGATGGTAGGGTTGGTTTGTGCTTTGAAACTCTCTAGCTTAGGCATGCAAAGAGAAGAAAGGAAGGGAAGAAGAAGAGTCTCCAGCTGGGTTCAGAAGTTGCAGGGAGAGCTTGACTCGTGAGTGAAGAAGAATGAGGGAGAAGGAGATTTGATTCAAGTGGGTTCTTGTGGGCCCCTTTGCTCAGAACTTGCAATGGTTAAAACACTGACTTGTGGGCCCCGGATGAAAACGACGAAGAAGACTAAAATGATCGCCGAAAAATCTAGTTTCCAAAAAGTATAAATTTGGCATAGTTTTGAGATTTCGAAATTTGAGTCCAGATTTGGTGTGAAAAGACTGATTTACCCCTTTGGGCCAAAACTTGGGTTTCTGAGCCTAAAACACAAACAAGCTGAACACAAAAGTTTATCAATAAAATAAAACCATTCAAAAGAGATCGAAATCACGATTAAAATCAGAAAACTAGAATTTTCTCCCAAGCTTACACGTACTCTCAAGGCACCCTAAGTGTGACCAAATAGCACAAAACGCTCTCAAAATTCCCCAAAGCTAATTCTAGACTAACTTGGACCAATTTCTAATCCCACGCACACTAAACTCACATTACAACTAAACACGCACTTAGTTAACACTAATCGCGTTAATCCTGGGTCGGGGTTTGACATCCTCCACCCCTTAGGTTATTTGGTCCTCCAAATAAAAATAAATATACCTCTGGTAATAGTTCAGGATACTTTCTCTGGACTTGCTCTCGTAGTTCCCATGTCGCTTCTTCTGGCTCATGATTTTTCCACTGTACTTTGACCCAGTGAATTGTCCGATTTCTTAATTCTTGTTCTTTGGTGTCCACAATTCTAACTGGCTTCTCCACATACGATGCATCTTCTTGAATTTCCAATGGTTCATGCCGTTGAACATGTGAAGGATTTGGGACGTATTTCTTCAACATAGAGACGTGAAAAACATTGTGTACCCCGGAGAGTTCCGGCGGTAACGCAAGTCTATAGGCAACGTCTCCTATCTTGCTCAAAATCTCATACGGTCCGATGTACCTTCTTGCAAGCTTGCCTTTCTGTCCAAATCTTAGAGTTCCTCTAGCCGGAGATACTTTCAAAAATACCTTGTCCCCTTCTTTAAACTGCAAATCTCTTCTGCGAGTATCAGCATAACTCTTTTGTCTACTTCAAGCAACTTTTAACCGTTCTTGAATCAACTTGATCTTATCACTTGTCTCTCCCACTATTGTCGGTCCGTGAAAGCTACGAACACCGACTTCTTCCCAGCAAACAGGAGTTCTGCATCTCCTACCATAGAGTGCTTCGAACGGTGCCATCCCAATACTGGAATGGTAGCTGTTGTTATATGCAAACTCACACAAAGGTAAGTACTCATCCCATTGAACCTTGAAATCTAGCACACAAGCCCGTAGCATGTCTTCTAAAGTCTGTATAGTTCGCTCTGACTGGCCATCAGTCTGAGGATGGTATGCAGTGCTGAATTGCAACTTAGTGCCCATAGACTCGAATAGGGTCTTCCAAAACCTCGAAACAAATCTGCTATCTCTGTCGGAAGTGATGGAGACGGGCTGTCCATGTCTGCTGACTATCTCAGTCACAAATAAATCTGCAAGTGGTGCCATATGCATCTTACTCCCTGTCTTCATAGGAATGAAGTGAGCAGACTTCGTAAGGCGATCTACTATAACCCATATAGCATTGTTCCCTTTCTTGGTAGTAGGCAAACCGGAGACAAAATCCATAGTGATGTGTTCCCATTTCCACTCTGGAATGTCCAAGGGTTGCAACAACCCTGGAGGTTTTTGGTGTTCTGCCTTAATCTGCTGACACGTGAGGCACCGAGATACAAAAGCTGCAATCTCACGCTTCATGTTATTCCACCAGAATCGGTTCCTCAAATTTTGGTACATCTTTGTACTTCCAGGATGCATGGAGTATCTCGTGTTATGAGCTTCAGTCATAATTTCATTCTTCAAGTCCTCGAGGTTAGGCACACACAAACGGTCACGGAAGTACAACACTCCATCTACAATCCTGAAGTCTGGACGTTCGGAAATGTGTTCCACAATCTTGGCCAAGTCCGGGTCTTGCAATTGACTGTCTTTGATTTTCTGGATGAAAGTAGGTTCAGATGCTAGCATACTTGCCAACATCATGCCCTGCCTTAACGGATGCACTTCTACTCCCAGTTCTTCAAATTGATACAAAACACTGACTCCTCTCAAGCTAGCCATAACCATTGATTTTCTGCTCAATGCATCAGCTACTACATTCACCTTGCCCGGATGATACTTAATTGGAAAGTCATAGTCTTTGATGTACTCCATCCATCGTCTCTGCCTCATGTTCAACTCTTTCTGCGAAAATAGATAGATACTGTAGACTCCGGTGATCTGAATGTACTTCAAATTTCTCTCCATATAGGTAATGTCTCCACATTTTCAAAGCAAATACAACCGCTGCTAATTCCAAATCGTGAGTTGCATAATTTTTTTCATGCTCTTTCAACTGCCTTGAACCATAAGCAACCACTTTGTCGTTCTGCATCAACACACAACCCAATCCTACATTTGAAGCATCTGTATAGATAACAAATCCTCCACTTCCCGACGGTAAAGTGAGGACCGGAGCTGTAGTCAATCTTTTCTTCAGCTCTTGAAAACTTTCTTCACAATGGTCTGTCCATACAAAAGGCACATTTTTCCTAGTTAACTTTGTCAATGGTGCTGCAATAGATAAAAATCCCTGGACAAACCTCCTGTAGTAACCTGCTAGTCCCAAAAAGCCTCTGATTTCCGTCACACTGCTTGGCCTTTTCCAACTGACAACTGCTTCAACTTTGGACTGATCCACTGCTAAGCCTTTTTTCGAAATGACGTGGCCTAGAAAAGCCACTTGCTCTAACCAAAATTCACATTTACTTAGCTTTGCATAGAGCTGGTTGTCCTTCAAAAGCTGTAATGATGTCCTCAAGTGCTCTTCATGCTCTTCCTTACTCTTGGAATACACGAGAACGTCATCAATAAATACCACTGTAAAGTGATCCAAGTACTTCGCAAAGACTTTGTTCATGAGAGCCATAAATACCGCGGGTGCATTAGTCAACCCAAATGGCATCACCAGAAACTCATAGTGCCCGTATCTTGTTCGAAAAGCTGTTTTAGGCACGTCTGTCTCTCTAACTCGCAGCTGATAATACCCAGACCTCAAATCTATCTTGGAAAAATACGCTGCTCCTTGCAATTGATCAAACAATTCATCTATTCTCGGCAACGGATACTTGTTCTTGACAGTCATGTGGTTCAGTCTTCTATAGTCTATGCACATTCTCCAGCTTCCATCCTTCTTTTTCACAAACAACACTGGTGCTCCCCAAGGTGAAACGCTTGGTCTAATGAAACCTTTACTCAATAGTTCTTGCAATTGGAGTTTTAGTTCGCCTAATTCTGCTGGAGCCATCCTGTAAGGTGCAATAGAAATTGGAGCTGTCCCTGGAAGGAGCTCAATCGTGAACTCAACCTCCCGAATTGGTGGTAATCCTGGGATTTCTTCCGGAAAAACATCTGGAAACTCACATACAACGGGGATTTCCTCCACCCCTTGGGACCGTTTATCCTCCGTGATAAACGCTATAAAAGCCTCACAACCACTAGACACCATTCTGTTTGCCTTCAGCGCTGAAATAATCCCCACTTGGCCTTCCTTCCTGTTTCCCTGAACAATCAAATCTGCCTGTTCTCCTTTCAACTTAAAAGTAATAGTTTTACTAAAGCAATCCATGGTTGCATGATACTTCTCTAACCAATCCATGCCTAAGATGACATCGAAATCATGCATGTCTAAAATAATAAGATCTGCTGGAAGGTTGACTTCTCCTAATAGAACTGAACAATTTGGGTAATAGAGTCTACAAAAGGCCTGCTTACCTACTGGTGTAGTGACAGTCAAGATATAATCAAGAATTCTAAATGGCATAGCAATCAGCTTCGCAAACACAGGGGATAAAAAGGAATGAGTGCTTCCAGGATCAAATAAAATTTGAGCTTCTACTCCACAGATGAAAAGTTTACCTTCCACTACATCGCCTGCAGCATCGGCATTGACACGATTAAGATTGTATGCCCGCCCTTGCTGCCGTGGTCTATTCTGCCTTCCTTGTGCATTTCTGTTCTGCTGCTGCTGCTGAGGTGGACGAGCATTCTGATTTTGAACTTGTTGCCTGCCTTGCTGCTGCTGAGGTGGTCTTGCCTGGTTCTGGGCTGGAGCCTGTGGTGCTGCTTGCCTTTGTGGCTGGTTCCTGTTGGCCTGATTTTGTACTTGTGGGCAATCTCGAATGGCATGATCCATAGCCCCACATCTAAAACAAGCTCCCGTGGCTTTACGACATTGTGCAGTCTCATGATTTTTGCCACAATGTGCACACACGCCTTGCCTAGGAGGGTTTTGTTCTTGTCTTGGCTTCTTGTTCTGTGACCTTTGGTTCTGTTGGTGGTACTGTTGCTTTCTATCCCTGATGATCTGATTGTTGATGTCCTCGAACTTGTATGCTCTCTTGACCGCTTCATCGAAGGTGGCGGGTGGAACTACTCCTGTAGCATCCCTCATGATGATGGGGTTCAGCCCTTCTAAGAAGTTAGTGATCTTCTTCTGTTCGGTGTCTATCAACTCTCGGGCATATCTAGCAAGTCTTTCAAACTTTGTCACATACTCCAAAACTGTCATGTTACCCTGCTTGAGCTGCTGAAACTCTATAGCTTTCTGCCTCTTGACATGAGAAGGGACATACTTATCAGTGAACTGGGTCTTAAAAGTCTCCCATGCAGCCCCATCTGGCATAGTCTGATACGGTTCTTTAACCGTTTGCCACCAAGTGTCTGCTAATCCAAAAAATAGAGAAGCTGTGAGGTTGACCTTCTGTATGCCTGTACAAGTGAATACATCAAAGATCTTCTCTACATTAACTAGCCAGTCATCTGCAGCCAACGGGTCTTCTTGACCTGAGAACTCCTTGGGTCCTCTCTTCCTGAACCTCTCGAACAAAATGTTAGGGTCTTGTTCTCGATTTTTGATGATGATATTCGGTCCCCCAGGTTGCCTAGGCGGGGGTAGAGGCCTAGTTTGTAAAACTTCCAAAAGCTGTCGTTGAACCTGTGCCATTTCCTCATCCTTCTTAGCTAGCTGTTCTTGGAACCGAGCTTGGTTCTCATTGGCCTCTCTTTGTAGCCTAGCATGGACTTCATTAGCTTCCCTCTGCATTCTTGTCTGACTTTCATTAGCTTGCCTCTGTTGTTCTAACATGGCTTGCATGAGTGCCTGAAACTGAGTCATTGTAGGTGGCTGTTCATGAAGTGTTTCACTGTTATCATTATTGGTATTGCTCCCTGAAGCATTCTGATTCGGAGTTCTTCTTGGAGGCATGATGCTGTAAAACAAATGGTCAGTACATATTAGCAAATTGGGGTTTGGTTTCTAAGTCCACACTACTGATCTAACGTGCTCACGGATCCTCGCCACGTCCCTAAGAGTTTCTAGTTCCTTTTAATTGCCTGAAACATGTCCCGCTCTGATACCAGTCCTGTCGCGACCCCGGACCGGGGTCCCCCCCCCCAAGTCCGGGCCCCGCGACGGTTATGTCCATCCAACTATGATTAACCCACAGGTTTCAGCGGTGAGGATTTCCAAAGACGGAGATGTAACAATCTCACTCGAGCAATGATTGGCGGAAGCGTGCAAGTAATCTCATCACAACTTAATCACATAAACCTTGTGATTCCGAATTGCATAAGTTAAGTCATCATTAAGACAATAATCAGAGGAGAAAATGTAAGCATAGCATTACCAAATTCAGTTCAAGTTTCAAAATAACAAAGTGTTAAGTTACATAACCCCAAAAGTGAAAAAGGCCAACAAAGGCCATACATTCCCAAAATAGCAAAATAGTCCCATCTATGTGCTTCGTGCTCAAGACTCCGCCCGACGTCTAGAGGACGTCGTCGGGTTGCCACTCACGGCTGGGGGTGGCTCAAAAGCCTCCTCCGGGCGCTCCTCCGCAAAGCCAACGGCGCCTGCATCTAAACACCAAAACAAAGGGGTCAGACACGACGGTCTGGCAGGTGAACAGTTTAGACAAAATACAAGTCAGTCAATATGAAAGTAATCAGCACTTAAAACATGGCATGAGTTCTGAACAAAACATATTTAAAGTGTAATTTGAAACTAATATGCTTTTCAATAAAATAACATGATTCACGAATCCACATTGAGCTCATCCTTTCTCCGTCATACGCAATGACAAGAGCAAGCAAAACGAAACAGAACGAGACAAAACAAAACAGAAGTCCGAGCCACACAAGGTGGGCGGAAAACCGGCCGCGGAACCGGACAGAACAAAGATGTGTATAAATACACGGCTAATCTGCAGATTGCCCTTATGTTTAAGGACCCCCGAACTAGTAGATTAGACTGAAAGGGCAGTCCAAGCTCAGTGAGACTCTATGATATTCATGTATGCATAAAACTGATCAATACTTGTACAAAACTTAACGAAAAATGGGGAAAAACACTTATCAAAACAATGCCAGACGAGACTAAACAAGAATAGCAAAAGCTATAACATCAAAGCTAGAAAGTGTCCCCAATATAGTCCTTGAAACAAATCAAAAGTTAAATACATGCTTGTAAATCAAAACAGGTACAGAACGTATTCTTCGTGTCAAAATTCAAGATTTCGAAACAATTATGTCAAGTATATGCTAAGGTCCTTTGTTTGATTCTCGTGAAGTTGAAGCCCAAATGTTGGAGTTTAAAAGAATTGGTGTTCCCGAAGCTGGACAACATTTCATGTTTCAACTGCACAGCATCAGGCTAAAGACCCCATAACATATTCTAGTTTTTCTCTCCCATCTAAGCCCCTTCAAAATTTCTCCTTCTGTGCAATTCGGTCACCACGCGGCTACCCGGCGGCTGGCCGCCGGTTGCTGGTCGGCTGACCGACCAACAGACCGACTGCTGACCGACTGATCCGGAAACATACTACTCTTCAAATTTCCTGCGCAGGTCGGCTAGCCGCCTGCTGACCGCCAGCGGACCGACCACGCCCTGTGCAGAAATTGAGTTACTGTAATTCTAACCGACACAGGGTCGGTTAGCCGTGGGTCAACAGTCGGCTAGCCGACTGCTGGCCGCCAGCTAACCGCCTGTCTGCGGCAGCTCCAGCTGAATTCAGAATTCACACTCCCTTTTCACCATTTCTTTCCTTTGTCAAATCCCTGCATATCCCCTGAGCCTCCAAGCTCTCCAAGGGCAATTTCCATTCAAAATCTAACAATCCACACTTCCAAATCACCTCACAACATTGCCTCCATTCTTTCATCCATTTATAAAACACATTGGCAAGATAAAAGCAACTTCAAATGAATGAAAAACCATTAACACAAACCATTAGTATATGCATTTCAATTAAAACAAAATTTCAGACTATAACACCTTTGGAAACATACATGCCCAAATTATCATGGAAGAGAAATCAAATCATAAAAACTAAAGAAATCAAACATTGCATGCATCATGAGTCTAAGTTGTTCACTTGCCTTTACCAAAGTCCTAGCCCAACAATCTCAGAAACAAATCCTATCAAAAGTACTCCACGAAATCTACAAGAAAATCCATGAAAAGAACTTAAAAAATCCACCAAAAAGAGAAGACAATGACCCATTTCGAAATGGGTGTTGCAAGCTTGAAAAATGGGTTCCTAAGGAACTCAAAAGACTACATTGAAGAGGAGGAAGAGATCTATTACCTGAAGCTTGCTAAACAAGAAGAGGAGAAGAAAATGGAGTAGATACACAGCTGGGATCTCCAAGAAAATGGTAGCAATGGATTCCTTGAGTGGAGAGGAAGAAGATGGTAGGGTTGGTTTGTGCTTTGAAACTCTCTAGCTTAGGCATGCAAAGAGAAGAAAGGAAGGGAAGAAGAAGAGTCTCCAGCTGGGTTCAGAAGTTGCAGGGAGAGCTTGACTCGTGAGTGAAGAAGAATGAGGGAGAAGGAGATTTGATTCAAGTGGGTTCTTGTGGGCCCCTTTGCTCAGAACTTGCAATGGTTAAAACACTGACTTGTGGGCCCCGGATGAAAACGATGAAGAAGACTAAAATGATCGCCGAAAAATCTAGTTTCCAAAAAGTATAAATTTGGCATAGTTTTGAGATTTCGAAATTTGAGTCCAGATTTGGTGTGAAAAGACTGATTTACCCCTTTGGGCCAAAACTTGGGTTTCTGAGCCTAAAACACAAACAAGCTGAACACAAAAGTTTATCAATAAAATAAAACCATTCAAAAGAGATCGAAATCACGATTAAAATCAGAAAACTAGAATTTTCTCCCAAGCTTACACGTACTCTCAAGGCACCCTAAGTGTGACCAAATAGCACAAAACGCTCTCAAAATTCCCCAAAGCTAATTCTAGACTAACTTGGACCAATTTCTAATCCCACGCACACTAAACTCACATTACAACTAAACACGCACTTAGTTAACACTAATCGCGTTAATCCTGGGTCGGGGTTTGACACCGTAGAAGAGACGACGCCTGCTAAGAAGCAAAAGACCGCCCCTTAACGTGTTGCTGCCCCGACACCAAAGGCGGTCACCAAGAAACCCGAGGCTCATGGCAGTCCCGTGAAGCCTCAACCTGCAAAAAACCAGGTCTGTCCTAAGACTTGGTCCCCGCGATCTTCACCAAAACAAAGAAGGTCCCAGACATATGCAAAGCTAGCATACCTAGCTCCTCTCAAGGAGAACCGGTTCTATCCTCTTGCTTACATCAAAGGGGAGAAACCTACCCTCCACCGAACTACAAAACCAACCCAGCACAAGCCGACTTGCTCTTACAAGCCCAAAATCAAATCGTGCATCACAAGGCCTCAACAAGAACCTGCCAAGGCCTGCTCTCCTGCAACTTGACCCTTCATCTCAACAGGGGCCGAGCTTGCAAAATTTAAAGCTTCGCTGCGACAGGCCAAGGACCGCGTCCAGATCCTGTCCATGCCAGTTTTCAAGGAAGACAAGCTCGGTTGCTGCGCATGAGGGACCACGTCCTTCATTGCCAGAGCACAGCCCGAGCTAACCGAAGCTCAAATTGCTTGTCGCATACGTCGCCGCGCGGCATATCGACAAAAGAGATGAGAGAAGCAAAGAACCCAGCATTCTGAGCTTCAAATCTCCAAAAAATGGGTCGAAAAAGAAAGACCCGACCAAGTTGCTGCTGTCCACATGGTTGGCAAAACTAAAAGACGGCAGAAATCAGCAATAAAAATACATGTCGGACGACCGGTGACTCGCAGTGTCTCCCGGACGAGAAGGCATCAGGAAGACTCTCCCACTCCTTCAAGCCGGGGACATCGGAGTGATCATTCCTCGGGCTCTTCATCTAGAAGAATGAGCTCTAGCTCAGTCACTAAGACAGTATCCTCTTTCGACTCACGAAGAGTGAATGTCCTAGTCACAAATTCTGAGCAACCTCCGCCGGACGATAACATGGCTCTACGCATTCAGCAGCTAGAGCAAGGACAGCAAAGAATAGAGGTTTTGATGGAAAACCTCCTTCTCACTCTCCAACGTCCACCAAACAACGATGAAGTTCCTCCACAAGATGAAGCAAATGGTGGAGAAGATGAGTCACGCGCCCTTACTAAAAAGGACGTTGACAATATCCTCGCCAAAGCAAAAGAAGAGGAGACATTGAAGGAGCATGGAATCAAGCCACCATATCCCTTATGGATGGACTCGGTTCCGTTCCCTCCAAAGTTTAAACAACCTTTTCTCCAAGCATATACGGGGAAAGGTTCAGCTAGACATCATGTCATCCACTTCAAGATCCTGACGAAAACTACTGCGGATCAAGATGCCCTCAAGATCCGTCTCTTTGTAAGTACCCTGAAAGGTACGACCTTTAATTGGTACTCCACTATGCTAGATGACTCCATTTAAAACTGGACCATGCTAGAGACACGTTTCCTGACCCACTTCAATGGTGAGGATCATCCTGTTACCATGGCTCAGTTCTGCAGCCTTAAACAGGGAGAGAATGAGTCGACATATGACTTCATTCATAAGTGGAAGGCAATGGCATATAAATGCTCAGATGTGCTGCGACAAGCGTCGTTGGTCGACATCTGCCGAAACAACATGAGAGCGAGGATCCGCTCCATGATCATCGACAACAAATCAAAGAACTTGGGAGGACTCCTAGAAGCATCTATGGAGGCTGAAACGGTGATCAAAGACCTCAACAGTCAGAAGTCATCAAAGAAGGAGCCGACCGCCATTCCGACCACCAAGCCAAAGAAAAAGGAGGTTCTCAATGAGCAAACCAAGTCAGCTCCTCAGCCACCAAAGAAAGCTGCAGGTAAGAGATCTGAACTCTCTGATGCATTTAAAGAACGAGTAGAAAAGAAATACCCGTTCGATGAAGATGTTGAAGAAATTTTTGGGGCTCTTTTAGCAAATGGGAAACTCACATTGCCTAACCCCAAAAGGCCTGGAGATGTTGGCAAAACCAACGATCCTCGATATTGTTCATACCACCAAATGGTCTCGCATCCTCTCAACCAATGTTTCGTTGTGAGAGAGAAGATTAACGAGATGTGGAAAAACAGAGTCATTACCTTTGACAAAAACAATGGGTCTGCCTCCGTTAACATGGTGTCATATGGACAAACATCCAAATCACCAAAAGAAAAAATCACTACTTCCTTCAAGGTGATAAAAATGACCCAGATGTCCCAAGAGCTGGTGCCTTACGCAACACCAGATGGACACCCCATATGGCTACATCCCGATCTCCTAGAAGATGAAAATTGGGAAATCGTCAAAACAAAGCCGACCGCTCAACAGCGAAGGTAAGCCAAGAGACAACTCCACAAGCTCAAACAACAGGAGAAGGCTTAAACAAAACAAGAGGTCCCTGAAAAGGCAGAAACCTCCTTTACCGCTTCACTGGGGGCAACAGAAGAGTCCCTCCCCAGAGCTCCAAGAGTGATAAGAAAATTCACTCTCAGTGATTTCATGCCACCACGGCTCAGGGATGAGACTATGCAGGGGGCATCATACTCTTGTAACTCGGTAGTTGGATTCTCCATGAATGGATACGAGTCCTGTGACTGCCAGTGACACAGATGAATGGGAGGAATCCCTTGAAACCGGAGAATATCTCTCCGATGAAGAATGGATCTCGGAATCCCACCTTATGCCAGTAATCTGGTATAACCCTTCCAGCCACAAGGATCCTGGTCTGATGATGATGAAGACCAAGAGGCTGTTCAAGAAAGTGCTGTCAACCCAGCGCAAATAAATGCTCTAGTGGATCCCAACCAGGTCGAACCACAAGGGGCAGATGAAGAAGAATATTTGGCTCCTATGCCTGATCTTGAAGAATATGCAAGGATCTTACAACGTCTGGCAATAGAGCAAGAGCTGGATCGCATCAATCAGCTTCATCAAATTCCAGAACTGGAAGTCTCGGAGAATCTACAAACATCTCCTCCAGTGACTCCAGAAAATGAAGAAAGTTGCTGGATTGATGATCCTCTTACATCGGAGGATAAGTTTGATTCCCAACAGTCCATTGTGGAGGCATCTTCTATCGAAGTTGCCTGCAATGTGATAGTTCAGGATGATAGTGCCTCTAAAGCTTCATCTGTTGAGGCTTCGGACTCTCAAAATGCATCCGGTAGCATATCTTCTGGAGCTACATATTCTCAGGTGACTTCCACTGAGATAGCATCTTCTCAGCCGTCGTCTCCTGAAAAGGTGACATCAGAATTCAAACCTCTTCCGACTGATCACCATGAAGAAGCTCTGGTTGATGAAGCCTTCAAAGAAAACCCTGTCAATTGGTCCCAGATACCCAACCTCATAGGAGATGTCTGGATCGATGAAATACTGGACAAAGAAGAAAAGTTGTTGGAAGCTGTTCAGGACTTGTTCCCGGAAAATGCTCCATGCAATGCAATAACTGCAGATGGCAATGCTGCTGCAGAAGGGTTTTCAGCAAATGGGGAGGATCAGCCCCTTAAGCCCGAAGGGGGTCTTCCGAAAGAAGAACCACCTTTAGCAGCTTTTAAAGTTGGGAAAGGTACCCGCTCTGATCGGGATTACCACAAAAACTACAACCGACCTTTTTATTCTTCTTATATAAATCCTTCGGGAAAACAAGTTGTAAATGCCCCAAGTGGCAACAATAATGAAAATGCGGGCCTCAAGGAGGCTTTCAAGTATGACTTGATCGAGCACTTCAAACACATACCTGCACGACTACACATCCTGGACTTATTACGAATGTCACCACAAACTCGTGATAGTCTCATTTCAGAACTGCAATGGCTGAATGTGGATGTCGACAAACATGCCCCATAAGTCCTACAAATTGAAATGGACTACAGGGTCAGGAAATAAAAAACCTCCTCAAAGGGAGAAAAGAAAGAAGCTGGAGGACCTTGCACAGAATGCCTCTCGGTCCAAAAAGCCGCAAGTGCTACCATCTCCTTTAATAAGGAAGACCCCCTGCTAGGCGGGACGAAGCACAACCGACCCTTGTACTTCACGGGGTACATCAAAGAGATGCCGATACAAAGAGTCCAGATCGACCCGGGTTCTGCACTTAACCTTATCTCTACTTCGGCACTCGAAGAGCTGGGTATCCCACCTAGCAAATTGAGCCACACATCTGTGTCCATCTTTGGATACGATGGGAGTGCTCAAAGGCCCATTGGTAAAATCCGGTTCTGGTTGCAAATCGGCGATCTTATCTTTGAGGTCACCGTGTATGCAATAAAAACTCCTTCGTGCTACAACATCCTTCTTAGACACCCTTGGATACACGAGAATGGTGTCGTTCCTTTAACTCTACATCAGTGCATCAAGTTTGTTGGCAACGACGGCTTGATGCATCGAGTGTTTGCAGACAAAAAGCCCTTCAAAGGCAAAGAAGTCCATTTTATAGACTCTTAGATGTACAGGGACGAAAAAGAAGAAAAGGAGGAGAAAATAGCATCCTTTGCCGGCAATCTCCAAAAAGATAAAGGCAAGGCTCCTCAGCAATCATCGGAAGAAAACAAACCTTCTGGCAAACCCAAAGAGAGCAATCAGTCTCCCTTCGTTGTCTCTTTCAAATCTTCCAAACCTTTGGTAATCACTACCAAAGCAAAGAAGACAAAGCAAAAGACTGGGGGCAAGTTCGTTGTTTCCTTCGTGTCTATCATACAGACACGGATTCGGATTTAGAGACAGAAGATGATGCATCGTCAAGCCAAGCTGATACTCAGCAAGTTCGGCCTGCTCTCACTCCATTGGAGACACCTGTTGAGGTAGAAGATCCCGCATCTGCTACCTTCATCGTTCCGGCAATAACGACAGAAGAGAAACCAATCTTCTTCCATAGATCGAACGCTTCTTCATCAAATTCCTTGCTTGAACCTTTCCAAAATGAAGGTATGCCTCAACTATCCTTGTATAGTCCAATGGCATAAGCTATCATGAAGAAAATGGGCTATAATGCTCAAAATCCAATTGGATTGGGAGGTGGCCGTGGTATTCTCACACCATTGGAACCCACCCTGACTAAAAGTTAGCTGGAAGATTGGAAACTCCACCATTGCATAGACAAGTCTTCATACGGATTGGGGTATTATCCTGACACTCCGATGAGACAGTTGACACAAAGGCTGCAAAGTCGTTTTGCTGACCAAGCCTCAACATCTCGTATTGATGAAGACATCAATCTCCCTGGATATCTCTTTGAAGAGTTACCCGACAAGGACCCAAGAAGCTCATCAAATTGGTACGATTTCTCTGATGATGAAGAGGAATTGTCCGATGACACAGACGCACGGTTCACTGATTCAGAAGAGCCATCGTCTCCAAAAGAAGTGCCTTACTTCGACCCAGTTTCAGTAAGTGATTGGGATCATCTCATAGCAAGTCTTGAGAAGAGTACCGATTAAAAAGATTTATGGACAGAAGCAAAGCCATGGTCTGAAAATGCCCTTGGAAATCCAGAAGGTTTTGTTGAGTTGGAAGCCTCCGAAAATATTGTGGAGGAACCACCTTCAAACCTTCCAACAGAAGATTCTGTTCAAAAGATAGACTTGGGAACACCTGATAACCTACGTCCTGTATTCATAAGTAAGAATATAAAGGATGATGAGTTACCCGAGTATGTCTCTTTTCTTCGTGAGTTTGTTGATTGTTTTGCATGGTCTTACACTGAAATGCCTGACTTAGATCCCAAAATAGCAGTTAACAAACTCAACTTGCAAGAAAATGTCAAGCCTGTCAAACAAGGCCAAAGAAGATTCCGTCCCGTTGTGATGGACAAAATTGAACAAGAAGTCTAGAAACTCAAAAACGTTGGCTTCATCCGCGAGGAACAGCATCCTGAATGGTTGGCCAACCCCGTCCCCGTGACAAAGAAAAATGGGTAAATCAGAGTCTGTATTGACTATAGAGACCTGAATAATGCTTGCCCCAAAGATGAATTCCCGCTCCCCATACCGGAGATAATGATTGACAACACCTGTGGGTTCGAGCGAATGACTTTCATGGATGGCTTCTCTGGCTACAACCAGATAAAGATGCATCCCGAAGATGAAAGGCATACATCATTTCGGACCCCATTTGGTGTGTATTGCTACACTGTCATGCCATTTGGTTTGAAAAATGCCGGTGTAACATATCAGAGGGCTATGATGAAGATATTCCAAGATATGCAGCACAAGCCGGTCGAATGTTATGTTGATAACCTCGCCGTCAAAAGCAAAAGAAAAGAAGACCATCTCAAAGATCTTCGAGAAGTCTTCCTCTGGCTTTGCAAACACAAACTGCGAATGAATCCCCTCAAATGCTTCTTCGGTGTCTCATTAGGTAAGTTCCTCGGATTCATAGTTCGGAAAGCTGGAATAGAACTTGACCCCATCAAAGTCAAGGAAATTCTAGAAATGCCATCTCCAAGAACCCTCAGAGAACTGAAAGGGCTTCAAAGGAGGTTGGCATACATCCGACGGTTCATTTCCAACCTATCAGGGAAGTGCTGTCCATTTTCTCGCCTAATGAAGAAAGGTGTAGACTTTGTTTGGGATGCTGAATGTGAAGTTGCATTCCAAGACATCAAGTCATACCTGACCAAACCTCCGGTGTTGGCTGCTCCCACAACCGGAAAATCATTCATCTTGTACACAAGAGCTCTCGACTATTCTTTGGGCGCTCTACTTACACAAGAAAATTATGGAGGAAAAGAAGTTGCTCTATACTACCTCACTCGCATGTTGGTAGGTGCAGAGCATCGCTACTCTCCAGTCGAAAAAGAATGCCTGGCAGTGATGTTCGCTGTACAAAAGCTGCGTCACTATTTGCTGTCAAACACAGTATACCTGATATCGAGGATCAATCTCCTAAAGGTCCTTGTCACAAAAGCAGGTTCTCTCAATGCCCGGCTGGCAAAATGGTCCATCATTCTGTCACAATTTGATATTATGTATGTACCACATAAAGCAATCAAAGGCCAAGCTCTGGCTGACTTTCTTGCAGAGCATCCACTGCCTAAGGATTCTTCGCTCAGGGATGATCTCCCAGACGAACCTGTCTACAGCGTGGAGACATCCTCACCAAATGCCCCCTGGAACATGTACTTCGATGGTGCAACTAGGACAAATGAAAAAGGAAAGCTGATATCGGGAATTGGCATTCTTTTTGTTAGTCCCCACAAATACATGATTCCACACACATTTTCGCTACTGGAACCATGTTCAAACAATGCAGCTGAGTACCAAGCTCTGATCATAGGATTGGAACTCGCCCTCGAATCTGCCATCGCCATGCGGGAAGCATTTGGGGACTCCCAACTGATCGTCAACCAGATGAATCAGAAATATGAAATAAAAAAGCCTAATCTTTTGCCTTATTACCACAAGGCGCAATCGCTTCGTCAAAGGTTTGACATCCGTCACATCACCCACATCCGCAGAGGTGAAAACATCCGTGCAGATGCCCTGGCTGGACTTGCAGCATCTATGGTGTCGCGACCCCGAACCGGGACCCGGGACCGCGACGGTGTGTGGTGTGGATAATGAACTACTCTTAATAATGATTATACATTTCCTTAATTTCCCACAGGTTTCCGCGGTGAGGATTACACATACACTCATAGAACATTTATATTGGTGCGGAAGCGTGTAGCAAATCAAACTCTTAATCCATTCTCATCAAATAAGACTGGTGATACACAATTATGACATGATGTCAGAGTGAGCAATGATCTCATTAGCATTCCCAAAATATGAAGTTAAAGTTTAAACAAAAGATCAAGTTAAATTAACATTCCCAAAAATAATGGCCAACAAAGGCCAGTACAACCAAAAGTATAAATCAGTATCATTCCACAAACTCCCCAAAAATGTTCGCAGCTCAAAGCTAAACCGAATGTCTACATGACATCGTCAACTTGCCACTCCACTAATCGTTGCGGTTCATCAACCGCCCCCTCTGGCTCCTCCTCAAAGGCAATAACGGGAGCTGGACCTGAGTACCACAAAAATGGGTTAGACACGACGGTCTGGCAGGTGGGTGAATAGATAATACCAAGAAAGAAATCAAAGCATATCATAGGCGTAACGAAAACTGTCATAAAACAAGATGCATGGTTCATTTAAAGTACAGATGCAATATAAATCATGTGGGGTATTCAAGGTTCAGGAACTGACTAGATGGCAACCACACTAGAGCTAAATCCTCTCCATCACTAAGGTGATGAGAGCACATTCAGTACGTTGGGCTCGAGCACACGAAGTGACGAGAACCAACATTATATACATATACATATACATATACATATACATATAGTTAGGCAAGACCACGGCCGCGGAACCGGGTAATGGGACAGGACGGGATCCAAGTTGCAACTGGCGGGAGCACAAGGGGGAGGCCCAAGTCAGTTGATCAGACTGACAAGGACGTCCAAGCTTAGTGGTGCCGACTCATAGGTTACATGGGAAATCAAACGTATACAAAACATATCAGTATAAAACATTCGGGTAGGCGGGGCATGGTGCTCGTAGGCACACATTTTATGTCATTATCAGTTCATGCATAGACGGGGCTGGCAGGGCATATCAGGTGTATAAATCAGAATTCGAGATAAAACTGGTAGGCTCGGGTAATTATACATATAATCTGAGTAAAAACAATGCAATAAATCTTTATATCACTAGGGACTATATATTGGGACATCCATATTCAACGACCTGTATAAGGATCTTGTATGTCTATATTACCCTTAGTATGGTACTCAAATGATAGAGGACATACTAAGTTTCCTTATGCACGTTGATGAATCTAAAAGTCCCAATACCTTTCCGAAATGGTGTTTCTTTCTATGTCAATCTCCTTATGTCATCCCCTGGGTCTTTCCAAGGTGGTAGGGCATCAGAACAACCCATCCAAACCTTTAAATACCATATCTGAAACCAATAGAAAAGACTCAGGAATTCTGGGTGAAACTCCGTCACCTGTCGGTCAGCTGGCGGTTAGCCGCCGATGGGATCGGCGGTTAGCCGCTGTCTGACCGCGGGGCTGACCGCGGTTCACCCTGCTAAAATATAGCATTCTGTGTTTCTAACCGCGCATCTCGGCTACCTAGCAGTCACAGGGTTTTTGGATTGGCGGTTAGCCGCGAGCTGACCGCGCGGCTGACCGCGGTTCGCCTGTCAAAATACAGCATTCTGTGTTTCTAACCGCATCTGGGTCGGCTAGCCGCCGGTCACCTGTCGGCTAGCCGCCAAGGTGACCGCCCGCTGACCGCCCAGCTGCGGGAACTACACATCAGGTGCAGATTTCAACCCTTTACAGATTTTCAGAATTATCAAATAAATCCCAAAACTAATCAAGACACACTAAAAAGGAACCCCCAAAGGGCCCCACTAGATCAAAAGAGTTCCCAAAATTATTCAAAGCTATAAAAAGCTATTCTAATCCAGATTTAACCCATTTCCTCTAATCTCACTTATAGCTAAAACACGTCTTAATTAACACTAAAAGGAAACTCTCGGGGCGGGGTCTTACATATGGCAATCCAAGAAAGGGAAAACATGTAAATTACAGTGTGTCAAAGAAGGATTCTCCCTCCTCTCAACACATACCAAGCAGTTGCTGAATGCCACCGAGTTGTCGGAAGTCGGATTTCCATCCTTAAACCTCCGATTGGCGACTGGAGGGATCCGTTCATTGATTATATTATGTTCGGAATCCTACTAGAAGATCCAAAAGAGCGGGTAAGTATCCAAAGACGAGCCCCAAACTTTCATTTGGATATTCCCTCCAAAATGCTTTACAGAAAATCCTTTAATGGAGTACTTCTACCCTGCTTGTCACAACAAGAGGCGAAAGAAACTCTAAAAGAAGTTCATGCTGGTCTTTGTGGAGCCCATCAGGCTGGTCCTAAGCTCTACGATCAGATAAAAAGGTTAGGTTATTATAGGCCTACCATGGTAGCTAACGCAATGCAATTTGCTAAACGTTGCCAACAATGCCAAGTTCATGGAGATTATGTCCACATGCCTCCAGAATGGCTACATCCTACAGCGATCTCATGGCCCTTCGAAGCCTGGGGTATGGATATCATAGGTTCTATCTCTCCCCCTTCAAGCAAAAGTCATCGCTTCATCTTCGCCGCTACGGATTATTTCTCCAAGTGGTCAGAAGCATTTGCGTTCAGCGAAATGAAGACCTCATCAGTCCTTCAATTCTTATGAACCAGCATCATTTGTCGCTTCAGCATACCTAAAAGATTCGTCCATGATAACGGGCCACAATTCCGGGATCACAGATTCTGCAGGTTCTGCGACAAATACAAAATCCAAAGTTGTCCTTCGACTCCGTATAACCCGGCAGCGAATGGACTAGCAGAAGCCTTCAACAAGACACTCTGCAAAATTCTTAAGAAAATGGTCTCTAGTCACAAAAGAGACTGGAGCAACAAACTGCCTGAAGCTTTATGGGCCTACCGGACTACCGTTCGAGGACCAACCCATAGCACACCATTCTCCTTGGTCTATGGATGTGAAGCAGTTGTCCCTCTAGAGGTACAAATTCCTTCCTTAAGGGTATCTCTACAAAATGAAATGACGCAAGAAAGCAACGTCAAATTGAGACTCCAAGAACTGGATAATCTCGATGAAAGGCGGCTCGAAGCTCTACAAAGCGTTGAGCTTTACCAAGCACGCGTTGCAGGATCTTTTGACAAGAAGGTCAAGCAACGCGCCCACAAAAATTGTGACTTGGTTCTTGCGGTGAAAAGGCCAATGGTTTTTGCTCACAAATCCAAAGGCAAATTCGAACCAAAATGGGAGGGACCCTTCGTCATCGACAAAGTCTTCTCCAATGGCGAGTATGCTCTTCTGAACATGGAGGGTGATAGATGTATGCTGCCCATCAATGACAAGTTCTTGAAGCGGTACTACCCTTGAAGACTTCCTACATCAGGTCAGAGCGATGCCTACATGGCCAAAGCCTATCCCTAGGTACTTGCTATTCAAACCCACTCCTTTTAGAGTTTTCATACCTATGTTGAAATTTCTAAAAAACCTCAAAACAATACTTACTTTCAATGTTTCATTGTTCAAAAAATCATCAAAACCCAAAATCCAAGTTTAGGAATCTCTTCCCTAATTTGACCAAAACTTTCGATCCTTGAACCCAAAATGCATGGTTTGAGGCAAAAATCAGGACTCGGGGATTTCCACCCTAGTCCATCCCGACTTTCACCACCAAAAATGGTTTTGAGTCAAAATTTACGACCCTCGTGTCTTTAAACAAAAAATGGTTTTTCAAAAAACGTGGGGAAGCGTCGTTTAGTCGATACTCACACAAAACCCAAAAATCGGAAGGATGCGAACCCCATTCGATACTTTCAAAACCTCAAGTCGCAAGGAAGTGACACCTCGTCAATACTTGCAAAATTTTCAAAAAAAAAAAAAAAATCGTTGAAACACAACGTTTCAGTTGATATCCACAACCCAAATCTCAAAACAAAAACAAAGGTTCGGAAAAACCTCAAATTTCAAAAATCGTGGGGAGGCGACATTCCATCGATACCCACAAAATTTTTTTTTTGAAGAAAGGCAGGGAAGCGACATTCAATTGATACTTGCACCCAAATCCGCGAGGAGGCGACATTCCATCGATACTCGCAATCGAATGAGCAAGGAAGCGACATTCTATCGATACTTGCAATACCATTCAGCAGGGAGGCGACTCTTAGTCGATACTTGTATTTTTGAAAACCAAAAACCTGGCTTTCACGCCAAAACCTGGCTTTCATGCCAAAAACCTGGCTTTCACGCCAAAACCCGGCTTTCATGCCAAAAACCTGGCTTTCATGCCAAAAAAAAAAATTCTGGCTTCCATGCCAACAAAACAAAACTTGGTTTTCAAAAAAAAAAAAACTCGGGTTCCATGCCACAAAATCTGGCTTTCACGCCAAACAAACAAAAATCGGCTTCTATGCCACAAACAAAATTTTGGCTCCCATGCCACGAAATTTTGGCACTCATGCCACAAAACCAAAATCGGCTTTTATGCCACAAAATCTAGCTGCCATGCCACAAACAAAATCTGGCTCTCATGTCACAAACAAAATCTGGCTCCCATGCCACAAACAAAATCTGGCTCCCATGCCATAAATTTTTTGGCTCTCATGCCACAAAACCAAAACTTGGCTTTCACTCCACAAAAATCGGCTCTCATGCAAAAAACGGGCTTCCATGCCACAAACAAAATTTTGGCTTTCACACCATCCAAAATTCGGGTTTCAAGCCATAAAAAAACCAGGCTTTTTGCCACAAAATCTGGCTTTCATGCCCAAAACAAACTTTTGACAAAAGATTTTCACAAAATAACAACCTTTTGGTCAAATTCTCAAACAAACATTCCCATCCAACTTTTTACTTACTTTCATAAAAAAAGGAATTTAAGTGAAACGAGGGAATACAAAAAAAAGGGTGCAAAAAATGTTTATACATGGAGGTACCAAAAGAAAAGAAGAAAAAGTTTGTTACAAATCAGGAGGCTAGTCCGACATGGTCTTCAGCCAAAGACTTAACTCCTCAAGCAAACTCTTGGCCTTAGCCTCCAAAGCTTCCAGGCCGCGTTTCTTCAGAATCTTCCCATAAAATGCGGTAGGCCATCGCGATCCATCTTCAGCACGAGGAAGCTCTTCCCAGAGAATCTGCCATAGTTCATATTCCTGAGTCTTCCTCCGGAGATTGCTTTCGACCTCCTCAACCTAGCGAATGAGAGTCCTCTCTCTATCGCGAGCTTTCAAAGTAGTAGCCCACTTGGCAGCAGCCTGTTCTTCCAATAGCTCAAGGCGCTGTCTGGCTTCAGTGACCTCCCTATCAAGATGGTGATGGTCTTGTGTTAGCTCAATAATAGCCAACTCGGTGACGTTCTTCTCCCAAACGAGCTGCTTCCGAGTCCGCGAGATCTCATTCAGTTCAGATTTGACCTCGCTGGAAGGCTTCAAAAACATCTCGTTGAAGAAGTCATCATTTGGAAAGCTCTTGGCCTCATTCCACTTATTGCCTAGAGTGATGACTTTATCAACAAAAACCTTGGCATCTGTAATGTCCAAACTGACTTCTTCGCTATCGGCAAGAATGTCCTGCACATGCTTAACCATGTCGAAACCAGCCTCCAAATGGCCAGAAGAAAGAGTCTCGACCCATGAGCTCAAGACTCTCTTCAACACCTTCCTCGCAAACTGACGGGATGGCTCAGATAAAGACTCGCCATGCTCCGTTGGTCGACTACCCATGTCAGGCACCGTTGGAAGAGTAATCAAGAAGCTCTTTCCAATCGGAAACGTCGGAGAAGGAATATCAGCAAGTGGACTCGCCTCTGCCTCATCAAAACTAGTAGAAGAAGCCCCTACTCCTTGATCAGCCGCGGGCACCCCCTGCTCTGACTCTGAAAAGGATAGAGGAACTTCTCCTGTCGCCTCACAACCTACCAATGAAAAATGAAAAACGTATGAATATGATCTTGTAAAAAATCAATACCAAGACTATTACTATATACCTTCTTCGACGACCGGCGGAATGCTTTCTGCCTCCATGAACTCATCCGAAGCATCGTCAAAAGTTGCGTCCATGGATGGTTCGAAGTCGTCTAAATCCTCCGGTAAGTCAGCTGGCAAAAAAATATATGTCAGCAAGTGGCGGTAAAGAAAAACAAAAAAAAAAAGGAAAAAAAGAAGAAGAAAAGAAGTCATACCAGGTGGAGATTCTAGATCTACATCAAAATCTCTGGGCTCTTCCTCAGATGCCGCAATCGGATCCGTCACCCCCTCATCGGCCGTAACCTCAGGCATCATCAAATCATCATTTTCTGCCAAAAGAAAGAAAGCAGTAGATCAAAACAAAAGCTCTCATAGAAGAAAAGAAACGGAAAGAGAAAAGGGAAAAGCATACCATCATCAATGGTCTCTTCCTCTCGACTCCTCTTTTCCGGAGGCTCATCATCATCCCCTGATGCCTCCCAAACAATGGTGGAAGGAATTTCCAGATCAGGAGAGCTTTCGTGCCGTCTCTGACTTTGGCGCTGTCATCTTCTCCTCTTACTCCTACGGGACGAATTGCTGGAAGTACCCGCCCTACCATCAAAATCTGGCCTCTCGCCAGAGTCCTCACTGGGTGGTCTGCTCTTGCCAGTAGACACCATGAAAGCCTTTGCTTGCTCGGCTTGTATCCAAGCAGCGACCTCAGCCTCCTCCTCGGTAAGCTGTTCTAAGACCTCACCAGGTATCTCTTATGCAGCTCCCGATCTGATGACGTCCTGGTCCTCGAGAAAACTAGTTCTGTGCTTTTCTCCAGAAAGGAAAGCCATAACTTCTTCTCGACGGATGCCATCTAACTTCCCAAAGCCCTTCCCAGAAGATTTCTTTACATCAAGCTCCTTCTTGGAAAGCCCCCGGTATGCTGAAAAGCTCTCTATGAACCACTTCGTGAAGCCAGCAGTCCGGAAAGTGGGTAACTTAGGAGAGGAAATCATGGCAGTAGTTCTTATGCACTATAAAACGCCCATGCATTCCTCCCGTCTTGCAGACCTCCAAAACGCTTCACCTTGCTCGAAGGCGCTCCAACAACGCCTTGGGAGAAGCCCAACTACATGGCAAAACGCGAGGGAACATATGGCTGGATGTCGACGAAAAGATGTCTACGGTACACCATCGTGCCGACACGTATGTTAAAAAGCCAACTCCTATCCGCATTTGTCAAAGAATAGTGTCTCCCCGACCCTGCCCTGGTGGAATCTCGGGAGACACCAAAATCAAAAGCATTCTTCCGCAAACTTGGAGAAAGCTTCACTGAAGACTGCCCCATCTCGACGTCCCAGAATCGTCGGATCCTCAAACGGGCAGATAAAAGAGATTCGAAAAAAGGCTTCCCTCTAGCCAACCGAATCATAAACGGGTCATCGTCCTGAGCAACACCCAATTGGTGGAAATTGGGACAGTGGTATACATACCACGAATAGAAAATGTGGGCAGAAAGTACCCTATTCATGGGAAGCCCAAGCCGAACCAGGAAAACAGCAGCATGCAGTTTTGTGCATAAATAGGAGTAAAGAGCAGGCACCAAAGCAAGCCGCTCTCCAAACGCCATCTGACAAGTCGGAAAAATACAGTGCGGCCTGATGTGCGTTCCATCTCCTCCAGCAAAAACAGCCTCACCTAGCCAATAAGTGAGGTAAACAGCGAGATCTCTCCGCAGCGCAATGTCAGAATGAATGGCTTCTGTGTCTGCGAAGAATTCCTTCAAATTTTCTCGCATGGTGGAGATCCTCTTCGAATTTGGGTTCTTAGCCCTGGCTTTCTGGGTCGTACTCTCAGAAGACTCCCCGCTGTCAAAGAAGTTGGAAGACAAAAAGCTACCACTCCTCTAACTACTACACCGGGCCCTCTTCTCCTTAAAAAAGTCGTAGAAGGCAACGAGCTGAAAGTACAAAAGCCTGAACTCCTCAGACTGCTCCTTAAGGATGCTGTCAATAGGCATAAACTCCTCATAGAGATTGCCGAGGATAGGCAGCCTAGTGATGGCGCTCAGTTTCTTTTAAAGAAAAACCAATCACCATTCGTGACAACGAAGGTGTTGGTTTATGGAAGGAACGACTCCTGCATGGCCATGAAGGCCTCATCGGAGAAAACCACGGTTTGCCGAAAAGCACGAACCGCGTCAAAAATCTCGGCCTCCTTCAGAATGGTACCGCTAACCTGCAGGATGTGATCGGTCCACAACTCCCAGCTCGAGTCAGCACTGAAACGGCCGCGAAGCCGAAAAGGCTTCACCCAATTGCTGCCATGGCCCTTGAAAATGCCATGGCCCACCGGTCTCAAATCGACCGAAGGATGGTCTTAACCTTGGTAGTCGCTGGCCGGCATCAAAATGTCCATGCGAGCAGGCGACTTCTCTGCATAACCCGAAGGGCCGCAAACAAAAACCCCGGTCTTGATCACGTTTGTCCTCTTCACCCAGCTTGGAGGATCTTCCCTCTTTGAGCATGTGGAGGAAAGACTCATGATCGAGATAGTCCGATCGAAGGTCGACCGGGTAGAAACAGTTCTCTTCTTACCATCAACTATGAAAGAGAACTAAAAACATCTCCTTTGGTATGTTGAATCGTCGGGGACGGCATCACCAAAGAAGAAGGTAGGCTTAGGCACAATGCTCTGATCGTCCGTGACCCAGGGACGGTTGCTTACCATAATCTTATAAAACTCCTCACCCTTGAGGGCAATCAAACGTTGCCTCATCTCATCTCGGTTGAGCGAGTCACATTCTTCCAAGTTCCTTTCAACATACTAGACCTCCTCCCAGGCCTGCTGTACGACCACATTAGTGGATCTGGTAAAACAGCGAGGTGCATCAGTGACAGGCTCCTTACCCTTGTTCGTTCTGGAGGAACTACCTGCAAAGGATGGAAATAAAGAAAATCAATCAACAAAATGATAGAGTTTTGCTAAAAAAATTCTAGCGAAATTTTGGCATGGTTCCGGGGCAATTCCGAAGAAAAGGAAAACACCCCGAAAGAACTAGGAGCTTGAAAATGGGCTCAACATCGCTGCAAGCTCATGATCAATGGAAAATTCTCGAAGAAGGGTTGAACTCAAACATTGCTGCGAGATTAAACCAAATCTTCTCAAATATCCGCAAGACTGGAAAAAGGCTCAACATTGCTGTGAGCTCCAGAATCCAAAACTTGCAAAGCTCCTCAGAAAATCCCGCAAGACCAAGAAAGGGCTCAACATTGCTGCGAGCTCCAAATCCCAAGACTTGCGAAAAGATTTCCAGGTGTGCACTATCATACTTCCAATTCTATTTTATAGAAAGAAAAAAAATGCATAGAAGGAAAGTTGTCATGCATGTGCGTCTCGAAATCCAAAAAAAAAAGGAAAGAAGAGAGGAAGAAAGTTTCTTTTTTCAAACAAAAAAAAATCACCCACAGGCCACGTGGCTGTACGGCCATGACCGTATGGTCTTGTTTGTACGGCCACAAAAAAAAAAAAAGAGATAGAAAAAAAAGGAAGAAAAAAAAAACACACGGTAGAAAAAAAAAAAGAGAAACTGTGAAGAAAAAAAGAGAAAAAAAGGAAAAAAAAAGATAAAAAAAGCCACGGTAAAAAAAAAGAGAAGAGAAACCGTGAAAGAAAAGAAAAAAAAAGAAAGAGAGAAAGAAAAAAAAAAGAAAGAATGAAAAAAAAAAGGAAAAAAAAATGTGTGAAAAAAAAGAAAAAGAATGCACGTTAAAAAGAAAAAAAAAGAGGAGAAAGAAAAAGAAAATAAAAGAAAAGAAAGAAAACCGTTTCCTATTCCTACATGGGGTTTCTTAAGAAGAAAAGAAACTTGCTTGAAGCAACTGATGGAGGAGAAGAAGAAGGAGCTTGAAGATCCTTGAAGAAGAAGGAGAATTCTTGATCTTGGAGCACTCTTGAAGACTTTTGCAAAAAGAAGGCAATAGGAGCAAGAGATCCAACCTCGCCTTGCTTTTATAGAAGAGAGCAAACCAAAAGAGGAAAGGAGGAGAAAAGAAAGGAGGTAAGTGCTACAAATGAGCAAACTTCCTAAAAGAAAGGAATCATGGGATATTCTTTCCCAAAGAGAAGATCTTTTGAGAAATTCTCTCCAAAAAGAGAGGGATTATGATAAACTTTCTCCCAAAGAAAGATATTTTGAGAAAATCTCTCCCAAAATCAAGGAAACTTGAGAGATTCTCTCCATGTAAAAATATCTTTAGATATTCTCTACCCAAAGGAGATATTTTTAGATATTCTTTACAAAAATGACACCACATGAGATCTAAGCCATCTTTGAAGCTTAAGGTCCCATGGGTTAGCCCACATGAGCCAGGTTTGACCACCTAGGCACTAAAAGTGGCTTTTAGTCAAAATTCCTCTTCCCAAAGAGCATACAAAAATGGTTCCATGCCTCCTTTGAGTTGATTGGACCATACAAAAAAATCCAAGCCTCATGAGTTTTAAAAAAGAAAAAAAAATCAAACCATCCCACCTCATGAACCAAAGTAAGCCAAAACCTTGAAATTGACATTCCACAAAAACCCAAACCACTCCAATGGACCCAAAATTGTCCCAAAGAGTGACCAAAATCCAAACCATGGTCCCCTAACTCGCCACATACAGCTTGTTGGGTCACAAAGGCCAAAACCAAAACCAAATCCCGGTCCCCTAACTTGCCACATACAGCTTGTTAGGTCACAAAACCAGAAATCAAAATCCAAAATCCGACCCCCTAACCTGCCACATACAGCTTGTTAGGTCACAAGGTCAAAAACCAAAAACCTTCTTGACCGCCTGATGCGCCACACAAAGCCTTTAGGTTCACAAGGTCAAAAAGAAAAATTCCAAAACTCAAAAAACCAATCCAAATGTCATTATCAAAATTTTTCCTTGAGATGGTACGTGATCTCTCTCACTGCCATAAAATTCCCTTGGAAACTAAAAAGGCTACTCTATCAAGAAAAATGCTCAGAGACTCTTGGTCAAGTTGAAAGTTCTCCTTCAAAGTTTTCTTCAAGGCACATCGATTGTAAAAGCTATCCAATTCGTCGCTGTACCTCGAGGGGGCATTTGTTGACACCAACAATGTCACTTTGCCTCCTCAACATCAAAAGCAGGAGCCGCATCCTACTACAAACAGGCAAAGTTGCTTTAAGCATCAGATCTTGTCAAAATAAAACAAAAACTGCAAGATCCTTCAAAATAGCCAAAAAAGAGGTACACATGAAGTTTTGGGCCATTTCAACACCATTTGGCCTAACTTTAATCCTCCAACAGCTGAGCGGGAGCTCCCGGTGGCGACAGTGTCAAATACATCAAATCTTCGATCAGAGCCTATGGATGGTCTCAAAATACTTCCAAAAGGTTCCACGTCGAATTTCAAGTCAAACCGACAACGTTTGACCCTCCATCAACTCTCGAACGGCGAAATCAAGCCTCCCGGCGGCGAGAACCTCTGATGCAGCCACTCATCAAACAAAGCACATGAGTAGCTTCTACATGCTTCCAAAGGGTTGCACATCAAATTTCAGGTCATTCTGACAACGTTTGATTCGGTTTTGACGCTTCGAAGCAAAATCAAGCCTACCGGCGGCGAAGCTCCCAGAGACCATGGCATTCAAATCGGAGCTAATGGATCATCTCAAAATGACTCCAATAGGCTCCTTGTCAAATTTCAGGTCAATCGGACCTCGGATGATCGTACATTAAAGCTTGACATTTTCCGCACGATGAAATCAAGTCTAGCATCGACGGGACCCCAAACGGCTTCAAAACTCAAATTTCAGGTCCTATCTAATGCTCAAGAAGCTTCACCTCAAATTTCAGGTCATTCCGACATCGTTTGACCTAGTTTCAACTCTAGGCGGAAAATCGGCTACGGAGTCTTCGACTTTTCCAAAAATAGGAAACTTTGTACTCTGATTTGCACAGCCTTTCGACAGGTTTTCTTCAAACGAATTAAGCCAGTAAATGAGGAAAAATGTCAAGAAAAATACAGGAGAAAACAAAAGTGAAAAAGCCCGAGAAACGGCTACCGAAAGGCGACCAAAAAATGGACCATAATCCAAGGTCGTCGGCCCAATGGTCGCCGGATTTCCGCCGAAACGTCCGTTTTTCCGATTCTTTTCGCATTTCGCTAAGATTGGCCCCTGTGATTTTCTTAAAATCTGATTTTTGAGGCATAATATCCGTCGATCTTTGTCAACATTACGGATCCGCCATCGAAATCATTCGATTATCATTGGACACTCCAAAATCTCCAACCGGCCGACCAAGAAAGCACACTTTCTGCCCGACCGATCGTGAAATCGACTGAACAAATGTAGCTGGCCCATTGGTACCAACCAATGTCTGAATTTGCATCGTCATCCTACATTAAACAACATGCGGATCCATCGATGATCATCGCAAGAAGAATTCCAAAAGACGCGGCGCGGCCCGCGACTCTTCAAGCGACTCGGCGGCCAATTAATGAAGTTAAATGACCTTTTTATGACAACTTATTATGGTCATCAACTCATTATTTTGAACGGCCCAATCAGAAGCAAGCAAATAGGAGTTACAAGTCCAATTAATCATGACAATTAACCATGTAACTCCTATCATTATGGAGATTAATCATGGTAATTAATCATGAAACTTCCATCATCATGGAGATTAAATGCCCATTATTCTCCATCGGCCAATCAGAATCCAAGAAAAAACAGTTACAAAATTATGCAATTAAATCTTGTAACTCCTCCCATCATGGAGCATTAATATCATTAATGCCCATAAACCTTCCTAATGGCCACCAAAAGCCTATAAATAGGTGGTCATTCCACAGGGAAAGGGTCCTGAAAAATTGTCTGAAAACTATCATGAAGAATTCTCTGCAAAAAGAAGCTCTCTCACTCTGAAGAAACTCTGCTGCAAATTCTATAAGGTGATCGAAGTCCCTTGAGGGGCCACTCCCCCAAGATCTCCCCTCTTCTTCTATCCAACATGGCCTAGATGCGGCTTTTCAGCCCGTCTACTTAGTTTTTTTTATTGGATATAGGACATTCCCTTGGTCTTTGTCCTCTAAAAATCCGAGCTCCAAGCCAACCCAAGTGAACTAAAGCATCAAGTGTTCTCATATGAAGGACGATGGCGGAGTCTATACATGACTCGCGATTGTCGATCTGAACGAGTCCCCACAATCTCCTGAGAAGTCAGATCCCTCTTTCTTTCTTCTCTATTCTACTTTGTATTTTTAAAAAGACAAAAAAATCACAATTCTTGTCTTTCATCATTGATGAGATTTGTAAATCGCCTTTCACGGAAAAATCGCCTTCTACGGCACAAAACTGCCTTTCACAGCAAATTAAACAAAATCGCCTCTCACGGCATTTAAAATCTATCTCTTTCTTTAAAATATATGTGCAATGGAAAGTTAGAAAAAAAGTTTGATTTCCTTTCTACTTGTGAAGGTGAATCTCCGGATCACCATTTTAAATTCCAAGTAGAATAGAAAATCTGGCATACCTGTACAAAAATGTTGATGCTTGCTCTTTTTTTCTCTTCGCCCCGCCGCACCCCGGCGGACCCGGGACGGAGGAAGGCAAGAAGAAAAAAGAAGGGTCCATCAACACAACCCAATCCTATATTAGAAGCATCTGTATAAACAACAAATCCTCCACTTCCTGATGGTAAAGTAAGAATTGGGGCTGTAGTCAATCTCTTTTTCAGCTCTTTGAAACTTTCTTCACACTGGTCTGTCCATACGAAAGGCACACCCTTCCTAGTTAATTTTGTTAATGGTGCTGCAATAGATGAAAATCCTTGGACAGACCTTCTGTAATACCCTGCTAATCCCAAAAAGCTTTTGATTTCTGTCACCCTGCTTGGTCTTTTCCAACTGATAACTGCTTCAACTTTGGACGGATCCATTGCTAAACCTTCTCTTGATATAATATGGCCTAGAAAAGCCACTTGCTCTAACCAAAATTCACATTTACTTAGCTTGGCATAGAGTTGGTTGTCCCTCAAAAGCTGCAATGACGTCCTCAAATGCTCTTCATGCTCCTCCTTGCTCTTAGAATACGTGAGTACGTCATCAATAAATACCACAGTAAAATGATCTAAGCACTCTGCAAAGACTTTGTTCATAAGAGCCATAAACATCGCAGGTGTATTTGTCAATCCGAATGGCATCACCAAAAACTCATAGTGCCCATATCTGGTTTGGAAAGCTGTTTTAGGCACATCTGATTCTCTAACCCGCAGCTGATACTACCCAGACCTCAAGTCTATCTTGGAAAAATATGATGCTCCTTGCAATTGATCGAACAATTCATCTATTCTTGGTAACGGATACTTGTTCTTGACGGTCATATGGTTTAATCTCCTGTAGTCTATACACATTCTCAAGCTTCCGTCCTTCTTTTTCACTAAAAAAACTGGTGCTCCCCAAGGTGAAACGCTTGGTCTAATGAAACCTTTACTCAACAAATCTTGCAACTGGAGTTTTAATTCACCTAATTCTGCTGGAGCCATCCTGTAAGGTGCAATAGAAATTGGAGCTGTCCCTGGAAGGAGCTCAATCGTGAACTCAACTTCTCGAATTGGTGGCAATCATGGGATTTCTTCCGGAAAAACATCCGGAAATTCGCACACAACGGGGATTTCCTCCACCCCTTGGGACCGTTTATCCTCCATGATAAACGCTATAAAAGCTTCACACCCACTGTTTACCATTCTGCCCTCCTTTAGTGCTGAAATGATCCCCACTTGGTTTTTCTTCCTGCTCCCCTGAATCAATAAATCTGCCTGTTCCCCTTTTAACTTGAAAGTAATAGTCTTACTAAAGCAATCCAGGTGGCATGATACTTCTCTAACCAATCCATGCCTAAGATGACATCAAAGTCATGCATATATAGAATAATAAGGTTTGCTGGAAGGTTGACCTCTCCTAATAGGACCGAACAACTGGGGTAATAGGTTCTACAAACAACCTGTTTACCTACTGGCGTAGTGACAGTCAAAATATAATCAAGTTCCCTAAACGGCATAGCAATCATCTTTGCAAACATAGGAGATAAAAATGAATGAGTGCTGCCAGGATCAAATAAAATTTGAGCTTCTACTCCATAAATGAGAAGTTTACCTTCAACTACATCACCCGCAGCCTCTGCATCAACACGGTTGAGATGGTATGCCCGTCCTTGCTGCTGTGGTCTATTTTGCCTCCCTTGTGCGTTTCTATTCTGCTACTGCTGAGGAGGACGAGCATTCTGATTCTAAGCTTGTTGCCTGCCTTGTTGTTGTTGCTGTTGAGGTGGTCTTGCCTGGTTCTGAGCTGGTGCCTAAGGGTCTTCTTGCCTCTGTTGCTGATTTCTGTTGCCTTGATTTTGTAACTGTGGGTAATCCCTAACCGCATGGTCTAGTGCCCCACACCGGAAACAAGCACCGGTGGCCTTACGACACACAACGGTGTCATGGTTCTTGCCACAATGACCACAACCTGGTCTAGCTTATTGTTGCTCCTGTCTTGGCTTCTTATTAGTCTGTTGTCTCTGATTCTGCTGGTAGTGTTGCTTCCTATCCTGTTTGATCTGATTGTTGATGTCTTCAAACTTGTATGCTCTTTTGACAGCTTCATCGAATGTGGCTGGTGGGACTACCCCGGTAGCATCTCTCATGAGGATGGGGTTCAACCCTTCTAAGAATTCTGTTATCTTTTTCTGCTCGGTATCAATGAGCTCTCGAGCATACCGGCCTAGTCTTTCGAACTTTGTAACATACTCCAAAACTGTCATACTACCCTGCTTGAGCTGCTGGAACTCTATAGCTTTCTGCCTCTTGATATGTGAAGGAACGTATTTGTCGGTGAAGTGATTCTTGAAAGTCTCCCATGCAGTCTCATCTGCCATGGCCTGATACGGTTCCTTAACCGTTTTCCACCAAGTATCTGCCAATCCGAAAAATAGAGAAGCGGTGAGGTTGACCTTCTGTATACCCGTACAGGTGAATACATCAAAAATCTTTTCTGTGTTGACTAACCAATCATCAGCTGCCAAAGCGTCCTTCTGACCCGAGAATTCCTTGGGTCCTCTCTTCCTGAACCTCTCAAACAATATGTTAGGGTCTTGGTCCCTGTTGTTGATGATTATATTGGGTCCTCCTGGTTGCCTAGGCTGAGGTTGAGGCATGTTCTGCAAAACTTCCAATAACTGCCTTTGGACTTGTGCCATTTCCTCATCCTTTTTGGCTAACTGTTCTTGGAACCTAGCTTGGTTCTCATTGGCTTCTCTTTGTAGCCTAGCTTGAACTTCATTTGCCTCCCTCTGTAGTCTAGTCTGACTCTCATTAGCTTGCCTCTGTTGTTCCAACATGGCTTGCATAAGTGCCTAAAATTGTGTCACTGTAGGTGGTTGCTCGCGATCTGTTTCACTGTTATTGTTGTTGGTATTGCTTCTGGAAGCATTTTGATTCGAAGCTTTCCTTGGAGGCATGATGCTGTAAAACAAATTGTTAGTACATAATAACAAGTTTAGGTTTGGTTTCTAGGCCCATACTAACGACCTAATGAACTTACGGATCCTCGCCACGTCCCTAAGAGTTTCTAGTTTCTTTTAAATGCCTGAAACATGTCCCGCTTTGATACTAGTCCTGTTGCGACCCTGGACCGGGACCCGAGCCCGCAACGTGTGGTGAAGTGTCTGCCATCTATAAATTATGATTAGCCCACAGGTTTCCGCGGTGAGGATTCCCAAAACAAACTTGGAATTTATCCCACATGATTAGCCCACAGGTTTTGTTGGCATGGAAGCCAGATTTTTGGTTTTTGGCGTGAAAGCCAGGTTTTGGCATAAAAACCGGGTTTTCTAGTTTTCAAAAGTGCAAGTATTGACTAAAAGTCGCCTCCCTGCTGAATGGTATTGTAAGTATCGATGGAATGTCGCCTCCTCAAGGGTTTTGGTGCAAGTATCGACTAAATGTCGCTTCCCTGCTTTTTTTCAAAATTTTTTTGTGGGTATCGATGGAATGTCGCCTTGCCACGATTTTTGAAATTTGAGGTTTTTTCGAACCTTTGTTGTTTTATTTTGAATTTTGGGTTGTGGATATCAACTGGAATGCTGCGTCTCCATGATTTTTGAAATTTTGCAAGTATTGACGAGGTGTCGCTTCCTTGCGATTTTGATGTTTTGGAAGTATTGAATGGGGTTCGCATCCTTCCGATTTTTGGGTTTTGCGAGTATTGACTAAGCGTCGCTTCCCGCGGTTTTTTTTTTTTTTTTTTGAAAAACCATTTTTGTTTAAAGACACGAGGGTCGTAAATTTTGACTCAAAACCATTTTCGGTGGTAAAAGTCGGGGTGGACTAGGATGGAAATCCCTGAGTCCTAATTTTTGTTCCAAATCATGAATTTTGGGTTCAAGGATCGAAAATTTTGGTCAAGTTGGGGAAAAGGTTCCTAAACTTGGATTTTTGGGATTTGATTTTTTTTTTTGACAATGAAACATTGAAAGTAAGCATTGTTTTGAGTTTTTAGAGATTTCAATATAGGGATGAAAACTCTAAAAGGGTGGGTTTGACGAGGAAGTACCTAGGAATAGGCTTTGATCATGCAGGCATTGCTCTGACCCGTTGTAGGAAGTCTTCAAGGGTAGTACCGCTTCAAGAACTTGCCATTGATGGGCATCATACATCTATTACCCTCCATGTTTAGAAGAGCATATGCGCCGTTGGAGAAGACTTTGTCGATGACGAAGGGTCCCTCCCATTTTGGTTCGAATTTGCCTTTGGACTTGTGGGCAAAAACCATTGGCCTTTTTACCGCAAGAACCAAGTCACCCTCTTTGTGGGCACGTTGCCTGACTTTCTTATTGAAAGATCCTTCCATGCGTGCTTGGTAAAGCTCAACGCTTTGTAAGGCTTCGAGCCGTCTTTCGTCGAGATTATCCAGTTATTGGAGTCTCAATCTGACGTTGCTTTCTTGCTTCATTTCATTTTGCAGAGATACCCTTAAGGAAGGGATTTGTACCTCTAGAGGGACAACTGCTTCACATCCATAGACCAAGGAGAATGGTGTGCTATGGGTTGGTCCTCAAACGGTGGTTCGATAGGCCCACAAAGCTTCATGTAGTTTCTCGCCCTAGTCTCTTTTGTGACTAGAGACCATTTTCTTAAGGATTTTGCAGAGTGTCTTATTGAAGGCTTCTGCTAGTCCATTCGCTGCCGGGTTATACGGAGTCGAACGATAACTTTGGATTTTGTATTTGTCGCAGAACCTGTAGAATCTGTAATTCCGGAATTGTGGTCCGTTATGATGGACAAATCTTTTAGGTATGCCGAAGCGACAAATGATGTTGGTTTGCAAGAATTAAAGGACTGATGAGGTCTTCATTTCGCTGAATGCAAATGCTTCTGACTACTTGGAGAAATAATCCGTAGCGGCGAATATGAAGCGATGACCTTTACTTGACGGGGGAGAGATATGACCTATGATGTCCATACCTCAGGCTTCGAAGGGCCATGAGATCGCTGTAGGGTGTAGCCATTCTGGAGGCATGTGGACATAGTCTCAGTGAACTTGGCATTGTTGGTAGCGTTTATCAAATTGCATCGCGTATCCAAATTAAAGTTTGGGGCTCGTCTTTAGATACTTACTCGCTCTTTCGGATCTTCAGGTGGGATTCCGAACATAATATAATCGATGAACGAATCCCTTCAGTCGCCGATCGGAGGTTTAAGGATGGAAATCCGACTTCCGACCACTCGGTGGCATTCAGTAACTGCTTGGTGCGTGTTGGGAGGAGGGAGGATCCTTTTTTGACACACTGTAATTTTCATGTTTTCCCCTTCTTGGATCGCCATAGATGCAGCAAGTCTAGCCAGGGCATCTGCACGAATGTTTTCACCTCTACGGATGTGGGTGATGTGACAGATGTCAAACCTTTGACGAAGCGATTGCGCCTTGTTGTAATAAGGCAACAGATCAGACTTCCTGATTTCATATTTCTTATTCATCTGATTGACTATCAGTTGAGAATCCTCAAATGCTTCCAGCATGGTGATGCCGGATTCGAGGGCGAGTTCCAATCCTATGATTAGAGCTTGGTACTCAGCTGCATTGTTTGAACATGGTTCCGTAGCGAGAATGTGTGTGGAATCATGTATTTGTCGGGGCTAACAAAGAGAATGCCAATTCCCGATATCAGCTTTCCTTTTTCATTTGTCCTAGTTGCACCATCGAAGTACATATTCCAGGAGGCATCTGGCGAGGAAGTCTCCACGTTGTAGACAGGCTAGTTTGGGAGATCATCCTTGAGTGGAGAATCCTTAGGTAGTGGATGCTCTGTGAGAAAGTCTGCCAGAGCTTGGCTTTTGATTGCTTTCTGTGGTACATACCTCATATCAAATTGTGACAGAAGGATGGACCATTTTGCCAGTCAAGCATTGAGGGAACGTGCTTTTGTGACAAGGACCTTTAAGAGATTGATTCTCGAAATTAGGTATACTATGTTAGACAGTAGATAGTGACGTAGCTTTTGTACAGCGAACATCACTGCTAGGCATTCCTTTTCGACTGGAGAGTAGCGATGCTCTGCACCAACCAACATGCAGCTGAGGTAGTATAGAACAACTTCTTTTCCTCCGCCATTTTCTTGTGCAAGTAAAGTGCCCAAAAAGTAGTTGAGAGCTCTTATGTACAAGATGAATGATTTTCTAGTTGTGGGGGCAGCCAATACTGGAGGTTTGGTCAGGTATGACTTGATGTCTTGAAATGCCGCTTCACATTCAGCATCCCAAACAAAGTCCACACCTTTCTTCATTAGGCGAGAAAATGGACGGCATTTTCCTGATAGGATGGAAATAAATCATCGGATGTATGCCAACCTCCCTTGAAGCCCTTTGAGTTCTCTAAAGGTTCTTGGAGATGGCATTTCTAGGATAGCCTTGACTTTGACGGGGTCAGGTTCTATTCCAGCTTCTCGAACTATAAATCCGAGGAACCTACCCGATGAAACACCGAAAAAGCAATTGAGGGGATTCATCCGTAGTTTGTGTTTGCGAAGTCGGAGGAAGACTTCTCGAAGATCTTTGAGATGGTCTCCTTTTCTTTGGCTTTTGACGGTGAGGTCATCAATGTAACATTCGACCGTCTTGTGCTGCATATCTTGGAATATCTTCATCATTGCCCTCTGATATGTTGCACCAGCATTCTTCAGACCAAATGGCATGACAGTATAGCAATACACGCCAAATGGGGCCCGAAATGATGCATGCCTCTTATCTTCGGGATGCATCTTTATCTGGTTGTAGCCAGAGAAGCCATCCATGAAAGTCATTCGCTCAAACCCGCTGGTGTTGTCAATCATTACCTCCGGTATGGGGAGCGGGAATTCATCTTTGGGGCATGCATTTTCATTATCATTGCTGCTTAGGGCATTTGCAGCTTGCTTTCCTGAAGGATTTACATAAGAAGAAGAAGAAGGTTGGTTGTAGTTTTTGTGGTAATCCCGGCCAGAGTGGGTACCTTTCCCAACTTCAAAAGCTTCTAGAGGTGGTTCTTCTTTTGGAAGACCCCCTTTGGGATCAAGGGGCTGATCCTTTTCATTTGCTGAAAACGCTTCTATAGTAGCGTTGCCGTCTTCAGTGATTGCGTTGCATGGAGCATTTTTCGGGAACAAGTCCTGAACAGCTTCCAGCAACCTTTCTTCTTTATCGAGTATTTCATCGGTCCAGACATCTCCTATGAAATTGGGTATTTGAGACCAATTGACCGACTTTTCTTTGAAGACTTCATCGGCCAGAGCCTCTTCATGGTGTCCAATCGGAAGAGGCTTGAATTCCGAAGTCACTGTTTCAGGAGATGAAGCCTGAGAAGGTGCTATCTCAGTGGAAGTCACATGAGAAGACGTAGCTCTAGAAGATATGCTACCAGATGCATTTTGAGAGTCTGTGGCCTCAGCAGATGAAGCTTCAAAGGCACTATCATCCTGAACCATCACATTGCAGGCAACTTCGATAGAAGATGCCTCCATAATGGGCTGTTGGGAATTAGACTCATCCTCCGATGTAAGAGGATCATCAACCCAGCAATTTTCTTCATTTTCCGGAGTTAATGGAGGAGGTGCTTGTAGATTCTCCAGGACTTCCAGTTTTGGATTTTGATGAAGCTGATTGATGCGATCCTGCTCTTGCTTTATGGCAAGGCGTTGCAAGATCCTTGCATATTCTTTGAGATCGAGCATAGGAGCCAAATATTCCTCTTCATCTGCTCCTTGTGGTTCAACTTCGTTGGGATCCACTAGAGCATTTGTTTGCGCTAGGTCAACAACACTTTGTTGAACAGCCTCTTGGTCTTCATCATCATCAGACCAGGATCCTTGCGGCTGGAAGGGGTTATACCAGATTACTGGCATAAGGTGGAATTTTGGGATCCATTCTTCATCGGAGAGATATTCTCCAGTTTCAAGGGATTTCTCCCACTCATCAGTGTCACTGGCAGTGTCACTGGATTCGTATCCATTTATGGAGAATCCAACTATCGAGTTGTAAGAGTATGATGCCCCCTGCGTAGTCTCATCTCTGAGCCGTGGTGGCACGAAATCACTAAGGGTGAATTTTCTGACCACTCTTGAAGCCTTGGGAAGAGACTCCTCTATTGCCCCCAGTGAAGCAGTAGAGGAGGTTTCTGCCTTTTCAGGGATCTCTTGCTTGGGTTGAGCCTTCTCCTGCTGTTTGAGCTTGCGGAGTTATCTCTTGGCATGCCTTCGCTGTTGAGCAGTTGGTTTTGTTTTGATGATCTCCCAATTTTCATATTCTAAGAGATCGGGATGCACCCATATGGGATGTCCATATGGTGTTGGGTAAGGCACCAGCTCTTGGGACGTTTGGGTCATTTTTATCACCTTAAAGGAAGTAGTGATCTTCTCTTTTGGTGATTTGGATGTTTGTCCATATGACACCATATTGGCGGAGGCGGACCCGTAGTTTCTATCAAAGGTGATGACTCCGTTTTTCCACATCTCGTTGATCTTCTCTCTCACAATGAAACATTGATTGAGAGGATGTGAGACCATTTGGTGGTATGGACAATATCGGGGATCGTTGCTTTTGCCAACATCTCCTGGTCTTTTGGGGTTTGGCAAAGTAAGTTTGCCATTTGCTAAGAGGGCTCCAAAGATTTCTTCAACACTTCATCGAACGGGTATTTCTTCTCTACTCGTTCTTTGAAGGCATCAGAGAGTTCAGGCCTCTTACCTGCAGTTTTGTTTTCAGCTTTCTTTGGTGGCCGAGGAGCTGACGTGGTTTGCACATTGAGAACCTCCTTTTTCTTTGGCTTGGAGGTTGGAATGGCGGTCAGCTCTTTCTTTGATGACTTCTGACTGTTGAGGTCTTTGATCACCGTTTCAGCCTCCATAGATGCTTTTAGGAGTTCTCCCAGATTCTTTGATTTGTTGCCGATGATCACGAAGCGGATCCTTGCTCTCATGCTGTTTCGGCAGATGTCGACCAGCGACGCTTGTGGCAGCACATCTGAGCATTTGTACGCCATTGCCTTCCACTTGTGGATGAAGTCGTATGTTGATTCATTCTCTCCCTGTTTTAGGCAGCAGAGTTGAGCCATAGTAACAGGATGATCCTCACCTTTGAAGTGAGTCAGGAAGCGTGTCTCTAGCATGGTCTAGTTTTGAATGGAATCCTCTGGCAGAGTGGAGAACCAATCAAAGGTCTTACCTTTCAGGGTACTTGCAAAGAGACTTCATTGTTTGGTGAGGATATTGTCAACGTCCTTTTTAGTAAGGGCGCGTGGCTCATCTTCTCCACCATTTGCCTCGTCATTTAGAGGGACTTCATTGTTTGGCGGACATTGGAAAATAGAAGGAGGTTTTCCATCTGAACCTCTATTCTCTGCTGTCCTTGCTCCAGCTGCTGGATGCGTAGAGCCATGTTATCATGTGGTGGTGGTTGCTCAGAGTTTGTGACCAAGACATTCACCCTTCGAGAATCGAATGAGGATATTGTCTTAGTGACTGAGCTGGAGCTCATTCCTTTGGAAGAAGAGCCAGAGGAATGATCACTCCGGTGTCCTTGGCTTGAAGGAGTGGGAGAGTCTTCCTGATGTCTTCATGTGCGGGAGACGCTGCGAGTCACCGGCCGTCTGACATGAATTTTGGTTGTTGACTTCTGATGTCTTTTGGTTTTGCCAACCATGTGGACAGCAGCAACTTGGTCGGGTCTTTCTTTTTCGACCCATTTTTTAGAGACTTGAAGCTCAGAATGCTGGGTTCTTTGCTTCTCTAGTATCTTTTGTCGATATGCCGTGCGGCAATGTATACGACGTGCAATTTGAGCTTCAGTTAGCTCAGGTTGTGCTCTGGCAATGAAGAATGTGGTCCCTCGTGCGCAACAACCGAGCTTGTCTTCCTTGAAGACTGGCATGGACATGATCTGGACGCAGTCCTTTGCCTGTCGCAGCGAAGCTTTAAATTTTGCAAGCTCGGCCCCTGTTGAGATGAAGGGTCGAGTTGCAGGAGAGCAGGCCCTGGCAGGTTCTTGTCGAGGCCTTGTGATGTACAACTTGATTTTGGGCTTGTATAAGCAAGCCGGCTCGTGCTAAGTAGTTTTTGTAGTTTGGCGGAGGGTAGGTTTCTCCCCTTTCATGTAAGCGAGAGGATAGAACCAGTTCTCCTTGAGAGGGGCCAGGTATACTGGCTTTGCAGATGTTCGGGACCTTCTTTGTTTTGGAGAAGGTCACGGTGACAAAGTCTTCGGGTGGACCTGGTTTCTTGCAGGTTGAGGCTTCGCCGGATTGCCACGGGCCTCAGGTTTCTTGGTGACCGCCCTTGGTGTTGGGGCAGCAACACGTTCAGGGGCAGTCTTCTACTTCTTGGCAGGCGAAGTCTCTTCTACGGGTAGTGGGAATGGTCCCAGTGACACGAAGACGATGGTCCGGGGAGTGGAGGTCGACCCGGTGTTTTGAGAGTTGCTGAGGGAGGTGACGCTTCTACAGCTGGTAGGGCGCTTGTAAGTGCGCTTGCTTTGCTTCTCTTGAAGCATGAGTCGGTACTTGTTCTCGTCAAAGGTGATGGTCAATGAAGCTGCCATTGTTAGTTTGGAAAACTTCTGAAACAAGACCACATCCATTAGTAAATACAAGAATATGGTGATCATAAATGGAAAATACTATGGTTTTGTCTTTTCAAATCGCTTAGGGGGCATGGCCCATTCTGAGCGTAATGAAGAAGGCAAAACGCCATAGATGGTACAATTATTCTGAACGCAAGTATGGTTGGCTCAAAATGAGCATTCAGTGACCGCTAGAAGCAATTGTAAACCTTAATTCAAGTTACCGAGAAGCGAAGCTCACTCGAGGTCAAATGATATAAGGTTGGAGATACAAATGTGCCGGTCGCGAATACAGTAGACCCGAAAGGGCGTACTAGCACCGCTAGGCACAAATGTTGTAAATCACATCCTTGGGAAGGACACGAGATGGGATTTTTTGAAAGGTCAAGATCGAATTCGCAAAAGAGAGTAAATGGTATTCCAGTCCGAATTCAGGCTCAGCGATTTTCGAGAGCACTAAATCCGAAAAGGAAGAAACCTGGATTTCTCAGATTTGAATCCAATAATGACGGAAGTTTTTTTTTAATTTGAAAAGTCAAGATTGAATTCATAAAGAGAGCAAATGGTATTCTAATCCGAACACAGGCTCAAACATTTCTACGAGCACTAAATCCGAAAAGGAAGGAACCAAAATTTTTCGAATCTGAACACAATAGTGACAGAAGTTTTCTTTTTTTTTTGAAGAGAGATTTTTTTTTTTAGAGATGTTTTTTTGAAGAGTACACATAGGTTTTCCAATTCGGTCTTATGAAACCTTAGTGGATAGATCAGCCCCTAGGTAAGGGTAGGATTACTTAATGAACCCGTTTGAAGGACCCTTGCCTCGAACAGTCTAGCTGCCTCCATACTCTAGACAAGGCTTTTCTTAGATTCACTTTGGCCAAAGAACGCAATCGGTGCAACCTTTTTGTGTTTTTTTTTTATATATATTTTTTTGAATGATCACTAATGGACCCATCAAAAAGAGGAAATGGCCCTTCCCAATCCGAACGCTGGCTCAGCGATTTCCGCGAGCCATTATACGAAAAGGAAAGAACCAAAGTTTCTCCAATTTGAATCCAAAAGAGAAAAATCTGAATTTTTTTTTATTTTTTATTTTTTGAAAGATCACTAATGGACCCATCAAAGAGAGGGAAATGACCCTTCCCAATCCGAACGCTGGCTCAGTGATTTCCGCGAGCCATTATACGGAAAGGAAAGAAACAAGTTTCTCCAATTTGAATCCAAAAGAGAGAAATCTGAAATTATTATTATTTTTTTTAAAAAGTCAAGATTGGATTCACAAAAGAGAAGAAATTGTGTTCCAATCCGAACAAAGGCTCAGTGATTTCCGCGAGCACTAAGTCCGAAAGGGAAAGAACCAAAATTTCTCCAATCTGAACCCAACGTTAAAAAAAAGAACTTTTTTTTTTGTTTGAGAAGAGAAAGAATGGAAATAAACTCAAAGACAGAAATTTCCAAAGAATCCCATCTTATGTTTCTTTCTTGAGATGCAAGATCCAACATAGGCCACCAATTAGAAAGGAGCCAAGGAATCTAAGCATCATGTTCTCAAATGAACGAGTCCCACTGGGTGTGCCAACTTGATGGACCCAGCTTTTTCTCTCGCCTAGCTTCGCCCCGGGTCCGCCGGGGTGCGGCGGGGCGAAAAAAGAAAAGCGAGCATCAATATTTTTTTTGTACGAGTATGCAAGATTTTCTATTCTACTTGGAATTTGAAATGGTGATCTGGAGATTCACCTTCACAAGTAGAAAGGAAATCAAACTTTTTTTCTAACTTTCCATTGCACATATATTTTAAGAAAAGAGACAGATTTAAAATGCTATGAGAGGCGATTTTGTTTAGTTTGCAGTGAAAGGCGGTTTTGTGCCGTAGAAGGCGATTTACAAATCTCATCAATGACGAAAGACAAGAATTGTGATTTTTTTCTCTTAAAAAATATAAAATACAATAGAAAAGAAAGAAAGAGGGATCTGACTTCTCAGGAGATTGTGGGGACTTGTTCAGGTCGATGGTCGTGAGTCATGTATCGGCTTCGCCTTCGTCATTCAGATGAGAACACTTGATGCTTTAATTTTCTCGGCTTGGCTTGGACCTCGGATTTTTAGAGGACAAAGACCAAGGGAAGGCCCTATATCCAATAAAAATCTGGGTAGACGGGCTGAAAAGCCACATCTAGACCATGTTGGATGGAAGAAGAGAGGAAACCTTGGGGGGGTGGCCCCCCAAGGGACTTCAATCACCTTGTAGTGTTTTCAGCAGAGTTTCTTCAGAACATGAGAGCTTCTTTGTAGAGAGATTTTCAAGGCAAGTTTCCAGGACTCTTCAGATGATTTTTTCGGACCCTTTCCCCTTGGATTGACCGCCTATTTATAGGCTTTTGGTAGCCAATTAGGAGGGTTTATGGGCATTAATAGCATTGATGCTCCATGATGGGAGGAGTTACAAGATTAATTTCATAATTTTGTAACTCCTTTTTCCTTGAATTTGATTGGCCGATGGAGAATAGTGGGCATTTAATTGCCTTAATCTCTATGATGATGGGAGTTTCATGATTAATTACGATGATTAAACTCCATAATGATAGGAGTTACATTGTTAATTGCCATGATTAATTGGACTTGTAACTCCCATTTACTTGCTTCTGATTGGCCCATCCAAAATAATGAGTTAATGACCGCAATAAGTTATCATAAAAAGGGTCATTTAACTTCATTAATTGGTCGCCAAGTCGCTTGAAGAGCCGCGGGCCGCGCTGTGCCTTTTGGGATTCTTCTGGCGATGATCATCAATGGATCCGTATGTTGTTTGATGTCGGATGGCGATGCAATTTTAGACATTGGTTGATACCAATGGGCCAGCAACATCTGTCCAGTCGATTTCACGATCTGTCGGGCAGAAAGTATGCTTTCTTTGTCGGCCGGTTGGCGATTTCGGAGTGTCTGATGATGATCAAATGATTTCGATGGCAGATCCATGATGTTGACGAAGATCGACGGATATCATGCCTCAAAAATCAGAATTTGAAAAAAATCACAGGGGCCAAACATCGCGAAACGCGAAAAGGATCGGAAAAATGGTCGTTTCGGCGGAAATCCGGCGACCCGGATCTCCAGGGTCACCGGCGACTATGCACCCATGGTTGCCGGCAACCATGGGGCCGGCAACCTTGGGTCATGGTAGCCGGCGACCATGGGCTAAGGTCGCCGGCGACCATGGGATTTTTGTCCCTTTTTTGGTCGCCGTTCGGTCGCCTTTTCTCAACCATTTTTCGGGTTTTTTTGCTTCTTTTTTCTCTTGTATTTTTCTTGACATTTCTCCTCATTTATTGGCTTGATTACTCTGAAGAAAACCTATCGAGAAGCTGTGCAAATCAGAGTACAAAGTTTCATGTTTTTGGAAAAACCGAAGACTTTGTAGCCGATTTTCCGCCAAGAGTTGAAACTAGGACAAACGATGTCGGAATGACCAGAAATTTGAGGTGAAGCTTCCTGAGTATTAGATAGGACCAACCATGGGCTTTTATTTGAGTTTTGAAGCCGTTTGGGGTCCCGTCGACGCTAGACTTGATTTCACCACGCGGAAGATGTCAAGATTTAATGTACGGTCAACCGATGTCCGATTGACCTGGAATTTGACAGGGAACCTACTGGAGTCATTTTGAGACGATCCATTAGCTCTGATTTGGGTGCCATGGTCCCGGGGAGCTCCGCTGCTGGTAGGCTTGATTTTGTTTCAGAGCATCAAAGCCGGGTCAAACGTCGTCGGAATGACCTGAAATTTGACGTGCAACCCTTTGGAAGCATGTAGAAGTTACTCATGTGCTTTTTTTGATGAGTGGCGGCATCGGTGGTTCTTGCCGCCAAGAGGCTTGATTTCGCCGTTCGAGAGTTGATGGAGGGTCAAATGGTGTCGGTTTGACTTGAAATTTGACGTGGGGCCTTTTGGAGGTATTTTGAGACCATCCATTGACTCTGATCGAAGATTTGATGTCTTTGACACTGTCACCGCCAAGAGTACCTGCTCAGCTGTTGGAGGAGTGAAGTTAGGCCAGACGGTGTTGAAATGGCCCGAAACTTCATGTATAGCCTTCTTTTGGCTATTTTGAAGGATCTTGCAGTTTTTGTTTGATTCTGACAAGATCTAATGCTTGAAGCAGCTTTGCCTATTTGTAGTAGGATGCGGCTCCATGTAGCTTTTGATGTTGAAGAGGCAAAGTGACATGTTTTAGTGTCAACAACTACGGCACGGGATTTGATGGCCATAGGCTCCGGGTCGCAATGCCACGTAAGGTTCTGCAATGTGTTCTTTATGGGTTAGAAATCTTATCTCCCTCTGACACGCGGATCCTGGGGAGAAATATTATTTTTACTTAATCCATATTCACACCACTGAGGTCGGACTGCTGCAGGGGCCCGGGTTTTTTGGCGTGACAAAATCTATCTTGAGAAAATGCGTTGTGCCTTGTAGTCAGTCGAACAGTTTGTCGATTCGTGATAGAGGGTACTTGTTTTTTATCGTTACTTGATTTAGCTGCTGGTATTCTATGCACATCCATAACAGATCTTCCGTCTTCTTGACGAAAAGAACCAACTCTCCCCAGGGTGAGATACTTGGTCTTATAAAACCATTGTCTAACAAGTCTTGCAACTCCCTTAGTTTCACTGGAGCAATCCGATACGACACTTCAGAGACAGGCACTTTCCTTGGTTGCAACTCTATTGTGAAATCGATCTCTCTTGCTAGAGGTAGACCAGGGATCTCTTCAGGAAAAACATCGGAAAACTCACATATAATAGGGATCACCTCCGCCCCCTGGGACCATTTATCCTCCGTTGTAAACGCTATGTATCATTCACATCTTATCTTCATCAAGCTTTGAGCCTTCGTTGTTGAAATCATAAGGGTGGTAATGGACTTCTTGGTTCCCTCAAATGATGTACTACCATTAACATTAAAAGTTATCTTCTTATTGAAACAATCCGTATTGGCATGATATCCCACTAACCAATCCATCATGAGCATGATATTGAAATCGTGCATATCGAGAGTATAAGGTTTGCAGGAATTGAAAAATCTCCTATTTTTACTTCGCAATCAGGGTAAAAAGTATTGCAGACTACTTGTTTGCCTACGGGGGCGGTTACTGTCAACACATGCTATAGGTCTAATGCATGCACGATTAATTTCTTAGCAAAAGAAGGAGAGAGATAAGAGTGCATAGAACCGATATAAAATTTTTTTAGCTTCATTGTTGTGGATGAGAAGCGCATCTTTCACTATGTTATCTGCTACGTTAGCATCCGCTTGGGTGATGGCATAAACTCTTTCGGCTTGTTGTGGTATGTTCTCAATTTGCGGCCTTGGTTGTTGTTGTTGGTGTCCATGAGGCTGAAACTAGGGCTGATAAATCCATAATAGTGCATTTCATTCATGTCATTTCGTGTGATTTGATGGACTTATGTAGGATAAATTCATCAAATTGTATTGAATTTCATAAAATCATGCATTTGGGCATCTAAGGTTGATTCCAAGTCAAAAGCAGCCAATTTTCACATAATTGCATGGTTTTAATGAAATTATTCTTTTTGATTATCCAATTATCATCTCAAATAAATTTTTATTCACACATAAACATGCATGATTTCTTTATACTATTGCATTCTACACGAAAAATCGATCAGCGTGGTATACTAATAAGCATTCATACATGTCCGAATGGGTCCCATACATTGCATGATAGTTTTTACATAAATCATTTTTTAATATAATTAATTTCTTTTTTTTAGGAAAATGATTTCAAGAGGGGACCCATATGAGAATTTCAAGAGCAAATCCGAGAGAAAGGAAGGGGAAAAAACTGAAGAAATTGAAGAAGACCCAAGTAGGGTCCACCTTGGTTGTGAATCCCAAGGTGGAAAACCTCATGGGGGGTCCACTTTGTTGGAAGCTCAAGATACTTTCTTATTTTTTTAAAAATTTAAGTTTAACATTTGAAATTCAAATTTGAAGTTGAAGAGTCCAAGATTGGAAGGAACTTGAAGTCCATGAAAGCCAAGCAAAGATGGAGAGAAAAACAAGGAAAGGAGGAGATTCAAGCCATACTAGTGCAATAGGCTTGCGCCCAACGCATGCCATAATTAGAAAATCATTAAAATTTCTAATTAGAAATATTTTTAAATATTTAAATAAGTTATAAATGAATATTAATAAATAATTTATAAAAAAGATGGAAACTCATTAGAGAAATTTTAGGTAGCTGAAAACATTTAGGGAAAGATCAAGTAAATAGCAAAAATTTTAGGACATTGATTTGATTATATTTGTGCTTAGCCATAAATTAAGTGGCATTTTAGAATTAATTGTGGATTTTAGAATTAATTGGCTTCCACAATGGGCCCCACAGATTAATTAATCCTATTAAATATCCAAAGAAAAATAAGGAGAAAAATGTCCATAATGGGCGCCACAGATTAATCTTACTCAATATTGAAAGGAAAATAAGGAGAAAAAAGTAGCAGAATACAGCCTATAAAAGTGGCCCCCGCTCTGGTATAAAAAAAAAAAAACTCTTCGTGTGTTGGTATAAAAAAGGTGGCCCCTGTAAATTATGAGTTGGAAATAAAGAAGACTTGGATTTCATAATGGGACTCATTGATTTATTTGGTTAAATTAGTATATATAAATCATAATAAAAAATCGTGATAGATATGGAAACTCATGAGAGACAATTTATTTCGTTAAATTAGTAAATATAAATTATTATATAGTAAGTGTGGATTTTGAAATTAATTGGCTACCACAATGCTCCCCAGGGATTAACCATACCAAATACTGAAGGGAAAAATAGGTTAAAAAGTAGCAAAATACTACCTATTGATGAGAATGCAAAATGTCATATTTTTCTCCCTTAATGTTTAGTCTTTTATACTTATTTGGTGCCTAAATGTACTCATTATTCTTATATTTTAATTTAGGATGCAATTGGAGGCGTTAAGTGCAAAACGAAGCTAATAGGGCGGTTCTGGACAATTTCGACATCACTTCGTAATCTGGGCATAACTCTCTCATCCGAGCTTCGATTGAGATGATTCAAGATGCTATGGAACTCCAAGAAAAAGATCTACAACTTTCATGTTTTGAGTTTTGAGATATACTGGATGCATCAAGGTCAAAATCGGGCTTGAAGTTGCTGCACCTGCACTGCTGACATTTTGGAATGTTCTTTAGCCTGCAATTTTTATTCGCAGACTTGACGCGGTTTATTTTCGGAAATTTCCAGATATGAAAATTCAGATTCTGGGACCCACTGATGGAGGAGAATTGAAGAGAAATAAAAAGGAGAAGTTTCCAAGGAGAGGATCTACACAATGGTTGCAAAAACTCAGAAAAAAAAATCCGCTTTTGTAATTGGAAGATATTTGAAATTCAAATCAAAGATCAAGAAAGGAAAGGAGATCTACCTACTTGGGGAGCAATGAAATCATACAAGGAAAGAGGAAGGAAGAAAAGAAGGAAATAAACCAAGAAAACTCCAAGTATGAGTTGTACATCCAAGCATGATCCCATTGAAGCATCAAGAAGTTTCCAGATCTGAGTTGCAAGAAAGGTGATCGTATTTGATGCTAAATGGACGGAAAATCAAGCAGAAGGGCATTATGGTAATTTTGAAGAGATCAGGAGTTTCTTGGAACATATCCAATATTGGGCTTATATTGTCCAGAATGAAAAATGTTGCAACTTTAATTCTTGAGCTGAGTCCAACCTTTGCCAGGGTGGGAAGATATAGGCGAAATAAAGGATTTTCAATAACTTTAATTCCAAACCCAAAATTCCATCTTCATCCTATATACACACTCTCCTCTCTCACGTCTCTCATTCTCTCATAACCCCATCATCTCTCTTTCCCTCTTTAACCGCCCACGTCTCACCTTCTCCTACCTTATCTCTCTCTCATCCCTAATATTTCTCACTAAACCAACGCATCATCACCTCTTCTCTCCTAACTCTACCCTACTTCACATCTATAAATACCACACGTTCTCTACCCATCTGGAGAATCCCACCATCTTATCTCTCCACTCCACGTTCTCTCTTTTTCTCTTTTCTCTACTTCTTATTTTTTCTTTTGCAAGTTTTTATTATGGCCCTGCGTGGCTAAATTTCTATAATTGGTCGAAGGAGACGGAAGCCTTGGAATCAATAAAATTGTGAGATCTAATTTATTTTTATTCTTCAATTTATCCTTTGAGGAGGAAAGCATAAGAGGACTAGAATTAAGATTAGAATTAGAAAGTATAAGAGGAGGAAATAATAAAATTAGAAAGAGGACTCTGGGAAAGACTCTGACTTTTAGCCTTTATATATTGATCGATGTCACGACCCCAAACCCGGACCCTACCGCGGCCCGACCTCGGGGAGCGTGAAATTGGGATTTAAGTAACAATTATATTTCTCCTAGGATCCGCGTGAGTGAGGATGACAATTCCAACACATTCTGAATATTTTGCGGTGAAAGTTCACCTAAGGCCAATGAACAAGTCCTAGAGGGGGGTGAATAGGACTAATTAAAATTCTTTGCCAATTAAAAATATCTTAGTCCAATTTTAATCCCAATTAGGACACTGAACACAATGAACACATTTAAGAATACAACTTATGCGGAATATGTGTTCAATGTGTGAATGCTTAAACAATCAAAGATATGACAATTAGTTTCATGTTAATGAGCACGAGAGTGTGTAAGACACTCTTCACAATTCACTTGTGATTCACATCAATGTAAAAATAACTATGTAACCAAGATGCTCAAGTGAATGAATGCAAAAGAGTGTGTGCTAAACAATATATGATTTACCAATATGTTCAATGTTGTTTTCGCACAAGTGCATGTGTGTCAATAAAACTCAATGATGAAATAGTATCCTTATCAATCTCCACAACATATAGATATGTAAATCATGTACAGGTGATAGAGATAGAGAAATTGACACAAGGGATTTATAGTGGTTCGATCACACAGACCTACGTCCACTCTCAAGGGCCACACAGTCCCCTGGTTCCACTATGAAGAATCAAACTACACAAGTACTGATTCTACATCGATTTTGTTACCAAGGTTCGATCACAAAGATCTACTCCCCTCTTTTGTTTACGAGGTTCGACCACAAAGATCTACTCCCCTCTATACTTTTTATAGTGGTTAAATCACAAAGAAATAAACCACTCTTACAATGCTCTGCATTGAATGAAGTGAGGGAGAAGAACACTTGCCTCTTTTGACAAAATCTGGAGGTTGCCACTTACCCCTTTGATGAAGTCCAGAGGATGCTCTTCGAAGCTTGTCACCGTAGCTCCAAGCTTTTATGCCTCTTGCAATGTTTCCTTGATATTGATGATGATGCTCCAATGTTGTGCTCAATCAAGGGAAGAGGTATTTGGTCTAGGGATATGGATTTTAACTTTTGATGGCTCAAGTTCTTCCCTAGATGATATGGTTTTCACACATCACACTTTCCTTGAGCTAATGAAGCTCATAGATTTGCCAATACAAGCTCATAGTGTGTGTGGAATGATCTATGAGAGCTCAAATATGATGCACCATGGTTAGGACATGAGCTCTCATGATCTTGGAGAGACTTCGAATGATTTGGGGCCTTTTCTATTTATAAACAATCCTCAAACGACTCTCTAACGGCACTTGGCGGCTAGCCTCCTTCACATCCGCGGTTAGCCGCTACCTCCAACGGATACTTCCAACGGTCAGATATTTCAAATTTTCTGAATGGGCGGCTAGCTGTCGGTCAGAAGGCGGTCGACCGACAACTAACCGACTGCTGATCGCCTGGTGGCCGCCCCTCTGATTTTCAGCCAAAACAGCTTCTGGAAAAGTGACCGCGAGGTGACCGTGAGATATGGCGGTTGGCCGACTTCTGGGACTAGTTTTGAGTCTTGAAAAGGCCAAAAAACATTTTCTAAAAACCTATTAAATAAGCCATTAAACTAAGGGTTTTTAGGGCCATCTCTTGGTTGGTTTGGGGTCCCATTTACCTGAATAGGCTGTCACTCATATGGAGGTCTTCCTTGATGAATTCAAGCCTTCCAAGACTTGATCTTTTGACTTCAAACTTGATCTTCCTTGTGAAACTCTGAGAGGCAAGGTCTTGAAATCTTTGACACGGAATCGACAATATAAGTGCTCATAGAAATGTGGCACTAACAATCTCCCCCTTTGTCAATTCCGTGGCAAAACACCTATTCTAGATATACTTACAACATATGGACTCAAAAACAACCAAGATTACAAGAGTACGTAGTCTTTACTTAGGATACAACAATTACAACTCAAATAAAGACTCATGACTCTTAACTACTCCCCCTGAGAATGTGCTTTAATCTGAATGATATACCTCTTTTGACAAAGAACACACATTGTATGGTGGGATTGCAACTCCCCCTTAATCTTTAGCCAAAGACATCATATTTAACTGAATCTAGATTAGATCCAAACACATTCTCTTGTCCCCTTTAAGAGTTTCTTTCCCATTGAAGAGTCCATACTTATTCTCCCCCTTTTTGTCACGAATTTGACAAAAAGATTTTCCAAGACTGAACATACGGGGTATGGAGAGAGAGCGAGAGAGAGAGATGGGTTCAAAGAAAGAATTAGACCTTTTCTACAATTTGAGCACATCATGGTAGCATTAGCTAGAACAAGTTTAACTATAAGCAAGAGGGGGTGTTAGCAAGCATGATATCAAAAGACTCAACTATAAAGTGATTCAATCATGCTAAATTGGAATTGAATTATATAAATCAACTAAGTAGGTCCACATCAATCCCATGAATCCAGTTAAGGACTCTCTAAGTCCTTCATAAGATACCAAGCAATTGAAGATCATGAACTCAATAAAGATCATATGAAATTTCATTTTCATTGACCTTTTTCATCACTTAGTGATGAACCTGCATAATCATTAGTTTAACAAAATAGCACATGTAATGATTATGAGAAATGCATGAAGTTCCAAACAAAATTAATCCATTCATTAGCATATAATAGGAACACGCATTATATATTTTAGATTTTGAGAGTTCAAGACTAAAACTCAGAATGATACCAATGAAAATAAAATCCAAAACCATAACATTCATATCCTAGAAAAATATAACTTACAAAGGCATAATGAATGTCATGAGAATGAATGCAATCATATTCACAAGTGCATATATCGATATATGACTATGAACACAAGTAAGTAGATATGATAATGGTGATCAATAAAATATAACTGAAGAAAATATCACCAAATGTATTCAATCATCAAACTAAGTGATTATAATCCAAATGATGAATTGGGTACATTGCATTCCAAACAAGTCAAAGTTAGGAAGTTTACACATAGAGAAGCATATGGCTTGCAAAATCATTACACAAAACACAAAAAATCACATCACAAAACATAGTGATGATAAAAACATCCATATCAAAGAAAAATACTAAAACTAAAAGCTCATGGATGTGGCAATATGAGAAGTACATAAAGATGTACCTATAAAAGTTAATGCATTCTCAAATAAAAATTGATTTGTTTTCCAAAAAAAAAAAATATTCATCCTATCCATATATGTATCTCCATGATCCTCAAAATATAAACTCTCATTTGATCATCTTAGAGATGTCTACACTCCCCGTCAACATCAATCTCTTCTTTTGTCAAGATGATAACAATGAATATACCTATGTAGTGCATGGAGAAGATGTAAGGCATGAAACTAGGGAGTTACTTCTCAAATATAACTATTAAAGCTCACATTGATCAAATTTCCCAAGATGTTGCTAATCATGTAAAGACATGATGACGAATAGATGAGTACCAATTGAAAATTTCATTTTAAAACTATGTAAGTTAACAAAGCCCAAAATGAACATCAATTGCATAATTTTCCATTGAGGTAAAAGAAAACTTAAAATCCATGGAAAATTCATTTTTCAAATCATATTTATTTTCAAAATGACAAAGCAACTGATTTGAAAAATATGAGATGGAACATTCAATTGAAAAAGCTCTTTAACTCATTACATCTCATTCAAATTTGCATCTCAAAATATATACCTATCAAGAACATGTGCAAAATGAAATTCCACACAACTTGACTGTCAAACTAATATACCAATAAGGAGTACAAGAGTGGTCAATGTGGGTTTCTAGTATAGTTCAGATTTTTGAAAAACAAATTCTTTTGAAATAAATGAATTGTTAATTCCAAAGCATAGATCAGATTGAAAGAGATTTACATGTAATGGAGGACAACAACTTGAGATTCAACCAAGTCTATGAATCATGCTTCATGTGTTGAGGATAGAAGCATCAGAGCAGTGTTTTACGTGATCACACAGAATTACAGGTCTTTTCCACAGCTATCCCCTAAGGATTTATGCTTGGCACCAAAGCTACCACATACTGGAATTATGCTTGGCGAACCCAACACGTGAGGGGTCTCCTCCCACTCTCCTAGCCATCCTACCTTAATCATTTAAGTTCCAAAGATTTAAATGGATATTACCAATATAAGTGCAACTTGGGATGAATCAAGGTGTAGTATCCAAAGTATTAAATCAATTCCACAATGATGAACATGTTAAGGAAACAACCAATCATATTAAAATCATGGATTGTAAAATATTTTTAAAATTGCAAAAACTCTGAAATGGTTTTGAAATCATGTAACTAATACTTATGTTTCAAAACAGAGAAATCCATGAGACTGGTGGTACTAATCATAGCATAAGCATGTTTAACTTTTGGAAATCATATGCTATGTGAAATAACATCATTTCATAAAGTGTGACTATAAAGAACATGGATCATAAATGAAGTTCAACTATCATGAAGCCAACCTCTTCAAGAAAACAACTATAATTATGTATTAGAGGAGACAAACATGAGAGATATGATGCAAAAGTGACAGTTCAATTCAATGTTCCCAAGATTTGTCAAACAAATTAGAAAACCAAGAAAAGAACATGGATGTGACAAACACAAAATTCACTAAGCATCATGAATCTTCATCACTTATGAAAATATAACTAGAAAGCATAGTGATGAGCATAAGAAATTGCGTTTGTAAAATAAAGCTTAAATATGCAAGAAAGACTATGTGACGATTCATAGAGAGGTCTAAATATTCATAGTTTCATTATCCATCAAGCCAAAAACTAAAAACAACATCCAAATAACCACCAAAATATATACTAAACAAATTTATTGGCTTGAAGTTTCAAAGCATGTGAAACACCCCTAAGCCTCATCAGCTGAGTCTGGAGGTGGAGAAGGTGAAGGTGGAGCCTGAACGTCATCTCTCCTGCAGCTTTTGGAAATCCGGGACATATATTGAAAGATCTTCTTCATCCAGACAGATTGCTTCTTTTTTATGCTAGCTATTTCATGTTCCATGGCAGTGAATCTTTCTTCTAAAGATCGAGGTGCTGGATGAGGAGGAAGTTGAATATCATCATTTCCTGGATCAGCTGGGAATCCCTGTGGTTCTGGAGGAACAACTCCTGCTAATTCATATTCATGAGGAACAAGGTTCATGGAGTTCAAGTTTTGGTGAGAGAAAGGCTCGATATGAATAGGATTTTCATCAGGAGCATTTACACCAATGGAGAGAGCAAGAGCAGACATGAGACAACCAAAGATAAGAGATCCAGCCTTGGATCGAGAAGTAGCATTACGGATGATGTGCCTACAAATGAGAGAGGGAAGACACATACGGTTGCCATTGACAATGTTGAATAATACATTGACCATATAGGCAGTCAATTCAGTCCTATTTCCTGCTCTAGGATAAACATTGTCAGTGAACAGGTTATGAATCAGCCTAAGTTCATGAATAAGGAATTTGGAGCAGAGAAAATTCTTAGCTTGATCCCATTCAGCAACAAAAGCACAAATGGACTGAGTAATCATAGGTTTGTCAGCTTCAGAGATAGTGTCTGACACAAATTGAATGGAGTGTGGTTCATAGGGAATGTTCAAGATAGAGCCAATTCTTTCAGGAGTGATTTCTACTTCCCCATCCTCTAACATTACATAGAAACAACATTCAGTCTCAGTGGCCTTGAATCTAGAGAAGGATGCATACATTTGGTAGGCAAGAGAGGGATATGCTACTTTTCCCCAATCAAGAATATTTTGCCAACCTATTCTCCCTCGAATTTCTTCGGTGTGATGTTCCTGCACAAGAGATTTCCTGACCCATTTTTCAAAAGTAAGGTTCTTGGATTGCAAGGCTTTCAAAGATGCTACATTGAATTTTAGCCTTTTGATGGGGGAAGAAGGTGGTGTAAGTGATGGGGATGTAGAAGGCGGTGAAGGAGAGCGTCTCCGACTCGAAGAAGATGCTCCAGATGAGCGTCCCCTCTTAGATGGAGCCTTAGAGGCAGTTTTCTTTCTTGGAGGCATATTATCAAACACTTGGAATGCACAAATAAATTCACAATCCAATACAAGTTCTATAGAAATGAGACTTTGGGAAATGTGGTTGTGAATCAATGAAAAGATAATGAAAATGAATTTGTGCAAAGATAGATAGAGAGAGTGAACAAGAAGAAATCACAATGAAGGTTGGGTTCACAATCTACACAAGAAGATGGAGACAAAGCACAAGTTTTCTTAAGACAAAAGATATAATCAATGAGAAAAGATGAAGAAAACAAAGAGAGTAGTAGGGATTTTACCTTGGAAAAGTGCACAATAGAAATGGAGAAGGGTGTCCTAGAAACCCAAGTGCAAGAGGCAGCCAAGAGATGAAGGAAGAAATGAAAAAAAAAAAAAAACAGACGGTTGTAACTTTTAAAGTTACAACTCCGTCAGGTCGGCTGGCCGACCTGGAGCTAGGCGGCTAACCGCCTTCCCAGAAAAATTTCCCCCTTTTAAGACAAAAAATCATTTTTCAAAAATATCTAATTTTTCAAAACGATATAACTTATGGAATTCATTAATTTTTGAAAAACAGAGGATGTAACATCAATTGATTATGGATAAAATAAAAACAAATATTAAGTCCATAATTAATTGAAGTACATTTAAAGATCACTAAAATGCATTTTCATGGCTATAACAATATGAGAACAAAATGCACATCAATATGTTGCAATCAAGTGATTTTGTGAACCAAAAGATATAACCACAAGAGTTCATGAAAACACAATCAATTGACTACAATTGTTTTTGCACTAAAACAAATGTAACTATATAAGCTCATAACACAAATGCCCATGGACCAACAGTGTGAGAACCCGACCCCTAATTTCTGGGATTAGTGTCTTCTTAATTTTGGACTAGTTTTCTAAAGTGGGATTAACGGAATTTGGTTAAATCTGGATTAGAATAGCTTTTTATAGCTTTGAATGATTTTGAGAACTCTTTTGATTGAGTGGAACATTTGGGGGTTTCCCTTGTGAGTTTTGTGTGATTTTGGGGGTTCGTTTATTGTGTTTTGATTAGTTTTGGGATTTATGCAATAATTCCGGAAATCGGTAATTTGCTTCGTTTAATGTATTTTATTATTCCCGACAACCTTTTTATTTGCTCCGTTTCCGTTCGAGACCTCTAAACCCTACCTTGCTAATGATAGGGGTAAAACAGTCTTTTTACACAAAAATCTGGACCCAAATTCCGAGATCTCAAAACCATGCCAAAATTATACTTTTTGAAAAATAGATTTTATGAGGAACATTTTTCTCTTCTTCGTCGATCACATCCGGGGCCCAGAAACCGATGTTTTAATCCCGACAGGTTTAAGTGATGGTGGGACCCACACCCACCCTTTTACAAAAAGGCCAGCCCATCTCCTTCTTCCCCATTCGGTTCCAGCAGAATGAGAGGGTGAGAGGAGCCTCTCCTTAGGGTTTTTCCCCTTTCCTCTTCTTCTTCTTGTTTTCTCACAAGACCCACCTCCAAGCTTGCCAAAATGAGAGATTGGTGCCCATCTCCTTCTTCCCCTCATCTCAAGCTCTCTATGGATGCCATTAGAAGAGAAATCCAGCCACATTGAGGTTCTCCTTGAGCTAGTCTTCTTCATTTGAAGCACTTCCAAGTAAGCAATCCTTTCAATCTCCTAGATTTGTGTTCTCCTAGCTCTAGAGAGTCTCTACCTTCTCTATTGGGAGCTCTCTTCTTCTTGTTCTTTGGTTTGCCATTTTAGGGTTCTAAGATGGGTTTATTTTGGGGTTTTGTATAGATTGGAGATTTGTGGCTTGAGAGGGTGATTAGGAGCTTGATTAGCTACTTTGGAAACCAAGGCAAGTGAATGAATGGGTTTGATTTGAATGAGTTTTTGTTTTATTGAAAATGTGGATTTTACTATTCATCTTCCTCTAGTTTTCTATGTTTCATAATGCTTTTGGAAATATGTTTATTGATAAAATTTTCTCTTAGTCAATTTTCATGAGAATGTATGTATTCATCTACTAAAGCTTGTTTTGCCATTATGGATTTCATGAATGAGATTTGTACTTGCATTGAATGAGGTTTGTATTGGAAGGAGAATCAATGCACTGATGGAATGGGGGTTGGAGAAAAGAATGAGATGTGGAATGGAAGAGAATAGACCCATTTCATGTTAGGAAATGGGTGAAGTTGAGGTGAAAAGGGATGGGAAGGAAAGAGCTGAAATCTGTACATGATGCAGAGTTCCCGCAGCTGGGCGGTCAGCGGGCGGTCACCTTGGCGGCTAGCCGACAGGTGACCGGCGGCTAGCCGACCCAGATTCGGTTACAAACACAGAATGCTGTGTCTTAACGGGTGAACCGCGGTCAGCCCCGCGGTCAGCTAGCGGCTAACCGCCACCCCAAAACCCTGTGACCGCCAGGTAGCCGAAACGCGCGGTTAGAAACACAGAATGCTATATTTTAGCAGGGTGAACCGCGGTCAGCCCCGCGGTCAGCCAGCGGCTAACGGCCGATCAATCGGCGGCTAACCGCCAGGTGACCGACAGGTGACCGAGTTTCACCCAGAATTCCTGAGTCTTTTCTATTGGTTTCAGATATGGTATTTAAAGGTTTGGATGGGTTGTTCTGATGCCCTACCACCTTGGAAAGACCCAGGGGATGACATAAGGAGATTGACATAGAAAGAGACACCATTTCGGAAAGGTATTTGGACTTTTGGATTCATCAACTTGCATAAGGAAGCTTAGTATGTCCTCTATCATTCGAGTACCATACTAAGGGTAATATAGACATACAAGATCCTTACACATGTTGTTTGAATATGGATGCCCCAATATATAGTCCCTAATGGTATAAGGATTCATTGCATTGTTTTACTCAGATTATATGTATAATTACCCGATCCTACCGGTTTTATCTCAAATTCTGATTTATACACCTGATATGTCCTGCCAGCCCCGTTTATGCATGAAAAGATAGTGATATGAAATGTGTGCCTAGAGCACCATATCCCGCCTGCCCGAGTGTTTTATACTGATATAGTTTTGTACATGTTTTGATTTCTCATGTCACCTATGAGTCGGCACCACTAAGCTTGGACGTCCTTGTCAATCTGATCAACTGACTTGGGCCTCCCCCTCGTGCTCCCGCCAGCTGCAGCTTGGATCCTGTCCCGATTACCCGGTTCCGCGGCCGTGGTCTTGTCTAGCTATATGTATATGTATGTATAATGTTGGTTCTCGTCACTTCGCGTGTTAGAGACCAACGCCCGATCGTGCTCTCATCACATTAGTGATAGAGAGGATTTAGCTTTAGTGTGGTTGCCAATCTGTTCCCCACGATTGTGGCTCCCCTGAAGAAGGGCAATTTGCAGGGTCCACCTATGGACTGGGTTTGCAATGTGAGGAATACATGTTTTACAGTCGTTTTAAAGGAATACATGTTTTACAGTTGTTTTAAAGGAATGCATGTTTTACCAGATATATATATGCTTTTACACATGCTTTAAAATGAATACATGTTTTGTCAGATATACATGTTTACACTGGTTTTAAATCTATGCAACTCTTGATCGAATACCATGATTTACCATATGTTTTATTATTCAGATTATCGTTTATATCTTTTTATCCACCTGCCAGACCGTCGTGTCTGACCCACTCTTTTGGTACTCAGGTCCAGATTTCTCTGCTCCGAGTTGAGTGCACGTGTTGGCTGTGGAGCCATGAGTTGCAGATTTGTAGCGTCGACTATGTCATGTAGACATTTAGCTCGACATCTGAGTTACGTCACATGTGGGGTAGTGTTTATTTAGCTTGTTATTTGTATGGCTTTTATTAGCCTGTTCTCCGGGATTTTTAATTAATGCACATTGATACTTGTAACTTGAACATATGTGGGAATGAAATATCCTGTTACTGTCAGCTCTGTATTTTTATGGTAATGGTTTGTTCCAGTCTGATATGATTCTTGATTCAATAGCTATATGCTAGCGGTTGAGTGCGATGCGGAATCCGATGGCCACGGAATCCGAGTCGCAACGCCACGTAAGCTTCCGCAAAATATTCAGAATGAGTTGGAATTGTCATCCTCACTCACGCGGATCCTGGGAGAAATATAATTATTACTTAAATCACAATTTCACGCCCCCCGAGGACGGGCCACTGTAGGGTCCGGGTTTGGGGGCGTGACAAACAGTATGAAATAACTCAAATGAATAGGTTGATCCAAATAGGTTCAAGACCCAAGATCTTTCTAACGATCTTCCTTTGAAAATCATCCAAAAGTCTTGGTAGGATTGTCCTTGAGGTCCCTCCAATACTTGAGGTCTCTCTAAGGTATTGGCACTAGTAATGAAACAAGATCAACTCCGGGTTGTTATGCCTTTATGGAGTAACCTTGCTCTGATACCAATTGAAAGTTCACCTAGGGCCAATGAACAAGTCCTAGAGGGGGGTGAATAGGACTAATTAAAATTCTTTGCCAATTAAAAATATCTTAGTCCAATTTTAATCCCAATTAGGACACTGAACACAATGAACACATTTAAGAATACAACTTATGCGGAATATGTGTTCAATGTGTGAATGCTTAAACAATCAAAGATATGACAATTAGTTTCATGTTAATGAGCACGAGAGTGTGTAAGACACTCTTCACAATTCACTTGTGATTCACATCAATGTAAAAATAACTATGTAACCAAGATGCTCAAGTGAATGAATGCAAAAGAGTGTGTGCTAAACAATATATGATTTACCAATATGTTCAATGTTGTTTTCGCACAAGTGCATGTGTGTCAATAAAACTCAATGATGAAATAGTATCCTTATCAATCTCCACAACATATAGATATGTAAATCATGTACAGGTGATAGAGATAGAGAAATTGACACAAGGGACTTATAGTGGTTCGATCACACAGACCTACGTCCACTCTCAAGGGCCACACAGTCCCCTGGTTCCACTATGAAGAATCAAACTACACAAGTACTGATTCTACATCGATTTTGTTACCAAGGTTCGATCACAAAGATCTACTCCCCTCTTTTGTTTACGAGGTTCGACCACAAAGATCTACTCCCCTCTATACCTTTTATAGTGGTTAAATCACAAAGAAATAAACCACTCTTACAATGCTCTGAATTGAATGAAGTGAGGGAGAAGAACACTTGCCTCTTTTGACAAAATCTGGAGGTTGCCACTTACCGCTTTGATGAAGTCCAGAGGATGCTCTTCGAAGCTTGTCACCATAGCTCCAAGCTTTTATGCCTCTTGCAATGTTTCCTTGATATTGATGATGATGCTCCAATGTTGTGCTCAATCAAGGGAAGAGGTATTTGGTCTAGGGATATGGATTTTAACTTTTGATGGCTCAAGTTCTTCCCTAGATGATATGGTTTTCACACATCACACTTTCCTTGAGCTAATGAAGCTCATAGATTTGCCAATACAAGCTCATAGTGTGTGTGGAATGATCTATGAGAGCTCAAATATGATGCACCATGGTTAGGACATGAGCTCTCATGATCTTGGAGAGACTTCGAATGATTTGGGGCCTTTTCTATTTATAAACAATCCTCAAACGACTCTCTAACGGCACTTGGCGGCTAGCCTCCTTCACATCCGCGGTTAGCCGCTACCTCCAACGGATACTTCCAACGGTCAGATATTTCAAATTTTCTGAATGGGCGGCTAGCTGTCGGTCAGAAGGCGGTCGACCGACAACTAACCGACTGCTGATCGCCTGGTGGCCGCCCCTCTGATTTTCAGCCAAAACAGCTTCTGGAAAAGTGACCGCGAGGTGACTGTGAGATATGGCGGTTGGCCGACTTCTGGGACTAGTTTTGAGTCTTGAAAAGGCCAAAAAACATTTTCTAAAAACCTATTAAATAAGCCATTAAACTAAGGGTTTTTAGGGCCATCTCTTGGTTGGTTTAGGGTCCCATTTACCTGAATAGGCTGTCACTCATATGGAGGTCTTCCTTGATGAATTCAAGCCTTCCAAGACTTGATCTTTTGACTTCAAACTTGATCTTCCTTGTGAAACTCTGAGAGGCAAGGTCTTGAAATCTTTGACACGGAATCGACAATATAAGTGCTCATAGAAGCGTGAGTGAGGATGACAATTCCAACACATTCTGAATATCTTGCGGAAGCTTACGTGGCGTTGCGACTCGGATTCCGTGGCCATCGGATTCCGCATCGTACTCAACCGCTAGCATATAGCTATCGTATCAAGAATCATATCAGACTGGAACAAACCATCACATTAAAATACAGAGCTGACAGTAACAGGATATTTCATTCCCACATATGTTCAAGTTACAAGTATCAATGTGCATTAATTAAAAATCCCGGAGAACAGGCTAATAAAAGCCATACAAATGACATCCATATGAGAACAAGCTATGTCTACATGACATAGCCGACGCAACAAATCTGCAACTCATGGCTCCACAACCAACACGTGCACTCAGCTCGGAGTGAAGAAATCTGGACCTGAGTACCAAAAGAGTGGGTCAGACACGACGGTCTGGCAGGTGGGTGAAAAGATATAAACGATAATCTGAATAATAAAACATATGATAAATCATGGTATTTGATCAAAAGTTGTATAGATTTAAAACCAGTGTAAAACTTGTATACCTGACAAAACATTTATTCATTTTGAAGCATGTGTAAAATATATATATCTGGTAAAACATGTATTCATTTGGAACAAATATAAAACATGGATATCTGGCAAAACAGGTATTCCTCACATTGCAAACCCAGTCTATAGGCGGACCCTGCAAATTGCCCTTCTTCAGGGGAGCCACAATCGTGGGGAACATATTGACAACCACACTTAAGCTAAATCCTCCATCACTAATGTAATGAGAGCACATTTGGGGCGTTGGTCTCTAACATGCAAAGTGACGAGAACCAACATTATATATACATATACATATAGCTAGACGAGACCACGGCCGCGGAATCAGGTAATGGGACAGGATCCAAGCTGCAGCTGGTGGGAGCATGAGGGGGAGGCCCAAGTCAATTGATCAGACTGACAAGGGCGTCCAAGCTTAGTGGTGCCGACACATGGATCACATGAAAATCAAAACATGTACATAACTATATCAGTATAAAACACTCGGGCAGGCGGGGCACGGTGTTCGTAGGCACACATTTCATATCATTATCTTTTCATGCATAAACGGGGCTGGCAGGACATGTTAGGTACATAAATCAGAGTTTTGAGATAAAACCAGTGATATCGGGTAAGGATACATATAATCTGAGTAAAACAATGAAATGAATCCTTATACAGTTACGGACTATATATTGGGGCTTCCGTATTCAGACAACATGTATAAAGATCTTGTATGTCTATTATTGCCCTTAGTATGGTACTCGAATGATAGAGGACATACCAAGTTTCCCTATGCAAGTTGATAAATCCAAAATTCCCAATACTTTTCCGAAATGAAGTTTCTTTCTAAGTCGATCTCCTTATGTCATCCCCTGGGTCTTTCCAAGGTGGTAGGGCATCAGAACAACCCATCCAAACCTTTAAATACCATATCTGAAAACGATAGAAAAGACTCAGGAATTCTGGGTGAAATTCGGTCACTTGTCGTTTAGCTGGCGGTTAGCCGACGAGGTGTTCGGCGGTTAGCCGTTGGCTGACCGCGGTTCACCCTGCTAAAATACAGCATTCTGTGTTTCTGACCGCGCATTTCGGCTACCTGACGGTCACAGGGCTTTTAGATGGCGGTTAGCCGCTGTCTGACCGCGGGGCTGACCGTGGTTCACCTGTTAAAATACAACATTCTATGTTTGTAACTGAATCTGGGTCGGCTAGCCACCGGTCACCTGTCGACTAGCCGCCAAGGTGACCGCCCATTGACCGCCCAGCTGCGGGAACTGCACATCAGGTGCAGATTTATGCTCTTTCTTTCCCAAACCATTCCACTTCGACTTCATCCATTTCCTGACATGAAATGGGTCTATTTCCTTCCATTCAACCTCTAATCCTATCTTCCAACCATCCTTCCATCAAGGCATTAATTCTCCTTCCAATTCCAACCTCATTCAATGCAAGAGACTTATCATCCATGGAAATCCATATGTATAAAAAAATTGTTTACTTGGAAGTGCTTCAAATGAACAAGACTAGCTCAAGGAGAACCTCAATGTGGCTGGATTTCTCTTCTAATGGCATCAATAGAGAGCTTGAGATGAGGGGAAGAAGAAAATGGGCACAAATCTCTTATTTTGGCAAGCTTGGAGGTGGGTTTTGTGAGAAAACAGGAAGAAGAAGAGGAAAGGGGAAAAACCCTAAGGAGTTTAGGCTCCTCTCACTCTCTCATTTTGCCGGAACCCAATGGGAAAGAAGGAATGGGCTGGCACTTTTATAAAAGGGTGGGTGTGGGTCCCACCGTTACTTAAACTTGTCGGGATTAAAACATCCATTTCTGGGCCCCGGATGCGATCGACAAAGAAGAGAAAAATGTTTCTCATAAAACCTATTTTTCAAAAAGTATAATTTTGGCATGGTTTTGAGATCTCGAAATTTGGGTCCAGATTCAATGTGAAAAGACCGGTTTACCCCCAGGGCTAGAGAAACTGATTTTCGGAGCTTCGAATGGGTACGGAGCAAACACAAAAGTTGTAGAGAATGACGATACTAGTCAAATGAAATCAGAATGAGAATTTTTGGGAATCACAAAGAATCTCCCCAAGCTGACCACGCAAAACAAATAGGACCATACGGTCACTAATTGGGTTCACTGGCCTTCAAAACTCCCCAAAGCTAATGAAATGTCTTTCTAACCCACAAACTCACTCAAACAACCACTAATCTCACTTTAGAAAACTAGTCCACAATTAAGAAAACACTAATCCCGGAAATTAGGGGTCGGGGTCTCACAATCGACCCCAAGCCTAGCTTAGTATTAGCCTTGAAGAGAATAGGAGGAGGAATAACCAATCCTAATTAGCTACAACAGGTGAGTAGAGATTTTGATCTAATTGTATGGTTCTGAATTTCTGGCCTTGCTCTTGTGTATTTTCCCTCTATTTTATGGTGAGTAGAATTCCCCATATACGTGTCTTGATGAAATTATATTATGAAGATGAATGAGTCGATGGTTGTATGGATTAAATTGCTTTACAATTACACCTTGTTTGCCAGCACTTCTGTAGCATCACTTAGTGATAAAAAAAGTGGATTGTTGCACAATAGATCACAATTTCAGATGTTTGTAAGACACTGTCGACATAAACATGCCATGTTTTAAATAATGAATGATCAGTTTTCTTGATTAGACATGATGATTGAATTCCTTTGGTTAAGGTAATCCCTAGATAATGCTTCTTACAGAAAGAAAGAGAATCTGATGGGGATCCAAGGCAGAAAATTGAATTCTGCACTTTCAAGCCGTTAGGGACATATTTTGTTGATAGGGGTTGTGGGACCATATGGCCCACTTGATGAGAGATTGGGTCCAGGGATCTGAAGGGGGACCTATGGGTGACCCTTAGGGTAGTGGACCCATGTGGAGTGAGTCTCATCGGGGCCCTCATCCAGTTGCTTTGATGGAACGGAGTCGGTAACTTACAGATTTTGGGCTGAATGTCGACAAGCCCTATTGGGACCCCCTGGCCCACCTGATCAGAGATCAGGTCCAATCCAAGGATAAGGGACTACTGGGCGACCATGGTGATTAGGTCCATCTTAGGTTTGGACCAGTGGGGCCCACTATCCAGCTAGTCCGAGTGTTCCAGACGTAAACTCCTTTTAAAAGCTGAGTTCCGATAGATGTTTTCAACCTGGATTTAACTTGAAAAGATTTCAAACAACCCCTGCTGATTTAGCATATTTACTCAAACCCTCTTAGGATCAAATCCTTTGTGTACACAATAGAGTGGGACCCACTATCCAGTTGCCTTCAATATGAGAAGCGTGAGACCATGTTGGGAATCTGTCAAACATGTGTTTTACTTTCATAACTCTTCTGAAATTACCATTAGACCCTACTGTCTTAGGTAAATTGTAATGAGATCCTAAGTTTCTGAAATTACAAGCAAAGGCTGGCTATTCATTACTATTTGCAAATTGTTTGAATTGCATCCTTTAGTTCTTGATTCGTCAAATATGTATTTTGGACCCTGTTATTTGAATATATGGTGACTTGAAATATGGATGTGGGTTAATATGCTTATGTCTTTGTTATTTGGGGATCTCACATGATAAATTGTGCGGTTTGTATATGTATATTTTGTGATTAATTTGGTAATTGAATATTTCCTGAAAACTGTAAAGGGTAAGTTATGTAATTGACCTCTCTCACCTTGTATACCAAATTTGATTCGAACTGGGGCAGATTAAATCCACATAATTTGAGAAGGGTTTGATTATGGAATTTGCCCATTACTTAAGTTGAGGACACGCTAAATATCAGACCTTGATGAGACATATTTGTTATTTGAATTGGAACACTGATATACGATGACCTTGTTTGTTTGGAGGAACCTTTTGGACACCCCTAGACCACGAGCATGTATGGCCGAGGACCTTTTTGGGAAGGTCGATTTTGTGGTACTAGTTTGCTGGTTTTGGACCCTGGGGTTCGATTTCGTTTTGGACCTTAAAGGTCGGTTTGATTTTGGACCTTAGTGGTCGGTTTCATTTTGGACCTTGGAGGTCAGTTTGATTTTGGACTTTAGTGGTTAGTTGCATTTTGGGCCTTGGTGGCCGGTTTCATTTTGGACTTCATAGTCGATTTTGTTTTGGGACAGAAAAGAATGATTTTGAGATGTCCAGGAATGAGATTTGGGAACTCTTTGTACATGTGATATCTTTGTGGAACATGTACTTTGGGCTGGTGCTCAAGTGGCTAGGAGGTTGTCGTTTGTTTGACTCAATTCCAACTTTGGTTTAAATGAGACTTTGAGATATTACTTTAATTTGTTGTGTAATCTTACCTAAGTGTATGTTTAACTGCACAAATAGATTAGAATATCTATTCACTCAGTTGTACTGATATTTTGTGGATTTGCCCAATCCAGGTAACCAGAACTTAGCGACTCAGGAAAATCTCGGTGATCGGGAGATAAACTTTGGGATGCGTACTTGAGGGCCGAAGCCACATAGATGAAGAAGAATTAGATTTAATAAATTGTTTAGATTATTTCATTTGAAAAACATTGCAATTATTTTATTTTATTGGTCAATGTTACATTTGTTTATTAGATTTGGATTTTTAATACAAGTTGGTTAACTTGGTAAATGCTTGAATCTTTATATGATCTTTGGTTTAACCTATGTGTGTGATGCTTACGAGTCTCGGCACTGAATTCGAAGGGCCCCAGATTCCGGGTCGTTATAGTTCTTCTGTGCTTACTTTCATGATTGTCTGATTTAATTGCTAGGAGACCTACTAGTTTATTATTCATTGCAATCTACTGCTAGGTTAGATATCAAATCCGTAATTGTTTGATCCCTCTAATTTGTGAAGCAACTAATATTTAATGATTTGCTGCGTAAAAAATTATTAGATATTAGGAAGAACACTCAACTAAATTAAATACAACCACTTGTGCTTGTATTGTTTAGATTCAGTGATCTCTCTAATTCTTAATGCTGTTACTAGATTAAATCTTTAGCGCTTGTCTTGGGTTGTCTAGTAATTAGGGTTAATTGGATCACTTGTTTTCTAATTAACTTAACTAAGGAGAGATAGGAAAATGGTTCCAACAATGAATATCCAAAGTGTGAATTGATATTTACTTGCATCGATGATCAGTTATAAAATTTCGATGGTGGATATTGACTTAGACCAATGGTTGTTGTTTTGACTGATTTCGTTACTTTAACTTGAATTGCTCCTTATTTATTTTTCTTAACATTGCTTTCGTTATAATCAAACCCCCCCCCCCCCCCCCCCCCCCCCCCATCATTGATCACATAGCATAAAACTAGGCTAGACACTTTTTGTGGGAACAATCCTTACTCGCACTACTACATATATTTTTAAGAGTAAAGGTTTTAATATTTTTGGGTGCCTGCGATAGCACGCCACCTATGAAAGTGCCCCAAATTTCTGCAACTTGGATATGACATGAGGGTCCCACAAATTGATATGCAACAACATTTAATACATACATATTCACCGATGTCGCGACCCCGGACCGAGGTTCCCCAGTCCGGGCCCCGCGACGGTGATGTCCATCCAACTATGATTAACCCACAGGTTTCCGCGGTGAGGATTCCCTAAACAACCATAGCACAATCTCACACGAACAATGATTTGCGGAAGCGTGCAAGTAATCTCAACCACAACTTAATAACATAAACCTTACGATTCCAAATTGCATAAGTTAAATCATCATTAAGGCAATAATCAGAGGAGGAAACGTAAGCATGGCATTTCCAAGATTAGTTCAAGTTTCAAGATAACAAAATGATGTTAAGTTACATATCCCCCAAAACAAGTATGAAAAGGCCAACAAAGGCCATACATCCTAAGATAACAAAATAATCCCATCTATGTGTATCGTACTCAAGACCCCGCCCAACGTCTAGAGGACGTCGTCGGGTTGCCACTCACGGGCAAGGGGTGGCTCAAAAGGCTCCTCCGCAATAGCAACGGCGCCTGCATCTAAACACCAAAAGAAAAGGATCAGACACGACGGTCTGGCAGGTGATCGATTTAGACATCATACAAGTCAGTTAGTATGGAAGTAATCAGCACTTAAAACATGACATGACTTCTGAACAAAACATGTATAATGTGCAACTCAAAACTAATATGATTTTCAATAAAACATCATGATTCACGAATCCACATTGAGCTCATCCTTTCTCCGCCATACGTGGTGACAAGAGCAAGCGAAATGAAACAAAACGAGACGAAACGAAACAAAAGTCCGAGCCACACAAGGTGGGCGGAAAAACCGGCCGCGGAACCGGACAAAACAAAGATGTGTATAAATACACGACTAATCTGCAGATTGCCCTTATGTTTAAGGACCCCCTAACTAGTGGATCAGACTGAGAGGGCAGTCCAAGCTCAGCGGTATTCTATGATATCCATGTATGCATAAAACATATCAATACTTGTACAAAACTTAGCGAAAATGGGGAAAAACACTTATCAAAACAATGCAAGACGAGACTAAACAAGAATAGCATAAGCTATAACAAACAAGGCTGTAAAAGTGTCCCCATTATAGTTCTTGAAACAAATCAAAAGTTAAACACATGCTTGTAAATCAAAACAAGTACGAAACGGTATTCTTCGTGTCAAAATTCAAGATTTCGAAACAATTATGTCAAGTATATGCTAAGACTCTTTATTTGATTATTGTGAAGTTGAAACCCAGATGTTGGAGTTTAAAATGAATTGGTGTCCCCGAAGCTAGACAACATTTCATGTTTCAATTGCACAGCATCAAGCTAAAGACCCCTTAACATATTCTAGTTTTTCTCTCCCATCGAAACCCCTTCAAGATTCTCCTTCTGTACACTCGGCCACCACGCGGGTACCTGGCCGCCGGTTGGCTGGTCGGCTGGCCGACCAACTGACCGACCGCTGACCGACTGTTCAGGAGCAATACTATTTTTCAGTTTTTTGCACAGGTCGGCCAGCCGCCTACTGACCGACCGCGGGCCGACCGCACCCTGTGCAGAAACCGGGTTGCTGTTATCCTGACCGACATAGGGGCGGCTAGCCGAGGGTCAACAGTCGGCTGGCCGTCAGCTGACCGCCTATCTGCGGTAGCTTCAATTTGATTCAGATTTCACACCCTTTTTTCACCCCTTTTCCACCATTTCATTCCTTTGTCAAATCCCTGCACATCCCTTGAGCCTCCATGCTCTCCAAGGGGCAATTTCCATTCAAATTTTAACAATCATCACTTCAATCATTTCACAACATACTCCTTCATTCTTTCATCCATTTATAAACCATTTTGGCAAGATAAAAGCAACTTCAAATGAATGAAAACCATTAAGACAAACCATTAGCATATGCATTTGAATTAAAACAAGATTTCAACTATAACACATCTTTGAAACAATACATTGCCCAAATTAGAATGGAAAAAGAATCAAATCATGAAAGCTAAAACAATCAAACATTGCATGCATCAAGAAGCTAAGTTGATCACTTGCCTTTACCAAAATCCAAGCCCAAAAATCTCTGAAAAATCCTACCAACTGTAATCCACGAAATCTACAAGAAAACCCATGAAAAGAACTTCAAAAATCCACCAAAAAGTGAAGACCATGACCCATTTCGAAATGGGTGTTGCATGCTTGAAAAATGGGCTCCTAAGGAACTCAAAAGACTACATTGAAGAGGAGGAAGAGATCTATTACCTGAAGCTTGCTAAACAAGAAGAGGAGAAGAAAATGGAGTGGAAACACAGCTGGAATCTCTAGGAAAATGGTAGCAACGGATTCCTTGAGTTGAGAGGAAGAAGAATGTATAATCAGTTTTTGGTTCGAAGCTTTCTACCTTAGGCATGCAAGGAGAATAATGGAGAGGAAGAAGAAGAAGTCTCAGCTGAGTTGAAGAGAGTTGCAGGGATGAACCGAAGTGAACAATGAAGGAGGGGAAGACTCATTTCAAATGGGTTCTTGTGGGCCCCATTGCTCAAAACTTGCAATGGTTAAAACACTGACTTGTAGGCCCCAGATGAAAACGACGAAGAAGACTAAAATGATCGCCGAAAAATCTAGTTTCCAAAAAGTATAAGTTTGGCATAGTTTTGAGATTTCGAAATTTGAGTCCAGATTTGGTGTGAAATGACTGATTTACCCCTTTGGGCCAAAACTTGGGTTTCTGGGCCTAAAACATAGACAAGCTGAACACAAAAGTTAATCAATAAAATAAAATCATTCAAAAGAGATCGAAATCACGATTAAAATCAGAAAACTGGAATTTCCTCCCAAACTTACACGTACACTCAAGGCACCCTTATGTGTGACCAAATAGTTCAAAACGCTCTCAAAATTCCCCAAAGCTAATTCTAGACTAAATCGGACCAATTTCTAATCCCACGAACACTAAACTCACATTACAACTAAACACGCACTTAGTTGACACTAATCGCGCTAATCCTGGGTCGGGGTTTGACAACCGATCACTAAAATCATAGCCGAAGAGCCTTTATTCCTTTTTTTGTTAGTTTATTAATACGTGGGACCCATTGAAGGTAACTAAAGAGAAGTTATTATTGTATGCTATGTTTTAGGGAATGGAAAAGTATCTTATTTCAAGAATATCTTTGATTTGCATTCAGATATTTTAGGTGATGAGATTAGATGAGAAGGGTAATTCCGGAATGTGTCATTACAAAAAGTCTAAGGATGCGCCATGTCTCGCTCTCCTAGGGATTCCCATGGCGCCACGTGTCGCTCTTTCAGAGAATCACTTGTTGCTTTAATATATATAATGGGAAGCCCATGGGGAACCCACTAGCCCCTTGCACGACCCAAGTGGGCCCAACCATGTTTGAGAAAATAAAAGATTACTCCTATGAAGAAATTCAAGTAGAGGTGGGGCCCATGGTGGAAAGTTTTCAACAAGCAATAATGGGACACAAAATTAGAAAGTTATTGCACAACAAGGAATCAAGAAAGGAAAGACTTTCTAAATCCCTCAAAATCTCCTTGTTTCTCTTCAAAACCTTCCTAGTTTCATTCAGACTCGGAGGCTAAGCAAGAGACCTTTCCTAATCTCTCCATCATAGCTTATGCAAGCAAACAAATACTATATAAGAGGAGCAAGGCTAGACATCCAAAGTGTGCCCCCCTTCACCTTGGAAGTCCACATCTTTTGGGGGCAACTCTCTCTCTCTCTCTCTCTCTCTCTCTCCCCCCTCTTCTCTTCTCTTTTCCTTTTCTTTTTCAAGCAATAAATTTGTAATTTTATGAAGTTGAAGAAGAAGATGAAGGGGTAGGAGTATTTTTGTAATCCAAGGAGAAAGAAGAAGTTGGCTATTCTTTGACTAATTCTATGCATGGACATGATCATTAAAAGGTGTAATTTTCTTTACTATTGATTTTGTCCTCATTGTTTAAGTTCTTTTGATTCTTTTTTTTTTGGATATATTGAGTGCTTAAGGACCTCTAAGCAATGAAAACATGAATGTTGGAACCTAGATGAGTGTGACATCTCTCATGATATCAACAATTTCTTTTGCTCCCCGTTGATCGACCGTATACTCACTGAATCATCATTACTTTGCAACCTTGGACTTGGGGTTGGCGATCAAGGCCCTAGCTTGCTGCTACTGTTGAGGCCTTGTTTATTGAGTTTGCTGCTGTCAGAGTTGTTGTTGCTGTTGCCTTGGAGTTGTTGGTATCTCCTACCTTAAAGGTGTTGGATTGAGTGGTTCTTTTCCCACTTGTTGCTGCTGTTAGCGAACTTAGGCCACACTTGCATCTGATTGTTATAGGGATGGTCATCTAAAAATTTTGAAGAGGCATTTGTGGACATGCCACAACTTCAAATTCAACAAACATGAAGACACAAGAACAAATTGCACATATATAGTTGAAAGAGCATTATCATTTCATCCTTGCTTTTATTTTCTATGTGGATTCTACATCTCTCACCTCCCGAGTGAAAGTCAATTACATATATCTCAATATTGCTCCCCCGTTTGGCTTAGGAAATCAAACACAAAGGAAACTATAAGAGAAAATATATAAAAAAAGGAAGGGAAATAGGACTGTCAAGCACCGTCGATGGACTTTTAGTTGGCCCGGGAGTGTCTGATAGTCCTAACGACTGTCTGGTAGTGGCTTGCAGTTTTTTCTTTCGTGTCGATTTATGTTCGATAGTGGCTTGCAAAATTCCCGAGCTTGTCATTATTTCCTTCTAAGATGGATATAAGGTATTTGGACAAGTTCACATTGTTTTTGTAGTCTATCTCTTGTCTTCCCATATGTAAAAGATGCAAATTCTGAGGGAATTGTCAATGTGAACACTGACAAATAGAGTATTTGAGGTAGTGTCGCTCTTGGTCCTTTGCATGGTAATCCGAAGTGATGAACACTACTAAAACATGAACCTCTCTGCCTCCTAGTGAAGAGGACAAAGAAAGGCTTTTTGGACTTGTAGCAGTGAAACCTTGTGATCTTAGAATCCTTTCATGGTTACCTGGTTGTGCCTCCAGAGGCTGTTAACCTTACTTTTGGTGAAGTAAGGTCGCTGGTGAGGTTTGGGCAGATTTTAGGTTAAGTATGGAGAATGCTTGGTGAGGAAGGTTGCCTTAAATGCCATATTTATAGGCATAAAGGAAGAGAGAACAGTTGTTGATTGTGGGAGAGTGGAGGAAGTTGCCAAAATTGTACTGTTATTGACTTCCAAACGGTTTCTGGAACTACCCGGTAATGGGATGTAGTAGAAAAGGCATGAACGCGGGTCGGTTGTGGGTGTGGAGCGTGCTTGACGTGTAGAACTGCAAGGAATTGTTGCTCGAAAGTGGATGAGTTGACGCTGATAGTGGTCACCACGCACCTGACTACACAATGGATCTCCCGATAATGCATTGCAGGCTCGTCTGAAAGCGCTGATGGACCCGTCTTTTTTCTTCTTGCCTTCCTCCGTCCCGGGTCCGCCGGGGTGCGGCGGGGTGAAGAGAGAAAAAAAAAGCAAGCATCAACATTTTTGTACGGGTATGCTAGATTTTCTATTCTACTTGGAATTTGAAATGGTGATCCGGAGATTCACCTTCACAAGTAGAAAGGAAATCAAACTTTTTTTTCTAACTTTCCATTGCACATATATTTTAAAGAAAGAGATATATTTTAAAATGCCGTGAGAGGCGATTTTGTTTAGTTTGCCGTGAAATACAGTTTTGTGCCGTAGAAGGCGATTTTGCCGTGAAAGGCGATTTACAAATCTCATCAATGATGAAAGACAAGAATTGTGATTTTTTTTGTCTCTTTAAAATTACAAAGTATAATAGAGAAGAAAGAAATAGGGATCTGACTTCTCAGGAGATTGTGGGGACTCGTTCAGATCGATGGTCGCGAGTCATGTATGGACTCCGCCATCGTCCTTCAGATGAGAACACTTGATGCTTTAGTTCACTTAGCTTGTCTTAGACCTCGGATTTTTAGAGGACAAAGACCAAGGGAAGGTCCTATATCCAATAAAAAACCAAGTAGACGGGCTGAAAAGCCGCATTTAGGCCATGTTGGATAGAAGAAGAGGGGAGATCTTGGGGGGGTGGCCCCCCAAGGGACTTCGATCACCTTGTTTTTTTCAGCAGAGTTTCTTTAGAGTGAGAGATCTTCTTTTTGTAGAGAATTCTTCAGGATAGTTTTCAGACAATTTTTCAGGACCACTTCAGACAATTTTTCCGGGCCCTTTGGAATGACCGCCTATTTATAGGCTTTTGGTGGCCATTAGGAAGGTTTATGGACATTAATGATATTAATGCTCCATGATGGGAGGAGTTACAAGATTTAATCGCATAATTTTGTAACTCCTTTTTTCTTGGATTCTGATTGGCTGATGGAGAATAATGGGCATTTAATCTCCATGATGATGGGAGTTTCATGATTAATTACCATGATTAATCTCCATAATGATAGGAGTTACATGGTTAATTGTCATGATTAATTGGACTTGTAACTTCCATTTGCTTGCTTTTGATTGGGCCGTTCAAAATAATGAGTTAATGACCGTAATAAGTTTTCATAAAAAAGTCATTTAACTTCATTAATTGGCCGTCGAGTCGCTTGAAGAGACGCGGGCCGCGCCGCGTCTTTTGAAATTCTTCTTGCGATGATCATTGATGGATCCGCATGTTATTTGATGTCGGATGACGATGCAAATTCAGACATTGGTTGGTACCAATGGGCCAGCAACATCTGTCCAGTGGATTTCACGATCGGTCGGGAAGAAAGTGTGCTTTCTTGGTCGGCCGGTTGGCGATTTTGGAGTGTCCAATGATGATCGAATGATTTCGATGGCGGATCCGTGATGTTGACAAAGATCGACGGATATCATGCCTCAAAAATCAGATTTTAAGAAAATCACAGGGGCCAATCATTGCGAAACGCGAAAAGAATCGGAAAAACGGACGTTTCGGAGGAAATCCGGTGACCATGCAGCCATGGTTGTCGGAGACCATGTGGCCGGCAACCTTGGGCCATGGTCGCCAGTGACCATGGGCCAAGGTCGCCGGCGACCTTGGACTTTGGTCCATTTTCCGATCACCTTTCGGTCGCTGTTTCTCGGGCTTTTTCGCTTCTGTTTTCTCTTGTATTTTTCTTGACATTTCTCCTCATTTATTGGATTAATTCCTCTGAAGAAAACCTGTCGAAAGGCTGTGCAAATCAGAGCACAACGTTTCCTATTTTTGGAAAAGCCGAAGACTCTGTAGCCGATTTTCCGCCAAGAGTTGAAACGAGGTCAAATGATGTCGGAATGACCTGAAATTTGGGGTGAAGCTTCTTGAGCATTAGATAGGACAACCATGGGCTTTTATTTTAGTTTTGAAGCCGTTTGGAGTCTCGTCGATGCTAGACTTGATTTCACCGTGCGGAAGATGTCGAGCTTTGATGTGCGGTCATCCGATGTCCGATTGACCTGAAATTTGACAGGGAGCCTATTGGAGTCAATTTGAGATGATCCATTAGCTCTGATTTGGATGCCATGGTCCCGGGGAGCTTCGCCGCCTGTAGGCTTGATTTTGCTTCGGAGCGTCAAAACCGGATCAAACGTTGTCGGAATGACCTGAAATTTTATGTGCAGCCCTTTGGAAGCATGTAGAAGCTCCTCATGTGCTTTGTTTGATGAGTGGTGGCATCAGAGGTTCTCACCGCTGAGAGGCTTGATTTCGCCTTTCGAGAGTTGATGGAGGGTCAAATGGTGTCGGTTTGACTTGAAATTTGGCGTGGAGCCTTTTGGAGGTATTTTGAGACCATCCATAGGCTCTGATCAAAGATTTGATGTCTTCGACACTGTCGCCACCTGGAGCTCCCGCTTAGCTGTTGGAGGATTGAAGTTAGGCCAAATGGTGTCGAAATGGCTCGAAACTTCATGTGTACCTCCTTTTTGGCTATTTCGAATGACCTTGCAGTTTTCGTTTGATTTTGACAAGATCTGATGCTTAAAGCAGCTTCGCCTGTTTGTAGTAGGATGCGGCTCAATGTAGCTTTTGATGTTGAGGAGGCAAAGTGACATTTTTGGCGTCAACAAATGCCCCCTCAAGGTACAGCGACGAATTGCATAGCTTTTGCAGTTGATGTGCATCGAAGAAAACTTTGAAGGAGAGCTTTTGGCTTGACCAAGAGTCTCTGAGCATTTTTTTTTATAGAGTAGCCTTTTGAGTTTCCAAGGGAATTTTATGGCAGTGAGAGAGATCACGTACCATCTCAAGGCAAAATTCTGAAAATGACATTTGGATTGGGTTTTTGGGTTTTGGATTTTTCTTTTTGACCTTGTGAACCTAAAGGTTTTGTGTGGCGCATCAGGCGGTCAAGAAGGTTTTTGGTTTTTGACCTTATGACCTAACAAGCCGTATGTGGCGGGTTAGGGGGTCGGATTTTGGATTTTGATTTTTGGTCTTATGACCTAACAAGCTGTATGTGGCAAGTTAGGGGAACGGGATTTGGTTTTGGTTTTGGCCTTGTGACCCAACAAGCTGTATGTGGCAAGTTAGGGGACCATGGTTTGGATTTTGGTCACTCCTTGGGACAATTTTGGGTCCATTGGAGTGGTTTGGGTTTTTTTTGTAGAATGTCAATTTCAAGGTTTTGGCTTAATTTGGTTCATAAGGTGAGATGATTTGGATTTTTGGAAACTCATGAGGCTTGGATTTTCTTTTTGTATGGTCCAATCGACTCAAAGGAGGCATGGAACCATTTTTGTATGCTCTTGGTAAGAGAAATTTTGACTAAAAGCCACTTTTAGTGCCTAGGTGGTCAAACCTGGCTCATGTGGGCTAGCCCATGGGACCTTAAGCGTTAAAGATGTCTTAGATCTCATGTGGTGTCATTTTTGTAAAGAATATCTAAAAATATCTCTTTTTGGTAGAGAATATCTAAAAATATTCTTACTTGGAGAGAATCTCTCAAGTTTCCTTGATTTTGGCAGAGATTTTCTCAAAGTATCTTTCTTTGGGAGAAAGTTTCTTATATTCCCTCTCTTTTGGAGAGAATTTCTCAAAAGATCTCCTCATTGGGAAAGAATATTTCATGATCCCTTTCTTTTAGGAAGTTTGCTAATTTTGTAGCACTTACCTTCTTTCTTTTCTCCTCCTTTCCTCGTTTGGTTTGCTTTCTTCTATAAAAGCAAGGGGAGGTTGGATCTCTTGCTCCTATTGCCTTCTTTTTACAAAAGTCTTCAAAGGTGCTCCAAGATCAAGAATTTTTCTTCTTCTCCAAGGATCTCCAAGGATCTTCTAGTTCTTCCTCCTTCTCCTGTTAGTTTTATGGTCTCAATCCATTAAGATTGATGTAATAAATTGATTAATTTCTTTATTTATCAATATATTCATGCTTTCCTTTCATGAGATGAATGGTGTTTATTACTTAAATGCACATAACCAATACGAATGACATGATAGTTTATGAGATGAACCGGAGTCCATAAGTATACTAGATGCAATACATGTGTATGGATGAGATCCACATACGAGAGACATGTATAGCAAATCTTATACTTGAATATCTTCACAACCAATGATGAGACTGGACATCTCATTTGACAAGGTTGCAGTACTTTGATTACTATGAGATAGTGTGATTTGTCTCGATCATCAGAATGTAAGATTCTGGATCATAGTGCTGGTACATTGGATGTATTAAAGGACCATGAGAAGCACCTTATGAACACTGTCTTTACTTTAAGGTCTGCTCTCATAATTCCCTAGCAATAGGCTCTCAATCCTGAGACATTAATGAACTCAAGTTTCTATCTATTCATTTGCTTTGAGTCACCAATGAGTGAGGCCAATTATAGGTCAACACCTCGGTGTCTTGGGTATATGGCAGTAGGACTGTGGGAACATTTATATGGTCAAGATGGAATCTATCTCTATTATCCCCTTGTGCCAATTAATGGATTTATCATTGGTAAGTGTACACCCATCTCAATTAAGAGTTAATTGGATGGTACTAATGATTACTATAATTAATTGGGTCTCAAGGATTATAAGATATGGGTCAAAATTGGTGGGACAGTCTGTCCAATTGATCCATGGATAATGATAGAGGAGCCCACTTGTAGTGATAGGGAAGTTTAGGGTCTTCATGTAATTTATTCCTAAGACTGGAGTTCAATTGCATTTATATAGTGGCGTTATTTGCAATTAACTGTGGGCCCGTATTGCACATGAGATGTGAGGTCGCGGTGTCCCAGTTGGAGCCAGCTTTCTATGGAATCCCTAGTGGTCCCCACGCTAGCCCAAGATTGGATCTTTACGAATTCTATTTGAACTAAAAAAGGAAAGCTACTATTTCTATTTGAATTGAGACTTCTAATAGAGGTAATAGTAGAGCAAAGGGTTACTAAGTTTAATGGAAGTTGGACTTCTAATAATACACTAAGAGAGAAGGTTGAAAAGCTATAAAAGGAAGATGAGGGAGCACCCTTGGCGTCCATGCTCTATTCCAAGGAGTGATTCACGCCCATCAACATAGTTTGCAAGAAGTTGCATTCTTCTCCTTCCCCTCTCTCTCTTCTAGTTCCCTTCTAGTTTCCTTGGAGATTCTAGATAGTCTTTCTCTTGGAGATTCCACCATCTCTCTTGAGGAAAGAGATCTGAAGCGGGTCATAGCGTGGAAGACGATTGGGCATTGGAGATTCTGATCTTAGAAGAGCTCTTCATCAAAGAGTTGAATCAAGTTTTCCATTAGAACACAACCAAGCTCCATAGGTTTGTTTGCTGATCATGATGGCTTTGTTTGAGGACATGCATCCTGAATTGGGTTTTGATGGCTTTTGGATAGGTGTTCATCACTTCTAGTTGGTGAAAAGTCTTTGAAACCTATCAAAGAGGTCCACCCACTTCCAACATCTCCATCAATGGCTTCAAGTAAGTTTCTTCTTTTTCCTTAAGAAACCCTATGTAGAAATTGAAAATGGTTTTCATTCTTTTCTTTTCTCTATTTTTTTTTCTTTTTTTTTTCATGTGTTTTCTCTTTTTTTTCTCACACGTTTTTTCTTTCCTTTTTTTTTCTTCTTTTTCTTTCTTTCTTTTTTTTTTCTTTCTCTCTTTCTTTTCCTTTCACGGTTTTTCTTCTTTTTTTTTTTTACCGTGTTTTTTTCTTTTTTTTTCTTTTCATTTTTTTTGTGTGGCCGTTTACTGACATGCATTTTTGTTTCTTGCTAGCTGACTTGCTAGAAGATTTCGACGACTTCGAGCCATCCATGGATGCAACTTTTGATGATGCTTCAGATGAGCTCATGGAGGCAGAAAGCATTCCGCCAGTCGTCGAAGAAGGTACTTTGTAGTGATAATCTTGATATTTTGATTTTTGACAAGATCATATTCATATCTTTTTCATTTTCCATTGGCAGGTTGTGAGGCGACAGAAGAAGTTCCTCTATCATTCTCAAAGTCAGAGCAGGGGGTGCCTGTGACTGATCCAGGAGTAGGGGTTTCTTCTACCAGTTTTAATGAGACAGAGGCGAGTCCGCACGCTGATATTCCTCCCCCAACGGCTCCGATTGGAAAGAGCTTCTTGATTACTCTTCCAACAATGCCTGACATGGGTAGTCGACTAACAGAGCATGGCGAGTCTTCATCTGAGCCATCCCTTCAGTTTGCGAGAAAGGTGTTGAAGAGAGTTTTGAGCTCATGGGTCGAGACTCTTTCTTCTGGCCATTTGGAGGCTGGTTTCGGCATGGTTAAGCATGTACATGACATTCTTACCGATAGCGAAGAAGTCGGTCTGGACATCACAGATGCCAAGGCTTTTGTCGATGAAGTCATCACTCTAGGCAACAAGTGGAATGAGACCAAGAGCTTTCCAAATGATGACTTCTTCAACGAGATGTTTTTGAAGCCTTCCAGCGAGGTCAAATCTGAACTGAATGAGATCTCGCGGACTCGGAAACAGCTCGTTCGGGAGAGGAACGTCACTGAGTTGGCTATTATTGAGCTAATACAAGACCAACACCGTCTTGACAGGGAGGTCACTGAAGCCAGACATCGCCTTGATCTATTGGAAGAACAGGCCGCTGCCAAGTGGACTACTACTTTGAAAGCTCGCGATAGAGAAAGGACTCTCATTCGCCAAGTTGAGGAGGTCGAAAGCAATCTCCGGAGGAAGACTCAGGAATATGAACAATGGCAGATTCTTTGGGAAGAGCTTCCTCGTGCTGAGGATGGATCACGACGGCCTACTGCTTTTTATGGGAAGATTCTGAAGAAACGCGGCCTAGAAGCTTTGGAGGCTAAGGCCAAGAGTTTGCTTGAGGAGTTAAGCCTTTGGCTGAAGACCATGTCGGACTAGTCTCCTGACTTTGTAACAAACTTTTCTTCTTTTGTTCTGGTACCTCTATATATAAACATTTTTTTGGCACCCTCTTTTTTGTATTCCCTTGTTTCACTAAAATTCTTTTTTGATGAAAGTAAGTTTTGAAAATTTGATCAAAAGGTTATCATTTTGTGAAAATCTTTTGTCAAATGGTTGTTTTGGGCATGAAAGCCAGATTTTTTGGCAAAAAGCCAGATTTTTGAGATGGCATGAAAACCGAATTTTGGTGGCATGAGAGCCAAAATTTTGTTTGTGGCATGGAAGCTGGTTTTTGGCATGAGAGCCGATTTTTGTGGCGTGAAAGCCAAGTTTCGGTTTTGTGGCATGAGAGCCAAAAATTTTGTGGCTTGGGAGCCAGATTTTGTTTGTGGCATGGGAGCTAGATTTTGTGGCATAGAAGCCGGCCGATTTTGGTTTTGTGGCATGAGAGCCAAAATTTCGTGGCATGGGAGCCAAAATTTTGTTTGTGGCATAGAAGCCGATTTTGGTTTTGTGGCATGAGAGCCAAAATTTCGTGGCATGGGAGCCAAAAATTTGTTTGTGGCATAGAAGCCGATTTTGGTTTTGTGGCATGAGAGCCAAAATTTCGTGGCATGGGAGCCAAAAATTTTTTGTGGCATAGAAGCCGAGTTTTGTTTATTTGGCGTGAAAGCCAGATTTGTGGCATGGAAGCCGAGCTTTTTCTTTTTTGAAAACCAAGTTTTGTTTTGTTGGCATGGAAGCCAGATTTTTTAGTTTTGGCATGAAAGCCGGGTTTTGGCGTGAAAGCCAGGTTTTTGGTTTTCAAAAATGCAAGTATCGACTAAGACTCGCCTCTCTGCTGAATGGTATTGCAAGTATCGATGGAATGTCGCTTCCTTGCTCATTCGGTTGTGAGTATCGATGGAATGTCGCCTCCTCGCGGATTTGGGTGCAAGTATCGACTGAATGTCGCTTCCCTGCCTTTTTTCAAAAATTTTGTTTTGTGGGTATCGATGGAATGTCGCCTCCCCACGATTTTTGAAATTTGAGGTTTTTTCGAACCTTTGTTTTTGTTTTGAAATTTGGGTTGTGGATATCAACTGAAACGTTGTGTCTCCACGATTTTTTTTGAAATTTTGCGAGTATCGACGAGGTGTCGCTTTCTTGTGATTTTGAGGTTTTGGAAGTATCGAATGGGGTTCGCATCCTTCCGACTTTTTTGGGTTTTGTGTGAGTATCGACTAAACATCGCTTCCCCACAGTTTTTTGAAAAACCATTTTTTGTTTAAAGACACGAGGGTCGTAAATTTTAACTCAAAACCATTTTTGGTGGTGAAAGTCGGGATGGACTAGGGTGGAAATTCCTGAGTCCTGATTTTTGTTTCAAACCATGAATTTTTGGGTTCAAGGATCAAAAATTTCGGGCAAGTTAGGGAAGAGGCTCCTAAACTTGGATTTTGGGTTGTTGGTTTTTTTTTTGAACAAGGAAACATTGAAAGTAAGCATTGTTTTAAGGTTTTTTTAGAAATTTCAACATAGGGATGAAAACTCTAAAAGGGGTGGGTTTGACGAGCAAGTACCTAGGAATAGGCTTTGTCCATGCAGGCATCGCTCTGACCCGTTGTAGGAAGTCTTTAAGGGTAGTACTGCTTCAAGAACTTGCCATTGATGGGCAGCATACATCTATCACCCTCCATGTTCAGAAGAGCATACGCACCGTTGGAGAAGACTTTGTCGATGACGAAGGGTCCCTCCCATTTTGGTTCGAATTTGCCTTTGGATTTGTGGGCGAAAACCATTGGCCTTTTCACCGCAAGAACCAAGTCACCCTTTTTGTGGGCGCGTTGCCTGACCTTCTTGTCGAAAGATCCTGCCATGCGTGCTTAGTAAAGCTCAACACTTTGTAGAGCTTCGAGCCGTCTTTCATCGAGATTATCCAGTTCTTGGAGTCTCAATTTGACGTTGCTTTCTTGCGTCATTTCATTTTGTAGAGATACCCTTAAGGAAGGAATTTATTCCTCTAGAAGGACAACTGCTTCACATCCATAGACCAAGGAGAATGGTGTCCTATGGGTTGGTCCTCGAACGGTAGTCCGGTAGGCCCATAAAGCTTCAGGCAGTTTGTCGCTCCAGTCTCTTTTGTGACTAGAGACCATTTTCTTGAGAATTTTGCAGAGTGTCTTGTTGAAGGCTTCTGCTAGTCCATACGCTGCCGGGTTATACGGAGTCGAAGGGCAACTTTGGATTTTGTATTTGTCGCAGAACCTGTAGAATCTGTGATCCCGGAATTGTGGTCCGTTATCATGGACGAGTCTTTTAGGTATGCCGAAGCGACAAATGATGTTGGTTCGTAAGAATTGAAAGACTGATGAGGTCTTCATTTTGCTGAACGCAAATGCTTCTGATCACTTGGAGAAATAATCCGTAGCGGCGAAGATGAAGCGATGACCTTTGCTTGACGGGGGAGAGATAGGACCTATGATATCCATACCCCAGGCTTCGAAGGGCCATGAGATCGCTGTAGGATGTAGCCATTCTGGAGGCATGTGGACATAATCTCCATGAACTTGGCATTGTTGGCAACATTTAGCAAATTGCATTGCGTCAGCTACCATGGTAGGCCAATAATAACCTAACCTTTTTATCTGATTGTAGAGCTTAGGACCAGCCTGATGGGCTCTACAAAGACCAGCATGAACTTCTTTTAGGGTTTCTTCCGCCTCTTGTTGTGACAAGCAGCGTAGAAGTACTCCATTGAAGGATTTTCTGTAAAGCGTTTTGGAGGGAATATCCAAATGAAAGTTTGGGGCTCGTCTTTGAATGCTTACCCGCTCTCTTGGATCTTCTGGTAGGATTTCGAACATAATATAATCAATGAACGGATCCCTCCAGTCACCGATCGGAGGTTTAAGGATGGAAATCCGACTTCCGACCACTCGGTGGCATTCAGCAACTGCTTGGTGTGTGTTGAGAGGAGGGAGAATCCTTCTTTAACACACTGTAATTTTCATGTTTTCCCCTTCTTGGATCACCATAGATGCAGCAAGTCCAGTCAGGGCATCTGCACGGATGTTTTCACCTCTACGGATGTGGGTGATGTGACAGACGTCAAACCTTTGACGAAGCGATTGCTCCTTGTGGTAATAAGGCAAAAGATCAGGCTTCCTGATTTCATATTTCTAATTCATCTGGTTGACGATCAGTTGGGAGTCCCCAAATGCATCCATCCAGCATGGCGATGCTGGATTCGAGGGCGAGTTACAATCCTATGATCAGAGCTTGGTACTCAGCTGCATTGTTTGAACATGGTTCCAGTGGCGAAAATGTGTGTGGAATCATGTATTTGTCGGGACTAACAAAGAGAATGCCAATTCCCGATATCGGCTTTCCTTTTTCATTTGTCCTGGTTGCACCATCGAAGTACATGTTCCAGGAGGCATTTGATAAGGAGGTCTCCACGCTGTAGACAGGCTCGTCTGGGAGATCATCCCTGAGTGGAGAATCCTTAGGCAGTGGATGCTCTGTGAGAAAATCTGCCAGAGCTTGACCTTTGATTGCTTTCTGTAGTACATACCTAATGTCAAATTGTGACAGAAGGATGGACCATTTTGCCAACCGGGCATTGAAAGAACCTGCTTTTGTGACAAGGACCTTTAAGAGATTGATCCTCGAAATCAGGTATACTGTGTTTGACAACAAATAGTGACGTAGCTTTTGTACGGCGAACATCACTGCCAAGCATTCCTTTTCGACTAGAGAGTAGCGATGCTCTGCACCTACCAACATGCGACTCAGGTAGTATAGAGTAGCTTCTTTTCCTCTATCGTTTTCTTGTGCAAGTAGAGCGCGCAAAGAATAGTCGAGAGCTATTGTGTACAAGATGAATGGTTTTCCGGTTGTGGGAGTAGCCAACACCGGATGTTTAGTCAGGTATGACTTGATGTCTTGAAATGCAGCTTCACATTCTGCATCCCAGACAAAGTCTACACCTTTTTTCATTAGGCGAGAAAATGGACGGCACTTTCCTGATAGGTTAGAAATGAACCGTCGGATGTACGCCAACCTTCCTTGAAGCCCTTTCAGTTCTCTTAGGGTTCCTGGAGATGGCATTTTTAGAATTGCCTTGACTTTGATGGGGTCAAGTTCTATTCCAGCTTTCCGAACTATGAATCCGAGGAACTTACCCGATGAGACACCGAAGAAGCATTTGAGGGGATTCATTCGCAGTTTGTGTTTGCGAAGCCGGAGGCAGACTTCTCGAAGATCCTTGAGATGGCCTTCTCTTCTTTTGCTTTTGACGGCGAGGTCATCAACATAACATTCGACCGTCTTGTGCTGCATATCTTGGAATATCTTCACCATAGCCCTCGATATGTTGCACCAGCATTTTTCAGACCAAATGGCATGACAGTGTAGCAATACACGCCAAATGGGGTCCGAAATGATGTATGTCTCTCATCTTCGGGATGCATCTTTATCTGGTTGTAGCTAGAGAAGCCATCCATGAAAGTCATTCGCTCAAACCTGCAGGTGTTGTCAATCATTACCTCCGGTATGAGGAGCGGGAATTCATCTTTGGGGCAAGCATTATTCAGGTCTCTATAGTCAATACAGACTCTGATTTGCTCATTTTTCTTTGTCACGGGGACGATGTTGGCCAACCATTCAGGATGCTGTTCCTTGCGGATGAAGCCAACATTTTTGAGTTTCTGAACTTCTTGTTCAATTTTGTCTATTACATCAGGATGGAATCTTCTTTGGCCTTATTTGACTGGCTTGATATTTTCTTGCAGGTTGAGTTTGTGAACTGCTATCTTGGGATATAAGCTAGGCATTTCAGCGTAAGACCATGCAAAAAAACCAACAAACTCATGAAGAAAAGAGACATACTCGGATAACTCATCATCCTTTATATTCTTACTTATGAATACAGGACGTGGGTTATCAGGTGTTCCCAAGTCTATCTTCTATTGGAAGGTTTGAAGGTGGTTCCTCCACAGTATTTTCGGAGGCTTCTAGCTCAACAAGACCTTCTGGATTTCCAAGGGCATTTTCAGACCATGGCTCTGCTTCTGTCCATAAATCTTCTTGATCGGTATTCTTCTCAAGACTTGCTATGAGATGATCCCAATCACCTGCTGAAACTGGGTCGAAGTAAGGCACTTCTTTTGGAGACAATGGCTCTTCTGAATCAGAGAACCGTGCATCTGTGTCATCGAACAATTCCTCTTCATCATCGGAGAAATCGTGCCAATTTGATGAGCTTCCTGGGTCTTTGTCGGGTAACTTCTCAAAGAGATATCCAGGGAGATCGAAGTCTTCATTGACATGAGATGTCGAGGCCTAGTTAGCAAAACGACTTTGCAGCTTTTGTGTCAACTGTCTCATCGGAGAATCAGGATCATACCCCAACCCATATGAAGACTTGTTTATGCGACGGTGGAGTTTCCAATCTTCCAGCTGACTTTTGGTTAGGGTGGGTTCCAATGGTGTAAGAATACCACGGCCACCTCCCAAACCAATTGGATTTTGAGCATCATAGCCCATTTTCTTCATGATAGCTTGTGCCAATGGACTATACAAGGATAGTTGAGGCATACCTCCATTTTGGAAAGGCTCAAGCAAGGAATTTGATGAAGAAGCGTCCGACCTATGGAAGAAGATTGGTTTCTCTTCCGCCGATGTTGCCGGAACAATGAAGGTAGCAGATGCAGGATCTTCTACGTTAGCCGGTGTCTCCAATGGAGTAAGAGCAGGCTGAACTTGGTGAGTATCAACTTGACTTGACGATGTATCGTCTTCTGACTCTGTTTCTGAATCCGTGTCTTGCATGATAGACACGAAGGAGACAACAAACTTGCCCCCAGTCTTTTGCTTTGTCTTTTTTGCTTTGGTAGTGATTACCAAAGGTTTCGAAGATTTGAAGGAGACAATGAAGGGAGACTGATTGCTCTCTTCGGGTTTGCCGGAAGGTTTGTTTTCTTCCGATGACCGCTGAGGAGCCTTGCCTTTATCTTTTTGGAGATTGCCGGCAAAGGATGCTATTTTCTCCTCCTTTTCTTCTTTTTCGTCCCTGTACATCTGAGAGTCTGCAAAATGGACTCCTTTGCCTTTGAAGGGCTTTTTTTCTACAAACACTCGATTTATCAAGCTATCATTGCCAACAAACTTGATGCACTGATGTAGAGTTGAAGGGACGACACCGTTCTCATGTATCCAAGGGCGTCCGAGAAGGATGTTGTAGCATGAAGAGGTTTTTATTGCATACACTGTGACCTCAGAGATAAGATCGCCGATTTACAACCTAAACCGGATTTTGCCAATGGGCCTTTGAGCACTCCCATCGTATCCAAAGATGGACACAGATGTGTGGCTTAGTTTGCTAGGTGGGATACCCAGCTCTTCGAGTGCCGAAGTAGAGATGAGGTTGAGTGCAGAATCCGGGTCGATCTGGACTCTGTGTATCGGCCTCTCTTTGATGTACCCTGTGAAGTACAAGGGTCGGTTGTGCTTCGTCTCGGCTAGCAGGAGGTCTTCCTTATTAAATACGATGGTAGCATTTGCGGCTTTTTGGACCGAGAGGCATTCAGTGCAAGGTCCTCCAACTTCTTTCTTTTCTCCCTTTGAGGAGGTTTTTGATTTTCTGACCCTATAGTCCATCTCAATTTGTAGGACTTGTGGGGCATGTTTGTCGACATCCAGATTCAGCCTTTGCAGTTCTGAAATGAGACTATCACGAGTTTGTGGTGACATTCGTAATAAGTCTAGGATGTGCAGTCGTGCAGGTATGTGTTTGAAGTGCTCGATCAAGTCATACTTGAAAGCCTCCTTGGGGCCTGCATTTTCATTATTGTTGCCACTTGGGGCATTTACAGCTTATTTTCCCGAAGGATTTACATAAGAAGAAGAAGAAGGTTGGTTGTAGTTTTTGTGGTAATCTCGGCCAGAGCGGGTACCTTTCCCAACTTCAAAAGCTTCTAGAGGTGGCTCTTCTTTCGGGAGACCCCCTTCGGGCTCAAGGGGCTGATCCTCCCCATTTGCTGAAAAAGCTTCTGCAGCAGCATTGCCATCTTCAGTTATTGCGTTGCACGGAGCATTTTCCGGGAACAAGTCCTGAACGGCTTCCAACAACTTTTCTTCTTTCTCTAGTATTTCATCGGTCCAGACATCTCCTATGAGATTGGGTACTTGAGACCAATTGACTGTGTTTTCTTTGAAGGCTTCATCAGCCAGAGCTTCTTCATGGTGATCAGTCGGAAGAGGTTTGAAATCTGATGTCACCGTTTCAGGAGACGACGGCTGAGAAGATGCCATCTCAGTGGAAGTCACCCGAGAATATGTAGCTCCAGAAGATATGCTGTCGGATGCATTTTGAGAGTCCGTGGCCTCAGCAGATGAAGCTTCAGAGGCACTGTCATCCTGAACTATCACATTGCAGGCAACTTCGATAGAAGATGCCTTCACAATGGGCTGCTGGGAATCGGACTCATCCTCCGATGTAAGAGGATCATCAATCCAGCAACTTTCTTCATTTTCCGGAGTCACTGGAGGAGATGCTTGTAGATTCTCCGAGACTTCCGGTTCTGGATTTTGATGAAGCTGATTGATGCGATCCTGCTCTTGCTCTATGGCCATACGCTGTAAGATCCTTTACATATTCTTCAAGATCGGGCATAGGAGCCAAATCTTCTACTTCATCTGCCCCTTGTGGTTCGACCTGGTTGGGATCCACTAGAGCATTTGTTTGCGCTGGGTTGACAGCACTTTCTGGAACAGCCTCTTGGTCTTCATCATCATCAAACCAGGATCCTTATGGCTGGAAGGGGTTATACCAGATTACTGGCATAAGGTGGGATTCCGGGATCCATTATTCATCGGAGAGATATTTTCCGGTTTCAAGGGATTCCTCCCATTCATTTGTGTCACTGGCAGTGTCACTGGACTCGTATCCATTCATGGAGAATCCAACTACCGAGTTACAAGAGTATGATGCCCCCTGCGTAGTCTCATCTCTGAGCCGTGGTGGCATGAAATCACCGAGAGTGAATTTTCTTATCACTCTTGGAGCTTTGGGGAGGGACTCCTCTGTTGCCCCCAGTGAAGCGGTAGAGGAGGTTTCTGCATTTTCAGGGACCTCATATTTTGTTTGAGCCTTCTCCTGCTGTTTGAGCTTGCGGAGTTGTCTCTTGGCTTGCCTTCGCTGTTGAGCAGTTGGCTTTGTTTTGACGATCTCCCAATTTTCATCTTCTAGGAGATCGGGATGCACCCATATGGGCTGTCCTTCTGGTGTTGGGTAAGGCACCAGCTCTTGGGACGTCTGGGTCATTTTTATCACCTTGAAGGAAGTTGTGATCTTCTCCTTTGGTGATTTGGATGTTTGTCCATATGACACCATGTTAACGGAGGCAGACCCGTAGTTTTTGTTAAAGGCAATGACTCCATTTTTCCACATCTCGTTGATCTTCTCTCTCACAATAAAACATTGGTTGAGAGGATGTGAGACCATTTGGTGGTATAGACAGTATCGGGGATCATTGGTTTTGCCAACATCTCCCGGTCTTCTGGGGTCAGGCAAGGTGAGTTTCCCATTTGCCAAGAGAGCCCCAAATATTTCTTCAACATCTTTATCGAACGGGTATTTCTTCTCTACTCGTTCTTTGAAGGCATCAGAAAGTTTAGTTCTCTTACCTGGAGCTTTGTTTTCAGCTTTCTTTGGCGGCTGAGGAGCTGACTTGGTTTGCACATTGAGAACCTCCTTTTTCTTTGGCTTGGAGGTCGGAATGGCGGTCGGCTCTTTCTTTGATGACTTCTGACTGTTGAGGTCTTTGATCACCGTTTCAACCTCCATAGATGCTTCCAGGAGTTCTCCCAGATTCTTCGATTTGTTGCCGATGATCATGGAGCGGATCCTTGCTCTATGTTGTTTCAGCGGACGTCGACCAGCGACGCTTGTGGCAGCACATCTGAGCATTTATATGCCATTGCCTTTCACTTGTGAATGAAGTCGTATGTCAACTCATTCTCTCCTTGTTTTAGGCTGCAGAGCTGAGCCATAGTAACATGACGATCCTCACCTTTGAAGTGGGTCAAGAAGCGTGTCTCTAGCATGGTCCAGTTTTGAATGGAGTCCTCTGGCAGAGTGGAGTACCAATCAAAGGCCGTACCTTTCAGGGTACTTGCAAAGAGACGAATCTTGAGGGCATCTTGATCCGCAATAGTTCCCGTCAGGATTTTGAAGTGGATGACATGCTGTCTAGTTGAACCTTTCCCCGTATATGTTTGGAGAAGATGTTGTTTGAACTTTGGAGGGAACGGAACCGAGTCCATCAATAAGGGATATGGTGGCTTGATTCCATGCTCCTTTAGTGTATCCTCTTCTTTTGCTTTGGCAAGGATATTGTCAACGTTCTTTTTAGTAAGGGCGCATGACTCATCTTCTCCACCATTTGCTTCATCTTGTGGAGGAACTTCATCGTTGTTTGGTGGATGTTGGAGAGTGAGAAGGAGATTTTTCATCAAAACCTCTATTCTCTACTGCCGTTGCTCTGGCTGCTGAATGCGTAGAGCCATGTTATTGTCCGGCGGAGGTTGCTCAAAGTTTGTGACTAGGACATTCACTCTTCGTGAGTCGAAAGAGGATACTGTCTTAGTGACCGAGCTGGAGCTCATTCTTCTAGATGAAGAGCCCGAGGAATGAGCACTCCGATGTCCCTGGCTTGAAAGAGTGGGAGAGTCTTCCTGATGCCTTCTCGTCCGGGAGACGCTGCGAGTCACCGGTCGTCTGACATGTATTTTTGTTGCTGATTTCTGCCGTCCTTTGGTTTTGCCAACCATGTGGACAGCAGCAACTTGGTCAGGTCTTTCTTTTTCGACCAATTTTTAGGAGACTTGAAGCTTAGAATGCTGGGTTCTTTGCTTCTCTCATCTCTTTTGTCGATATGCCGCGCGGCGACGTATGCGACAAGCAATTTGAGCTTCGGTTAGCTCGGGCTGTGCTCTGGCAATGAAGGACGTGGTCCCTCGTGTGCAGCAACTGAGCTTGTCTTCCTTGAAGACTAGCATGGACAGGATCTGGACGCGGTCCTTGGCCTGTAGCAGCGAAGCTTTAGATTTTGCAAGCTCGGCCCCCGTTGAGATGAAGGGTCGAGTTGTAGAAGAGCTGGCCCTGGCAGGTTTTTGTCGAGGCCTTGTGATGCACGACTTGATTTTGGGCTTGTATGAGCAAGCCGGCTCGTGCTGGGTTGGTTTTCTGGTTCGGTGGAGGGTAGGTTTCTCCCCTTTGATGTAAGTAAGAGGATAGAACCGGTTCTCCTTGAGAGGAGCCAGGTATGCTGGCTTTGCAGATGTCCGGGACCTTCTTTGTTTTGGTGAAGATCGCGGGGACCAAGTCTTAGGACAAACCTGGCTTTTTGTAGGTTGAGGCCTCGTGGGTTTGTCACGAGCGTCAGGCTTCTTGGTGACCGCCTTTGGTGTCGGGGCAGCGACACGTTGAGGGGCGGTCTTCTGCTTTTTAGCAGGCGTCGTCTCTTCTACAGGTAGTGGGAATGGTCCCAGCGACCCGAAGACGATGGTCCGGGAAGTGGAGGTCGACCCGGTGTTTTGGGAGTCGCCGAGGGAGGTGACGCTTCGGCAGCTGGTGGGGCGCTTGTGAGTGCGCTTGCTTTGCTTCTCTTGAAGCATGATTTGGTACTTATTCTCATCGAAGGTGATGGTCAACGAAGCTGCCATTGTTAGTTTTGGAAAACTTCTGAAACAAGACCACATCCATTAGTAATCACAAGAATATGGTGATCATAAATGGAAAACACTATGGTTTTGTCTTTTCAAATCGCTCAGCAAGCATGGCCTATTTTGAGCGTAATGAAGAAGGCAAAAAACCATAGAGGGTACAATTGTTTTGAACGCAAGTATGGTCGGCTCGAAATGAGCGCTCCAGTGACTGCTTAGAAGCAATTGTAAACCTTAATTCAAGTTACCGAGAAGCGGAGCTCACTCGAGGTAAAATGATATAAGGTTGGAGATACAAATGTGTCGGTCGCGAATACAGTAGACCCGAAAGGGCGTACTAGCACCGCTAAGCACGAATGTTGTAAATCGCATTCTTGAAAAGGACATGAGATGGGATTTTTGAAAGGTCAAGATCGAATTCGCAAAAGAGAGCAAATGGTATTCCAATCCGAACAATGGCTCAGTGATTTCCGCGAGCCCTAAGTCTAAAGAGGAAGGAACCAAGATTTCTCAGATTTGAATCTAATAATGACGGAAGTTTTTTTTTTTTGAAAAGCCAAGATTGAATTCATAAAAGAGAGCAAATGGTATTTCAATCTGAATACAGGCTTAAACATTTCTGCGAGCACTAAATTCGAAAGGAAAGAACCAAAATTCCTCCAATTTGAACACAATAGTGACAGAAGTTTTTTTTTTTTCTTTTTTAAGAGAGATTTTTTTTTAAGAGTACACATAGGTCTTCCAATTTGGTCTTATGAAACCTTAGTGGATAGATCGGCCCTCAGGTAAGGGTAGGATTACTTAATGAACCCGTTTGAAGGACCCTTACCTCGAACAGTTTGGCTGCCTCCACCTCTGGACAAGGCTTTTCTTAGATCCACTTTGGTCAAAGAACGCAATTGGTACAACCTTAATGCGTTTTTTTTTTTTTTTGAAAGATCTCCAATGGACCCATCAAAGAGAGGAAAGTGGCCCTTCCCAATCCGAACGTTGGCTCAAACATTTCTGCGAACCATTGTACGAAAAGGAAAGAACCAAAGTTTCTCCAATTTGAATCCAAAAGAAAGAAACTTGAATTTTTTTTTTTTTGATAAAACTTTTTGAAAGATCTCCAATGGACCTATCAAAGAGAAGGAAATGGCCCCTCCCAATCCGAACGTTGGCTCAAACATTTCTGCGAGCCATTGTACGAAAAGGAAAGAACCAAAGTTTCTCCAATTTGAATCCAAAAGAAAGAAACTTGAAAAAAAAAATTATAAAATTTTTTGAAAGATTTCCAATGGACCCATCAAAGAGAAGGAAATGGCCCCTCCCAATCCGAACGTTGGCTCAAACATTTCTCCGAGCCATTGTACGAAAAGGAAAGAACCAAAGTTTCTCCAATTTGAATCCAAAAGAAAGAAACTTGAAAACATTTTTTTTTTTAATAAATTTTTTTGAAAGATTTCCAATGGACCCATCAAAGAGAAGGAAATGGCCCCTCCCAATCCGAACGTTGGCTCAAACATTTATACGAGCGATTGTACGAAAATGAAAGAACCAAAGTTTCTCCAACTTGAATCCAATGGAAAAAAATCCTTTTTTTTTTGTTTGAGAAAAGAAAGAATGGAAACAAGTTTAAAGAAAGAAGTTTCCAAAGAATCCCATCTCATGTTTTCTTTAGATACAAGATCCAACATAGGCCACCAACTAGGAAGGAGCCAAGAATTCTAAGCATCGTGTTCTCAAATGAACAAGTCCCACCGGGTATGCCAACTTGATGGACCCATCTTTTTTCTTCTTGCCTTCCTCCGTCCTGGGTCTGCCGGGGTGCGGCGGGGCGAAGAGAAAAAAAAGAGCAAGCATCAACATTTTTGTACGGGTATGCTAGATTTTCTATTCTACTTGGAATTTGAAATGGTGATCCGGAGATTCACCTTCACAAGTAGAAAGGAAATCAAACTTTTTTTTCAAACTTTCCATTGCACATATATTTTAAAGAAAGAGACAGATTTTAAAATGCCGTAAGAGCCGATTTTGTTTAGTTTGCCGTAAAAGGCAGTTTTGTGCCGTAGAAGGCGATTTTGCTGTGAAAGACGATTTACAAATCTCATCAATGATGAAAGACAAGAATTGTGATTTTTTTTTGTCTTTTTAAAAATACAAAGTACAATAGAGAAGAAATAAATAGGGATCTGACTTCTCAGGAGATTGTGGGGACTCGTTTAGATCAACGGTCGCGAGTCATGTATGGACTCCGCCATCGTCCTTCAGATGAGAACACTTGATGCTTTAGTTCACTTGGCTTGTCTTGGACATCGGATTTTTAGAGGACAAAGACCAAGGGAAGGTCCTATATCCAATAAAAAACCAAGTAAACGGGCTGAAAAGCCATATCTAGGCCATGTTGGATAGAAGAAGAGGGGAGATCTTGGGGGGGTGGCCCCCCAAGGGACTTCGATCACCTTGTAGAATTTGCAGCAGAGTTTCTTCAGAGTGAGAGAGCTTCTTTTTGCAAAGAATTTTTTAGGATAGTTTTCAGACAATTTTTCAGGACCACTTCAGACAATTTTTCCGGATCCCTTCCCTTTGGAATGACCGCCTATTTATAGGCTTTTGGTGGCCATTAGGAAGGTTTATGGGCATTAATGATATTAATGCTCCATGATGGGAGGAGTTACAAGATTTAATTGCATAATTTTGTAACTCCTTTTTTCTTGGATTCTGATTGGCCGATGGAGAATAATGGGCATTTAATCTCCATGATGATGGGAGTTTCATGATTAATTACCATAATTAATCTCCATAATGATAGGAGTTACATGGTTAATTGTCATGATTAATTGGACTTGTAACTCCCATTTGCTTGCTTCTGATTGGACCGTTCAAAATAATGAGTTAATGACCGTAATGTTATTATAAAAAGGCCATTTAACTTCATTAATTGGCCGCCGAGTCGCTTGAAGAGTCGCGGGCCGCGCCGCATCTTTTGAAATTCTTCTTGCGATGGTCATTGATGGATCCGCATGTTATTTGATGTTGGATGACGATGCAAATTTAGACATTGGTTGGTACCAATGGGCCAGCAACATCTGTCCAGTTGATTTCACGATCGGTTGGGCAGAAAGTGTGCTTTCTTGGTCGGCCAGTTGGCAATTTTGGAGTGTCCAATGATGATCGAATGATTTCGATGGCGCATCCGTGATGTTGACAAAGATCGACGGATATCATGCCTTAAAAATCAGATTTTAAGAAAATCACAAGGGCCAATCATCGCAAAACGCGAAAAGAATCGGAAAAACGGACGTTTCGGCGGAAATCCGGCGACCCGAACTTCCAGGGTCGCCGGCGACCATGCAGCCATGGTCGCGGGCGACCATGGGCCATGGGGCTGGCGACCTTGGACTTTGGTCCATTTTCCAGTCGCCTTTCGGTCGCCGTTTATCGGGCTTTTTCGCTTCTGTTTTCTCTTGTACTTTTCTTGACATTTCTCCTATTTATTGGCTTAATTCCTCTAAAAAAAACTATTGAAAGGCTGTGCAAATCAGAGCACAAAGTTTCCTATTTTTGGAAAAGCCGAAGACTCCGTAGCCGATTTTCCGCCAAGAGTTGAAACTAGGTCAAACGATGTCGGAATGACCTGAAATTTGGGGTGAAGCTTCTTGAGCATTAGATAGGACCAACCATGGGCTTTTATTTGAGTTTTGAAGCCGTTTGGGGTCCCGTCGATGCTAGACTTGATTTCACCGTGCGGAAGATGTCGAGCTTTGATGTATGGTCATCCGATGTCCGATTGACCTGAAATTTGACAGGGAGCCTATTGGATTCATTTTGAGATGATCCATTAGCTCTTATTTGGATGCCATGGTCCCAGGGAGCTTCGCTGCCGGTAGGCTTGATTTTGCTTCGGAGCGTCAAAACCGGGTCAAACATTGTCCGAATGACCTGAAATTTGATGTGCAGCCCTTTGGAAGCATGTAGAAGCTACTCATGTGCTTTGTTTGATGAGTGGCGGCATAGGAGGTTCTCGCCGCTGAGAGGCTTGATTTCGCCTTTCGAGAGTTGATGGAGGGTCAAACGGTGTCGGTTTGACTTGAAATTTGGCGTGAAGCCTTTTGGAGGTATTTTGAGACCATCCATAGGCTCTGATCGAAGATTTGATGTCTTTGACACTTTCGCCGCCGGGAGCTACCGCTTAGCTGTTGGAGGATTGAAGTTAGGCTAAATGGTGTCGAAATGGCCCGAAACTTCATGTGTACCTCCTTCTTGGCTATTTTGAATGACCTTACAGTTTTTGTATGATTTTGACAAGATTTGATGCTTGAAGCAGCTTCGCTTGTTTGTAGTAGGATGCGGCTCCATGTAGCTTTTGATGTTGAGGAGGCAAAGTGACATTTTTGGTGTCAACAAGCGCCAATTTGGCTTGTTTGGGAGCGTTTTTCTGGTCGGTCTGGAAGTGTTGGACAGTGACCTTCCTTGGGTTACTTCTTTGGATTTTGACCCATCGTTGCTATTAAAATTTGAGGAAATCCTCTTGGTCACGTGCTTGACCTTCCTGAGCTTTGACTTTCTGAACTGGGCAAACTTGGACCGTACCTATCACGCCCCCAATTCTTGATCCCAAGTTTACCTCCACGAGTCCCGGATTTGGCGGCACGAACCAAGTACAATCGGGATAGTAGGTCCACAGTGAGGTTCAATTAAAACTTTTTAATCAACATGGAAAGAAGTAACATTTAAATGCGGAAGCAATAAGAGAAATGAGCGGAAGCAAAGATAACCATTTCTAGTGGTATCACTATGCATATGTTAAATTTAAAGGTTCAACTCTAACTACATCTGAAATCGTGAATATAAAAGTGTTTATACATCCCAAATAAAGCCTTACACAAATGACAGTCAAAACCCAAACAAGAAAATCAATCACTCCCCTGTATTGGCTCTCCATCCTCAGGCAACGCTGCTATGTCACCAGACCCTACCTGAAATCCTCTGCTATAGGCTTCTCATTGAATGCTTCACCCTCCGAGGCAATGGGGTTGGTAATGATATCTAAGCACCAAAATAATGGGTCAGATCCCAAAGGATTTGGCAGCATAGTATACCAAAATAGCATGTTATGGATGCATCAAAAGGGAATAATGACAATAATAAGATCGATAGAGTAACGATGGAAATAATGCTAAGGAGATCATGCAATAATATAACATCATGGATCAATATAAAAGGAATATGCTAATTCATCCATCTAACCAATATGGTACATCCACACACGCTAGTACCGTGGAGAAATTATGATGCTGGCCTCATGGACTACATACAAGTTGCGGCAGGGACCGCACAAGATCATAGACCGACCGAAATATAATTACCAGAGTCCGCCGACCGAAATTTGGTATCATGTAGTGTCGTGTGATACCAGTGGCATACGTCCACCTAAAAAATCCCATCATGATGGCAAAATATAGATAGCTTCTACCAAGGGTGATCAGTGCCAAGGTTGAGCCATTCAATCGAGTGGATGTTAATGTAGACTCTAAGGAACAACATAATAAGGTCAGTGTCTGGCTAGACTACCCTTTGATAAGTCTACAAAATTGTCTTTAATTCATCATTTTATGTAATTTTGTGGACTTAATTAGTATCATTTGCATTGAATTTCTAAGAACTTCATAATTTCATTCATATGAGCATAAAAGTTGAAATTTTACTCAAAATCATTAATCTTGCATGAGTTTTCTTAAATCAATGATTCATATCATCCTAATGTCACATCAATTGGCTTTTGACTTTAAACATGCATAAAAATTTGGCATCTTTGCATGGTTCATGATAAAGTCGGCATAGTGATGCATTGAGTTGGGTCCCATGCATGACATGCAAGAGTTTCATGCAAATAATTATAATTGGAATAATCTTTTTGCCTTTGTAGGAAACTATCACTAAATTGGGTCACACTAAGATAAGCTTGGAGAGAAAATGAGAGGAGAAGAATAGAGAAAGAAAATAAAAAAAATTATAAAATGGGACCCACCTTGGGAATGAATCCCAAGGCACAGACCCTGTAACATCCCGAAATTTCAATTTTGTAGTTAGTCTAGTTAATTGTGCTTTTAGCTAATTAAGCCCGTTTATAAGCCAAACAGGACCGATTAATCAGTAGGATCGCGCGTGTGAAGTTAGGTTGAGATCCGAGCCCGTTTGGGGTACAATACGGGTGTGTGTCGCTATTTTCGGAAAGTTCCGAGGGCTTTTTCTTATTTTCCGCTTTTCGAGATTTTGGCACAATCGGGTAGATTTCCTAATTTCCTGGACTTTATCCTTCTGTTGCATCCCGATCCGGAGCCTCGAACCCGACCCAAAACCTGACCTGACCGAACCCACCTAAACTTATTTTATTATTTTCCTAAGTCAAACCCCCACCTTTATCCCATGTGAATTTCACCTCTTTAAACCATGTGCAAACCCCCCGCCCACATCATCACCCATGTGAGATCCACCTCCCATTTCACCTTTTCCCTTTACTAAGTCAAATCCCATTCCCCCTTAACCCAAGTGGAACCCCATTTCCCATTTCCCATTTCCTTTTCTACCCCTCCTTTAGGTCACAGAACCCCACCCATCCCTCATTTCTCTTCCTCTTCATAACAGCAGCCGCCCCTTCTCTTCCATTTCTCTTCCTCTTCAACAGTTCCTCTCTCTCTCTCTCTCTCTCTCTCTCTCTCTCTCGTTCTCACCTCACCTCACCTCACCATTGTGTCACTACCGCTGGACTCCGAGCACGCCGCCATCACCGTTGCCGTCGACGACCCACCTACGCCACTGCTGGCCACCACCGAACCCAACCCAACCACTATTTCCTTTTTCCATTCTCCATTTCTCCTTCCCTGACAGTCTCTCTCTCTCCCACGGTTTCTTTCCCCTTCTCTATTTTCTTTCTTTATTTCTCTTTCCCCATTCTCTGTTTCCCTTTTTCCTTCCTCTCTTGTTCTCTCTCACTCCTCCTAGCACATTGCCGCCCCACCCCTTTCTCTTTTCTTTCCTCTTTTCCTTCTCCCTCCACTCACCTCATTTTCAACGTGAGTAACAAACCCCACCCACTTCACTTTTGAGTTGACTTTCTCATCTCATTTTCTTCCACCTCGTGCTTTCATTTTCTCTCATCTCATCACCCATCTTATTCACTCATCTCACTTCACCCACTACCAGTGTGGATTAGCCCCTCACCCATTTCATTCTCTCTCATTCTCATTCTTCCAATCTCTTTCACCCACCTTGCTAGAAATGGATCTAAGAGGCAGCCCCACCTCTGATCATCGTCATCATCTTTGCGTGGACCCCGTGAGCTCAACCATCTTCAATTTGCAAGCCACCACTCCATCCATCCATCTAATTGGTAAGCTCTTCTCCCCTTAGGTTTGGATTAATGTACTTTGGGTGTAGAGATGTGTTTGGTAGCTTAGAGCTTCCCCTCTTTTGATTTTATATTTAATTTAGCTTTATTTTTTTAGTTATCCCTTAGGTTTGGTTTGTTGGGCTATGGAGCTAGGATTTCTGAATTTGGGCATTTTCAACGAAAGGCAAGTAGATATTTATATATATGCTTTGATATGTTTGTCTCTCCTTGATTTGATTATTGATGATGATTTAGATGACCACATGCTCATTGATACCTTAGATGTTTGAAAACATGATAATGGTTATAGATTGAATGAATGGATTGGTTTTGTTGGATGTGGTTTGTATGGACTTGATGAGAGGGGGTATGGATGTATGTGGAGAGGGCAAGGCCCTATTATCTTTGTTTGCAGGTGTGAATAAAGAAAGGGAGTGGAGCTCCCCTTTTCTGAACCAACACAGAATTCGCTTCAGAATTCTGGGAACAGTCGGTTAACCAAACCTGCGTGTCGGTTAACCGAACTGTAGTTCGGTGACCCTCGGCGACTGTCGGTTCCAATTCCAGAAGACAGCATTTTGAGGAGTTGGATAGTCGGTCAACCTTTGGTTGACCGAACTGCACCTCGGCGACCCGTCAGTCCCAATTCCAGACAGCGACATTTCTGGATGTTCTGTGCAGTCGATCACCCTGTCGGTCAACCCTCGGTTAACCGAACTAATCGGTTAACCGGCACTAATGTTTATCTTGACCGAATTTTCCCCATTTTGAAAGGGATTGTCCCTTGGTCTATGGACTTAGGTAGAACCCTGATTATCCTTGTGGACTCATTTGACTATGTACGAGGGACGTTTTGAGCAAATGATTCCTCGTAGTTATTCTAGTCTTCTCGAGTTTCAACTTCACTCAATCTTGAACGGTACGGGACAACGGGATACCCTCTTTATATCTATGCACGAAGACTGTTTGTTTGGGTATCGAGAACCTTATTCTTTTCGTTGACTGAGTAGGATTGTACGAGAATTCGGGAATAACATTTGACTTATGTTTGGATTGTTTATCACTTCTGATTCCGAATTGTACCATCTGGTACTATCTACATGTAATGTAGATGTTCATTAGCTCTGTTAACTCTGCTTTGTATTGGGATCACATGAAGAACTGAGGATCCCCTTTTGATGTTCCGCTTGTTCTGAAATCTGTATGAAGAGTTGAGACTAGGCGGCTTTGATTGTAAGGCTTGAAGAGAACTACTATTGAAGTATGAAATCTGTTTGAAGTTTGATCTGATTAGAAGTAAAGTAGTTTCTCTATTGTTTATTGAATCTTGTTCGCACAAGAAAGCCTAGTCCCTCACTGATTTCTGTTTAGGAATCTGTGTGTCGGGCACCACTCAGCTGTTAACGTCTAACACAGCTGGGGCACCACTTGTGTGAGGGCTTTGAATTCTGGACCGTCTGCAGATCGGGTTGATGTAATGGACACCGCTTGATGCCAATGGGGTATCATTCTGAACATTATGATTGAAGGGATATGATCCCAAACTATTTATATCTCTACCACAACTCAATGGGAGTAGAAAGGGTAATGAAACTATCCCGCGGTGTATTAGCTTGTGTGGGTTGCCTAATGGTTAGATGTTTATGTTTGATTGATTATGATCCGAATGCTATGCACTTCTTACGATTAGGATGCCATGCATGTTTTATGATCTTGTCTATCGTTTACTTTGATTCGTTCTGCATATCTATTGATGTTTTATATTTATATCTGCCTGCCGACCGTCGTGTCTGATGCTACACTTGGTGCATAGGTACCGGGTACATTTACCTTTGGAAAAGTGAAGTTGCCGCTTCAGGCAGTTTAGCCTGATGGTGAGTACGATTTGTGGGTCGATGGTATTGTCGTCGTGACCAGCACACAAGTGCCTTCATACTTTTGTTAGTTCGTATTTATTCTCTTTTGGCTTAGGTTTGGTAGAAGTCATTAATTAATATACTTTTGTTATCTTTTGCTAAACTTAAACTATAGAAAATGAAGATGTACATACTCTGAAATGTTATATTATACCATTTGTTTATTATGATACTCTGCTGTGTTTTATCGAGGAAATATTTATACCTCATAACGGACTTCAATCCTATGGGACATGATTGGGGCTAGGTTGCATTTGATTAATGTTGAAAAAATTTTAATTGGCCCTAATCTTACGCGTAACCCCGGTTTTAGTTTTGGGGGCGTGACACACCCAAGGGGGAGAGGGTCCCACTTTGTTTGTTGATCCAAACTTTCAAACTTTTTTTAAAACTGATCCTTACCCCAATGTTTCCAAAATTCAAATTCGATCCCTTATAATATCAAAAACTTGAAATTCAAATTTAAAAAAGAGTTCAAGATGGAGGGTGGATCAAAAGAGGTTCGAGAAAATTCAAACTTATGGGGATAGAGTTCTAGATAAAGATAGAAACCACTCCAAAGAGATTTGAAAAAAACTCAAACTTGTGAAGCAAGAGACTTAGATTAAGAAGAAGATTAAGCCAAAGAGGAAAGGAGATAAAGACACAAACAAAGAAGAGTTTCAAGGGAGCCTTGGACGTCCACTAGTCCCCCTTGGACATCCCACATGGGAGTTCACAATGTTAGCATAAAATCTGAAATTTTTGAAAGGCTATCTCTTTGACACATGGAGATCTTTGGTGGAGCCCAAGATGGAAAGATTAACACAACAAGATCCCAAGCTTAGCCAAGACTCTTTTGAAATTGAAATTCTTGCTCAAGATAGTAGATTGGCTTGGAAGCTAAGCTAAGATGAGAGTCCAAGAAGGAAACAACTTATGCCAAAGAGGAGGTGCATAAACTATTTAAGGAGGCCACCATAGGGGGGACATCCATGCCTATTCTCCTTCAAGTGGGACATCCACTCCCCTTCTCTCCTCTCTTCTAGTTCTCCATAATTTTATTTTTTAAAGGTAGCTTTGGGTCTTGTCCAAGCAATTAATTGAAAGAGAAGTTGTAAAGATGAAGATCACCTAATGACAAATTATGTATTCCTCTTTGCAATGCTTGCTAAATTTACCAATTGGGGCTAAGGATGAAGATAAGTAATCTCTAATTTATTTGTTTAGTAATCCTAACTTTCTTGTTTCCATGTTTATGTGGTTTAATGATTAGTAGGCTTCTTTTTGTGCCCTAGGCAATATTCCATCCTTGATTTCTAAAAATAAAAAATATCTTTTGACTATCCATGCTTAGGTTTGATAGACCATACTTAGAATTTAGGTTTCTTTGATGGTCTATGCTTGCTTTTGATGGGTAATGCTTAAATGGTTTTTATTCTTTTGAGAAGAGAACTTTGCAATTTTATAATGAAAAGGAACTTTAAAAGTCAAAATTTCCAAATCAATAAATTGATTAGTACTTGATTTGAGTAGAAATTGGAACAAGTTAAGATTTCTTTACAAATAAATTGGTGATGCTCATTGGATTCCTATCCCTAATCGCTTTTATCAATTGGTATCTCTTCTATTTAGTTGTTTGATTTTTTTTTAATTTATTCCAAAAATTCAGACTCTTTAATTAGTTAGTTTCCAAAATTTTAAAAGTTTTTTTAACTAGCTCCTTATGGGTGGGACCTGAATTTGCCACTATCTCCTATAGATAGTCACTTACTTGCGGTTAATTAACATCTTAAAGATCACATCACCCTTGCATGAGCAAGGTCTCATGAGTCCATACAAGGTCCGGTATCAAAGGTCCAATCCATACCTACATCTATATAAGCAATACATCCATCATAATGTCCATACAACCATACCATAGTCTATCATCATGCCAATCCATATAAAAATCTAGAATATAGTCCATCCATAATAGGGTACCTAATCCATGTACATAATCCATCTACTCTATGGTACCACATCCATCCGTACATAGGACCATAGTATAGCTTGCCTAGCCACATACATGAGTCAATGTCCTCCATACACATCCAGGGTCTTCTCTAGGTAAACCCTAGGTCAGTGTCCTCATTTCCATTTATTAATCAGGTTTAATAACAAAAAGGAAAACAATGAATAGTAAGGAAAGAGTGCATAAGCATGTGGCATCGATATTAATCAATAAAAGCGGAAGTATGCGTGCCTAACATTGAAGATTTGAGGAATGACATAATGACAGAGGCTCACAATACGAAGTATTCTATGCATCCGGGCAGCACGAAGATGTATCAGAACTTGAAGGGCAGATTTTGGTGGAACAACATGAAGTGAGAGATTGCGGCGTTTGTTTCCTGATGTATGGCATGCATGAAAGCAGAGCACTAGAAGCCTCCAGGGTTGTTGCAACCGTTAGAAATTCCAGAATGGAAGTGGGAGCACATTTCTATGGATTTTGTTTCAAGACTACCGAGAACCAGCAGAGGCAATAACGCAATTTGGGTCATCATGGATCACCTCACCAAGTCAACTCATTTCATCCCAATGAGGACATGAAAGAAAATGCACATGCTACCTCTTGCAGAGTTGTTTGTTAATGACATCGTCAATCGTTATGGACAGCCAGTCTCCATCACTTCTGACAACGATAGTAAATTCATCTCGAGATTTTGGAAGGCGTTGCATGAGTCTATGGCTACAAAGCTACAGTTTAGCACGACTTATCACCCACAAACAAATGGCCAGTCGGAGAGGACAATTTAGACTCTTGAAGATATGCTTCTGGCTTGTGTGTTAGACTTCAAGACTCAATGGGATGAGACCTGACCACTTTGCGAGTTCGCCTACAATAACAGTTATCATTCAAGCATTGGAATGACACATTTTGAGGCATTGTATGGTAGAAGGTGTAAGACTTTGGTTTATTTGGAGGAAGTACGTGTTTGCAGTTTTTGTAGACCGGCCATAGTAAGTGAGACTAGTAACAAGGTCAAGTTGATTCAAGAATGTTTGAAAGTAGTCCGGAGTAGACAGAAAAGCTATACAGACTCTCATAGAAGGTACTTATAGTTCAAAAAAGGAGACAAGGTCTTCTTGAAGGTGTCACCTACTAGGGGAACGTTGAGATTTGGGCAGAAGGGCAAACTATCTAGGAGATGCATTGGACCTTATGATATTGTGAGCAAGATTGGTGATGTGGCTTATAGACTAGCCTTACCGTCCGAACTCTCCAGCGTACACAATGTCTTCCATGTGTCCATGTTGAAGAAGTACGTTCCTGATCCATTGCTTGTACTCCTGCATGAACCTTTGGAAATTAGAGAAGATGCCACTTATGTAGAGAAGCATGTTCAGATAATTAATACTAAGGAGCAAGTGCTAAGGACACGAACGTTTCATTGGGTGAAAGTGCTTTGGGAAAATCATGGACCCGAGGAAGCAACGTGGGAATTACGGAATCAAATTCAGAAGAAGTATCCGCATCTATTACCTAAGGTTAGTTATTGTCACGCCCCCTGACCGAGGCCCTAATAATCAAGTCCTTAATCCGGGGGATGCTGCACAACAGGTCAGAAAATTCCGCCCGCCCGCACTAATTATTTTCCCACAGGATTTCGCAGTGAGGATTCCAGGCAATCATCCATCACAACCTGTTAATCAATTTCATAACTAATAGCAATATGCGGAAGCATGTGGCAAAATAAAATTCAATCATAACATAATTAAATCACAACAGTTTTGCACCAAAAGGAGAAATATAATCATATCATAATCCCAAGGTTAGTTTAAATTGTGAGGAGGATAGAAAAGTGTATTAATTTATACAACCCATAAAGGCCAACAGAGGCCATAAACAATGTTCCTGGAATAGAAGAAAGTCATTCCCCAAAAGATGTTAACAAAACTCCAAGCCCGATATGATGTCTACATGGCATCATCTGGCTACCACTCGCACTCCACCGGAGGCTCTAGTGCCTCAAACGCGCGCTCCGCCTCAACACCTGCGGGTCCAACATCTGACACCAAATAGAAAAGTATCAGACAAGACGGTCTAGCAGGTGACTAAAGCAGATAAGATATACAAGGGTTATCAAAACATATATAGGATCATAAAGTTCATTTGAAAGATAATCATGTATAAAAATAAGTCCAAGTCACTAATTCTTGAAAAGAAAAAGATAAACATTTACACATTTCAAAACTATCCAAGAATCGATTAAAAATACTGGCAATCCACATTTCGCTATATTCTCCTATTACCGAAGTAATAAGAGCAATCAATTAATAATCGTCGTCATGAAAATGGCCGGAACAATGAATAACCGTTGCCATAAAAATGGCCGGAACAATCAATAATCGTTGCCATGGCCCGAGCAAACAATCAAAGGGGTCCAAACTACAGTTGGCAATAGTTTTAAGGATCCCAAGCTGGGTGATCAGCCCAACTAGGTAACCCAAACTTAGTGGTGTCGAACAAAACCTGAATCGATACAATCAAATCATTTCGATACATTTTCATTGTTAAAGATAACTACTCTGGACAATTTACAAACGAACAATATAAAACAAATCAAATGAGTAGTTTTACCGATGTTTTCAAACGTGGCGAACCACTCAATCTATTTCAAAATGATTTATAAATTAAAGAAAGACAAATAAACTTTATAACTTGGAATGAATTAGTGTATAATGGTTCAATGGCTTACCACGGGTCGTGTCGATATACACTTAGGCTCCTAATGTCGATAATAAATAAGGAGCTTGGTGCCACTGAAGATCTCCGATAATTAAGGATATAAAGTGTATATTAAGACTTTAATAAGTTCCCAGGTGTGTGGGTAAAACACCGTAATGACGAAATTAAGCAAGGATTACAGTAGGACTTGCTGACCACCTCGGCCTCTGTAGTCACAGCTCGTCAGCTCGGCAGCTCGGTCAAGAGTACCAGCACGGCAGGGCGGCTCAGGAGCTCGGCGTGAGTGCCAGCTCAGCACAGAAGCACAGCACGGCCAAGCCATTCTTGGTCTCGGAACAAAATGCTGAAGGCAGAGTGGGCCGCCACTTTCCTCCGGGAAGTACGGCGCGCCCTGACAGATAGGAGCATTCATTTATGACGATATGATTGCTCATTTATGGCGATAAGAACTTAGCTTTATCAGCCCTTAACATCAACTGACTGAAGGCATGGAAAGCTAGGATGGGATGTTCCCTTTTCACCTACTGTTGCCTGTCAGGGTAAGGATCGATGGGAACTCATCCCACCTACTCCCACTGACAGAGAGAATGAACGAGGAGTGCCCCCATATAGGCACTGGGGATGACCCCATAGAGGTACACAACTCGCAAGACTGACCACATCGTCTCATTCCCCTCTCCTGCCTCCTTCTATTTAGTCTTTTTCCAGAACTAACTTAGGCATCGAAGCGCCTTCGGCTCACGGCAGCCAGGGGCTCTGACCCAAGCCTTTCTCCTTCCCTTTTCAAGTTCCTCAGCCCCGTGGAGGTTCCCGGCGCTCGGTCTTCCCTGATCTAAGAGGTTCATCTCCTCAATCTAAGTAGGTGTCGTTTTTACCGCCTACAGTTTGGCGCTGTCTGTGGGGAGCACTGAACGAAAAGCCTTTCAATACCATGCCTCCAAAAACCAGAAATGGTGAAGGACCCTCCAAGGGCAGGGGACCGACCATGCAGCCTGTGCTGGCACAAGGTCCCCCCCCCTCAACAGAGAAGATCAGGAGGAAGGTCCCCTACAGTCCAGTAGGTATCACAGTCTAAGGGATTGACGATGCCTTCCCTTCACAATGTTATGCCTCCAGAGCAGCCCCACCACAGCAATGAGCACGTCAGGCGAGGTGACAGGTCAGTCACCAAGCTGCGTGAAAAGTCAGCAAGGGCTGGACCTCAGTCCCACCATCAGGCCAACCTTGATGAGGACGAAGACCCTCGCCTGGGTGAGATCAGAGCCCAAAACCGCCTCATTCAGGAGCAGGATGAGCTTATTCTGCGGCTCAAACAGCAGCTCCAGGAGAAGAGGAGGGCCCGGAGCCCACTCCATGGGCGCAGCCACGCCTCCGATCCTCCACCCAAGCACAGCCAGGATCGTCCGGGCCACGGGCGAGACCTGAGGCACGTCCTCGATGATAAAAGGTGTGATCGGATTCACAGAGAAGAGGACTCCAGCAGCAGCCACGAGCGTGTGGAGCCGAAGAAGCAGCGGAGGATACCAGAAGACGAAGAGGAGCTCAAGCAGTGGATCGACCGGCAGGTCAAGCAAACCGTTCTCCAGAATATGGAGACTGCTGGTATCGCTCGAGACCAATGCAGCGCCTTTGAAGCTGAAGACACAGGCGCATCTCCTTTCTCCAGGGAGATCAGAAAGTACTCCCTCCCCGAGAAGTTCAACGTCCCGAGGTTCACCCTGTATGATGGAACCTCGGACCCTGCGGCTCACCTCCGACACTATGTCCAGAGGATGTCGGTCTGGGGGGAGGACGATTTCCTGAACTGTCGAGCTTTTTCCTCCAGTTTTGGAGATCTCCCCCTACGATGGTTCTGCTCACTCTCAGGAGGCTCCATCTCCAGTTGGCGAT